>JAVRXN010000012.1:60906737-61506737 GCA_033556935.1 Timema podura | reverse complement strand
TGGAGCGCTAGGTACTGTACTTGTTACCTTCAACTACCTCCTTGGAGCGCTAGGTACTGTACTTGTTACCTTCAACTACCTCCTTGGAGCGCTAGGTACTGTACTTGTTACCTTCAACTACCTCCTTGGAGCGCTAGGTACTGTACTTGTTACCTTCAACTACCTCCTTGGAGCGCTAGGTACTGTACTTGTTACCTTCAACTACCTCCTTGGAGCGCTAGGTACTGTACTTGTTACCTTCAACTACCTCCTTGGAGCGCTAGGTACTGTACTTGTTACCTTCAACTACCTCCTTGGAGCGCTAGGTACTGTACTTGTTACCTTCAACTACCTCCTTGGAGCGCTAGGTACTGTACTTGTTAATTTCAACTACCTCCTTGGAGCGCTAGGTACTGTACTTGTTACCTTCAACTACCTCCTTGGAGCGCTAGGTACTGTACTTGTTACCTTCAACTACCTCCTTGGAGCGCTAGGTACTGTACTTGTTACCTTCAACTACCTCCTTGGAGCGCTAGGTACTGTACTTGTTACCTTCAACTACCTCCTTGGAGCGCTAGGTACTGTACTTGTTACCTTCAACTACCTCCTTGGAGCGCTAGGTACTGTACTTGTTACCTTCAACTACCTCCTTGGAGCGCTAGGTACTGTACTTGTTACCTTCAACTACCTCCTTGGAGCGCTAGGTACTGTACTTGTTACCTTCAACTACCTCCTTGGAGCGCTAGGTACTGTACTTGTTACCTTCAACTACCTCCTTGGAGCGCTAGGTACTGGACTTGTTACCTTCAACTACCGTGTTGGAGCGCTAGGTACTGTACTTGTTACCTTCAACTACCTCCTTGGAGCGCTAGGTACTGTACTTGTTACCTTCAACTACCTCCTTGGAGCGCTAGGTACTGGACTTGTTACCTTCAACTACCGTCTTGGAGCGCTAGGTACTGTACTTGTTACCTTCAACTACCTCCTTGGAGCGCTAGGTACTGTACTTGTTAATTTCAACTACCTCCTTGGAGCGCTAGGTATTGTACTTGTTACCTTCAACTACCTCCTTGGAGCGCTAGGTACTGTACTTGTTACCTTCAACTACCTCCTTGGAGCGCTAGGTACTGTACTTGTTACCTTCAACTACCTCCTTGGAGCGCTAGGTACTGTACTTGTTACCTTCAACTACCTCCTTGGAGCGCTAGGTACTGTACTTGTTACCTTCAACTACCTCCTTGGAGTGCTAGGTACTGTACTTGTTACCTTCAACTACCTCCTTGGAGCGCTAGGTACTGTACTTGTTAATTTCAACTACCTCCTTGGAGCGCTAGGTACTGTACTTGTTACCTTCAACTACCTCCTTGGAGCGCTAGGTACTTGACTTGTTACCTTCAACTACCATCTTGGAGCGCTAGGTACTATACTTGTTACCTTCAACTACCTCCTTGGAGCGCTAGGTACTGTACTTGTTACCTTCAACTACCTCCTTGGAGCGCTAGGTACTGGACTTGTTACCTTCAACTACCTCCTTGGAGCGCTAGGTACTGGACTTGTTACCTTCAACTACCTCCTTGGAGCGCTAGGTACTGTACTTGTTACCTTCAACTACCTCCTTGGAGCGCTAGGTACTGGACTTGTTACCTTCAACTACCGTCTTGGAGCGCTAGGTACTGTACTTGTTACCTTCAACTACCTCCTTGGAGCGCTAGGTACTGTACTTGTTACCTTCAACTACCTCCTTGGAGCGCTAGGTACTGGACTTGTTACCTTCAACTACCTCCTTGGAGCGCTAGGTACTGTACTTGTTACCTTCAACTACCTCCTTGGAGTGCTAGGTACTGGACTTGTTACCTTCAACCACCTCCTTGGAGCGCTAGGTACTGTACTTGTTACCTTCAACTACCTCCTTGGAGCGCTAGGTACTGTACTTGTTACCTTCAACTACCTCCTTGGAGCGCTAGGTACTGTACTTGTTACCTTCAACTACCTCCTTGGAGCGCTAGGTACTGTACTTGTTACCTTCAACTACTTCCTTGGAGCGCTAGGTACTGTACTTGTTACCTTCAACTACCTCCTTGGAGCGCTAGATACTGTACTTGTTACCTTCAACTACCTACTTGGAGCGCTAGGTACTGTACTTGTTAATTTCAACTACCTCCTTGGAGCGCTAGGTACTGTACTTGTTAATTTCAACTACCTCCTTGGAGCGCTAGGTACTGTACTTGTTACCTTCAACTACCTCCTTGGAGTGCTAGGTACTGGACTTGTTACCTTCAACTACCTACTTGGAGCGCTAGGTACTGTACTTGTTACCTTCAACTACCTCCTTGGAGCGCTAGGTACTGTACTTGTTACCTTCAACTACCTCCTTGGAGCGCTAGGTACTGTACTTGTTACCTTCAACTACCTCCTTGGAGCGCTAGGTACTGGACTTGTTACCTTCAACTACCTCCTTGGAGCGCTAGGTACTGTACTTGTTACCTTCAACTACCTCCTTGGAGCGCTAGGTACTGTACTTGTTACCTTCAACTACCTCCTTGGAGCGCTAGGTACTGTACTTGTTACCTTCAACTACCTCCTTGGAGCGCTAGGTACTGTACTTGTTACCTTCAACTACCTCCTTGGAGCGCTAGATACTGTACTTGTTACCTTCAACTACCTACTTGGAGCGCTAGGTACTTTACTTGTTACTTTCAACTACCTCCTTGGAGCGCTAGGTACTGTACTTGTTACCTTCAACTACCTCCTTGGAGCGCTAGGTACTGTACTTGTTACCTTCAACTACCTCCTTGGAGCGCTAGGTACTGTACTTGTTACTTTCAACTACCTCCTTGGAGCGCTAGGTACTGTACTTGTTACTTTCAACTACCTACTTGGAGCGCTAGGTACTGTACTTGTTACCCTCAACTACCTCCTTGGAGCGCTAGGTACTGTACTTGTTACTTTCAACTACCTACTTGGAGCGCTAGGTACTTTACTTGTTACTTTCAACTACCTCCTTGGAGCGCTAGGTACTGTACTTGTTACCTTCAACTACCTCCTTGGAGCGCTAGGTACTGTACTTGTTACCTTCAACTACCTCCTTGGAGCGCTAGATACTGTACTTGTTACCTTCAACTACCTACTTGGAGCGCTAGGTACTTTACTTGTTACTTTCAACTACCTACTTGGAGCGCTAGGTACTTTACTTGTTACTTTCAACTACCTCCTTGGAGCGCTAGGTACTGTACTTGTTACCTTCAACTACCTCCTTGGAGCGCTAGGTACTGTACTTGTTACTTTCAACTACCTACTTGGAGCGCTAGGTACTGTACTTGTTACCTTCAACTACCTACTTGGAGCGCTAGGTACTGTACTTGTTACTTTCAACTACCTCCTTGGAGCGCTAGGTACTGTACTTGTTACCTTCAACTACCTCCTTGGAGTGCTAGGTACTGGACTTGTTACCTTCAACTACCTCCTTGGAGCGCTAGGTACTGTACTTGTTACCTTCAACTACCTACTTGGAGCGCTAGGTACTTTACTTGTTACTTTCAACTACCTCCTTGGAGCGCTAGGTACTGTACTTGTTACCTTCAACTACCTCCTTGGAGCGCTAGGTACTGTACTTGTTACCTTCAACTACCTCCTTGGAGTGCTAGGTACTGGACTTGTTACCTTCAACTACCTACTTGGAGCGCTAGGTACTGTACTTGTTACCTTCAACTACCTCCTTGGAGCGCTAGATACTGTACTTGTTACCTTCAACTACCTCCTTGGAGTGCTAGGTACTGGACTTGTTACCTTCAACTACCTACTTGGAGCGCTAGGTACTGTACTTGTTACCTTCAACTACCTCCTTGGAGCGCTAGATACTGTACTTTTACCTTCAACTACCTCCTTGGAGTGCTAGGTACTGTACTTGTTACCTTCAACTACCTACTTGGAGCGCTAGGTACTTTACTTGTTACTTTCAACTACCTCCTTGGAGCGCTAGGTACTGTACTTGTTACCTTCAACTACCTCCTTGGAGCGCTAGGTACTGTACTTGTTACCTTCAACTACCTCCTTGGAGCGCTAGGTACTGTACTTGTTACCTTCAACTACCTCCTTGGAGTGCTAGGTACTGGACTTGTTACCTTCAACTACCTCCTTGGAGAGCTAGGTACTATACTTGTTACCTTCAACTACCTCCTTGGAGCACTAGGTACTGTACTTGTTACCTTCAACTTATATCAAGGATCCTCTAACAACATATAATCTAATACATCCTCCCCTGTAGGTTTCCTCGGCTTGTCTCACTCTGAAGTGTCCTTGAACAACGGGTTGAAGGATCAGAGAGCTGCCCTCAGGTGGGTTCAACAGAACATTGAGAGGTTTGGAGGGGACCCCGCTCGGACCACCATCTTCGGGGAGAGTGCTGGAGGTTCTAGTGTTGACTATCATCTGATATCACCGTCAACATCTGGTGAGTGTCATGACCAGTTCAGCGTTCTAAATATCTTACAGTAACTGATACTGTAACTGTCTCTATTATCTGACACCAATCTGGTTCGAGTAAGGATTAACTCCACACTTTATAGTTTATCACACTCAACAGACACCGAATGACTCGTGTCTGCTCCCTCGCACCATCTTGGCTTCATGTCGCCTTCCATGATCCTCTCGATGACCTTGATCAATCAGGTAGCTGAACTCCCCAGGTGAATTTAGTGTGTTCAGCAATTGTGACATCAATGTCAAATAAAATAATATTTTTTTCAAAAATCTCGATACTACAGTAGGTAATTAAAATATGTCTAACCCAGCAGTGTTTATAGGAAGCAATATTTTAAATAAATTGTTCCTTTCAAGTCCAAGTTTTATGTTGTTAAAGAGTCCCTTGTTACTTTAATTTCTGGTGGATGTAAGTTGTGCGTGAAGGTGAATTTCTCGACATTAAAAATGTCATCTTCAGGAAAGTACTATAAAGATAAAGACTGAAAGTAAGGAAGACGTTATAAAATAGTAATATAAGGAATTTATGTGAGATAAGAATGATAAATTTTAATTTTTATGTTTAACAAATCGGCAAATGAACTAGATTGAAAATATGTGAGGTATAGTATTTTCTAGGTTAAAACATAGTAAATATAAATTAGAGAAGTTGAACCGTAGGACAAGAAAACTTCCGTGATGAGGAAGAAACATCTTTACAGGTCTTTTCCAACGAGCTATATCAGAGAGTGGATCGGTTTTGAATCCATGGGTGTATGTCGACACCGCGTCTGCGCAAACACGAGCACGACAACTTACACAACTTCTTGGATGTATAGCAGAGGATAATGACGACATCTACAACTTCCTAATGAATGCATCTGCAGAAGACATCACTATATATCAAGAAAATGTCACAACTTTGGTAGGTATCCAATGTATGAAATTTTTGTTGTTCATTAAAGTACTCTTTTCTTTAAAAAGAGTTATATGATTTATAATTGGTATTTTTTTTTTACATCCATTCCTGTTTCCAACCTGTGGTCATTGTTTTATTCAAGCCATGTATTTTCCACCACTGGCTGGCTAGGCCTGTCCTAGCTTCATACGTTTTATAATCCAACTTAAATCTATAACAAATACAACATCCAGTCCCCGGCCATTAAGTCATCAGTATGCAAGGGTAAACCCACATTTCAACAAAGATACATTTTTCAGCCATGCCAAGAATTGAATCCGGGACCCTTAGCTCAGTAGGCATACGCTCTAATGACTCAGCTGAGGTGTCAGATGATTATAATTATTGGTAATTGCTAATTAGTTTTATAAAATATGTCTTAACACTTGACTGTTTTAAGATCATCGAGATACAAACATCCTCAATACTTGTACCAAAGGCTAAATGTCTCAAGAAGGATTTCAGCTTCTTCAACTCTCAATATTCTGTTCTCGGAGATATTTTGAGCCGTTAGGGCAAAGGGAAACTTGATGTATTAGAGTATCACTGTAATATTTCAGAGATGGGCACGTAAGAGGCTCGCTTTTGTACCCACTGTCGAAGGGGAAACTGGGAGTGGAGGGGAAGTTTTCCTCCCCGCCACACCACTCGAGATTCTCAAATCAGGAAACTTTACTCGTGTGCCTTACATAACTGGCTTTTGTTCGGCAGAAGGAAAAACTTTTGCAGGTAAGTTTATCTCTTGCAAAGTTATAATTAATGAGGAGTTGATAAGCTTATGATTATTTATCCACACAATCACTTTAATATAAAACATTATCAATGTGCACTCATCTTTACAACATTATCAATGTGCACTCATCTTTACAACATTATCAATGTGCACTCATCTTTACAACATTATCAATGTGCACTCATCTTTACAACATTATCGATGTGCACTCATCTTTACAACATTATCGATGTGCACTCATCTTTACAACATTATCACTTTGATAATGTATGAAGGTCTGACGCTGCAATTGTTGTTATTATTTTCTTAATTAGTTTTACACCACATTTTATTGAATCAAATAATCTTATCTTATATCTGACTATATATTCATAAAAAGTTTAAATTATTATTTCTATATAAAAATTATCTAAAAATATGTCGGCTCCTACAAAATAGTAAAAGTTAACACTGAAATGTATTCTATTCTAGCAAATGTATCATCCATTCCTTGGGATCAACTCAACAATGACTTTGAAAGTTTCCTGCCACACGATTTAAACTTGAAAGTTGGTACCAAAGAGTCCCTGCAAGCTGCAGCACTGGTCCGGGAGACTTATTTTGGAAATGAAACTGCTTCCTTAGTAACCCTTAAGCAGTATGTCGATGTATGTATGATACATGTTTCAAGGTAGAAATTCCTTTAAAAAAACACACACATCAAAACATTAAATTTGGACTAATGATGGTCCGACATGATCTCAATTAAAAACATAAAAATATTGTTGTTCAAAACACGTTTGTTGTTTTAAGATTCGTGCTGCGGGTTCAGATTATTTGCAGCTTACAATATTAAATTCAAAGACAAGACTAGTAGGCTGAAGTTTAATTAAATACACAGCATTTATACAATCGTCATCGTTAACTTTTTCCAGCCTGTGACAGAGTCAGTTTAGTAAAATACCTCCAGCTCCCTTTGTCCTCCCACCATTATTCCTCCAGTAGTATCTTCCACTCTTCTTCTCTCACTTACACACTTGCTGTTATTTGTTCCTCCCATCTCCTCCTAGCTTCCTCTACTATCTCATGTACCCCAACTCTAGACCTTACATCTTTATTCCTAATCCCATCTCTTCTCTTGACAGCTGACATGCTCCTCAAAAACTTAATTCCCATGACCTCCATTTTCCTTGGTTCTCTTTTATCCAAAGTCCACGTTTCTGCTGCACACTTTACTTTGGGTATGACTTATGCTCTAGACAGCACTTCCTTACACTTAGGGGCACTTCTTTTTTCCATATTTTCATAATAGTTTTCTTACACACACTATATACGGTGAGAATTGTAAATCATTAAGGAAAAGTACAAATGGAGCGTATCTAACGGTGTTTGAAATTAAGTTTTTAGACTCAAAGCTGAGCGTGCTGACACTGAAGTAGCCCTGGTAGGGATTCAATTGTTGTTGTAAGATTATTGTTGTTGGGTCATCTTCGATCTAAAAACTAGATAGCACTCAATTTGGTTCTTTCTTTTTTTTTAAGAGCAGGCTGTCACAGAACATAAATAATTTTATTAGGATGTTGTAAACTTTTATTATTATTATTTAAATAATACATATTTGGTCTTGGTAAATTGAACTGTAAGCGAACAATAATCCTAAGGGTATGTTATAAACTCTTTATTTTAGTGAAATATTATTTTAATAATTATAATATTCTTGAAACTATTTCAGTTGCTCACAGATAGTATGTTCTTGGAAGGTATGCACAGGATGGTGAATTTCCGTCTCCGATACAACTCTGCCCCGATATATGTATATCAGTTCTCTTATCAAGGAAGATTAAGTTATTCGTATGTCAATCATTTCAACTATACTTTTCCAGGTAAGATAATTAAATTTGTAAATAATTTGATGTCCCATTTACCAAACTCTAGAGCTACAGATTATATTGCACAGTCATCTCCATCATCAACTGTTTCCAGCTTATGGCCGGGTCACTTTCGTAAAATTCTTCTATCTTCTTTATTCTTCCTCCTTTAATTTATTCTATTCTTCTCCTCTCACTTGAGCACTTACTGTTGTCTGCTCCTCCCGTATCTTTTTTGGCCTCCCTTGTGATCTTTTCCCTACATACTTCATTTCCATAATTTTCTTTGGTATTCTCTCTTTTTCCTTCCTCATTACATGTCCATACCATCTCAGTCTTGCTTCCTCTACTATCTCATGTACTCCAACATCCTCATTACCTGCCCATACCATCTCACCCTTGCTTCCTCTACTATCTCATGTACTCCAACATCCTCATTACATGTCCATACCATCTCACCCTTGCTTCCTCTACTATATCATGTACTCCAACATCCTCATTACATGTCCATACCATCTCAGTCTTGCTTCCTCTACTATCTCATGTACTCCAACATCCTCATTACCTGCCCATACCATCTCAGTCTTGCTTCCTCTACTATCTCATGTACTCCAACATCCTCATTACCTGCCCATACCATCTCAGTCTTGCTTCCTCTACTATCTCATGTACTCCAACATCCTCATTACATGTCCATACCATCTCAGCCTTGCTTCCTCTACTATCTCATGTACTCCAACATCCTCATTACATGTCCATACCATCTCAGTCTTGCTTCCTCTACTATCTCATGTACTCCAACATCCTCATTACCTGCCCATACCATCTCAGTCTTGCTTCCTCTACTATCTCATGTACTCCAACATCCTCATTACATGTCCATACCATCTCAGTCTTGCTTCCTCCACTATCTCATGTACTCCAACATCCTCATTACATGCCCATACCATCTCAGCCTTGCTTCCTCTACTATCTCATGTACTCCAACATCCTCATTACATGTCCATACCATCTCAGTCTTGCTTCCTCTACTATCTCATGTACTCCAACATCCTCATTACATGTCCATACCATCTCAGTCTTGCTTCCTCTACTATCTCATGTACTCCAACATCCTCATTACATGTCCATACCATCTCAGTCTTGCTTCCTCTACTATCTCATGTACTCCAACATCCTCATTACATGTCCATACCATCTCACCCTTGCTTCCTCTACTATCTCATGTACTTGTAAAGTGGTCAGGTCTCTAGACCATTTCTTTTAAATAACTAAATTAGTTTGACATTATTTACATGTTAATAGGATCATACTGAAGTACTAAATTGATAACACCTTATTGTTTTCCATTTGTCTAGGCCTAATTTAAACTATTATGTTAGAATCAAATGTTTTAATCATATCTAAGTGTGGGGTTTAATATTAAATATAAGTTGTCTAAATCTTAACCAAAGTTGTAAGCAATATTTGTTTTAAATTTCAATTATTAACTTCATTTTTCGGCCTTTAACTTTTAAATCTGGTATTATTCATTTTCGTAGAGTCTTTGTAGGAATCTTAGCTTCATCTAAATTTATTACTTTTACTTTTAACTTGCTTTTTAATCTTATCAGTACCCGGAAGCTGTGAGGCGTACCTGTGTCTTGCACGTGTGGCCTCACAGTGGAAAGGGAGGTTTGGCGCGAACTGCTAGCCAATCAGCACCCCCGATTAAGCGTCTGTGTTTGACCCTAAGTAGAAGGGAAGCGTCAGATGCAAGGCACTTCCCAGTCAGCACGTGAGTAGAGAAGACATGCTGAGAGACTTCCCGGTCAGCACGCGAGTAGAAAGGACGGGTATTGTAAAGTTCTAATACGTGTGGATAGAAGCGTGCGTAGAGATGGGTGGGAGGAAAACTAGACCATGTGGCTAAAGGCCCACTGCATTAATTATTTCTCATCTTCATGTAATAAGTATTCTGTTTCATCTTTACCTTAAGTAACTTAGTGCAAATGTCTTAAATGTTTCTCCATAATAAAACTTAAAACTTCTACTTCACATGTTCCATTTATTTAATCGGCGACGTCCTCTACCCCCACCATTAAGTTAAGTAACCCCGAGATGCTCTACCAAACAAACTGACTGCCGTGGACCGATAACAAGCTGAGGATGAGACGTGACTAGGTACATACTCCAACATCCTCATTACATGACCATAACATCTCAGTCTTGCTTCCTCTACTATCTCATGTACTCCAACATCCTCATTACATGTCCATACCATCTCACCCTTGCTTCCTCTACTATCTCATGTACTCCAACATCCTCATTACATGTCCATACCATCTCACCCTTGCTTCCTCTACTATCTCATGTACTCCAACATCCTCATTACATGTCCATACCATCTCACCCTTGCTTCCTCTACTATCTCATGTACTCCAACATCCTCATTACATGTCCATACCATCTCACCCTTGCTTCCTCTTACTATCTCATGTTACTCCAACATCCTCATTAACATGTCCATACCATCTCACCCTTGCTTCCTCTACTATCTCATGACAGCTAATATGCTCTCCTTGTCTCTCTTACATTCACTGTCCATGTTTATGCTGTATGTGACATTGGATACAAAATATGCTTTGTACAACACTTCCTTACACTTCAAGGACACTTCTCTTCTCCATAGCAGGTCTCTTACACACCTATAGAACAACTCTCCATAGCAGGTCTCTTACACACCTGTATAACAACTCTACATACCAGGTCTCTTACACACCTATAGAACAACTCTCCATAGTAGGTCTCTTACACATCTGTAGAACAACTCTACATATCAGGTCTCTTACACACCTATAGAACAACTCTCCATATCAGGTCTCTTACACACCTATAGAACAACTCTCCATAGCAGGTCTCTTACACACCTATAGAACAACTCTACATATCAGGTCTCTTACACACCTGTATAACAACTCTCCATATCAGGTCTCTTACACACCCATAGAACAACTCTCCATATCAGGTCTCTTACACACCTGTATAACAACTCTACATACCAGGTCTCTTACACACCTGTAGAACAACTCTTCCTCCTCCATCGCTTTCCAAACTTTATTTCTATCCACACTATCATATTCCTTCTCCACATCCATAAATACTATTACCAAGTCTTTCCCACATTCATACCTTCTTTCCATCATCTGTTGTATGGCAAAGATTAAATCTATTATAGACCTCTCTTTCCTAAATCTGTGCTGTTTCTCTCTCCACCTTCCTTTATTTTATTTCTTTTTCTCTTTTCCAGCATCTTCTCATATATTTTTGTACAGTGGCACTTCAGCGTTATCCCCCTATAATTTGTACACCTCTTCCTGTTGCCTTTCTTGAAAATAGGTACTATCACTCTGTTCTTCCAGTACCTTGTTCTCCTTCCAAACCACTCTCAACACCCTGTATAACTATTGTATACCTATTTCCCCTTCTGATATTATAATTTCCTCTAGGAGCTGCCCATGGTGATGATGTTACTTACTTATTTGGTGCAAGTAACCAAGGATTGGAACGTAACTCTACAGAGGTGACGACAGTTCATAGGATGGTCACACTGTGGACCAACTTTGCTAAGTCACTGTAAGTACAAGACTATACTAGTATATCAGGACATTAATCAATCACGATCTTGTGTGTCTCAAACAAACCGACAGTGAACATGCAATTCATCATAAAATGACAACATTGTTAACTATGTTATATACAATTTAAAGTAACTACTATAGTGCATTGGATAATAGCATATAATAAAACACGATAGGAATATTAATGTTTTCCTGATCTCTTGACATTTTCGTGTTGATTATTAGCTATTCTGAAATAAAATTTATTTTAATACATTAACCAGGGTGTTTATTTGATGGGATAATACCTCAGCATACTTATCGAATATATTGTGTTTTCTATGTTTTACCACTTATAAACTCTGAAATATGAATTGTTAGAATTTGACCCTAAAAAAGTGATAAAGTTTATATTTCCTTTAAATGAACCATTACTAACACAGCTAGATCTATCTTGTTTCCAATCCAACAAAATGAACCATTACTAACACAGCTAGATCTATCTTGTTTCCAATCAACAAATGAACCATATAACACAGCTAGACTATCTTGTTCAACCAACAAAAGAACCATTACTAACACAGCTAGATCAATCTTGTCTCCAATTCAATAAAACACATTATGTTGTTGACAGAGACTTGGGTGAAGGTCTAGATCTCACCTGGGACCCTGTTGAGGAGTCTAAACAAACCTACTTGGACATCAATACTGACCTGAGTGTACACAACTTGTTGGAGCTACATCCAGAGAGGAGGGCAGTCTGGGACGCTCTGTATAGCGACGTGGACAACTGATTGACATAACAACATACAACATTTACAATTACTGTATTTTATTCAATAAATAGATCACTGCTTTCAATCTGTGTTGTTTGCGTAGTTTATTGAAGACTTGTGGATATTTCTTCATAAACAAACTCTTACTTTGGTCCAAAAAGTATCCAAATTTACCCTTGTAATTCTTAAAATATTTTATTATTGTCTGTTTTTAAAGATATTTGTTCTATTGAGCCTCCTATTGAATATAATTAATCTTGACCAATATTTTCATAGCTATATGATAAATAGCTTTTATTTTATTAAATTGTAATTTAATATGAACATCAGCGGTGTAGCGTCACGGTAGACTATGAGATAGCGATGTAGCATCATGGCAGACTATGAGATAGCGATGTAGCATCACGGCAGACTATGAGATAGCGATGTAGCATCACGGCAGACTATGAGATAGCGATGTAGCATCACTGTAGACTATGGGATAGAAATGTAGTGTCATGGTAGACTATGAGATAGCGATGTAGCGTCACAGTAGACTATGAGATAGCGATATAGCATCACTGTGGACTATGAGATAGTGATATAGCGTCACTTTAGACTATGAGATAGCGATTTAGTGTCACTGTAGACTATGATATATTAGATGTAGCGTCATTGTAGACTATGAGAGCGATGTAGTGTCACAGTAGACTATGAGATAGTGATGTAGCATCACTGTAGACTATGAAATAGTGATGCAGCATCACTGTAGACTATGAGATAGGGATGTAGCGTCACTGTAGACTATGAGATAGCGATATAGCATCACTGTGGACTATGAGATAGCGATATAGCGTCACTGTAGACTATGAGATAGTGATGTAGCGGCACTGTAGACTATGTGTTAGTGATATAGTGGCACTGTAGACTATGCGTTAGTGATATAGCGTCACTGTAGACTATGAGATAGCGACGTAGCATTACTGTAGACTATGAGATAGTGATGTAGCATCACTATAGACTATGAGATAGCGACGTAGCGTCACTGTAGACTATGAGATAGTGATGTAGCATCACTGTAGATTATGAGATAGGGATGTAGCGTCATGGTAGACTATGAGATAGCGATATAGCGTCACTGTAGACTATGAGATAGCGATATAGCGTCACTGTGGACTATGAGATAGCGATGTAGCGTCACTGTAGACTATGAGATAGCGATGTAGCGTCACTGTAGACTATGATATAGCGATGTAGCGTCACTGTAGACTATGAGATAGTGATATAGCGTCACTGTGGACTATGAGATAGCGATATAGCGTCACTGTGGACTATGAGATAGGAATGTAGCGTCATGATAGACTATGAAATAGCAATGTAGCGTCACTGCAGACTATGAAATAGTGATATAGCGTCACTGTGGACTATGAGATAGCGATGTAGCGTCACTGTAGACTATGAGATAGCAATGTAGCGTCACAGTAGACTATGAGATGGGGATGTAGCATCACGGCAGACTATGAAACAAGTCTTTCCAAACCTCTTATTGGACAGTTTATCAAATCGACTGTAAATAATCATATGCTTCTGACTTTAAAAAAAATCCCAAATCAACAAAACTGTCATAAATATTGTTTGAACAGTAAAAATGTTATTTTTTGGGGTTTGCAAGGGTTTGATAATACTAATATCGATTTGGATTTTATTATATTCAATTCGATAACCAAACCAAACCAAACCAAACTAGGAAAAAATCGATATGGTTTTAGGTCATTGCAAATCCTACGTGCCTAAAATATAAAATCTTTTTATTTAACATTATAATTCCACCATATTTAACTAGGATATGATTCGATTATTATTCAAAATTTGCGAATAAGATTTGCTTCACAAATGTCTACTGATCGCTGCAAAGCTATAGGATTAATAAAGATACAATGATTTTTTTTTAACCATTGAGAGATCCGCTAGGATAGTTTGTAGCTCCTTAAGTGGAGTATCCTGGATGTGAGGGAAGGGGAAGGACCTCGGCACACGGTGGCATGGTGAGGGGGAAGGAGGAAGGACCTCGCCCACACGATGGTGGGGTGAGGGGGAAGGACCTCACCCATACGGTGGCGGGGTGAGGGGGAAGGACCTCGGCACATGGTGGCGTGGTTGAGGGGGAAGGACCTCGGCACACGGTGGCGTGGTGAGGGGGAAGGGGGAAGGACCTCGCCCACACAGAGGCGCGGTGAGGGGGAAGGACCTCGGCACACGGTGGCGTGGTGAGGGGGAAGGACCTCGGCACATGGTGGCGTGGTTGAGGGGGAAGATAAATAAGTAAGAAAGTGGTAGATTGAGAACTTTTCACTGTGTCCTTAATATCGAATTCGGCAAAACACTTTTAATTCAAAGTTCAAGGGCTATCTAAAAAAATTGGAAATATCCAAAATTTGAACTTAACCTCCTGTACTCCTTAAACCAGGAGTCGGCAACCTTTCAAGCCTGAAGAGCACTTTTTCAAAATATGTTTTACTCTGGGGTCTATAAAACTCTAAATTGAGGACTAATGATGAAAAAATAACAAAGAAGTTTATTTTCACATAATTTGACAACCATCCTTTTATTTATTAAACAAAACTATTTAACAAAAAATTTACAAAATTACACAATATAAGGCGGGTGCCAATTATCTGTAAAAAAAAAAAAGGGGGCGCCCATGGGCACCACGTTGTCGACCCCTGCCTTAAACACTACATGTACTCTATTTAACTTATTAAAATTGCAGACTTTTTCTTTCTCCGTTTTAATATTATAATTAATTTTTTTATTTGATACCGACGACAATGAGCAAAATTAATTTGTGTTTTTTTAAATGAATTTGAAATCCAAATCACTGTGTTAAACTTTGGTTTGTTTGATTTTTTTTCGGTGGTGAAATTTAATTTAAAACAATTTGAATGTTTCCGATTTCATAAGTGATAAACAAAGAATTGTTAGTTCAAGTCTGAAACCTTGGGAAATCTTGTTTTTGCGGTTTTTATATCTAAATTTTTTTGGTCAAAATTTATCATATATTATGTACAAACATAGTTTAAATTTATTCCCATTATGATATCAACAGCGCTTGAATATCTGTGAAGGATGTCCTGGAATTTAATGACAACTTTTCCTCTTCATTTAAACAGTTTGTCATCAAATGCCCTCTGTGCTCGTGACAGATATTCAGAAATGATGGTGTCCTCATGTGAAGAAACTTAAATTCTTTGTCTGCACTGGGGCAATATTTTATTTATTTTGAGCTAAGAATTTTTTTGCTATAAAAACTACAAAAACACTGACTTTTTTCCTCATGTTTCTTACATCCCCACCGAAAGATAGTCAAATTCACTCATTCTTATTTCACTTACTTAATGTTTGATTAAAATGTATAGTATAAAAACTGCCTATGCTAAAGTTACTTGCTTATTATTATTTTTATTACTAAAAAAAATTATGTGAGAATTTACACCAACATTAATAAAACAGTTTAGTAAAAAAAATTTATACCCGTCCTACCGCCGGTGGTCATTTTGATAGTGAACTCTTTTTCCTCCAAGGTCCGGATATGGTAAACCCATACATCCAGGAAGTTCGACAGAATAATGTCCCCAAGTTGATTGCTGGAATTAAAGTACCTTGATTCCCAAGTAGTTTAGTTGTCAGAAACTGACAGCGACAGTTGAAAACCATAATAACCACTGTGAACTGTCGTTGACTGTCGACTGTTTTGAAGTGAAGGAAGTGTAAAGGTAGGAAATATCACAATTAAATTAAACATAGGCCTTCTGTAAAGCTGCTGAATGGTATGTATTTTTTATTTTATTTGTAAGAGCATTGCAAAGATATGTTAAACGAATCTTTATTAATTTGTTTAAAAAGAAACTTTCAACACCAGGATTATTTTTAAATTTATCTGTCAAGAAACTTATTGAAAAAAAAATCTTGTTTTTTCTTATGTGCTGTAGTTTATAGTTAATTAATTACTTATTTTTAGTAGTGCCTACAAATAAAAGGCTATTACAAAAAAAAAAAAAACTTCATTCAACATTAAACCAATAGTTTTTTTAATCAAATATTCTCAAAATGCTTCTCGGGAACACCTTCTCATAAGTTTTTGTAAGCAATTTAAAGTCAGGGGAAATTATTTTATTCCCCCCCAGCGGATCATTTTAACTACCAAAAACACCATTTCAGACAAGTACGAGGTAAGGGAAAAGAAAATTTTATGTCGATGACGAACATATTAACAACTACCTTTAGTAAAAACCACAATAAATAGTTCGAATGGTTGCCAGTCTTGTATCAAGATTGGCTTTCTTACGTGGAGGCATTGTTGTAATGAACACTGACAGAAATAGTTTAAATTTACTACGAGGTAAAACAAATATAGTCAATTGAAAGAACAACTCCACTGATGGGCACCCTATCACGTCAAACAAAAATCATGTTTTGGTTTAATTTCAAACAGTAGTCCTTAATTAAGAATATTATCTCACTGCTAAACAATAATCTTTCAGTTATGAACATTGTGGTAGACAGAAAATTGAGAAGGGGTCTGTATGGAAATTATAACAATGAAAGACTCACCTGAAGAGTGTTGACTTTATTAAATAACAAGTTAGGTCCTTGTAAGCATCAGATCTATTTTTCCCGATGATTAATATTTATCGCATAACTCAACCTTCCACACTAATGAACCACTAACAGTTAGGACAAGAATACACCAACACTACAAACAAACTAAGATGAGCACTTAAACAAACAAACATGTTAATTCCTGGAGAGTCATAAACCAACTGTCATTGGCAAATAGAAAGAGGGGGGAGGACCTGCCTGTCCAATCAGGAGAGAGGAAGGCCTTTTATTGGAGAGGTAATATAACAAAGTGGCAATTCAAAATTCAAAACAGCACCTAAACAACAAAGTACATTTGGACTCTAATAAAACTAAAACAAAAGTGATAAATAATTGACTATCGAGACTGAACAAGTTATATCGATAGTATTTCTTAATCTAAGTGTCAATATTCAATTCCTCAACAATGAAGAATGTTTATTTCTACATCCAACTGCCAACGTACTACTCTCGCAGTAGACTAGACTGCTGATGGCGGGCAGATCGAGGTTTGAATCTCGGTGGGTCCACTGAGGGTGGTTTTACAAATATGATTTTCCATTATCCCTCCACGCAAATGTGGGTACACTCTTTTAAATATAACCTTCCTAATCACTAAAACCATTAGCCTAATTAATACTTGAAGTGTATAACCGAAATCGGGGTAGTAAGCTGCAATGCTAAAATATATATTTTATTTCACATTTTTTTCAGACATTAAATGGTTTCAGCCTTTTATTTAAAATGTGCAACCTTTCCAACTTTCCCTGACAGGGACACTCTTTTCCTAGAGGTCAGATATAGTATGTTGGCAACAGTTGTAATCTATTCCCTTTGTTTAATCTTTGTCCGCTGACAGTTTGGTGGTTTGTAAACCACTCTCTTCTTTTCCTACCACAACTCGACAAGTTCATTTGAAGAACGATGATTCAGAAACTTCCACTCTTTACTTTTCCTCTAAGTCAAGAGAGCCGGCTGATAAATAAACGCCTCTGATTGGACAGATAAAGCTCCAGCCTACAGCGCTACACGACACATTCACAAAGGAGTATTTGTGGTTCTAGTGCAATAGAAGCGCGTCTTCATCATTCTGCTGGAAATTGTATCGTATAAAAATCACATTCTCTTGTGTGGCTGTCACATTTATACTTTGTTAATACCAGGGAAATTATAAACATGTAATTAAAATAAGATTTTTTTTTTAAATTATAAGATATTTATGTAAGAAAAAATAACTAAGCACTGTGTCTTACTACTCTTTCAGGCTATACGCCTATGTACTAATTACACCAATGTTCTAGGGATTGGCAAGGTTGAATTTAGGGGTAATGTACCCGTATTTGTGTGGAGAGAGAGAGTGGAAAATCATTTAGGGTAAACCCCTTAGTACACCCGATTGGGATCAGAACCTGATCTCTCCGTCTTCAACAGTCCAATATATCGCAAGAGTAGCGCCTTAGGCCATGCGACCACCAAAGCAGGTACATTTAAATTACTAAATAAAAGGTGGAATGTTGCAGTACACCAATAGATTATTAACAGTTATTCTTTCAATTAATAGCTATCCAAAAGGTTGGGTAAGATAATAAATAAACCAGACTATTACATCTCTTCAATATGACTTCACAACTGAGAAGATAATATTGAACGTTACAGAAACTAATCATGATAGTTAGTAAACAATTGTCTTTAAGATAGTCTCTGATACAGTGATGTAAATACTTTTCGTTGTTGTAATAAAACTGAGAACATTTATATTGGATGATATAAAAGATATAATTTGAAAGCTACACCAAAACAATAATAGAATTTGACACGTCATATTTTTTTATCCCTAAGGCGGATTATTTGAATACATATAGTGTTACATTCTCTTGTCGACTCACTCGACTATATATCCATTGTTACATTCTCTTGTCGACTCACTCGACTATATCCATTGTTACATTCTCTTGTTGACTCACTCGACTATATCCATTGTTACATTCTCTTGTTGACTCACTTGACTATATATCCTTTGTTACATTCTCTTGTTGACTGACTCGACTATATATCCTTTGTTACATTCTCTTGTTGACTCACTTGACTATATATCCTTTGTTACATTCTCTTGTTGACTCACTCGACTATATATCCTTTGTTACATGCTCTTGTTGACTGACTCGACTATATATCCTTTGTTACATTCTCTTGTTGACTGACTCGACTATATATCCATTGTTACATTCTCTTGTCGACTAACTCGACTATATCCATTGTTACATTCTCTTGTCGACTAACTCGACTATATCCATTGTTACATTCTCTTGTCGACTCACTCGACTATATCTATTGTTACATTCTCTTGTCGACTCACTCGACTATATCCATTGTTACATTCTCTTGTTGACTCACTCGACTATATCCATTGTTACATTCTCTTGTTGACTCACTTGACTATATATCCTTTGTTACATTCTCTTGTTGACTGACTCGACTATATATCCTTTGTTACATTCTCTTGTTGACTCACTCGACTATATATCCTTTGTTACATTCTCTTGTTGACTGACTCGACTATATATCCTTTGTTACATTCTCTTGTTGACTGACTCGACTATATCCATTGTTACATTCTCTTGTTGACTCACTTGACTATATATCCTTTGTTACATTCTCTTGTCGACTAACTCGACTATATCCATTGTTACATTCTCTTGTTGACTCACTTGACTATATATCCTTTGTTACATTCTCTTGTTGACTGACTCGACTATATATCCTTTGTTACATTCTCTTGTTGACTCACTCGACTATATATCCTTTGTTACATTCTCTTGTTGACTCACTCGACTATATATCCTTTGTTACATTCTCTTGTTGACTCACTTGACTATATATCCATTGTTACATTCTCTTGTCGACTCACTCTATATATCCATTGTTACAATCTCTTGTCGACTCAATCTAGTTTCAGAAATGAGCTCTCCTCTAAGTCTTCTTGCTGCAACACTCGTGTTGGTGGCCAATGTTTATTCACAGGTAATTAATACATAATTAGTTAAAATAGACTCTCGTCAAGTATTTGTACTTTAGATTCTCTGTCCTTGATCCTCTCTTATTTGTGTTTCTTTAGGATCTGACAGTCGAGCTGGACCAGGGAATTATTCAAGGAAGTGTTGGCAGTACTGTTTCAGGGGTAACCTTCTATAGTTTCCTAGGGATACCTTACGCTCAACCACCTGTCGGAGAGCTAAGGTTCAAGGTCGGTTGTATTTTAATTACATTAGTACAGGTATTTAGCTAAATGTGTCGGAGTGTGAAATAATCATAAAATGGTGGTAAGCAGTGATAAGATAAATGAATAAATGTATTGATAGGAGCTGTATGTGACCTGAGTTGTCTGAGTGAGTTGTCTGAGTGAGTTGTCTGAGTTGTACGAAGTGTGTATAAATGATTCCAGGCCCCGCAAGAAGCTCCATCTTGGAAAGGAGTGAGAGATGCTTCGACCGTCGGATCCAACTGCGTCCAGGTTGAAGGCTCGGTTGAAGGATCTGAGGATTGTCTCTTCATCAATGTTTACACACCACAGGTGAGAATAAAATACCTTTAGCAAACATCGATGACTGTGGAAAATATTTATACATCTCCGCTTAGTATTAACATTGTTTTAAAAATAGTACAATTTCAGTCACGTTTTCAAATTAAATGCTGAAAAACATCCAAATGTAAATCTCATTAAACCCTGTATATAATTTAATACAAAGGTTATTGTTAAAATCATACACAAGACGGAAAAGCAATTTGAAAATATTGATTTCAAATTTTAAAACACGTATAATAGGCTTTTAAAGATTTTTACTAGTTAATATTTTAAACCTAGATCTAGTTTGAAAAATGCAATCACAAATGTACTCAATATAACTTTCAAAGTAACGACAATTTCTGTAGGATGGTTTTGTTCCTGTCACAGCTTCCCGGAGTCAAAGATGCCTGTTCGCTGCTACCTGTCATGGTCTGGATACACGGAGGAGGGCTCGTCTCAGGCTCGGGAGATCCATCATTATATGGACCAGGATATCTTCTGGATAGAGAAATAGTCTTTGTTACCTTCAACTACCGTCTTGGCGCACTAGGTAATATACTTGTTACTTTCAACTACCTCCTTGGAGCGCAGGTACTGTACTTGTTACCTTCAACTACCGTCTTGGCGCACTAGGTAATATACTTGTTAATTTCAACTACCTCCTTGGAGCGCTAGGTACTGTACTTGTTACCTTCAACTACCTCCTTGGAGTGCTAGGTACTGTACTTGTTACTTTCAACTACCTCCTTGGAGCGCTAGGTACTGTACTTGTTACCTTCAACTACCTCCTTGGAGCGCTAGGTACTGTACTTGTTACCTTCAACTACCGTCTTGGCGCACTAGGTATTACTTGTTACTTCAACTACTCTGGAGCGCTAGGTACTGTACTTGTTACCTTCAACTACCTCCTTGGAGCGCTAGGTACTGTACTTGTTACCTTCAACTACCTCCTTGGAGCGCTAGGTACTGTACTTGTTACCTTCAACTACCTCCTTGGAGCGCTAGGTACTGTACTTGTTACCTTCAACTACCATCTTGGAGCGCTAGGTACTGTACTTGTTACCTTCAACTACCTCTTGGAGCGCTAGGTACTGTACTTGTTACCTTCAACTACCTCCTTGGAGCGCTAGGTACTGTACTTGTTACCTTCAACTACCTCCTTGGAGCGCTAGGTACTGTACTTGTTACCTTCAACTACCTCCTTGGAGCGCTAGGTACTGTACTTGTTACCTTCAACTACCTCCTTGGAGCGCTAGGTACTGTACTTGTTACCTTCAACTACCTCCTTGGAGCGCTAGGTACTGGACTTGTTAACACTTTCACTTATATCAAGGATCCTCTAACAACATATAATCTAATACATCCTCCCCTGTAGGTTTCCTCGCTTGTCTCACTCTGAAGTG
The DNA here is from genome assembly GCA_033556935.1 of Timema podura. NCBI lineage: Eukaryota > Metazoa > Arthropoda > Insecta > Phasmatodea > Timematidae > Timema > Timema podura. Next base: position 61,484,802 of record JAVRXN010000012.1, on the reverse strand, counting down.
AACTACCGTTTGAGAGCGCTTAGGTGATCAGAGAGCTGCCCTCAGGTGGGTCCAACAGAACATTGAGAGGTTTGGAGGGGACCCCGCTCGGACCACCATCTTTGGGGAGAGTTCTGGAGCTGCTAGCGTTGAATACTTCATGTTATCACCGTCAACATCTGGTGAGTGTCATGACTTCAAACAACCTCGTCGTCATTTGACAGTGTGTATTTTTGCTGTTATTTATGTATTGTTAATCTCTGTTAAATTTAACTGGTTCTGTTATTGCTTCATGTCCTGATGAGGCTGTCACGATGTTACACTCAATAACATCAGGACACAACAGGATGAGTAGGGTTTATTGTAAGGAAATTCACATGTATTCGACAGACAGAAATGCTAACCAATACACTGGTTCTGCTAGTAGCTCTTTGTTCCTGTTAGAGCAGAGTGAAAAGTTAAGTAATAAAACAAATGTGGCAGTTCTCGCTTGAGGCGAGGAACACGTATCAACGATTATAGAGAAACATGCTGTCACATATTTAACTTGTTGTTTACTCACACAACAATACAACAGTAGGTGACCTGGTGGTCTAGGGGTATGGTGTCAGACTTCTGTGCTGGGGGTCCGAGGTTCAATCCTCGGTCCCGGCACAGATTTATCTGATTGTCAAACCCTTCCTTCACCTCTGACAAGACGTGTATTAATCACAACTTGTGAATGTGTGGAATACCAGGCCTCCACCGTGGTTCGGATCCCACGTTAAACTGTAGGTCCTCCATTTCATCTCACAATCACCCTACCATTGCACATTAACGTAAGTGCTTACAACCCCAACAGTTAGTAAGACGCGGTGAAAATAGTAAAAATAATAATTAATTCAACAGTTAGTTTATTTCATCAACGTTATATACCATACTATTATTTGTGATAAGAGAAGCCAATATTAATTTATTTTTGAAAAAAATATAAGAAGCCAATAAGAAAACTACCAGTATATTCTCATCAATCCACTGGCTTCCGATGAACACAAAAAAGCAACATTTTTTCACAAAAAAAAAACATTCAAGCAATATAAAAGAAATGAACAAAACTAAATTAGCAACTTATCCAGCAAATATATTTTAATCTTGAAGATGTCTTTACCTAGAATTAAGGATCTAAGAAATATCTTATTTGTGTTAGTGCTTTAGGACCAGCAATTTAGTCTAATAGCTTATGATGATGAATGTTTGGAGAATGTAGACAAGTTATTCAGTCAGTAGGACATTGACTTAAAAGACTAATTTCATTTAGAGATTTTTGTCTAATAAAACATGTGTGGTACATCACACATAAATATATTAAATTATTTCACAGTCAACTTTATACCCTGTTGTGTGTTCACAGGCCTGTTTCAAAGAGCCATTTCACAAAGTGGATCAGTATTAAATCCTTGGGCATATGTTGACACCGCGTCTGCACAGATCCGAGCACGACAACTAACGCGGCTTCTTGGATATTCAGCAGGGGATAACGACGATATCTACAACTTTCTAATGGGTGCATCCGCAGAAAACATTACTCTTCAACAATCTAATGTCACAACTGAGGTGAGAATATGTAGTAATAACGCTTCAATAAATAGTATATTACAATCACAGTTGATTTAGGAAAACCAACCTTAGCTATAAAACAGCTAGGATGTAAACCCCCTGTCGGACAAATGATCACTTTGGGGCTGTGATATGTCTTCGTAATATTTTCAGAGAAGGGCGAGTGAAAGCCTCGCTTTTGTACCCATTGTCGAAAGGGAAACTGGGAGTGGAGGGGAAGTTTTCCTCCCCGCCACACCACTCGAGATTCTCAAATCAGGAAACTTTACTCGTGTGCCTTACATAACTGGCTTTTGTTCAGCAGAAGGAAAAGGTTTGGTCTGTAAGTATATATTACTTGTAAAGCCGTGATTCTCGAGCAATTGACAATATTAAGTTTATTTATAGATACAATCCGTTTGAAATAAACCGTTAACAATGACATACATCTTTAAAACATTTTTAATCTGATAATTTATTGTGATCTGATGTTGAAATTTGTGTTATTATTTTAATAAGAACATTAACTTTGTATTTTAATTGAATCAAATTCCTATAAATTAGACTCAATTTTTATATGGCCATTTACTTCTTGTAAAATTGTTATCTGTAAGTAACTACAAGCATGTTTATTTTGTAACTGAACACACACATACTGAGTATTGTAGATGCTCATAAATCTCTAAAACTCAACGGAAAAATGTGTGTTATATATTCCAGCTACTATACCGCCCAATACATGGGATCAAGTCAACAATGACTTTGAAGGTTTCCTACCGTACGATCTAAACTTGACAATTGGTACCACTGAGTCCCAGCATGCAGCAGCACTGGTCAAGAAGACTTATTTTGGAAATGAAACTGCTTCTATCGCAAATGTTGAACAGTATATTAAGGTATGTAGGAGCCTTATCTCAAGTTATATTTTCCTTTGAAAAATGCACGACAGGATTAGGTTGCAATTAAAATGGACAACTAATAAAATCCTAACATTATCGTTGGTTAAAAACATGTTTGTTGTTGATTTTATAAGCTCCTTGTTTTATTCTTGTTCTATTTGAAACTTAAATTATCTAATTTAAAGTTATAGGATGAGTATGAAGAATCTTAATTAAAAAACAAGCATTTATATGTTAAAAGGATGTTAAACCATTAACGAAACCCAAAGTGTAACCATTTGAACCAAGCTTTCCTGTTAATGCTAACTACAGTCGAAATTCTAATGTCAGTTGTTGGAATATATCATAGTTTTTTCAACAGGAATGAATATAACACAAAACTCAAGTCATTTTATTGGAGTGTTGTAAATTGTTCTTATTGAAATCATATAAAATACACAACATTACTTATACATTGAAAAGAAGTAGTTCTTGATTAAATTTTGTTATTTGAGAACTGTTGAAATAAATATATGTATAAAAATAATCTAAACGCATTCACTAAAGCAAGGTCTGATTTAATGTGATATAAAAAGGTGGTTTTTTTTGCTATAAAAGTTATAAAAATACAAATATTAACTCGTGTTCCGTTCCACCCCACTTTAAGGACGTGTCCTTCCTGTGATGTCACGGCAAGTTACGATGAGATTTATTATTTTAATGTATTTACATTCTATTCGGAGGGTTTTAAAGATATATTGAAACGAAAAAAACCCATAGATTCTTAAATAATTATGAAAAATAGTCTTACGTTACCAAAAAATAATGTTTGCAACTTAAAGTAGTTGTTTTTACTAACGTATTTTTTTTAATCGTCTACAACTCGGGCTATTTGGTTTATTCACGAAAATATCCTGAAGGATATTACACTTGTGTCATTGGACATAGCAATAATGGCCGCCTCTTTAAGGAAATCCATTGCTACCACCCAATCCCCCCACCTAGGTTTCATTCTATCAGAACTCATCAGGAGGGAGTGCGAAACGTGCAACACAATCTCCTTGAAGAGGAAACCAAAGAACACAAAAGGGGGTTGATTTGGGGGGGGGAAAGAAGTTGGTAAAGAATGATAGGACACTTAGATAGGAAAATGTAAAAGGAACAAATAACAAAGTACAAACACAGGAAATGGATTTAAATTCCTCTAAATGAATTTAAATTCCTCTAAATGAATTTATGGTGATATTTATTATAAGCTCTCATAATTGTGTAAATACATAAATTATTTTAAATACTAATATTTAATTTTTGTTTCAAATTATTTCAGTTGCTCACCGATACTATGATCTTGGAAGGTGTCCTCAGGATGGTGAATTTCCGTCTCCGATACAACTCTGCCCCGATATATGTATATCAGTTCTCTTATCAAGGAAGATTAAGTTTTTCTTACATCTTTAAGTACAACTTCACTTTTCCAGGTAGGACAAGCAAACTTGTAGATTATTTGATGTTCCAATTACAAAACTTTTGATCCAGAGATTTATACCCAATAATTGTAAGTATTTATTGATGCACTTATTGTGTGTTTTTTTTAGCAGTTTGGAGATTTAGGTATTCAGTCAAATTTTCTTAACTCTTACACAATTTTTTCATTTAATTTCTGACTCCTACCAGTCTCAATGTAGACCTGTATTGGTGTGTATGCAGACAAAGCTGTCAGTCACATATAGTCTGTTAAGCTTGTAAGAGGGTGATTGGGGTTCAAACCCAGGATTTCTGTACTGAGGGCGTGAATGTGTGTGTTTGCTCGAAAATTCAACTGCATTTTTTTCTACTCTATAAATGTAAAAAGAAGATAGGCTGGACAAGTAGTAAAGGTCAGAGAACAAATATATATATATATATATATATATATATATATATATATATATATATATATATATATATATAAATAAATATATATATATATATATATATATATATATATATATAAATATATATATATATCATTGGCAATAATTCCTAGTAGTTATTTAACCTAGAAATTATCACAATAGTTTTATTTAAAAGTTTTTAGATATTTGCAATGAGTATAATTTATTCTTACATTGTTAAGATGATCAAATCTCACAGGTTACAGTGGACAGGACATGCAGCACAAATGGGAGAGCTTAGAACCTTGTTCAAGATATTGACTGGTGAACCCATTGGGAACACCTAGACCAAGTTGGGAGGATAACATTAGAATGGACCAGAAAGAGATAGGATGTGATGAGGTGGACTGGATAGAACTAGCTCAAGATAGGGATAGGCGCCATACTTTTAAGTGCAGCAATTAACTTTAGAACTCCTAATGACAGAGTAAGTAAGTAAAATTTATTTTGGCTTCAGGAGCTGCCCACGCAGATGATCTTGGTTACTTATTTACTACAAAGTTTGATCACGAAGAGTTGGAAAGTAATTCTACAGAGTTGACGACAATCAATAGATTGGCCACACTGTGGACCAACTTTGCCAAGTCACGGTATGTTTAGTAATCTACTCGTTTATAAAGATATTGGTCAACCACAATAACATAGCCTTCACCCTAACCAATATTGAACAATTCAGCATTCAATCTTGTACAGCCCATTGATAAACAATATTGTAAACCACACAAAATGTATTCATAATCAATCATTATATGGTATTGAAATACTAACAAATTATGAGAATGTGATTGGGAGAAAAATATCAGAGAATCACAAAAGTTACTAACACTACTTTAATTTCATTTGTCAAGTGATGTGATCATTATCTATTAATTTTGATAAATATTACTAATACTTTTAAAATATTTATATAAAGGCCTTTTATCAAATTGAACTTCTTACTAACCATGATTGAGATTTCATCCTACTAACAAAGCTAGATCTATCTTGTTTCCAATTCAACAAAATGAACCATTCCTAACAAAGCTAGATATATCTTGTTTCCAATTCAATAAAACACAGTATGTTGTTGACAGAGACTTGGGTGAAGGTCTAGATCTCACCTGGGACCCTGTTGAGGAGTCTAAACAAACCTACTTGGACATCAATACTGACCTGAGTGTACACAACTTGTTGGAGCTACATCCAGAGAGGAGGGCGGTCTGGGACGCTCTGTATAGTGACGTGGACAACTGATTGACATAACAACATACAACATTTACAATTTCTATATTGTATTCAATAAATAGATCACTGCTTTCAATCTGTGTTGTTTGCGTAGTTATTGAAGATTTGTGGCAAGCTTTTTTTTTACTTATTTTATAAGAGAGAAACATTTTTTATGGTGAAGTTGCATTTACGATGTGCATGTTATTCCTTTTAACAGTTAGACTGGTATTTTTCCCCTTTTAGTTTCTTATTAATATGATTTCAGTAGTTATTTACCTATAGTTGTGTATTCAGCAAAAATATGGACATGGAATTTAAGACAAGAAGGTAGATACTATGTAGAGCATGTTAGCTGTCACCAGGAGAAACAGGGGCACATGAGATAGTAGAGGAAGTAAGGGTGAGATGGTATGGACATGTAATGAGGATAGAGATCACAAGGGAGGCCAAGAAAGAGATTGGAGGAGCAGATAACAGCAAGTGTACAAGTGAGAGAAGAAGAATAAGATGGAAGGGCTTTAACAAAACTAATCTGGCCAAAGTCTGGAAAGTTCCTGGTATTAGTGATATACATGATTTAGTTTTTCTAATATTCTAAATCTTACAGTGCAATGTTCATATACAGTCCACATATGATCTAACTGCTGTGTAACATATCAAGTGGCGTGAGAATTAGTAATAAAAAATCAAGTGAAAATAATTTTAAAAATATATTTGATTTGTCACTATTTAATATTTTTGGTCACAAAAACAAACCCTACAGGTCTGAACATGTCTCAGTCCTAAACAGGATAGAACCAGCTTTCATAATATAACACGTTTTCATCACAAATATGGTACATCAACTGAATACTATCGGAGAGTACTGCGCCATCTTCCACGAGTACAATTACAGTCCAATTTGTATAGGAAGAGTCTAATCTGATAGCTTGGAAAGTTACTAGATCTACTTTCATGCGTTGATATGGCAAGTAATGTGATCTGCAGCTATCACTTTGGATAAATATTATCAATACACCATCATCATCATCAACCCTGTTTGTCCAGGAACATTTCTCCTTCCATCACTCTTCTCCAACTCTCTCCTTTCTTACATATAAAATTATAACTATAGTAAAAAAGTAAAAAATATTAACAATGTCAAATACAAAACGTGTTCACATTTTCTAAAAGACTCTTTTAATAAAAATTAGATTGTACACCTACAATTCATCACCTATAAATGTAAGAAGTTTTCCTTAGAAAATATAATAAACCCCCATTCTGGAACTTACTACCGTAATAGGCACATTGTCTATGATTTGAACAGAAAGCATTCTTGTAATTTAAACATTTAGCTGACATGAAATTCTTTGGGGGTTCCATTATTTACAATAACACTAGGATTAAAACAAAATATATAACAATAAAATATTGAAGTATTGTTTAGAAAAAAGATTAGACTTGGTAATTACCACACTCAAAAGGCAGGCATTACAAACTTGATTCATCATAAGAGCAACATTAAAAATACTGAGGGAGCCGCATTTCATAGAATTTTATTTTGTCACCATCTTTTAGTCAAGAGAGTACAATTTTGAAGTCGATTATTACAAAAATTAAACTGATAAAATGTTAAGAGCTACGCTCCATAGCATAGTAATCAAGGTCTACGACTATTCTCTTAAATGTACATAGGAACGTTTTAGTGAACAAAAGCCGAGAACCGATCGAATAAGTCCCTGCCAAAAGGCACAAAACTCTTTTAATACTAATACAGTTCTAAAAGCTTTATCACTTTAATACAGCTCGATACCTGCTTTGGTGGCCGCATGGTTTAATGGACAAGTCTCGCAGTAGACTAAACTGCCGATGACGGAGAGATCAAGGTTTGAATCTCGGTCGGGTATACCGGTACTGAGATAGGTTTTTCCAAAATGATTTTTCACTCTCCCTCAACACAAATATGGGTACACTTTCTTGAAATATAACCTTTCTAATCCCTAAAACCATTAATGTAATTAATACATAAGCGTATAACCCGAACAGGTAGTAAAAAGCGGTGCTAAAAAAAATAACGTTTAATAAAAGAGACTAGTAGATAGATCTCTCTGGCGTACAATGGTTCTCTATCAACCGAGGCACGAACCAAGACCGGCGTTACTCGGCTTCATTTTGTGGCTGAACCAATCAGATGGCTCTTCATCAAGTTCAGCAAAGGCACGAACCAAGACCGGCGTTACTCGGCTTCATTTTGTGGCTGAGCCAATCAGATGGCTCTTCATCAAGTTCAGCAAAGGCACTCTAGAATCTTCCACCGACACGTATTTATAGGACAGATCCTTGAAAGATGCTCTCTCAATACTGCGGGCTGCGTCTCTGTCCAGATGACAACCGTCAAACACCGCCGGCCACAATCCGCTCGCGGACAAGAGGAGCTGAATCGTGCGCAGGAACGTGGGGCTCCTCTCATGAACATGTTCCATGAAATAATATTTACCTCCCTGAAAATGGTGGAAAAGTTTGGTATCATTGCCGGCGATTGTATGTATAAAGTATTAGTGTACAACGGACCGATGACGTTTATTTTCAAGAGGTTTTAACTTAAATGTTGGTCCTCTCTTGATTTGTGGGCAAGGGGCAAACTAGCCAATAATGTTCAATGTAGGCCAACTATATGAAATCAGTTTTTATGTAACAAAATAATATATAATGTCTAGAAACATATTTTAGTAGAAGTGTAATTAATGTAGGACCTACGATTTTAAAATATTGCATGAAATAAATAAAACATTTTTAAGAGGTGCATTTTTCTTCTACAGTTTAATTCATTAATGAATTCATATGGTAATGTATAAATAATGAGACCCACTTTAGCGGTCGAATGATTCAAGGCATTACACCCATAGAAGATTAGACTGGCGATGACAAGGAGATTGAGTTTTGAATATCGGTCGGTTGTACATAAGTTAGTTTTTCCTAAATGGTTTTCCACTCTTCCTCCGAGAAAATATGGGTTGCACTTACTCTAAATTCAACCTTCATTACGCTTGGCATATTAGCATAATTAGTACATATGCATATAACCTAAGCAAGTAAGTAAGACGTGTTGCTAAAAATAATGAGCTTATTATCAAATGACTACAATAATTATCCCAATTTATTAGACTAGGTCAAGATGAGTTCTCTCTACTCATCAGAATATTACAAGGTACCAACATTTTAGTTGTTTGTTAAGTTGATGTGCCTTATTATTTTGTCACTAGCCCAAATAAGCCAATGTATTACTCAAATAAAACTAGGTCCAACCAAATGTTGAAAAGAATACTGACTGGCGCTAATACGCGTCGTATTTCCCTGAGAACTGCCCCGACGTTGGCGGCACTGCAGAGAACCAGTGTTGCCACGACGACGTCCACGCTGTTGCTTGGAACGCCCCGCAGGTCGTCCCCATGAGAGATAATAAAGCGCTCGACTTTGAGATGAGATATCCTGGACGAGTTTGCCTCGAAGTACGACTGCAGGTATACGTTTTTGTCGACCAGAGTCACTCGGCTGTTTCTAGGGTAGTATTTTAGGTTCTCGCCTGCAATAAGTTGATTTAATTTTAATATTTCATTATATTATCAGAATATAAAAAATTAGTGCAACTGTCACGCAGGGATGTAGCCACAAATGTTTGTCAGGGCGGAGCGAGGCCATCTCCCCCCCATAATGAGATTAACCCGGTTGCTCTGAACGATGGACCAGGGCAGTGTTTCCTAAATTACGGTACGTGTACTCCCAGCAGTACAGTAGGGACCCTGTATTGAGTATTCGCTGATTCAATATCCGCGGTTTCAGTTATCTGCGGTTTACCACTGTCCAGTTTTATTTAGATACTTTTAACTAAAGAGAAAAATGGTTTATAAGTCACAATGCCTACACCATCACCTCACTTCATCTCAACATTGTGGGCCATAGTGCTATCATATCACCACCATCATCATCATGTGATCATTGCAACAAGAAGAATGGAGTATAGTTAGTTCACTGTAGTGTACAGTACACATTATTAATATTATGTACTTTATTTAATGTTGGTAATGTACTACTGTGAATAATTTATCAATCAAACTTTACCATATTTATATACTATGGTAAACAAATATCACGTTATAATAGTTGAGTATTATCCGCGATAGCTTTTAGGAACATATTACCCGCGGATATGGGGGCCCTACTTTACATGAGAGATTTCAGGGCACTAGGTTTTACTAACTAGGATTTCTACAGGGCCTTAATAACCATTGGCTTATAAGCATACATATAATTATTAATCTAAAGGAATAGGGTTAAGTAAGGCAGAATTTAAAGGAAGTGTACCAGCATTTGTATGGGGGCAAGGTGAGAAACCATTTAGGAATAAAACACACTCGGTACCAAGATTTGAACCAGATCTCCCCACCACCGACCAATCCCAGTCCAACCCGAGTGTACCGTGTTATACCATGTGACCATCGCTCCTGGCTAGTATTATTTTTAATAATAAAATATTTTTTAAGACATTGAGTCTGTTAAACTAAGACAGATTTCGACATAACTATAATTATTTCTATAACGACCATTTGTACTTTACAAGATAGCCGAGTCAATGGTATTTTTTGTTTTATGAAGCTGTAGAAAGGGGTATGTGAATGGAGAGAGTTTGGGAAACACTGGTTAAAGTAATGTTGTGTGTGTGTGTGTATTGGAGGGTCTGTTAATGATTCAACATTAGTTGGGTAGAGTACACCTAGTTAAACATAAAAACAACTTTAAAGAGTTCGCTATCGATGACCATTCAGGAGTGAACACGATGGCTCAGACATCCCCCCTCCCCTCCGCTATGACACACGAGCTACCTAGCAAAAAATAAGTACTGTAAACATAATTCATAATTTTGAGTTATACACTTATGTACAAATACACTAATGTTTTTGGGGATTATGAAGTTTATATTTGGAGGAAGTGTACCTGAATTTGCGTGGAGGGAGAGTGGAAAACCATTTTGGAAAAAAATCACCCTCAATACACCTAATCAAGGCTCGGAACTTTGATCTCACCATCATCGACAATCTTGTCTCCTGCGAGAGTAGCGTGTTAGAACACGCAGCGGGTCTCGGGCATTGTTCTTCAGACCCTTGGTTCAAATCTTGGTGGGGCTGAAAAATGTGTTGTGAAATCAGGCAAGGTTGCGAGCAGTTTGAAGTTCACAATAAGTTATCCCCCTCCCCCCCACCCATACAACCACATTAAGCTATATCCAAATTAGTCAAACAAACACCTGTTCGAACACCTATCTCCAACACCCTGATGAGACCCTCGTTCCTCAGTTTCCAGTCCAAGGACTCCAACTTGTCGAGAGGGGCAAACAAAGCCTCCTTGTGTATCTTCATCGCTTCCCCATAGGACTGTTCAAATTTGGTGAGGAATTTGGAGAACAGTTTGCGCTTCACGTTTTTAAAGTTTTTCATCAATATTAAAATAAGTCCTAGGAGACTTAGAATCGGAAGACCATAAGAGGATATATAGCTTAGAATAAGCATGTCAGAAGCACTCATTTTGTGTCAGGACTTTTATCTGCAAATGTCATAATAATATATATTTCAGTTTATCAATTTTCTTTTTAATATAAATATTATGTCAAGTCTGCAGTCAGAGTTTCTATCCTTGCTTGAGTGTTTAGTAATTTTTTTTTCACCAATACTCCATCAGAATGTCATCTGAAAATACGTGTTTGTTAAATTATATAATCGTGTCAATTAGAGGAACACAAACGCATACATTCTCTGACTACCTACCAAGTACCAACTACAAACCTACAAATGAGGTTAATATTCACACACATAATATATTGATAACTATTTGTAGCCAAACATTCAAGCCATAAAATATATATTTGATTTACGGTGAGAAAATAAACTTTTTATTTACATCCAACCTAATATTAACTAACCCAACCTCAAAATTAAAAAAGCAAAACATAAAAACAGTCAACTAATATATAAACGTAGGCCTTTTCTATGCCTATCACAATACTGTTGAGTTGGCACGTCTTTACACCAAGACAAGACATCACGTCAAGACTTGTCACCACCGATGTTACAAATAATCGATTATTCATTGTTGAAATCATATCGAGAGGTCGACTATGTTTCAATTAATCGATGACTTGGATCGATTTTAGTCTCGCGATGCATTTGCGAAATTGATTCTCCTTTCCGCGAATAAATGAATCTAATGAGTACCTTTATTTTTTTATAATAATAGATATTTTAGGAGCGAAAGATATGATAAAAACGACTTAACTTATGCAATAAGTATTTAAAATCACTTATTTTGACACTTACTCTAGAAAATATGGCATAAATAATAAACTTGATAAAAAATTGTTTTTGACATTCATTCTAAAAATGTAATCTTAAATTATGAAACAGTAAAAATTATTCACTCTCACATTTAACTCAAGGGCGTTTATAAGCTTAATGAGCTACGGAATTTTTTTCTAACATTCTCATTAATTTTGCTGGTCGGCGCTGACATTGAGTGCCGCCAAGGAGCGCTGACAAGTTCGGACAAGCTTCCTTTGTGCGCCAGCACACTTAAAATAATGGTGACTTTTACTCGTACTTGCTAATATTTGTTGACGCTGGCTCACCACCGCTAGCACCTAATGTGCTACGTGTTTGTAATCTATTACTGGATACCAGGTGAGGTGACTGTTTAAGCAAAGTTTGTTTCCACCATCTTTAAAAAGCGAACTGAAATTATTTAAAAAGGTGTTCGCTTTGCCTAAAAAAGACAGCATGTTCCATCTGTTCCTAAATTACACCTAGCTGTACTCGTCTTTGGTTTCTGATCTGTGCTCGTCACATGTGTAGAACTGTTCCCGAAAGTCGAAGCAAACTAAACTAGAGATTTGTCATTCGTGAACGAATGGTTTAAATTGAACGGCTCCTCAAGGTGAACGAGTCGAACTAGTTCATCTTATTCACATGAACTAGTTCGAATTGAACGACACAAGACAATCGGAAGACTCTTTGGCCGAAAGAAGTTTTTTTCCCTCAACAAATTCTTTAAATTCAAATTCTTCAACAAATTTACCTCCTCTGCGTCTCCCCCTCTCGTTAATATTATACTACTGAATAAACTACGTAATTAATCAGAATAAATAAAGTGCTACCTTTAATAAGTTTTAGATTTGATTCATGAGCATAAATAATACAATAATTAATTTAATAAACTTTAAAACTTCTCACTGAAAGCAGGCCTTTGATGTGAAGGGAATAGCTCATTTACACGATGTGTTTCTCCAAATGGTACGGTAACTGACTGATTGAAAGCCGTAGGTCTCGCGAACGATGAGCTGCAAAACAAGTATTCGTTCTCGAACGACTGAACGATAAAAATGAACGGCTCATTTCACTAAATTGAATCACTTTAAGCCGTTCCCAATAAATTGATTCAGCTGATGCATGATGAGCCTCTAAATCGATGTAAATAATCGATTGTTTAAAATGAAGTAATCGATTATTCCAGTTCAATCGTTCCACTAATCCAACTTATAATCGCTCTTCAATGTTTGATCTATGAGTTGTGTGGTCTGTGATCTATGACAAACAGTTAAAAATCTCTGTTTAAAAAAGTAAATAAAGAAAAATCTGGTACTTCCTATGGTTACTTCATGGATAACTCGATTTTGAATCAATCTTACAGCCAAGGTGTTAAAAGGTTTGATATTACTAAACTAATGAAACTTGTACATAGTAATTGTTATAAACCTACTTTAATAGTATAATGAGTGTATTAACTCGAATGGGTAGAAGACGCGGTACTTACAAAAAAGTAGTATAATGTAAAATGTTATTGGAGACACTATAACATAGGATAACGGGGGAAAAAAAACCTATGTTTCAGCAGCAAATAATTAACGAGTATTTCAAATGTCAGACAAACTTTTAGAGCAGCAAATTTAAGTCGCTACGAACACTAACAAGCAGGGTTAGTGAAAATCGTGGATGTGCATCAACTACTGATGTGATAAATTCTAAATTTAAAACCTTGAAGAAGAATATTTTTTAAAAAAGATGGAAATTAAAAGGTACTTGATAATTCTGTAATAAAAGAAACATTCACAAATAAAACGTGCACCATCACATTCCAGGCATTCCTTATGTCCTGGAGAATTGCATGAAAATATGCAGTGGAGCAGTTATAATATCAGTGATTGGCAACAATCGCAACATTAAGATTACTTTTTTTTTTAGCTCTACGTCTTACTACTCATACACCTATGTAGTAATTCACAACAATATGTTAGGGATTATGAAGGTTTAATTTAGAGGAAGTGTACCTGCATTTGCATGGAGGAAGAGTGGAAAACCATCCTCATCACATGCGACCGGGATTGAACCCAGACCTCGTCTTTGGCAGTCTAGTCTAGTGTGAGAGTAGTGCCTTAGACCATGCAGGTAAGTATGACACTCTTTTTCAAGAAGTGTTCTTAGAATGGTCCACAAAGCTTCATGAAGTGTTCTTATAATTGTCCACAAAGCTTCATGAAGTGTTCTTATAATTGTTCATGAAGTGTTCTTAGAATGGTCCACAAAGCTTCATGAAGTGTTCTTATAATTGTCCACAAAGCTTCATGAAGTGTTCTTAAAATGGTCCACAAAGATTCATGAAGAGTTCTTAGAATGGCCCACAAAGCTTCATGAAGTGTTCTTATAATTGTCCACAAAGCTTCACGAAGTGTTCTTATAATTGTCCACAAAGCTTCACGAAGTGTTCTTATAATGGTCCACAAAGCTTCACGAAGTGTTCTTATAATGGTCCACAAAGCTTCATGAAGTGTTCTTATAATGGTCCACAAAGCTTCATGAAGTGTTCTTATAATGGTCCACAAAGCTTCACGAAGTGTTCTTATAATGGTCCACAAAGCTTCATGAAGTGTTCTTAAAATGGTCCACAAAGATTCATGAAGTGTTCTTAGAATGGTCCACAAAGCTTCATGAAGTGTTCTTAAAATGGTCCACAAAGATTCATGAAGTGTTCTTAGAATGGCCCACAAAGCTTCATGAAGTGTTCTTATAATTGTCCACAAAGCTTCACGAAGTGTTCTTATAATTCTCCACAAAGCTTCACGAAGTGTTCTTAAAATGGTCCACAAAGATTCATGAAGGGTTCTTAGAATGGTCCACAAAGCTTCACGAAGTGTTCTTATAATGGTCCACAAAGCTTCATGAAGTGTTCTTAAAATGGTCCACAAAGATTCATGAAGTGTTCTTAGAATGGTCCACAAAGCTTCATGAAGTGTTCTTATAATGGTCCACAAAGCTTCATGAAGTGTTCTTAAAATGGTCCACAAAGATTCATGAAGTGTTCTTATAATGGTCCACAAAGCTTCATGAAGTGTTCTTAAAATGGTCCACAAAGATTCATGAAGTGTTCTTAGAATGGTCCACAAAGCTTCATGAAGTGTTCTTAGAATGGTCCACAAAGCTTCATGAAGTGTTCTTATAATGGTCCACAAAGCTTCATGAAGTGTTCTTATAATGGCCCACCTGTCCACAAAGCTTCATGAAGTGTTCTTATAATGGTCCACAAAGCTTCATGAAGTGTTCTTATAATGGCCCACCTGTCCACAAAGCTTCATGAAGTGTTCTTATAATGGTCCACAAAGCTTCATGAAGTGTTCTTATAATGGCCCACAAAGCTTCATGAAGTGTTCTTATAATGGCCCACCTGTCCACAAAGCTTCATGTCTTCTAAAGATATGTCAAAGGTAGTTGACAAACTTCACAAGTAAATTAAAAGTGTGCACTTAGGCACTATAAGAGTTGATAGACAAGTGTATGAATGTCATACCGGAAGTGAGATAGTGAGTTCTATGCAGTAATAATCCTTAATCTCGCTGGCCCCTATAAAATGTTCAATGTTGTTTTATTTTGTGCGCTATGGTTTCTGGGGAAATATTAGGTCCCTGAATGTATTCTGCACCCGTGCAAACATGGCTGGACAGTTTGAAAAGGATAGTATGGTTTTCTGGAACGATAGAACAAACATAAAGGAAAGGTTTGACTGTGGAGGGTGTAGAAAGCTTGAGGACGAGGGATGGGAGGTACAATTGGCTACACGCTACAGGTAATACATGAGGAAATAGTATGAGGCTGTATTGACCATGGGGGTAACATGACAAGGAAGAGGATATGGTCTGGTAAAGCTATAAAGTTGGAAGGAGTATAGCTGAGAAAAGTACAGAACGTAAAATATCTTGGAAGTGTGATTGAGGAGAAAGATGGAAGTAGAGGATTTAATGAGAAGAAGACAGCAGGGAGAGTTGATCTATAGGTGTGTAAGAGACCTGCTATGGAGAGTTGTCTTGTAGGTGTGTAAGAGACCTGCTATGGAGAGTTGTTCTATAGGTGTGTAAGAGACCTGCTATGGAGAGTTGTTCTATAGGTGTGTAAGAGACCTGCTATGGAGAGTTGTTCTATAGGTGTGTAAGAGACCTGCTATGGAGAGTTGTTCTATAGGTGTGTAAGATACCTGCTATAGAAAGTTGTTCTATGGGTGTGTAAGATACCTGCTATGGAGAGTTGTTCTATAGGTGTGTAAGAGACCTGCTATGGAGAGTTGTTCTATAGGTGTGTAAGATACCTGCTATAGAAAGTTGTTCTATGGGTGTGTAAGATACCTGCTATGGAGAGTTGTTATACAGGTGTGTAAGAGACCTGCTATGGAGAGTTGTTCTATAGGTGTGTAAGAGACCTGCTATGGAGAGTTGTTCTATAGGTATGTAAGAGACCTGCTATGGAGAAGAGAAGTGCCCTTGATGGTATGGGCGTGTAATGAGGATGGTGTGGTACTAAACTGACCCGGCCATGAGCTGGAAACATTCAATCGACGTTGTGGTTCACGCAATTACTTGTGACTCCACTTATGTTGCAGAATTGTTGGATCATGCCACTCTATCAAAGACTTCAAAGTACCTGACAAAGTAATCAATCAAAGGAAAACAAAATGGTCTCATTTTTTTGAAAAATATATTCAGCTAAAGGTGAGTATTTTTCTTTACTCTAAAATCAGACCTAAGCGACGAGAGTTACTGGCATGTTAAGCCGTTGCAATCGATTTTGTTGCCATGTAGTAACTTTCTTTTGGTAAGCTCTAGTGTCTTGTACCAGTGGATGCGGTGAAATTTATTTGCAAATTACTTTGAATTAGGGTGACCTGGTGCTGGGGGTCTGGGGTTCAATCCTCGGTCCCGGCACAGATTTATCTGATTGCCAAACCCTTCCGTCACCTCTGACAAGACTTGTATTAATCACAACTTGTGAATGTGTGGAATGCCAGGCCTCCACCGTGGTTCGGATCCCACGTTAAACTGTAGGTCCTCCATTTCATCTCACAATCACCCTACCATTACACTACCGAATGGGTAGTAAGACTCGTTGCTAAAAATGATAATACTTTGAATTAGAGGAATTTCATCTTAAATTTCCAGGTCACTTCATGAATAGCCTAAACTCATTATGTTGAAAAACAGGGACAGCCACTTATTCAATTCAGAGTGAACTCTAATCAGAAAGCTTCTATGAAATAGTCTCTAAGTTGATGTTTTGAGTAGCGTAGGTATTATTTTTTTTAAATGTATTAGGCTATACTTGAAAATATATTATATTGGGCTTATTTACCTGTATTAACTTTATAAACTAGAAATATTTAAAAAAATATTTAGTTGCACAGTTAATTTTTGTAGCCTAATATTTCATTCTAAACTGATTACGTAAATCAATTTATTATCGCTAAATGCAATTATATTAACTTAACTACTTCAAATTTTTTCATATGGCTATTAATTTGTAATGTAGGGTCTAAATAGTAAAACACTCTGGTGATAAATTGAACGTGAATTGAGTATTTCAGCTGTTTGTATCTTGTAATTGTTGAAGCCGGATTTTTTTTGTTTTTTTTACACCATTTTGAAGTGAAGTCAATTTTAAAGCTCTTTACACCCCTAATTTAAAAATCAATGCACCTCACAAACCAACCTGAGGAAACACATTGGTAACTCGTAGACCAAAGTTCGTGTGTAAATGATTTTAATTCTACAAAAATAACTTAAATTCAAAAGGTCTGTGGAGTCGATAGGTCAAGCCTTTGGCTCCCCTGTTTTTATACTCTCTGACTCCGACTACTTTATAAATAGTTATTTAGTATATTAATTAGTCAAAACAAATTTACTGCAGTAAAATGCTCCAATAGAGCTTCTTTGATATTGTGAATTTATATTTAAATAAATTTGTCAAATCCAAATTACAAATATTGGTCAAAAAATATATATAAAATTAAAATAGTGGTTTTACATATACTGTCATAATTAGGTAATCCTTAAGGAGATTCAAGGATTCAAGTATATACTCCTATAAAAAAATTAATTTTTCGAGTGAAATTTGTTTTAGAGTTCTAATAGGTACTGTCTATTGGTGGTTTAGAAACAATTACAATACAAACTCAACAACGAGGCCCCAGAACAGTAATTTAGAACTTAACTGAATGTAAGAATCTTATAATGAATGTACTAGGCCTATAAGAAAGAATGTTAACATTTAGTTATGGTATTATTTGTATTTTATATTATTATATTAAATTTCCTCTTATGTTCATAATTTTTTTCCAAAATTCGGAGTCAAGATTCCAAGGCAGATCGGAGGTTTGGATTTACAAAATAGTGGATCTGACCCCGACTCTAGTCATAATATCAAAAGTTTTTTTTATTTTCAAGCCGGAGCTCCCACATTTTTACTAACTTCGATTCCTCCCAAAATTGTTTCCAGAGGCAGGCTAATCAAGCAAAAACAATAATAGGCTATAATTTTGAGTGAAATCAGGGGAATATTTTAGCGATTCAAGGGAATATAGCAAAAAAAAAAAATTGGTTTGTTTCAGCAAATTCTTGGAGATGAAGAGGAAGAGACACTCAGTCTTTATAGCTGCAGTTATCCCTCGGCTGATGATAAAACAGGTATCTATCTATTTAAACTGTCCGAACAACTGTGAGCTACATATTAAATATAGTTGTTAGTACTTGGCATCTCATTAATTGGGGTCCCTAGGGCTGACCTAGCTACAGGCAGGGAAAACAGCGAAAAGTAATCTTTTTGGTGAAAAGGGATATTTCTGGGAGCTTAATTAAAAGTAAGTAAAAATCTAGAATTTAAATATTTGTCTAAAAAAACAACACACACTAATTTATCACTTGAACATTTAAAACAAAAGCATTAAATAATTTTTAAAAAATTTATGTTGAGTAGCTGTCAGGATTTTTATAAAAATATCTGAGTAATTTAATAAAGGGCGGAAAATAAAATCGCCATTCACAATCTGAGAGGGTTGGTCAGGAAAAATGTAACCAATTTAGCTGGAAAAGTCGGGGGATGTTCTAATATAAGTTTTGTAGCCACCCTGTTAGTGAGGATGCATACCGCTTATTAATACCTGTTTAGGGTATAAGTAAATGTACTAATTACGTTGATAAGTAGGATGCAGTAGGTTGGATTTAGAGGAAGTGTACCTGAATTTACATGGAGTAAGAGTGGAAAACCATTTTGGAAATACAACCCTCAACACACTCGGCCAGGGATTTGAACCTCGCTCTCCCTGCCATTGGTAGTTGTCGTTATCGTCATTGTCATTATTGACGTCTTATGAATCATCAATACAATTAGGTCATTAGTGCCGCCATGATGGACACATGTAAAAATATTTGCAAACCATGGTCTAAATTGTAACAACTTTGCTCACTATATAGTATATACAGGGTGTCTGCCATCCAGGAAAACTGGAATTAGCCGGGAATTTTAAGGTATCGGGAATTTAGTAAATTACATCAACAGAAATATTGAGAAAACGTTGTTTTACTCAAATTATGAAATAAATAAATTACAATATGATTCAAACTGTCTTTTTTTGTTTGTAGCTTTGTAATATATTTTATAATTCCTAGTAGCCTATGTTAATACAAATTAAAAAAACATGTTTATTTAAATTTTAAAAATTATTATTCATAAAAAAATATCAAAGGGGGTAGAAGGGTATGACATACTTTTGAGTCGAAATATTAGGAAATGTTCAGGGAAAAGTTGGGAATTTCATTGGTCAAATTGAGAATACACCATATTAATATATTTAGATGTAAAAAAATAGTTAAAAATGCTCCCGACAGATGGGGGCTGTTGTTAAAGAAAGTCAGACGCTTTAAAGCAGTAGACGCAACAAGCAAATGGCATTTGAAATAGCTTGACGCTCAAACACTGTAGGACACAATTAAGAGGTTAATCTAATTTTGTGTACTCCCCATGCAGGTGCCTCATCAATGCCAAACGTCTGGGAGAACAGACTTCGGTTCCGGAAGAGTTTGTCCTGCACAGAGCGTTGGGTCGAGGCGAGCATCCAATACACGAAAGTACGACAAGACCGCCGAGCAGCGCTTGCGACGAAGTCGGACAGGAACATGAACTTGTCTTGTATCCACAGTCTCTTGAAAATGCGTCGACTACCAAACTCTCAGATATTGAACCAAATCAAAACACTATCAGTGAAAAATCATTGTGTGACAATTCAACTGCGCCCGAGGACCACCCACTCAGTGAAAATGGCTCCATCTTGACGCCGGATAGCCCGATTCATGTCACAACATGTCTCGACCAGGTTTCAGATAAACCTCTTGTGTACAAGACTCTGAAAGAAACTGATAATCAAGCTGAGTTGTTGAAAAGTGATTGCTTTGGATCACATTTGAGCAGAGAAAAACTTAACCACTCAAATACTGAACAGCCACTTATTGAGTCAATTTCATACCTTTGAGTAGAAAAGAAAGTGTTTCGGCTATTTATCTTAACAAGTTGCGTTCAGACCTTTCCGAAGCCGGGGATAACGACTCTGAGATCAGCATTGGAATACCTTCAAGTCGGCCTATTGCTTGTAAAAATTCAAAGAAACACAAAGTTGGATCTTCGGCCTCTTTGGATAATGGAAACATCCAATTGAAAGGTAACTCTAATGTGTTGCAAGTTTACCCTGAAAGGTGTCAGTCTTAATGCACTTACAGTGTGACCCTGTCTTAATAGCTGCTCCGTAGCACAAACATGCCACCTTTTAGGTTAAACAGAGTGTACTTACCTGTTCAAGTTATACTCAACTGTACTGATTACACTCATGAGGAAGGTTGAACTTTAGAGCATGTGTACCCTCATAATGTGTGAGGGGGAGTGGAAAAACATTTTGGAAACATAAGACCCTCGTTACACTCGACTGGTATTCGAACCGAAATTTCTCCCTGTCATTGGCAATCTAGTCTAACACCTTATACAATGTAGCCACCGAAGCGATTTTTTTAAACCTTTATTAAATTTGCTTCAAACTGAACCAGGAGCTAAGATTTTCAAGGCACATTATCAGTTTTTTTCAAGGAGAGATTTTATCATTAAAATAACAAGTACTAAGATTGCGTTTAGAAGTTTAATTTAGCTAAAATTTTAATAACGACTGTACTATTTTTTAAATAATGTTTGCTGTGGATTTTAAAATATTTATTTATATTCTTAAAAAAAATTCTTGCTTTTTGATCATCTCTCAAACTCCCGCGGCACACCGATGTTCCTTGGCACACTGGTTGAAAAATGGTGATCTAGATTGTTAAATCAGGTTTTTTTCCTTTTCAGTAATGGGTAAATTAAGTTCTTAAACGGGGCTGTGGTGTTGGAGTTGTAAGCAATTTTGGGTGGAGTCGGATTGAATCTGTGGAAATGAACCGACTCCAACCTCAAAATAAAAACATTTAATATTATAACAACATATGGTAATATATCATTATAACTTTTATATTCATTCTTAGGACCAATATTATTTAATTTTGATTGATATATTTAATCAAATATAAATTCACAATGCTAAAGAAGCTTTCTATGGAGTAATCTGTATTAGAGCATTTTACTATGGTAAAGGATATTTTTCTTATTAATTTAGAATATTATTTTTTTTTTAGAGTCAAGTCAGAAGAAAGAACACTTGTCATTGAAACGCTCAAATGATGCTTCCATATCAAGTCCATGCAAGAAACAAAAGTTAGTTGAAGAAATAGAAGCGCAGGTGTCAGAAGAAGAGAGTACTAGCCCCAGTCGTTCGTCGATAGATTTGAATCTTCTAACGTTAAGATGTCCGGGACAAATTCCCCCGCTGTGCCAAAGGGTCGGCTGAATGTTACCTTGCCCCCTTCTGAACACCCTGATGTAGTTTCATCTAAAGGAAACTCTCCTCTGATTTCCAGACGCACCGACGAAATAAATGTACGCTTGAGAAGGAAGACCCACGGAATATCAGTTTTTCACCAGAAGAGTTTATTCTTCAGACTCGGTTTGTAGCAAGAGCGCTGCTACATCCAAGTGCAAGAATAAACACACAGATAAAACTGAAAATTCAAGTGAGATTAAATGTCCACGAGGAATACTTGATAGTGAGATTGCTAAAATAAATGATAGCTTTAAAATTCCTGAGGTCAATCACTGTCTCACCCCTAGCAGCAGAACTGGATCACAAACAAAACATGATCAGAGACTTGAAACAAATAGTTCTCTAATGTTAAGTACTTCACATGACTCTATTTTTAGTAAGAGTACTCAGTGTACAAACATAAGGTCACACGAAAGTTCTCTGGTTGGTTCTTCCGCTCTGAAAAATCATAATCGATTGATAACACCTAGGATTATGAAATCTTTTACGTCGGAAAAGAGTACTAATTTATGGGATTTTGATAGGAACAATAAACATAATTCAATTTTGAGTTTGCCTGGCGAGAAAAAGTTACAAGAGGTGCCCAGAGCTGCAAATAGTTCCTTGACAAGCAAATTTTCACCTGGTCCCCTAAAAATCAAAGACACACCCTACAGGAATATTTGTGTTGGCAAAAGTATTCAAACCTCGAAATCATGTGACATCAGTAAAGATATGTCAAACTTATGCACTGAAGATTCTTTTTCAAAAAGTTGTCACAAAAAAAATATTTTTGATGGTGCTACAGGGAAGACATGATTGACAAAATAAAATCCTCGGTATTTTTAAATTATATGAAAAGTGGGCCTAGGAATGCCCATGAAACTTACGATGGAGACAGTGCCCCTAGCGTAACAAAAAGAAAGAAGCGTCACAAGAAGCGTCATTGTCTTGTTATGGATATTTCGGGTGACGAGCCGGACACAAAACCCTCCAAAACAACCAATTACAATATTAGGCTGCCTACGGTGGATTCACTTAAGAGTAGAAAATGTAAAAGAGTAAGGTTCCCTCGTGCGAAGAAGAAATAATGTTAGGCTCTACAAAGCAAAATATTGTATCGGGTAAAGCAGTAAATTTGATTAAAATAGATTCTAAAATGGCTGAGAACAGCAAAAAAAACAGAAATTCATTCGAACATGGATTCTACCCTACAGATCTTCAATCTAAAATATTTTTGGATGGAAATTGCCACAATCTTCAGGGGCGTGATTCAAATATACATTCGAGTAGCAAAAAAATTAGCTTCCTTTCATTATTAAATGGAAATGATGCCTCAAAACGAAACCACATGCTCGGTTGCAACAAAAGGGACAAAATGCCAGAAACCGGTACTTTGTCTTTCAACTGTAATATCATCACTTGTGAAGACAAGAAGAAAGACGGTTCTTCAGAACGCACCAAAGATACCCTTTCGAAGAGAAAACATGTAATTCCTTGTGATCTCAAGAAGAAAGACAATTCTCCGGAAATCATCAAAGAAATAATTTCAAATAGAAAACATATCATCCCTTTTGAATGTCAGTCATTTACACATCTATATGCTATTGGTGATAAACCATCAAAGATGAATCGTTCGAAACTTAAGAAATTAAGGAAAATATTCATGGACAAGGTCACTGACCAAAGGTTTAAAAAGTCAAATGTGTGTTCAGAAAATAAAATTGACACTAAACATATAATTAGGTCATCAGAGTCGAGGCTATATTTGTCCAATGAAAGTGTACTTTTTATAGATAAAGGGGGAAAACAGTCCATCGAGCAAAACGGGTGTACCGGTGAAGAGGGTGAAAAGAGTAATCACGAGATTTCAGAGCTACTTTACCAAGAGAACAGAACAAAGCCATGTTCCCCAATAACTGCGGTCTCAACCAACTCGCAGTTCTTTAACATTGAGAGAAAGTCAAACAGTAATATATTTGCTGACATTTTGTTAAGTGAGGATATT
Organism: Timema podura; assembly: GCA_033556935.1. Taxonomy (NCBI): domain Eukaryota; kingdom Metazoa; phylum Arthropoda; class Insecta; order Phasmatodea; family Timematidae; genus Timema; species Timema podura. The sequence goes on along the minus strand of JAVRXN010000012.1, from coordinate 61,460,950 downwards.
TTTACAGTTTCAAAAAGGGTTTCAAATAAAAATAATAAAAAACTCGATCAAACCTCTTTAGATAGTTCTCCTAGAGCAAGGTTGATAGAAAACCAGTCTTTAAAGTTTGTTTTCTCCATCCCTCAGAAATTGACAAACAGTCGTAATTTAGAAGATAAAACGCAAAAAAAGTTTGTTTTAGCTAATGAAAAGCTGTCGACAAACAACGTTTACAAGAGGCAGAGTGATGCATCCTTTACAACATTGGGTTGCGAGGAAGAAACGACTCCAGGCACTTTACCGCGCTCTGACACCGAGATGATGGATGATGATATCGAAAAGAGATGTTTAAAAGAAGTCTTAGATTCATCAAGTTGTATTTCTTCTCATAAACAAGATTGTAAGGAACTTGCAGGGAGAAAAGAAAAGATTCACTTTGAAGACAAAATTGATGCAAGACATTCTTCAATATTCCCATCAGCGAGTGATCTGGATAAATCATCAGATGAAGATAATTTCCCATTAATACAGTATTGTAACCGAAAGATGAAAACAAAAATTCTAAATACTAGTTTTAAAACAAAAATAAATCCTACTAAAAGTTCATCAGATGAAAAAATTTCCCCAACAAAAGACAATTGTAACAATAAAAAGATTCATTCAAAAACAATAATAAATCCTACTAAAGGTTCATCAGAGGAAGACATTTCCCCAACAATGGAGAGTTGGAACAATAAAATTACTCATTCAAAAACAAGAATAAATCCTATTAAAAGTTCATCAGATGAAGATAATCTCCCATTAATACAGTATTGTGACCGAAAGACAAAAACAAAAATTCAAAAGACTAATTTTAAAACAAAAATAAATTCTACTAAAAGTTCATCAGATGAAAACATTTCCCCAACAAAAGAAAATTGTAACAATAAAAAGATTAATTCAAAAACAAGAATAAATCTTACTTATATTTCATCAGAAGACATTTCCCCAACAATAGAGAATTGTAACAATAAAATGAGTCATTCAAAAACAAACAATAAAATGACTCATTCAAAAACAGAATACATCTTACTCAAAGTTCATCAGATGAAGACATTTACCCAACAATGGAGAGTTGGAACAATAAAATGATTAATTCAAAATCAAGAAAATTTTTCCAAAAGTTCATCAGATGAAGTAATTTCCCAAACCATAGAGAATTGTAAAAATAAAAGACACATTCAAAAACAAGAATACATCTTACTCAAAGTTTATCAAATGAAGACATCTACCCAACAATAGAGAAGTGTAACAAATTCTCCCAAACTAAACCTCATGATGAAAAGTCTTTTCCAATAATGCAGAATTCTACTAGAGAGAGTAAAACTGAATTTAAAATAGGTCTTCCAAAAATAAAATTATCATTCTCAGAATGTATTTCAACAGACGAAGAAATAGAACATTCTAACAAAGCAGAGTTAAAGCGTCCTAACACATACTCAAAAAACAAATTAAATGATAAAAAATATTCTTCATTGACAGAATATTCAACGACCAAACAAAAACCAAATGAACACACCTGTGAAGAGAGAAAATTTAAGAAAGGTGAGGAGAAGATGAATATTACAAAGATAGCTCAAAAATTCAAATCAAATGGAAATAGCAATGTTTTAAAACAAACAACATGTGCAAGAAAAGTGTATGTTTTATCAGATGAAAGTGTATCTTCCAAACCACAGCACCAAAGACAAGATCTGGATGATGCTTCAAAGTCTTGTTCAAAAATCACATATATAAATAAAAGTAAATCATTAGGATCATTGTGTGAATATAGTTCTTCTCTTACCCAAAAACCTACGAATCGGGTGAAAAAGTCATCTATTAAATCACAATCCAAAACTAGCACATCACAGAAAGAAAACTCGCAACCAACTTTGGTTGAGACATCTTCAAATAATGAAACTCGTGAACATTCATCATTGTTGTCAGAGTCCAACAATTCTGGTATCAGTGAAGAAAGTATTTCTCTGGATGACAGCGAAACCTGGTCCGACTGGTGTCGTCGTGTGAGCGGAAAACATTTATCAAAAGCTAAAACATAACAATGTCCACAAGAATCTCTCAAATGAATGAGAAATAATAATTTTAAAAAAATCAGAGCCGGTAAATTATTTCATCTCAACTAATATATATTTTTTACTCAAGGTATGGTATCTAATCCAAAAGAATTTGATAGTCAAATGCATTCATTCTCTTTGCCCTCCTAGTTAGGGGTGTTGACCATGTCCTTTTATTATTTCTAAACCATATTTGTTTATTTGCTGCCCACTAAATACTTCTGGGACCCTACATCAGGTTGCACAAAGGACTTCAATGATAATAAAATGAACAATTGCTGTTTTAGTGATAGTTTTATTTTATCCTCGCTTTTTATTCAGATAAAGGGACACACTTGTTAAACTTAGACTAAATTTTAGATTTACCTTAGTTTAAAAAAAAAGTTTATCTTTTTACTGTAGGATGGATCGCTTTTTAGCATCTACAATTTGTATAATACATAGAATATAAGTTAAAACTGTAAGCAAGGATTATGTGTTGTTGAAATCTAAGTTATTACTAATATCACTACAGAACAGTAGGTTGTAGCTTTGTATATTGTATGTATTAAAATTATGTTCAAACAAAATGGTGGATGCCTATATTCACTGTCTAATAAAAATTTTGGATACAGTAGAGCAGGTTTATCAAACTGATTTAATCTTGAGGGCCATATTGAAGATTTAAAACCATGAGGTAGCAGCATTAAAAAGAAAGCAATATTTCCCCTATTTTAAGTAAAAATAACTTGACTTTGCACCTTTTTATCATAAAAAGAAATTTAAGATATAAAACAATAATATTCACCCTCTATTTGTTCTCAGAAGTTGTTTCTCTTCTTATCAAGCATTCTTTAAGAAAAAAATGGACGCTATGTGAAAGAGTTTTAATTTGTTTCAATTAAATGTTACAATGTATAGCATTTACAAATGGTGTATTTCTACAACTTTAATAATAAAAAAAACAGAATAATTGGGCTTCATTGTATGTAAATTCACATTTAATACAGCGAAGTGTGAAGTGATGGTAATTACGAGGAAGAAGATAAGGTCTAGTGAAGGTATAAAGTTGGATGGAGTAGAGATGAGTGTTCTATAGGTGTGTAAGAGACCTGCTATGGAGAGTTGTTGTATAGGTGTGTAAGAGACCTGCTATGGAGAGTTGTTCTATAGGTGTGTAAGAGACCTGCTATGGAGAGTTGTTGTATAGGTGTGTAAGAGACCTGCTATGGAGAGTTGTTGTATAGGTGTGTAAGAGACCTGCTATGGAGAGTTGTTGTATAGGTGTGTAAGAGACCTGCTATGGAGAGTTGTTGTATAGGTGTGTAAGAGACCTGCTATGGAGAGTTGTTCTATAGGTGTGTAAGAGACCTGCTATGGAGAGTTGTTATATAGGTGTGTAAGAGACCTGCTATGGAGAGTTGTTGTATAGGTGTGTAAGAGACCTGCTATGGAGAGTTGTTCTATAGGTGTGTAAGAGACCTGCTATGAAGAGTTGATCTATAGGTGTGTAAGAGACCTGCTATGGAGAGTTGTTCTATAGGTGTGTAAGAAACCTGCTATGGAGAGTTGATCTATAGGTGTGTAAGAGACCTGCTATGGAGAGTTGTTATATAGGTGTGTAAGAGACCTGCTATGGAGAGTTGTTATATAGGTGTGTAAGAGACCTGCTATGGAGAGTTGTTCTATAGGTGTGTAAGAGACCTGCTATGGAGAGTTGTTATATAGGTGTGTAAGAGACCTGCTATGGAGAGTTGTTCTATAGGTGTGTAAGAGACCTGCTATGGAGAGTTGTTCTATAGGTGTGTAAGAGACCTGCTATGGAGAGTTGTTCTATAGGTGTGTAAGAGACCTGCTATGGAGAGTTGTTATATAGGTGTGTAAGAGACCTGCTATGGAGAGTTGTTCTATAGGTGTGTAAGAGACCTGCTATGGAGAGTTGATCTATAGGTGTGTAAGAGACCTGCTATGGAGAGTTGTTATATAGGTGTGTAAGAGACCTGCTATGGAGAGTTGTTCTATAGGTGTGTAAGAGACCTGCTATGGAGAGTTGTTCTATAGGTGTGTAAGAGACCTGCTATGGAGAGTTGATCTATAGGTGTGTAAGAGACCTGCTATGGAGAGTTGTTCTATAGGTGTGTAAGAGACCTGCTATGGAGAGTTGTTATATAGGTGTGTAAGAGACCTGCTATGGAGAGTTGTTGTATAGGTGTGTAAGAGACCTGCTATGGAGAGTTGTTCTATAGGTGTGTAAGAGACCTGCTATGGAGAGTTGTTATATAGGTGTGTAAGAGACCTGCTATGGAGAGTTGTTCTATAGGTGTGTAAGAGACCTGCTATGGAGAGTTGTTGTATAGGTGTGTAAGAGACCTGCTATGGAGAGTTGTTCTATAGGTGTGTAAGAGACCTGCTATGGAGAGTTGATCTATAGGTGTGTAAGAGACCTGCTATGGAGAGTTGTTCTATAGGTGTGTAAGAGACCTGCTATGGAGAGTTGTTGTATAGGTGTGTAAGAGACCTGCTATGGAGAGTTGTTGTATAGGTGTGTAAGAGACCTGCTATGGAGAGTTGTTCTATAGGTGTGTAAGAGACCTGCTATGGAGAGTTGTTCTATAGGTGTGTAAGAGACCTGCTATGGAGAGTTGTTGTATAGGTGTGTAAGAGACCTGCTATGGAGAAGAGAAGTGCCCTTGAAGTGTTGTACAGGGCGTACTTTGTACCCACTGTCACATATGCAGCAGAAACATGGACAATGAATGTAAGAGAAACTAGGAAAGTGGAGGCCATGGGAATGAAGTTTGTGAGGAGCATGTTAGGATGCATTATGTACCGATATTAACGTACACAGAGGAAACATTGACAATAAAGGAACAGAATGAAAGCAGAATTAAAGCTTGTGAAATATCTGAGAAGTATTATAGAGTGAAAAGAATGGATAGGTTGGAAAATGAGAGGGTGAGAAGAATAGTCAGCGAGAAGTCAGTGCCGGTAGGGATGTGGTATTGTAAGAAACGTATCGATACCGTACTAGTATTGATAACAGTGAATATTGGTATCGAAATTTTAATCTGTAAAAATGTGTGGCCGCGTGGTCTAACGCGCTAATCTCGTGTTGGACTGGACTGCTGGAGACGGGGAAGTTGGGGTTTGTTCGATCCCGGCCGGGTGCACTGAGCGTGGTTTTCCTAAATGGCTTTTCATGCAAATGTGGGTGCATTTCCTCTCAATTAAGCCTTCTTAATTCCAAACCCATTAGTGTAATAATTAGTACACAGGTGTATAACAAGTACAAGTAGTAAGAGGCGGATATAAAAAAAATCTCAACTTTTGCATCATAAGTTATGATAGTGTCAAACTCAATTCTTACTGCGATCGATCTTAATATTACGATCCTTAACCATCAAAACTTTGATGGCATACAAACAAAAATAGAACATTCAGAATTGGGTAATTTTCAATTGTGATTATTATTAGTTTTAATTTATTATATGCATAGAGTAATGCATATTTACTCTTAGGAATTTTACTTATCCATAAATTGTAATCAAATAAATATATTTTAAGTTCAATTAAACTAAGAACTAGTCTGATGACCCACGTGTTGGTGATGAGATGTCTTGTACTACCACGTTAGTACTTAGCATTTTAATGTTTATTAATTAGTTATAATTTTACTGTAGTCAAATGATTTACTATAGTAAATTTCTTATTACGAAATACTATATAAATGTTTCGACTGGAGCAACACAGTTAATTTCCTACACATGGTGATATCATCTATTTTTTAATGTTTGTCATAGGCATACTGCCCATTATCATTATTGTTGTTGTTATAAATTTGCCCTTCTTCATCTGCACATAAACTTTTCTTCCATGTCTGTTTGGAGCACATTGTGAGTTCATTGAGCTATACCAATCTTTTGTTTAGTTTGTAATGACCGTGCTCAATGATAAAGGAAGGGGTAGTAAGACTGGTCTCAACTTGTCTGTCAACCAATCAGGCGGCTGTATTGATAAACAAAGATGAAAGAACAGCTATAAATTATGATGAGCTAAAAGAGTTTGAATGCTAGAGTTGCAGAAAATGGGTGAGAATTGAGAAAGAGTGTCTTTTGTTCTTCCTCCACAGTCCACTCTAGTAAACATTTAATACCAACAAGAGTGAAGATAGCAAAAAAAGTTGTTTCTTTTGATACCGGAGTGTGAGTACTAGTATCAGTATAAGTATCGAGTAAAAAATACTAGTATCGAAGCGAAAATATCGATATTAATAAAGTATCAATACTTTTTTGACATCCCAAAGTGCAGGACACGATAGACCAATGGATAAGAGACAATACCAAAGAAGATGTTGAATATTGAAATGCGGGACAGGAGTGTGGAAGAGAGAGAAGAGAAGACCGGGAAGAAAGGAGAGTTGGAGAGGCTCATGTTCCAGACAGACCCGCCCAGTGGCTGGAGAGTGTTCCTGATGATGATAATTGTGATATATTATTTACATCTACAAACTTCTGTTCTCTTAAATCAAACTATATTATTTTAGGTGACCTGGCAATCTAGGGGTAAGGTCTCAGACTTCTGTGCTGAGGGTCCGGGGTTCAAACCTCGGTCCCGGCACAGATTTATCTGATTGCCAAACCCTTCCTTCACCTCTGACAAGATGTGTATTAATCACAACTTGTGAATGTGAGGAATGACAGAACTCCACCGTGGTTCGGATTCCACGTTAAACTGTAGGTCCTCCATTTCATCTCACAATCACCCCACCATTATTATATCTATAATTGGTGTTTTATTATATTGGTTTCATATTATTACTATTTTAAGACTAGCCCATAAATGCTACAGCTGTTTTAAATGTATACTGTAAGCTAGACCTTTAAATTAGTTGTTTATTTTTCGATTTGACAGGTTGAAAGCAAAGCACTTCTGGCGTACCTGTCATATCCTTGACATTGTTATACAATATGTTGGTTTACAGTTATTAACCATTAAGTAGATGTGCGGCTGTAGTGATAATCCTCAGGCATATAAATCTAGATGTAATTTGGAGACTAATTGGAAATTCTGCCCTCCATCTCGATACTTTCTACAATGTATTAGATTAGTTTGTCTAAATATTTCCTCATGTTCAATGTCTTGCTTGACCAAGTCTGGATTTTTATTTTTATTTGTTCTCAAATTTCTGTATTTATCTAATATGTTTTAATGGGTTTTTTTCCGGTTACTTTATACTTAAGTGGAAGAATTTTTGGTGGCAAACACCTGAAAGAGATGGGGTATAATGAGGTGGACTGGATAGAACTAGCTCAAGATAGGGATAGTTGGCGTAGCTTTGTAAATGTGGCAATGAACTTTCGCGCTCCTAATGTCATAACGTGAATACTAAAAATAAGTGATCATAAACAACATTTGTGGGCTCTATCCTACGAATAAAGACCAACAAATAAACCCATAAATTCCCATAAAATTTTCTGAATATTTAAACCAGGGGGCTAGGGGATGAAGGAAGAGCTTAGAGGATTCTTTTCAAAAGAAATGAGTAACCTGATATGTTATTTATTAATATTTTATTTTTATTCGAATATGTTATGCTTATTCCCGTTGGTAAAATTTTTGTTGTTTTGGGGTCAGGTACTAATACATTTTTTAACAATGCAAATAATTTTATGTGTTTTTTAAGGGTACCATAAAATCTGGTACTATATAGATCCTGGAACATATTTATTTAAATGTAATAAGGTATGTGGCAGAGGGGGAAGATATTGGGAGAATAGAAGACAAACGTTCATCACCATTATCATGAACTGTGGCCGGGTCAATTAGTAAAATACTTCCATTTCCCTTTGACCTGCCACCATTCTTCATCCCAAACTATCGTCCACTCTCTTCCTTGCTCCCTTGCAATCGCTTCCCACTTAATTCATATCCATTAATCTTCTTGAAATCCTCTCCCCTTCCATCCTCATTACATGTCCATACCATATCATCCTTGCTTTCTCAACTATCTCATGTACCCCAAATCTAGACCTTACATCTTATTCCTAGTCCTCTCTCTTCTGGTGACAGCTAGCATGCTTCTCATAAACTTCATTCCCATGACCTTCATTTTCCTTGTCTCTTTTTTATCCAAAGTCCAAGTTTCCGCTTCATACATAACTGTGGTTATGAAGTATGCTCTATACAGCACTTCCTTACACTTCAGGGTCACTTATCTTTTCCGAAGTAGGCCTCTTACACACCTGTATAAAATCTCTCCCTGCTGGCCCCTCCTTTTGTCTCAATCACACTGTCCAGATACTTCACATTTTTTGTTCTTTCAACTCTACTCCATCCAGTTCTATCACTTTCCTTGGCCTTGTTATCTGCCTTGTCATCACAATCCCCTATCATTTTCGCCATACTAAATTTCACTCCACTTTTTTTCACTCCTCATTCCATTTTCCTGTACTTCCTCTTCTTTCTACCTTCATACCATCAAGTCACTCAAATATCATTGCTTTCATTTTCTCCTCACCCGGTTTCCTTGCCACTTTATTAATGATTATTTCCACCACCAATACTATTAGTAATGGTGAGAGGGTACTTCCCTGCTTGACTCCATTTTTTTAAATTGGAACCACTCTGTCCATCCTTTCTCTGTCTTTACACAACTCACATTACTATCATACATACTCCTTACTCTCATTGCCACTCCTCTTTCTACGCCAACTTCCTCCATTGCTTTCCAAACTTTTTTATATCCATACTATCAACCTTTTTCTACATCTATAAATGTAATTACCAGATCCTTTCCAAACTCATGTTTCTTTTCTCAACTGTCTAATTCCAATTATTAAATATATCGTTGACCTCTTCTCTCTTAACCCATGTTGTTCCTCTCTCCATCTTCCCTTCACGCTTTTTCTTAATCTCCTTTACAGAATCTTTTCGTACATTTTCACACCTCTTCCTAACCCCTTTCTTGAATATTGGTAATATAATACCTTTTGTCCAATCCTTTGGCACTTTCTTCTCCCTCCACACTGCTCTTACTACTCAATACCACCACTGTAGACCCATTTATCCTGCTGCTGTTATCATTTCCACCGTGAGTTCGTCCACTCCTGGTGCCTTTCCCTTCCTCAACCTTTTCAAAGTCCCTTCTACCGCCTTCAAGGTTAGGTCTGCTACTTCCTCCATCTCTCCGTCCATTTCCTTCTTTTCATCCTTCCTACCAATCCTTCCGCCCTCTGTGTTCAACAAACTCTCAAAATATGATTTCCACAGCTTATTTACCTCCTAATCCCTCTCCATTGTCTTTCTTTTTTCATCCATTATTCGGACATATTTCCTATTTTCCCTCCTCCTCTGGTTCACTTGTTTATACAGTATTTTCTTGCTCCTTCCACACCAGTCTGTAGCACTTTTGTCCACTCTTCCATCCAGTTTTTCTCCCTTATTTTACTATTTCTTTGAATTTTCTTTTTCTCCCTAAACTTATCCTCAGTCTCTCTTGTTATTTTTGTGAACCACTCTCTAAATGCTTTGTTCTTAGCATTCACGGCTTCTTTTACCTTTTCGTTCCACCATAAAGTTTATTTCCGTCTTCTCTTTCCTCTCAATCTTCCTCATATCTCCTTTGCCTCCTCTAATGTAATATACGTGGCAGAGGTGAAGCGATTGACGCGATTAGAAGAGACAGAAATGTTCGGTGATGATTATAAAATGTCAATAATACACCTGCTGGATTAGTGTCTCGAGAGCAGTTAACAACCAGATATTTAGCCATTATTAATCAATTATAGCGTAACATATAAATTAATGATGTTGCTTGGCAAAATTTATGAATATTTAAAGGAAATTTTACTAAAAGATTATTAAATTTAAACGTCATGTTAAGTTAACACATTAATGGTTTATATATAAATAATTATTTTTCATTCGTGTTTGAAAAGGATACTTTTTAATTATATTTAGTAAAAATTTTGGGACGATTGGTTGGCTACTTGCTTGGGTTAATAATTAATTATAAACTATTGAATTTAATACTTTCTTAACCGCTGAGCCAACGAGACCGTTTCACTTAGTTCTCACCAACCCACGAGAGCGCAGCTAAACCACGGGATCGATAATGGTTTTGTCTCCACGGTAAGTTTTACTACTGTATGTTTTCAGCCCTGAACATCTCGTAGACTCTCCACCTATCAGAAGCGAGGGTGACGAGCGAGCCTATTTGCTCGGTGTGTTTAGGTAAAGAGAAACGCATTCGTCAAAACAGCGTCGGGCAGGAAGCGTTTCGCTAGTCCTGTGCTTTCGCTTTGGCGGTATTTTGGTTTGTGCGCGTATTTAAACAATTATTTCTAAAATAATTCAAGTGTAGTGATAGAAAGTGCAGGTTTGTATACGTATTGTTGCCAAATTTTCCCCTCCTGCGCTGGCTCGGGCGTGAAATCCGGTATTTATGTGTTTTGAGACCTTTGACGGGATTTTATTTTATTAGTGCGCGGTGTGTGCTGTGTGTGTTAATCTATTTAAATAATATTTTAGTTATCAAGGGGATGAGGTTTTAAAATACTAGATTTGTTCTATATTTAAAAAGTTTAATTGTTAGATTCCCCCTCTCCCCCTCTGTGTCTCTTAACACAGCAGTGCTCACTGCCCAGTGATTCGGAGATTATTGTGAATATTCTTTTTAAGTGTGATCAAGCTTGTTTATGAAGGATTTATGTGTTTAAAACTGTCAAAGATGGACATACCAGTTTTATGGAATATCGTGGGGTTGATGCTACTCTGCAATTTCGGTGAGTGTCCATTTTTTGCGTTAAGCTTTTTTTAAATATCATTAATGAATGTTCATATTTGATTGGTAGCACCGTTTTTTCGAATTTAATAATACGAAAGTAATTTCAGAGTCGTTAATAAATACTTTAGTTTTCTCTCATATTCATGACAGTCGTTAAAAAACATAAGTGAATTACATGCTGGCTCTGTAAATTCCTTAAATTATTTCTAAACGCGATGATTAATATTTAAGAGCCATCATCTCTAATGATTGGGATGTGAACTACTTAATCTTTTAAAGAATCCATATTTCTAAGATGCTGTACGAAATGGACCGGAGCGGGTTTTTTTTAAATGGTTTGGTTTTGTGATGTTTTTTTTTATCTTGAATAATCTTGATGCATCCATTATTCTTCCGTGTTGTTTGTTCATGTCGTGTAATGACTCCCCCTCCCCCAAACATCCCTTATGACGTAAACCCTTACGATCGCCATGTTTGCGAATTTTAGGGTGTAACCCAAAAGCAAATGTCACATTTTTGTAGTTGTTGGGTGTTTTATAATTAGACAAGCGATGACGTTATTTTAAGTTTATGATTCAAAGTGAAATGTACAAAATCTATTGTACGTGTTACATTGTTGTGGAGTGGTTTTTATTTATTATGTGTATTGTATTGTCTTGAACGGCTTGTGTAATCACGCTATTGAGTAATATTCTTGAGAGATACAAATTACGCCCTCAACCAAGTGCATTATTTTTACTATCACAAATCGACCCAAGGCTCATGAGATTATTGACAGAATAATAAAAAAATAAAAAAACTTTGGAGAGGACTCTCAAAACTCCTCTCTTCTCTCCAAAACACAAAACCTTGGAAAGCGTGGAATAATTATTATTATCACCGCGTTTTACTACCCGTTCGGGCTATACGCTTAAGTACTAATTACACTAATGCATTTGGAATTGGGAGGTTGAATTTATAGGAAGTTAAACCCGCATTTGCGTGGAGGGAGAGTGGAAAACCACTTAGGGAAAACCACCCCCATTTCACCCGACCGAGATTTGAACCTCGATCTCCCCGGCCTCGGTGGTCTAGCTCAAAACGAAACTAGCGCGTTAGCCAACTACGCCACCGAGGCGGGTTATTGTTTATTAGTTTTGATTATAGAAATGGCATAGGTTGCTTCAAAATGTTAATAATATTATCGTTGCCGAGAAATGAATGATAAACAATGTCGTGGCTTGTATTATTATTAGCACCGCGTCTTACTACCCGTTCGGGTTATACGCACTTACGCTAATGTGTAATGGTAGGGTGATTGTGAGATGAAATGGAGGACCTACAGTTTAACGTGGAATCCGAACCACGGTGGAGGCCTGGCATTCCACACATTCACAAGTTGTGATTAATACACATCTTGTCAAAGGTGAAGGAAGGGTTTGGTAATCAGATAAATCTGTGCTGGGACCGAGGATTGAACCTCGGACCCTCAGCACAGAAGTCCGACATCTTACCCCTAGACCACCAGGTCACCCGTCGTGGCTTGTAGCCAGGGTAAGCAGAGCCTGTGATATCCTTCACAGGGATCTAACTTTGATTACACTTAGGAACAAAATGTCCTTTTATAAATATTGCACCCGCTTCGGTGGCCGCGTGGTTTAAGACGTCACTCTCGTGTTAGTTTGGACCGCCGATGACGGAGAAGATCAGGATTCGAATCCCGGTTGGGTGTACTGAGGGGGTTTTTTCCATTCTCTCTCCATTCGTATGGGGTACACTTCCTTTAAATTTAACCTTCCTCATCCTTAACTCACTTAGAGTAATTATTACATATGATTATAACCTGAAAAGGTAGTAAAACGCACTGCTAAAAAAACATTAAAATTAATATTCCACATAAAAAGTACTTTCTGTTTGGTCAGCTCTTCCTACAAACCCCCTCCCCCCGTTTGATATCCACAATTTTGAACTTTGAGCGCTGTTAAGTATATATTATGTATCGATATGTTTCTCATAGGTCTATCGCTTTAAGGCTTTCGGATGGATTAAAAATAAATTGAAAGTCTTTACATTTGCTATATTAGGAAACAAAGTATATATATATATTTTTTTTTTTAACTGGGCCAAACCAACCGGCTAGTAACTAAACAAAAAAAAGGAAAAATAAGTTCAGACCCTAAATTTTTTGAAAATATGTACACATTTTTACATTCTTTTCTCATATCAGAAAATCAAGCACATTATTCATTTCCTATTGGCTCTGTTTGTTATATTTTTCAAAAAATTTTCAAATTACCGTCGTTTGTTCAGAAACCACTGATGTATGTATCGATATGATTTGATCAGTAACATTCAGTGTATCGTGTCTAGCGATATAAATATAGTAATGTGGGTCATTGCAGTCAACAGGGTTTGAACTGCTAACCCTGGGAACTGCAGGTAAACACACTCCACCCCCATTTAAACAAGTTGTGTTTTTTGTTGGTACGACGAGGGTTTGTGGGCTCTTCACCGCCCCTATTTGGGACATCTGTTGGTGTCTTGGAGGGGTGGATGGATATAGAGTTTCAGTCCGTTGAATGGCCGCCTTCATATTGTCCTTATCACGGACAGAACACCCGGACCTTGGGCTGGGAGGAACAACGGCTTAGACGGCGCGTTCGTTGAAATAGCGCGCGGTACAGTCAGCTTGTCACAAAATGTACCCGGACACAAATTAGTCACAGTCCAATATTCAGGAAGAACTTTATCTGGAAGCTAGAAAAGTTATTAGAACTACTTTCACGTGATCTGCGACTTGGATCTTATAGGCCGTTCCACTCTTAAAAGGCAGTAAATGTGCACTTGCCAGGTTAACCATCATGTGTCGACCTCGGCGGTCTTGGGGTAAAGTGCTCGCCTCAGGACCCGATGTTCGTGGGTTTGAACCTAGCCCGGGTTGAATTATTTTCATTGGGTGATAAGAAATCCTTAAGTTAGCACAATTTCCTTCGGAGGGGAAGTAAAGCCGTCGGTTCCATTTCGATTGTGGCTTGTGAAGAACCCTGAAAGGTGTGTGAAAATACTTCTCCCGGCAACATTGATAGGTCCTTTCACTCTCGCTCATAGAAATTCTCGTGTTCTGATATAATCTGTCTGTTTAGAAAGTGTGCGTTAAATAGCCTAACTTAAATAAATAAATAATATATTTATATATTTCAGAATTTGCGGGCGTTTACGACTAATACTACAGCCACTATAAAACCATTTGTTTCCCCCTTAAAATTGTTTCGAGACTGACGTTATATATTTGAAAATTCGTGAAACTGAGGACACAATATTAAATTACATATTTTGTAAAAAAATAAAAAAAGTTTTAATCAATTATTGGTCATTTATATGGCTTTCACTAGATACGTTAGCGAATGTTATATCTAATATAGCATATTAATAGAAATAGAAATGACTTGATCTTGAAGCTACAAAATGGCAACCCTGCTGGGTAGAAAAGGACAGCGCTAGCGGTGAAACCAATAGGTCGGAAAGAGAAGGTGTCCGTAAGAGTTTGTACTGCGATTTGAGTGGTTATGTCGGATGTAAAGACATTGTATAGATACAGAATCTTCAGTAAAGTCTGTTCAACGTAAGGAATTGTTTTCTGAAAGGCCCTTTTCCCTACCAGAAATCTAATATATAGTAGGATAATGGTAGGAAAAAATGACCTTTCAGAGAGTAAAATCGTACCGTGAATGGAGTATACATCTGTTCCAACTAAGTGCAAATGGAGCTCTTGTCTGAATTCTATTTTTTTGGGGAAAGTCCAGTGTTAAACGTTCTCTTGTTGGGCAAGAAACGTGTCTGGGTGAACGGCTATTATTCATCGAGGACTGTGAACGGGGAATTTGTCAGATCGTTTGAAGAACTCAGGAGTGATGATGACCAGAAATTATTTGACTATACTCGAGTAAAACTATTTACATTCGATTCCATATATATCTATATCTATATATATATATATATATATATATATATATATATATATCTATCTATATAATATATATTCCTTTCTGCAACCATCGTTATTTATAGTTCCTTACAGCCCATTTTGAACATCAACACTGCTATTTTCTCTTTAATATATATATATTGTTCGAATCGAAAAATCTTTATTAAATACCTCGTGTGAGCTCATAATAATTTATTGCAATAACTATAATGTCACACGTACTAATATAGAGTTGTTCGCTTCTCATGACTTTGTAACTTTGTGATAATTAGCACGAGTCATTTTTCGTACAAATTATTATCCAATGCGACATGCGGTTGTGCAATTGTAAGTTCAATCTTTGGTTGGGCCCCTTGCCCTCACTTTGAAGAGAGAAAGTAAGGGGGAAAAAAAGGGCCAGGGTGGGTTGGATAATACAGCGTCGAATTTTGGGAGCTTTACACTTTTTTATTTTTTGAAAGAGAACTTAAAATTATCGTTTTCTGGTTATTTCGAAAGTTTACTTCGGATGGCAGAAACCCTAGCATACTTGTTGGAGCGCGCTCAGCCTCTTATAACAAGGTGTGTCACAAATATTAGTGCCCCGATGAAGTGCGTCGCGACGCCGTTATTGCCTGACGCCCGCTACACCACTACTGTGCGTTCATACAGGTATACTGGATATCATCTCTGAGGGAGCTGCATGTTTACCGTTGTCATTCTCTTGTTATCGTGGGGTAAAGCTCTCCTCAGATATAAGACCAGTTTGACAACGCTGGTCCGTCAATGTTGCCAATAGCTCCCACAAAACACCTTGAGGGAGAGAGAGCGAAGATTAAGCTTTCCTCATAAGGGTTCGGCCAGACTGACAAGCGAGCGTGATTTAGCAGATAGCTCTCGATAGTTGTTGACAAGGAGGCAAAGGTCGACTCTTGGCTCACTGAACTGAGGGTGGTTTTAACAAAGTGATTTATTGTTGTGGTTTTCTCATCCTCTTTCCACGCTAATCGCGATTCATATTTGTAAAGACCTACTTTAAATAATATTGAAGTATTTAACATATCAGATAATATGGTTATGATGTCCCATAAATAAAGCGTAGTCAGTGAAATAAACTTCAAAATGAAAGTTTCCAGCACTCAATGAACAACATACATAAATTGCCTAGCGCCTGTAAACTAGACTGTACCGGTCAGCGGCTCCAGTTGGCACTCTATTACAACCAGGTTCTATTTTATATTTTAGTCGTCGCTCATTGGCACTCTCATTAAACATGTGTTATTATATGTGTCGCTCACTCGCTCCAGTCTGGCCACCTCTCATAAACATGTGTCTATTTATTTAGTCGCTCGCCCAGTGCACCTTCATACAACATGTCTATTTTATATTTTAGTCGCTCGCTCAGTCTGCCACCTCTCATTACAACATGTGTCTATTTTATTTAGTCGCTCGCTCCAGTCTGGCCGTTCCCTAAGACCTGCAGTTCTCTCAGAGGTGATATTGGGTGTATTGTTGTATGAAAGCGTGGTTAACGCCTCATAGGAACGCGGCTTTATAGAGTGGAACAGGCTAAGCTTGGGACCGACTCTTATCGCACGATGCCACGATGAAGACACTTGGACCCTGCGGGATTCGAACCGTCAGAGTTTCTCACTCTGAAGATGTTTTGGGCGTTGTTCATCACCCACAGCAGTTGCTCGAACGTGATATCGCGGTTGTTTGAGTCATCCGTGGGGTGGTAAGAGGGCTGCATAACAGCACGGGGGATTGTTCCGTCGTTCATTGGGGAGGTTGTGTGAATCACGTGGTGTCCGGGGCTCTTAAAGCTCCTGCAGTGATACCAACAATACTTTTAGCGGGGAGGAAGGGGAACGGGGTCTTCCGGTGTTTATAAGGCGAGGTGACTGTCATTGCGTTGGAGCAATCGGTGAGTCATAGATACATTCACAAGTTGTGATTAATACACGTCTTGTCAGAGGTGAAGGAAGGGTTTGGCAATCAGATAAATCTGTGCCGGGACCGAGGATCGAACCCTGGACCCTCAGCACAGAGGTCCGACCGACACCTTACCCCTAGACCGCCAGGTCACCTGCAATATATTATTGTTATTTTATAGGTAGGCCAACTGATAATATCTGTCAAAAGTTACAGCTGATAACATGACTTGACGTATGACTGCACGAACTCTTTTTAGCTGACAGATAAGAATGACCCTTCTTATAAAAATCTACCTGTATTTATGAAACTTTATAATCTTAAAAATATATATTGACAATCATGTTGTTATTTTTAATGCTAGTTCCCTATTAATGATTATTGTTTCAAACTGAAAACATCTTGTTTGCGACTGAAAGTGCGTTGTCCAAGCTGCGACAGCCGCATGGGGTGTTCCAAGACGCGACTCCAGCCGCGCAGTCGCCATTCAATTTCGAGATGGATGATAGTATTGATGATCCAATTGACGGAATCTTTTTTGGATATTTTGAGGGAGGAAGAAGATAAATAATACTAATGCTATTATACAACAGAAGGAAAAGAAAAAAGATGGAACACATGTGTGAATGTATGTATGCTCTTGTGTTTCGGATGTTTTAGGTCGTATACGCGTGGATGTTGGGATACTGTCTCACACAGCACCACATCATGCGAATGGGTCATTAGCCCTTTCACTTTTCGTTGTTCAAACATTTAAAAAATATATATATTAACACAAAATTCATAACAAATACGTAATGTCGCGACAACTCCAGCACTGTCGCTGCGGCTCTGGTCGCAAGCACTGCTCACTCCATCTTGTGTCGCAGACCAAACTCAAACTGTGCATGCGCCAAGACTGCGACTCCAGCCGCATTCGCAGGTAAACTGTCGCAGCTTGTACAACCCACCTTAAGGTTCAGGCACATGTTGGCTTAGGTAGAGCTACCCTACGTGATTTTTTCCCCACAAACTTGGCAACGTCGCCCGAGATGCTCAAGGGTCGTGGTAGGCTACTGATTCACATCTGGTTGTGTGTAAGGGGGGGGGGGGGGAGGGGCGGGTCGCATCGATCTACCGGACGTCTACACCACAATCTACTCTGGTCTATTCCTCCCCTTTGTCTCGCGGTAGCAGGAGAAGATATTCCATCCCTTTGTACTGAGGTCATCGCAGAAAACACGGCTGCCAACCTGACCGGATACATACCCGAAATGTTCTCTTCACTTTCAAAAAAGGAATTTTATTTATATTCACCCGCCTCGGTGGCGTAGTTGGCTAACGCGCTAGTCGTGTTGAGCTCGACCGCCGAGGACGGGGAGATCGAGGTTCAAATCTCGGTCGGGTGAACTGTGGGTGGTTTTTCCTAACTGGTTTTCCACTCTCCCTCCACGCTAATGCGGGTACACTTCCTCTAAATTCAACCCTCCCAATACTTAATCCATTAGCGTAATTAGTACTTAAGCTAATAACCCGAACGGGTAGTAAGACGCGGTGCTAAATATTATTTATATTCCTTCTCGGACATTTTTATTTTTTACTGGTCCAGGAAAAAAAATGGTAGAAACTTTATGGGCAATACACAAGCAGCGTAAATTAAATAGTAAGAATAATATATTAATAAAAATGTTAAATGTGGGATTTATAAACTAAGGATCAGGTCTGCCTTTGACTTACAAACTAACTAAACCAAGGCCAGTATATCGACACTACACACACGAGCCTAGCGCCGAAAACTTGAGAATCGTATAAGCTGAATGGACACATCGCAATTAGATTGCTGTTAAGTTTATGAGATTGAACCCAGGGTCCACTAGATATTTGATCAATCTATTTACTGTCCTATTTCAATAGGAAGGGTCTTATCTGACAGCTAGAAAACTTACTAGATCTTCTTTCTTGTAGTCATACGTAAAGTGATGGGCTCCGTGGCTGTCACGTTTGATAGAGCTTGGCATATAAAATAATAATAGAGTAAAATGCTATAATTATTGTCGACCGGGGGTAAACATGGTCGTATTTTATAAAATGTATCCTACCAAAATCCTACTGTAGAACTCTAATGTCCTCAAGAGCCCAGTATACTATCCGTGCGTCCTTCTTTGCCTCTCACTGTTAGAATCCATCTCTTTAGCAGAGAAGACTTGGTTTAGTTCCACTCTCAACTTATCCCGTATTAGCTGTATGTGTTTATCTCCACTCTCAACCTAGCCCGTATTAGTGGTATATGTTTATCTCCACTCTCAACCTAGCCCGTATTAGCGGTATGTGCTTATCTCCACTCTCAACCTAGCCCGTATTAGTGGTATGTGTTTATCTCCACTCTCAACCTAGCCCGTATTAGTGGTATGTGTTTATCTCCATTCTCAACCTAGCCCGTATTAGCTGTATGTAATTATCTCCACTCTCAACTTATCTCGTATTAGCTGTATGTGTTTATCTCCACTCTCAACCTAGCCCGTATTAGCTGTATGTGTTTATCTCCACTCTCAACCTAGCCCGTATTAGTGGTATGTGTTTATCTCCACTCTCAACCTAGCCCGTATTAGTGGTATGTGTTTATCTCCACTCTCAACCTAGCCCGTATTAGTGGTATGTGTTTATCTCCACTCTCAACTTAGCCCGTATTAGCTGTATGTGTTTATCTCCACTCTCAACCTAGCCCGTATTAGTGGTATGTGTTTATCTCCACTCTCAACCTAGCCCGTATTAGCTGTATGTGTTTATCTCCACTCTCAACCTAGCCCGTATTAGTGGTATGTGTTTATCTCCACTCTCAACCTAGCCCGTATTAGTGGTATGTGTTTATCTCCACTCTCAACCTAGCCCGTATTAGTGGTATGTGTTTATCTCCACTCTCAACTTAGCCCGTATTAGCTGTATGTGTTTATCTCCACTCTCAACCTAGCCCGTATTAGTGGTATGTGTTTATCTCCACTCTCAACCTAGCCTGTATGTGGTATCTTGTGAGCCTGGATCCTAATTGATAATTAACAGTGTTGTGGGGGGGGGGGGCTGGAGTATTGGCGGGAAACCGAGAGAGAGAGGGGATGTTGGACAAGAAGATAACATGAAACAGATGCCGCCACTGACAGGGGCAGGAAAATGATCCACTAGAGGACTGTTATATCTATCTATTTTTACAGTAATAAAAACAAAAACTATTTATTTTACCCTCTTCGGTAGCTTCACGCTCGCAATCGACTGTACTATCGACTGGCGAGGAGATCGGGGCTCGTATCCCGGTCGCATGTCCTGAGGTCCCCCCCTCCCCCCACCAGATGGCTATACTCTCCCTCCACGCAAATGCAATTACACTTCCTTTAAATTCAATCTTTTTAATCCATAACACGTTAGCCTAATTAGTAAATAGTCTATTATGTGTGTAAACTATTTCTAACGGAGGATATAGTGAGACGCGCTGAGTATAATAATAATAATAATAATAATAATTTAAAATATTTACTAGTAGACTCGGTTATAAACTGGTCCGGTTTTTCGCGGTGCCCCAATGAACCCCGGCACCCCTTTGAGGACTGTTTAGGAGGCCATAGAGCGTGTGAATGTGGGATGATCATAAAACTGTTGCTGAAGATGACTCCACTCATCACCAGCTTACAATCTGTGCACATGTGTGGCCTATAATATTAATACGTAACAGACACTTGATGACACTTGATGAGCAGCTGGCGGCCCACGTCTTCTATCGCTGGCAATCCTCTTCCGGCCTTGATCTTTCAAATCTCGGGGATTGCAGTAGTGTTTGTTAAACTGGTTTGTTTAGGAGGGGATTGACTGTGGTGTTTGTTAAACTGGTTTGTTTAGGCGGGATTAACCGTGGTGTTGTTAAACTGGTTTGTTTAAGAGGGGATTGACTGTGGTGTTTGTTAAACTGGTTTGTTTAAGAGGGGATTGACTGTGGTGTTTGTTAAACTGGTTTGTTTAAGAGGGATTGACTGTGGTGTTTGTTAAACTGGTTTGTTTAGGAGGGTATTAACCATGGTGTTTGTTAAACTGGTTTAGGAGGGGACTAACTGACCATGGTGATGAAAAACCTATTATAAGAGCTGATATGTGCTCTTGTCCCTCCAAGCAAACATGTTTGGACAGTTCTACAAGTAAACGCAGGTCACATGTTTAGTCAAGAGGGACAATCACATCTTTGAAGCTATATTTAGTAACGTTCCAGTTTTCAGAATAAAGTCCAAGGTTTCTATATAATGTGAACCTCTCGTTAAGTAAATAGAATCTACCCTTCTTGTAGAGAGAGACATAACACAAAACACTGTTATTTGCTCGTTGGAATGAACCAGGTCGCCTTTGATCAAATATCCACGAGGCGGGTGTGTTCCTCTCTCATATCTGTCTCGTCTTGATCAAAAAGCAGGACGAGATCTCGCGGGAGGAACAAAGAGTACAAGGGAAGAAGGTCTCAGACGTGACAACTCGCGTTTCCCCTGCAGATCGCCTCTAATTTTAACTGTCGACTGGCTGTGACGTCACACGCCAATGTCGAGACTATAGGACATTTTGAACTTGTCGGTATTTTTACACCGAGCCAGGATTGAACCCTGATCTACCCCGTCTTAGGCAGTCTAGTCTATTGCGAGAGTAAGCGCGTTAGACCGTGCGGCCACCGAAGTTCGTTTGATGATGATGTTTATGGTGTTAACGCCTTCAGGAGAAGTCTTAAGTACAGTAGCCCCATGGCTTCTTTGGTGCTGACTGACAGTTCACAGCTGACTTCTGACAGTCAACATTAGGTATATACCTAAATTTTGACTGTCAGAAGTGACAGCTGCTAAACACATGCTTTTTGCAGATCATATGGTTTCGGCGTAGGGATACATAATTTGGTCAGGTAGCTTTTCAAAATCAGCTGTCAGCTGTGAGCTGTCATTCAGCACCAAAGAAGCCATGAGGCTACTGTATAAACGTTGACATCTATATCTCGATTACTTAAGTTCGTTTTAATAATTTGAAATTATTTTATAGACATAATAATTTAAAATTTCTCCACGGAAAATTTTCTGTCCAACATCTCTAAATTTGGGTATTAAAGGTCGGTAATTAAATTGCATTTTTTGTTTGGTTAAAAATTGTAATAAATAAATTTCATTTAAGTGGTTTGGTGCGACGTTGAAACATTACGGCTAATATGCGTGTATGCCAAACCTATACCGTGAAACAATGTTTGTTTCGAGCTGTTAATTAACTACGTCAGTTATGTGTTATCCGGGGGGGTGGAACGCGCACAATATTGGATATATCAGTACTGTGCTGACAGTGTATTTAGGCCAATAGAATCTTGTCAGCTCCGTGTAATGTTTGGGATACTCTAACTTAACGAAGATAAGAGTACAATTTTGATTAACAAACGTTACTGGCTCCATAATTCTTCAATGATTAGGTGATATTATACTAATCGCTATCAAAACATTTGAAAACAAAAAACAAAATAGTAGTAAAGTTATCTCTTTCTCTTGTATTTCTGCTCAAATGTTAAACGGAGCGTTCTGACGTCACGCGCCTGTTTCTCTCTCACAACGCCCCCCCCCCCCCCACCCCAGTGGTCCTGAGCTGAGCTGGCATCCCGCGCGCTGCCTAGCGGCAAGGCTGGGTATCTCCCGTATCGATCGTTTACTCTTACATCCACCTCATCTTTCTCTCTCTATTTCGTAGTTCTCTACTCTCTGACTTGAGGGAACAAAAGACTGTGAGGAATACGCCCGCCCCCCTTACCCGCTGGTGACGTCTATAAGACGGAGGAGGGTGGGCTGAAGTTTCCTATAATCACGTTCTGTTTGTCCTGAATATGTTCCTAATATGGACCACAGCATCCCTCCATCTCTCTCGTGCAGACTCCTTGGCTCCGTCAGAAAATATATTTCTAACGATTTGGGCTTTTCAAAATATGATCAAAATGGAGGTTTATATCATTCTGTTACTACTCTGACTAATTAATTTAGTGAATGCAATTTGAGTAGAGAATTGGGGAGAACCTCCTTGCCACCTTTTGGAGCAACTTTCCCTCTCAATTTACCTTATATATATATATATATATTATACTGTGCAAAATTAATTGGGACAAAGTAAAAAATCACTCTTTTTCAAAAAACTATGCCTTTATATACACTGATAAATACCTGTATTGGTATGAAGTATGACCTCCTTTGGCAAAAATTACCTCTTGAATTTGTTTTGGCATTTACTCCACTAATTTAGTGCACATATTTCTGGCTTCATCATCGTGGAACCACACTTTTATAGCATTCGTTATCAGCGTTCTTTGGTTGTACAGTCCATTTTACCTAAACGTCTCTTCAAAATATTCCACAAGATTTCTATTGGATTTAAGTCTGCTGAATTTCCAGGCCAATCAAGCTAATTAATTTCATTTTCCAGCATGAAAGTCTTGACCAATTTTGAATTGTGACATGAGGCCAAGTTATGTTGAAATGTCCAGTCATAAGTTTGCAAGAATTGAACAATTTTACGTTGTAATAGTTCTACGTATTTGGATGAATTAATCATACCTTGAACAGGAACTAAGCTTCCAGTGCCATTTTCTGTGGAAAAACTCAAAACATCTATTTCAGAGGGTGTTTTACAGTTGGTTGGACATGCTCATGTCTTAAGGGTTCACAGTTGCTTCGTCTAACGACATTTGCTTTGTAACCCTGAACAAATAAATGAGTTTCATCACTGAAAATGACCTTTTTCCAGTCGTCAGCAGTCGATGATTTATAATTTTTGGTCCATGCTAATCGTTTTATCTTCATTTTAGCATTCAAATATTGTTTTTTTCGTTGGTCTTCTTTTATTTACAGAAGCCTACGGCGTACAGTTGAATCACTAACATCAAAACCACTAGCCAATAAATCTCTTTGAAAGGTCTGTGCTTGTTTTTGTTGGATTCATTCTACTATTTCTGATTAGAATTTTATCGGTTCGTGGAGTTGTTTTTCGTTTTCTTCCACATTTACCTCTCCTTTTTTGGAGACGATGATCCAGAATGCATCGTATCTCGTAAGAATTTTTGATACAACAACTGCAGAAGCGATATTTCTCACTGTCATAGAGGTGTTATCCTTAAGAGTAATTATTTTTGCACGCTTCCTTGGAGTACTATCCATTTTTAAACACACGAAAGCAACTCGTATCTCACAGAGAGCAAAAACTAGCATCCACCTATCACACACAAAAGCTCACAACTGAAGCTGAAGTGACTATTTCCGGTTTAAAACCAGTCAAACCACATTATTATTATTGTCAAGTTCTGACATTCACACCAACTAAAGGCAGATAAAGTCGGTTTAAGACATCAACTGGCAATCACATTACAATTCTGAGAATAAAATAGCTCGCCCCATTAATTTGCACAGTATTGTTTAGTGGAGAGATCTGATGAGACAGCCATGAACAGGTGTTAGCCTGTCCTTGTCTAAACTGTCCCGAGCAAGTGTTTGGTCGAACAGAAATGTCACCTGGTCATGTCGTCATCAGAGTGGCCAGACGAAGATGAGGTGTGCAATAAGGATGAGAGGTCATCAGAGTGGCCAGACGGAAGATGAGGTGTGCAATAAGGATGAGAGGTCATCAGAGTGGCCAGACGGAAGATGAGGTGTGCAATAAGGGTGACAGGTCATCAGAGTGGCCAGACGGAAGATGAGGTGTGCAATAAGGATGACACACACCCGCTTACTTGGTCGAATGATCTTAGCTAAGGCATCTCTCGCAATAGATTGGATTACCGAGATCGAGGTTCGAATCCCGATCGGGTGTATTGAAGGTGCGTTTTAATGAGTTTTAGCTCCGCCTTCACGTAAATGTGGGTACTCTTCCTCTTAATTCAACCTTACTCATCCCTAACCCATAAGTGAAATTAATACATATGTGTATAACCCTAACGGGTAGTAAGACTTGTGGATTAAAAAGTAAAGGATTTTCTTATCACCACGTCTTACTACCCGTTCTGGTTGTACGCACATGTACTAACTGCACTAATGGTTTTAGGGAAGTGTATCAGCATTTGCGTGGAGGGAGAGTGGAAAACAGTTCCCTCAATACACCCGGCCAAGATTCGAACCTTGATCTGTCCGTCATCAGCAGGCTAGCTATTCTTCTGTGAGAGTAGCGCGTTATACCATGCGGCCGCCGAAGCAGGTAAAGACCCCAGTAATGTTGTGGGCCACCCTGTATATCCAGATAACTCTCATTGAAAGATAACTACACAACCAGTGCAGGGGCACCGCAATGCATTATTCATGCACTCAAGATAGAGCCGCGACAACCCCCTTGGTTTGGTCTTTCTGCACCCCATTCTCTAGTTAGGAGGGGTTGCTCGGGATCAATATTGGGTGAGGTTAGGGTCACGTCTTGACTCGGGGTGGGGTTTATTTTCTCAACAGATATGTTTCTTCTTTGTTTGGTTCTTGAAGATATCCAGGACAATGATTGGTCTGTGGAAAATAGAACAACAGATCTAGAACAGGTAACAAGAGTTTGCGACATTTCATCAGTCTGGGAAGGAGAAGTTGACAATGATAGTTTGGGGAACTGCAGTCAAACGTAACTGTTCACCGCGGGCTTGAGGGAACTGCAGTCAAACGTAACTGTTCACCTCGTGCTTGAGGGGAACTGCAGTCAAACGTAACTGCTCACCTCGTGCTTGAGGGGAACTGCAGTCAAACGTAACTGTTTAACCCCGTGCTTGAGGGGAACTGCAGTCAAACGTAACTGTTTAACCCCGTGCTTGAGGGGAACTGCAGTCAAACGTAACTGTTTAACCCCGTGCTTGAGGGGAACTGCAGTCAAACGCAACTGTTCACTTCGTGCTTGAGGGAACTGCAGTCAAACGTAACTGTTCACCTCGTGCTTGAGGGGAACTGCAGTCAAACGTAACTGTTTAACCCCGTGCTTGAGGGGAACTGCAGTCAAACGTAACTGTTTAACCCCCTATAAGCCGTCCAAACTATCCGCGTACTTTACACTGAGGGGATAGGGATGATGAAGATAGAATTAGGAAATGTTCCTGCATCTGCGGGGAGGGAAGTGAGAAACCATTTAGGAAATATCACTCAGTACACCGGACCGGGATTTGACCACCGATGAGGGTAAAGACGCAATTGTCACTCTAGTCTTTGAAAGCTGGTTTTTGACTGTTAACGAATTGATAAATTAAGATAAAACTAATTACTAAATTATTTTGCACTGCAGCTCAACCGCCCGTTGAGGATATCCCCATATTTAGGCCTACACTCATTTGGTAGGGATGAGAAAGTTTGTACTTGGACGAAGTGCACCCGCATTTTCGCGAAGGGAAATTAAGGAAATCTACCTGAGTGTGCGTATAAAGGATTCGAACCCCTGACTAAATGAGCCAAGCGTTTGTACCACGCGCCCACCGGATCGGGCACCATTGGGAATTAATGGGAGCGCTAACAAATGTTCTGATGATATTTTTGACAGTTTTTTTTCCCTTATTTAAAAAAGACATACTTGTCTCAAGTACTTTAGTGTAAAAAGTGGTGTAAAGGGGAGAGTTGTTAAGTAAGCACTGCCCCCCCCCCCCCCCCGACTGTTTGTGTGTGCTAGACTAGAGGGTAGGGGTGTGTTAAGAGGCTGGCAAAGGGTTGTTTCCAACAATCACTTCTTTATTCCCGCGACTAAATAAAACAATCGTGAAGGGGGAGAGAATCTTTTCAAGCAAAGTTAGTCACTTGTTTGATTTATAATCACCTTTCTTACAATCTATACTGTTGTTTAGACACATTGGTTGTGTTGTTATCACTACTCTGCATGTATTAATTCGACCTCAGACAGGGGTTCTTAAAGTGCGGCCCGCGACCTTTTATCTGGTTTTTTTAAAATATATTTAGCACCGCATCTAAACTTCCCGTTGGGCTTTACCGTGTGTGTGTGTTTTCTACAAAAAATAATCCCGCTTCTTCCGGAGCTGAATTTACCAGGGTTGTTCGTATAACCTATGAAGTATATGTGAGTAGGGTAGTTTTTAAAATGCACCCGCATCCTATGGAATGGTTAAACTACAGTGATTACCCCCCTTTGTACCCTGGGAGAGGGTCGAACCAAAACCTCCCCGTCAGCTACAATCCGGTACCCGCCTCGGTGGCGTAGTTGGCTAACGCGCTAGTCGTGTTGAGCTAGACTCTCGAGGATTGGGAGATCGAGGTTCGAATCTCGTCGGGTGAACTGGGGGGGGGATTCCTAAATGGTTTTCCACTCTCCCTCCACGCTAATGCGGGTTCACTTCCTCTAAATTCAACCCTCCTAATTCCTAATCCATTAGCGTAATTAGTACTTAAGCGTATAATCCGAACGGGTAGTAAGACGCGGTGCTAAACAATAATAATACAAACCGGTCTATTGCGAGCCTGATGTCCTAGCTTCACTACCACCAGTGCGTGTTGCACTGGCATGCCTACTAATTAATTATTTCAAACATAGTTTTTAATAAGCTTTTAGCCTGTTATTTAATAATAAACTTGGTAGAAAAAACCCCAAATTTGCACATTTCCTCTAAGTGGAATGTCGCGTGTGGGAGGAAGAGCTTCTTGGTTCGACGGCCGCGTGTATGTCTGCGCATGCGCGAGTGCAAGACAGCTGCCTTGTAATGGACCACTTCCGGTTGCAGCTTCACCGGGAGAACAGATATCTTGCGGCCTCACCTATAGTGGGATCTTGGTAGGAAGGACCTTTACTATCTTAGTATATTATAGCAGTTAGTTTATAAGTATTGATATTATATATTATAAGTAACACGCTGCAGATCACCTGGCTTGACGTATGAATATGTTAAAGTAGATCTATCAGTTTCAGCAACCGTCACAAAAGTTCCTTTTTTTTCAGAATCTGACTTTTAGAAGATGTGAATATTTCTCTAAAAAACTGACAACTGCCAAAAATTCACCCTTTCTCTCCTTTATCCCCGATGGAAAATTATAGCTCTGGTAGGCTAACAACATACCATTGGGGGTGACATACCCACCCAGTTGTTTTTATGTTCCGTTTGTGTTATTTTTAGCATTGTAAATGTGTGAGTGTTGGGAGGTCTTGATAACTACTATCAATATTGATTGAACGATGTCCCGGCGCATTCCTAGGCGGTCCATTGTCCACAGCATCCCTCCTCTGTGGTCCGTCGCTCGCAGATTGCGTCTGTCCAGTGGCGGGGACTGACGGCCGCTGTACCAGCCCCACGAGACGTTTGTTTGGAATGAGCCGCTCGCTGATGCTCGGCTGTTTCTAGTCTATTATTTCTCTCTCTCTCTCTACTCCGTTTAGACGACATGATTTATACTGCGTGCATCGCTAACAGGTTCGGACAAATCCTTACGAGGAACTATATATATTTATATAAAACTGATATGTTAAAATACTTCTATATTATCAAAGTAGGTCTTTACAAATAAGAATCACCATTGGCGTGGAGAGAGGATGAGAAAACCACAACAATAAATCACTTGTCAAAAAACCACCCTTAGTTCAACTGAGCCAAGAGTCGAACCTTAGCCTCCTCGTCAACAACTATCGAGAGTTATCTGCTAATCACGCGCTTGTCAGTATGGCCGAACCCTAAGGTGTGATTACTAAATTAGTAACTACGCCACTTAGCTAAAATGTACGTCCGCCATTTTGTTTCAAGATGGCCACTACAAAACACTACTTTTTACCCTTTCTTTTCTCAGCTCTTATCGTATTTTCACTGGACCTACTTTTATATGTCAGATACGTGCGTTATAAAAACACTGACTGAACGTGATTGGCTAATTAATAAAATATAAAGTGTCAGGTTTGCTGCGGGATGACTCCATGGAGAGGAAATGGTGTATTTACTGGGGGGATGCATCTGCCCCTCGCCTTATAGGCAACTCCCACGCAGGCGGCTTGTATCGAAGACAGTGTGGGAGAGCGTCCCACGCGAGGATTTGTACTTCCGGTTCCGTTCACATCACAGCGGAAAGGGGAGCCAGGGTGGTGTCAGTAGCTATCTGGAACTCTCGTAAGATTTCAGAACGCGACACTACCGACCTCTTGGCTCGTCTTGGAGAGAAAGTATGGACTTACCAAAGTTGACTCAGAGGGACTGGCCCAGTCGGGGCCGAAAACGTCAATGTTTTGGTTCAAAATCCCCAACAGAGGCAAATACTCAGGATCTAGTTCGATAAAACCCAGAAATTCTATTGGACTTGTACCGTATTTTTAAATCACTGCGTCTTACTGCGTTTTCGGGTTGTACCCATATTTACTAATTACTCTAGTGTTAGGGATGAGGAAGGTTGAATTTAGATGAAGTGCATCTGCATTTACATGAAGGGAGAGTGGAAAAATCAACCTTAGTATATCCGAATGGGATTCGAACCCCGGTCTCTCCCCATCATCGGCAGTCCAGTCTATTGCGAGAGTGACGCCTTAGAACATTCGACCACCGAAGCGGGTGACTTGTAACGAACGCATTCGTGATGTAGTTTTGTAGTTCACGGACGAAAATTTAGAATTAAGGAGGGGATGGATGTAGGGGACGGGAGAAAAGACAAGTTTTTTTGTAGTTTTTATAGCAAAACTTTTTTTTTGGGCCAAAATAAATAAAATGTTGCTGCTAAACAAACAAAGAGTATATTATTTGTTGAATATCTGTCATAACAAAGTGGGGTATTATATAACAAACTTTTTAAATGAAGATAAAAAGTCGTCGTTAAATTTCAGGACACCCTCAACAGGTATTCAACATACTGTTCATATTAATGTGTGAATAAAATTAAACTGGTGAATTATTTGATTTATTTTGACCAAAAAATTGTTTAATATAAAAACAGCAAAAAAAAACTGGTATTTTATCGCATTCTGTACATCCACACCTTAAACGATTCTTCCGAGTCAGATGAAATGGTTCACCTTAGGAGTGGGTGTTAAAAAGGAACTAACTATAAGGTGACGCGACTGGAAACGATTGCGAGTATTCGGCCGATCTCGGTCACATAAACAATGAGCCGAGCTTCTCCCGTGAGTCACTGTGACGGGCGTCGATTGTTCGCCATTCACCTTGTTCGGCAAAACTAACAGTCAGCCGTGAGTCACTGTGACGGCCGTCGATTGTTTGCCATTCACCTTGTTCGGCAAAACTAACAGTCAGCCGTGAGTCACTGTGACGTCCGTCGATTGTTTGCCATTCACCTTGTTCGGCAAAACTAACAGCCAGCCGTGAGTCACTGTGACGGCCGTCGATTGTTTGCCATTCACCTTGTTCGGCAAAACTAACAGTCAGCCGTGAGTCACTGTGACGGCCGTCGATTGTTTGCCATTCACCTTGTTCGGCAAAACTAACAGCCAGCCGTGAGTCACTGTGACGGCCGTCGATTGTTTGCCATTCACCTTGTTCGGCAAAACTAACAGTCAGCCGTGAGTCACTGTGACGGCCGTCGATTGTTTGCCATTCACCTTGTTCGGCAAAACTAACAGCCAGCCGTGAGTCACTGTGACGGCCGTCGATTGTTCGCCATTCACCTTGTTCGACAAAACTAACACTCACCAGTATAGTGTGTGAACTATTCAACTATAATATAGTTCACAGACTACACTGATATCATTGACCTGCTTCTTCCAGCGGAGAGAATCGCTCTGAACTGCTTCTGACAGGACAGTTGTATCCATCTCTAATTCATGATGAACTCGTGGCCTCTGCTCTCTCAGGACAAGGTGAAGTGGTTCCACTCCAATGGAGGGAGGCAGATAAGGAAGTCGGTCATCAGGGGTTGTTATCAGCCGGAAATATCGTCCAATCACAGCGCCGCTTATATAATTCACTCGCTAGATGGACACACTCACATGACAGGACTGCTTGTATCGCGCTTAGAACGCACACTCGACACAAATAACCACGTACACTCACATTCAAATAGGAAGAGTGGTTTTTTTTTTTTTTTACATTTACTAAGGGGGCGTTCAAATACTACGTAAACTTATTTTTGGCGATTTTGGACCCCCTCCGCTTCTGTAAGCAAAATCTCGACACACCCCGCCCCCCTTTCCTGTCCTGCTTAAGTTATATTTGTTCACTGTTTTGTGATTTTGTTCACGGGAATAACCAATTGTTTTTATGTAATTTATAAATAGCTGGTAATTATCAACGTAAAGGTGTAAATTAATTTTTACTAATTAATTAACAATAAATACTGTTGTAAACTTAATTTAAATTTATTGAATTATATTAAAAGAAACCCGCCTCGGTGGCGTAGTTAGTTAGCTTACGTGCTGGTTTCGTGTTGAGCTAGACTGCTGAGAATGGGGAGATCGAGGTTAGAATATCTCTCGGGTGAACTGGGGGTGTTTTTTTACTAAACAGTTTTCCACTCTTCCTCCACGCAAATGTGGGTTCACTTCATCTATATTCAACCTTACCAATTCCTAACCCATTAGAGTAATTAGTACTTGAGTGTATAACCCGAACGGGTAGTAAGACGTTGTGCTAAATATTATTAGTGAATACATGAATTATTACAACTTGATCTGATGACCAAGTTCTTTGAATCCACGTCTCGGAACTTTTAACTATTGTGTGTCCACTCGGGGTGACTGGGTCGCTGTGCCATTCTTGACAGTCTCTCTCTGTCTTGCGTAGACATTGTTCTGACAATTTTGTCAGCAAAAAAGGCAAAACTCCTAACCACACTTCCCCCCCCCCCCCCCCCCCCCCACTTGCTCAGTAAGACAATTCCCACGTATTCCCACGTCAAGTAATGTTTTCTACAATAACTGCTGCAGTTCACATGACTGGTAAAGGTTCGGCCAGACTGACAAGCGAGCGAGCGATTGAGTGGCCAGACTGGCGAGCGATTGGGTGACCAAACTGGCGAGCGAGTGCTTGATTAGCTTTATTATTATTGTCACCGTGTCTTACTTACCCGTTCGGGTTATCCGCACTTACGCTAATGTGCGATGGTAGGGTGATTGTGAGATGAAATGGAGGACATACAGTTTAACGTGGGATCCGAACCACGGTGGAGGCCTGGCATTCCATACATTCACAAGTTGTGATTAATACACGTCCTGTCAGAGGTGAAGGAAGGATTTGGCAATCAGATAAATCTGTGCGGGACCGAGGATTGAACCCCGGACCCTCAGCACAAAAGTCCGACACCTTACCCCCAGATCGCCAGGTCACCCGTGATTAGCGGATAACTCCCGATATTTGTTGACGAGGAGGCAAAGGTTCGAATCTTGGCTCAGTGAACTGAGAGTGGTTTTTGACAAGTGATTTATTGTTGTGGTTTCTCATCCTCTCTCCACGCTAATGGTGATTTTATTTGTAAAGGACTACTTTGATAATATTGAAGTATTTTAACATATCAGATATATATGGTTTATGATGTTACCAATTAAATGAGGCCGTTAGTAGCAAGTGGTAATAAAAATGTCAAAATGAGAAGTTTTCCTAGCACTCAATGAACCAACATACAATAATATTGCTAGCGCCTGTAAACTAGACTGTACCGGCTCGAGCTCGCTGGCCAAGTCTGGCTGTACCCTAAGAGTACGTGAAAGTAGATCTACACTAGATATCATCTCTGAGAGAACCGATTATCCGTTATTGGGAAACAGCAGGGTTTTTTTCGTGTGGCCAACTCCCCTAAAATATATGACAAATATTGCAACGCTGGTTGGTCGCTGTTGCCAATATCTCCTTCTCACCCAACACATCTCCTTCAGACATGACTGAGAGAGAGGTTATTTGGCAACAGATGACAGAGAGAGGAACCCGCTTCGGGGGAGATCGAGGTTCGAATCTTGGTCGGGTGGACTGAGGTTGGATTTACAAAATTGTTTTTCACTCTTCTTCCACGAAAATGCGGGTACACTTCGTATAAATATAACCTTCCTAATCCCTAAAACCATTAGCGTAATTATTTCTTCTTACGAGTATTGCACTCCTACACATAAATTTAATCGGAAGCTTATAAAAAAGTTAAAAAAAATTATCAACGTTGAATGTCAAAAGGACAGCAACAGAGCTGCTGCTAAGACAGCTACGCGGGTTTGGCTTATGAACGTATCAAAGTGTATCGATGGGGCTCTATTTTGTGTCGGTTCCAGACTATACTCTTATTCGCGAAACCCCCTTGAGATTGCTCGGGCCGACAGATATTCGCGGAAACATTCCTCACGGTCATCGGCGCTCTTTTAACTGCCGGTGACGTCATGTTCTCATTCCGCCAGTGACAGATCTCTCTCTCTCTCTCTCTCTCTCTCTCGCCCAATTAAAACAGTGGCTCAACACAAGATTGTTCCTTAACCCTCTCCATGTTGTATTAATAGGCGCTGGGTCACTCGGTCCTTGGACTACCCAACCCTACACAGTCGCATTGGTTGAATAGGGTGGACCGAGGTGTTGAGGAGCTAAGATCACCACATTAGACCATGGTGTAATCAGAACTCAAGACTGGGTGCGCCTAACTAACCGCTGATTTGGGTGAGTAGCGCGTGGCCTAGGGCGAATGCGGATACATATTCTTAAAACTACACCGCATCGCTTCCGTTATTGAGTTCTAAGGATGGCCAGACTGGAGCGAGCTACTAAAATATAGAATAGAACACATTGGTTGTAATGAGAGGTGGCCAGACTGGAGCGAGCACTAAAATATAAAATAAACACATTGGTTGTAATGAGAGGTGGCCAGACTGGAGGAGAGCGACTAAAATATAAAATAGAACACATTGGTTGTA
Organism: Timema podura; assembly: GCA_033556935.1. Classification (NCBI taxonomy): domain Eukaryota; kingdom Metazoa; phylum Arthropoda; class Insecta; order Phasmatodea; family Timematidae; genus Timema; species Timema podura. The sequence continues at coordinate 61,427,451 of JAVRXN010000012.1, read as the reverse complement.
ATGAGAGGTGGCCAGACTGGAGTGAGCGACTGAAATATAAAATAGAACACATTGGTTGTAATGAGAGGTGGCCAGACTGGAGCGAGCTACTAAAATATAAAATAGAACACATTGGTTGTAATGAGAGGTGGCCAGACTGGAGCGAGCGACTAAAATATAAAATAGAACACATTGGTTGTAATGAGAGGTGGCCAGACTGGAGGAGCGACTAAAATATAAAATAGAACACATTGGTTGTAATGAGAGGTGGCCAGACTGGAGCGAGCTCGAGCCGGTACAGTCTAGTTTACAGGAGCTAGGCAATATTATTGTATGTTGGTTCATTGAGTGCTAGGAAAACTTCTCATTTTGACATTTTTATTACCACTTGCTACTAACGGCCTCATTTAATGGTAAAATCATAAACCATAATATATATATATATGATATGTTAAAATACTTGATATTATCAAAGTAGGCCTTTACAAATAATGAATCACCATTAGCGTGGAGAGAGGATGAGAAAACCACAACAATAAATCACTTGTCAAAACCCACCCTCAGTTCACTGAGCCAAGAGTCGAACCTTTGCCTCCTCGTCAACAAATATCGGGAGTTATCGCTAATCACGCGCTTGTCAATCTGGCCAAACCTTTATAATATTGATTTTTTAACGTACAAATAATAAAAATTAACACATTTGATTTGTTATTAAGTTCTAAACATACATCGGTGGACTCGTGGATTTAGACGTCTGGCTCGTCTAGTCTTGTTTTCCCAGTGATGGACTAAGGGTGTTTTTTCTCCTTCGTGGTTTCTCGTTAGTGTAGGTGTAGTGTATTCCATCACTAGCCAGTGATAAGACGCGGGGAACTACCTCAACATTCCGTCTAAGGACCGGCTTCAAGTCCCCGCACGTCGAGAGAGCATTGCTCCGGACCGTGTAGCCACCAACCACCGGAAATAAATGTTCGGGAGCTTCAGAACTTTGTTTTCATGGTAAAACTAGACATTTCTTTCACAGCCGTGTCACGTGTGACGCTGTAGTCATTGTCTACAACATTACGTACAAGATAAACAATATTATATACAACAACTTATTGAACAACAACATTCTTCTTCTTTATTACTAGCTAACTTAATTTGTAATAGAACTCAGTCTATAAAGAATATAAAAATGGTTTAATTTTTTAGTTACAATAATCTTATGCTTTGGTTTAATAAAGTGAATTAGCTAAAAATTCTACGCGATGTTATTGTAAATAAATTACTTAAGATACGGTGCGGCTCTTGTGGCCATAGCTTAAAGCTACGAATACTCTTTATATGAGAAATTAAAAAAAAAATGTGTGTTCACACATTATTCTACCATACGGTGAGCGTTCACTAGATGGTGACGTCACACCCTTCTGCCATTTGGAAAAATAGCCACCCCTTGGCTTTTATGTGTAAGGGTTCAGGGAAAAGTCAGGGAATTTTAAAACATACTTTGGCTGGACACCTTGGTGTGGAGGTTGTTTGGTTGGAGGTGCGAAGCTCTTGATGGAGGTACTTGACAATCACTTGCTCTTGAAACAAGTACCTCATGTTCGCTATCACGTAATTTGTGTCGAGTTCAGGGAAACCGGTTCTTATGGCTTCAAGGCTCGGTGACCTTGAAGGCATTGTTTTCTGCGGTCACTCGTCCGAGACTTGCTACCAATGGTATGACTTCATTATAGTCCATTTTATATAAAATTAAATCTAATTCCTCCTTAAATTGTCTGTAAAACACTAATTAAAAAAAATAGTGGTAGCACTGCATTGAAAGGGAAATAAAAATTCTTTAGATCCCGATTACATCGCTGTAAAAGGGGTCATTCATAAACCAAGTACTGCTTTTTTGTTGGCTTTTTAGTTCCCCCTTACCCCCGGCAACGCGTTACGTGGTTTATGAATGACCCCATAACCAGACACGAGTAGACAGACACCTTTGTCCGCTTGTCCACCGGTGCGGCGAGCCAACAAACTACTGATACAACCAACCTCCGCTTGTTAATTGATGAAGTGGCGCTAATAATAACTTGTTTCTTCAACCGGCGCCGACCGGCTCTCACGACACTCTCTTGTTTTATGTTGAGTGTTTTTATTTTCATTCTCTCTCGATTGTTGTCTCCTGGCTGGATCTCTCGATTGTTGTCTCCTGGCTGGATCTCTCGATTGTTGGCTCCTGGCTGGATCTCTCGATTGTTGGCTCCTGGCTCTCTCGATTGTTGGCTCCTGGCTCTCTCGATTGTTGGCTCCTGGCTCTCTCGATTGTTGGCTCCTGGCTCTCTCGATTGTTGGCTCCTGGCTCTCTAGATTGTTGGCTCCTGACCCTCTCGATTGTTGGCTCCTGGCTCTCTAGATTGTTGGCTCCTGACCCTCTCGATTGTTGGCTCCTGGCTCTCTAGTTTGTTGGCTCCTGACCCTCTCGATTGTTGGCTCCTGGCTCTCTCGATTGTTGGCTCCTGGCTCTCTAGATTGTTGGCTCCTGACCACCTCCGATTGTTTGAGATGGCTCTTATATTGTTCTCCTGGACCCTCTCCGATTGTTGGTCTGGCTCTCTCGATTGTTGGCTCCTGGCTCTCTGATTGTTGGCTCTGATCTCTCGATTGTTGGCTCCTGGCTTTTCTAGATTGTTGGCTCCTGCGATCTCTCGATTGTTGGCTCCTGGCTCTCTAGATTGTTGGCTCCTGGCTCTCTCGATTGTTGGCTCCTGGCTCTCTCGATTGTTGGCTCCTGACTGGCTCTCCCGGTCGACGCGTCTCACTACCTTTTAGGATAAACGCAGGCTAGTGTGTTAACAGGTGAGAAGGTTGAATTTAGATGATTTCGTACACTCATTTGAGTGGAGGGAAGTAGGAAAACCATTTAGGAAAATCACCCTCAGTGCGCCCGACCGGGATTCGAACCCGATCTCAACGTCATCAACAGTATTTTTTTCAATTCTTGTGTTCCCTGACGCGGGTATTAAGGTTTTCAACTCACTTTTATTTTGTCTTTTGAACATTTCCATTTTTTGTTCTCGTTTTAGGGAAAACCATTACCCGCCTCGGTGGGATAGTTAGCTAACGCGCTAGTTTCGTGTTGAGCCAGACTGCCGAGAACGGGGGAGATTGAGGTTCGAATCTCGCTCGGGTGAAATGGGGGGTTTTTCCCCTAAATTATTTTACCACCTTCCCTCCACAAATGCGGGTTCATTTCCTCTCTATTCAACCTTCTCAATTCCCAACCCATTAGCGTAATTAGTAACTTGAACGTATAACCCGAACGGGTAGTAAGAGCGGTGTAAGTTTTTTTAAATATTAATTATTATTATTATTATTATTACTACTAGGAAAACCATCGTTCTTTCTGTGTTAGCAAACTTACAAACCTCATGTTTCATGGGTGAAATGTATTTGAAGCACAGCCATATAAGCAGTCAGAGAACATCAATGAGAATACATGATTCATATTTGATAAAACATAGCAAACATATTAATAACGTTAACCAATATTATATTAACTTACTATCGTGTTTCAAAGAACAACAATTTTTCTTATATTGGGTTAGAAACAAGCGAGCCCTCGGGTGCAGCACACCCCAGGTTGAAAACCACTTGTCCAGACCGAACCTGCCTCTTTCGGCCATCTTGGTTTTTTATTTTCGTTCCAAGTGGCTGATGGCTGACAACATAATATACTTGGGGTGATTATGGGGAACTAAATAGGTTAACTTCGAGATAGTCGAGTCGAACCGCGATAGTAAAAAAAACAACTAGCTACCGCCTTGTCGACATCAGAGGCAGACAATGAGCAGACAAGAACAACCTCGCAGCCGTCTGCTTATATGTCGAACAGTAGAAACAACCCAGAGATCGGATCAGGAATTTATTAATGTGTCTGCCTAGGTAGCTGAGATACTGACAGTCAGATGTTGCGTGTAGGGTTAAATATTGACTAAACCTTTACCAGTTCACGGGTTTGTTGTTTACTGTAGTTAACACTAAACTATGTTCTATGGCTCTATACATATATAGACTTGTAAACATAGTTTAACAATCCACGAGTTTGTTGTTTACTGTAGTTAACACTAAACTATGTTCTATGGTTCTATACATATATAGACTTGTAAACATAGTTTAACAGTCCTCTAGTTTGTTGTTTACTGTAATGAACACTAAACATGTTCTATGACTATACATATATAGACTTGTAAACATAGTTTAACAGTCCACGAGTTTGTTGTTTACTGTAGTTAACACTAAACTATGTTCTATGGCTCTATACATATATAGACTTGTAAACATAGTTTAACAGAACACGAGTTTGTTGTTTACTGTAGTTAACACTAAACTATGTTCTATGGTTCTATACATATATAGACTTGTAAACATAGTTTAACAGTCCTCTAGTTTGTGGTTTACTGTAATGAACACTAAACATGTTCTATGACTATACATATATAGACTTGTAAACATAGTTTAACAGTCCACTAGTTTGTTGTTTACTGTAATGAACACTAAACTATGTTCTATGACTCTATACATATACATACTTGTAAACATAGTTTAACAATTTACAAAAGTCCAACCATCCACATATTCCTGTTGATCATTAAGCGCTAAATGTCCAGGAAACGAAAGGTAACTGTTTTAGGAGCGTGGAATGGATCTTTGGGAATAGAATGATGACATTTGTATCTTCCTCCTCCCCTGTTTGTTCTCCTACTGCCAGACAGCTCCACTCAGGAATGTTATAAGCTCGCTTGGTTTCTGCTCGACTATTTTAGAGGTTTGATATAAACTTGGTGGTCGGGTCTATTAGACATTTGGAGCACTTTTAGATGCTTTTTTCAGATTGTTTTTTGCTCAGCATCGCAATACCTGTCCAGGTTATACGCTTATGTACAAATTACGCTAACGAGCTAGGGATGAGGGAGGTTGAATTGAAAGGAAGTGTACCAGCATTTGCCTGGAAAGGAGAGTAGGGAAATCATTTAGGGAAAAAAACTCGGTACACCCGATCGGGATTCCAACCCCGATCTCCCTGTCATTGGGCAGCCTATTCTAACACGAGTGACTCATTAGACCATGCGGCCACCGATGCAAGTCACTGTTAATAAAATAGAAAAATGCTTGGTCAGTATTGGTCACATTTTACTATATTATTATAATGGTTATTTTATAGGTATTGGTATTATATATCAAAAGTGACAGCTGCTGATAACATGACTTGACTTATGAATACGTGAAAGTCGATCTAGTATATTTTTCTAGCTGTAAGTTATGTCCATTGTCCATTATAAAGAAAGCCTTATGTCCTAATAACTTGTGTGTGTGTGGGGGGGGGGGGGGTAATGTAAGATTGGTGAAAAGGGGGGAGGACCGGTAATTACACACCTGTTAAACATTTGCATTTCTCGGCCTGTTGGTTGTTTGTCGCCGAAACTTGCAAGACCAGTTTTCTCCTTTATAAAGGTTAACCTCTGATAAATTGAGTATGGAATCTAGAGGCCCACTCTCAACCTAGCTGGTATGTATTATAGTGACGTAATGTTACATTAATCGGCTGCGATAAACGTCACTGATTGATTTACTACTTAACTTAGTTTATCGGGTAGAATGTTGTACATCCACTGCGCTGTGGACTTATAGTGGAATTATTGTAGTTTATTTACTGAACATTTGATGCCTTTGATTAGAGATTACAATTTCCCGCAGTGGCGGCTTGCGGTTAAATTGTGGAGGTGGCACCTAAAGCCTATTATACTTATAAATACAGTGTGTTAAGAGACGAGTAGGTTATAAGAAGAGGGCACGGGGGGGGGGGGGAGAAGACTGGAGTTATCACCGCGTCTTACTACCCGTTCGGGCTATAGGCCTATGTACTAATTACGCTTGTGTTAGGGATTAGGGAGGCTGAATTTAGAGGAACTCTACCCGCGCTTGCATGGAAGGAGAGTGGAAAATCATTTAGGGAAAACCACCCTCAGTTCAACTGACATAGACCATGCGGCCACCGAAGCGGGTTACGTGGTTTTTGTTGATATACAGCCCGCCGGGTGAGGGTGATTGACGTCATCAGATGGTAGACTCGAGATAAGGTGCGTGGCGCATCCAGTAAAATCTCTTTGGGATTCACGCAATCCATTAATCTCCACCGCTAGACGGGAATTGAATCCATCCTTCACGTTGTCACCACTAAAATAGAGAGAGAAGGTGTTTCGGGGGTAATGGTCCTCTCTCTCTTTCCACGGGGCACTCCCCTTGCGCTCGCAAACATACCACTACCTTGGTTAGATTGGTTACTGCTTTCCCCCGTCGTACAAGGGTTCACATTTATAAGGTAACCAAGTCTACATGTAAACTCGTACAACACTTGTTTCTCGAGGGCCCAGATAAACATTGTTTATGATATCTTGAAGGCCGACATTATATTTCACCACCCCTGTGGTCAGAGGTCTCGGGTTCTATCCCCGGCTCTTCCAGATGATTTATGTGGACCAGTGTGTCTGTAACAAGGTCAACTCAGCCTCGTGAGGACAAATGAGGAGATACTTGAATAAAGAGGTAGCAGCTTCGGTCTAGAAAACTGAGATTAACGGTGGGGGTTGGCTGTGCTGACCACATGACACCCTCTATCCGTAGATATCTCGCATGCGAGTTGACGTCACGGAGTGTTCATTTTCCATCGATCCATTCATTGCCCGCACACAAAGATGTGTCTATGTACAATTTATCCTTTTACTTCACTTCACACCCATTTATCCTCCTTTCTCCCTTTTGACCATTTCGTTTCTACGACAGTTTTGTTGCCAAGCCTCTCCTGAATTGATTTTCCCGCGCTACGTCCTTTTTTTTATATCTCTAGCGCGGCTCTCAGATTGTCGTGGCATGGATTAAAGGAGAAAGGGAATATTCGCTCCATGACACTCTCGTGCCTGCTACGTCGGCCATTTTATATATATTACATGATTATTGTATTATTATTATTATCACCGCGTCTTACTACCCGTTCGGGCTATACGCACTTACGCTAATGTGTAATGGTAGGGTGATTGTGAGATGAAATGGAGGACCTACAGTTTAACGTGGGATCCGAACCACGGTAGAGGCCTGGCATTCCTCACATTCACAAGTTGTGATTAATACACGTCCTGTCAGAGGTGAAGGAAGGGTTTGGCAATCAGATAAATCTGTGCCGGGACCGAGGATTGAACCCCGGACCCCCAGCACAGAAGTCTGACACCTTACCCCTAGACCACCAGGTCACCTACATTATTATTGATAAACTATAGATAATAATCAAGTTAATGAAGATTTGAAATGATAATTTAATTTTAAGTTTATTTTTTCAAGTTGGGCTTAAAATTGAAAATGGTTCATATGTAATTATTTTGTTCAAGAAGGTTGTCTAGTTAGAGTTTAATACTAAGGTTTACTTGTCATTTAAATATGTGATTTTACCTGAGTAGTGTACTACTCTATGTATAGTAAATTAGTAATATATGTAAAACATTGATTCCATGTCGTATTTACATTGAGATCAAATAATTTACTTACGATCTTTTCAAGAACATTTCTTGAAGTATTCCGGTGATAATCGATTTTGTTTTTGGTTTGAGTCGAAAACGAAACATTTTGTAAATCGAAGAAAATAATTTACTGTTTTGACTTTGAAACGTTTCCCACAAAAAACTGATGCGGTGATGTCCCCGTAAATTGTAACTAGGATCGTTAGTTCGTATCTTGTTGCGTCCTGTCCTGGTTGCTCTGAGGGGGTGTGGTGATGACGTGTGATGGGGGGTAGAGGGAGGAAGCTCCTTAAGAAAAACCTCTCAGCCCCTAGAAGAGTTTTGCTGCGATAGCAGACTACCCTCCCTCCGCGTGATAAGAGGGAGGGTGAGTTTTCTCTGTGCAGGTTGAAGATAACCCAAGTTTAGATAACAATCGACAACTATCGGGCGTTACATTCTCACGTGACTCGATTAAAACAGACTTCTAAATTTAAAAAAAAGGTGACCTGCCGGTCTAGGGGTAAGGTGTCGGACTTCTGTTCTGAGGGTCCGGGGTTCAATCCTCGGTCCCGGCACAGATTTATCTGATTACCAAACCCTTCCTTCACCTCTGACAAGACGTGTATTAATCACAACTTGTGAATGTGAGGAATGCCAGGCCTCCATCGTGGTTCGGATTCCACGTTAAACTGTAGGTCCTCCATTTCATCTCACAATCACCCTACCATTACACATTAGCGTAAGTGCGTATAACCCGAACGGGTGGTAAGACGCGGTGCTAATAATAACAATAATAATAATACATTTAAAAAAGGAGGAATTCACAACAGTAGTGCAGCAATATTTTTTTTAAAGGGAGAGGGAAGCAGACAATCAAATGTATCGTCAACATTGTTATTAAAAGCTCTTTTCTTTTTTTTACTAAAATACAAACCTTTTCGCTCTTAAAATCGAGAACGTTCTACTATAATATAATAACTATATTTATAGTTATTGATAATATCTCTCAAAAGCGACCGCTGCGGATCATATGACTTGACGTATGAGTACGTGAAAGTGGATCTAGTAACTAACTTTTTTAGCTGTCGGATAAGGTTCTTCCTATGAAAATGGGACTGTATAGTCTATTGGTTTGAGAGGCGCGTGTGTCACGGTTTGCCTATAGCGAATATTGTGTCTTGACACTTCCAAACGGTCGAAGGAAATATAAACCACACTAGTGAGATAAGGACGAGGAAGGCTTGAATTTGGAGAGCCATTCAGGAGGGGGGGAAAAAAACTCATTACACCCGACCAGGCTTCGAACCTAGATCTGCCCTTCCCCGTCAATACAGTTCAACACGAACTTGATGCGTTAGACCATTCGGCCACCGATGCGGGAAAAACTGCTCTTACTGCTTTCTGTATAATAGTTTCTACTTGAGGTGTGTTTTAAAAAACACCACTTGTTTGTAGTCTTGGGGGGTTTTGAGGGGGCAGATGCCCTCCGCTTGCCTCCTCCCCTCTGGGTACGTCGCAAATGTGCAGTCTTGTACATTTCTGTTTGTGAAATATCTGCTCCATTCACAGATATAATAGAAACACCATTTTCATACATTCATACGTCAGTTAATGTGATGTGCGGTGGTCACTTTTTATAGATATTATCAATACCTATATAATAATAAAATTATACATTTCTATTAATGTTGAGCGCACAAATAAATGTTTTTTAAAGCTGCTTTCTTCTGTATCCTTGGTGATAATGTTAAATGGAGATTGAAATGGTTAAATAGGAAAATATAGGCCTACGTTAGTTTTATTTACCTTGAATGTTTTTATAGAAAAGTGAAGAAAGTTTTTTAGGACAGTTTTTTTTAGCACCGCTTTCATTCTCCGTTCTTTTTTTGCAGATCCAGTTCCTCTTATTGACAATATAGGCCTACCTACCTTTTCATACTTTTAACATTTGAAATAAAAAGTTTACAGCCGAAGAAAATGGTAGCTTCCTTCTTCCACCCACCCTCCATTGGTTTCCTGCGAATAGTGCCCAAGAGTCGGGGGGGGGGAGCAAAACGAAAAACAGTTTTTTTTTAAATATACTATTTTCCATTCCACGCAGTGTTTTTAAGAAGCGCAGGCGGACGAATAACTGGCTCGGGTCTGTTTGAATAAAACACGGTGCCTGGTCTAAATAAAACGCGATACGCCCTTTCGACCGCTCGGGAAATCGCGCAAATACGCCCTTAAGGGTCTCAGGGATACCAACAATATGGAAAAAAACTACACACGCCTACATGGTCTAACGCGCTACTCTCGCAGTAGGCTAGACTGCCGATGACGGGGAGATCGAGGTTCGAATCTCGGTCGGGTGTACTGAGGGTGGTTTTCCCAAAATGGTTTTCCGCGCAAATGCAGGTACACTTTCTCTATAATATAACCTTCTCAATCACTAAAACCATTAGCGAAATTAGTACATAGACGTATAACCCGAACGGTGCTAAAAAAAACTTTCCTTAAAAACTTTTTTCACTTTTTTATAAAAACGTTCATAGTAAATAAAAATAACGTATATTTTCCTATTTAACCATTTCAATCTCCTTATAACAATATCACTTATTTGAAAGTACTTGATATAGGCCTATATGTGGGTTCAGAAGACTCCAAGATCTACTTTTAATGACGATGCAGTTTTCTCTACGCGAGCGATTAAAAATATCCGCGGGATCGACTGGAATCCCGGTCCTCGGCGGATAAATACAACTTAAAAATAGATCTAATAATTTTGTTTACTGGCAGAGAAGTTTCTTCCTGCAACGATCCGGCTAGGCCCTGTACTAACCATGACAAACTTAACCCAATACAAAACACGAACCCCAGCGCTTAGATAGCTACAGATTGTGTAGCAGGACGTAGCTGTGTGTACTATCTAACAGTTATGAAAGTTACTAACACTACTTCAATATATTCATACGTCAAGTCATGTGATCTGCAGCTGCCACTTTGGATAGATGTTACCTATACATGTTATTACAATATAATTATTCTGAAAATTGAAAAATGACACCTGGACACGGGAATCGAACCCGGGACCTTTGGTACACCGATGCTCTTTACCACTGAGCTATCCAGGAGTCGTCCCGTGCCCAGGGTCATTCTTCACTCATATTTTAAGGCACAGTCAGAGCATTGGCGTACTAAGCCACAGGTCCCGGGTTCGATTCCTCTGTCCAGGTGTTATTTTTTAAATTTAAGAATATGATATCTAGATGGAGTAAATCCTCACTAAAACCATAAATGATAGCTTCGGCTATTTGATTCTTGTAGAACTATTGTTATAAATGTTTTTTACCACAAACAAAAGTTTGTATTTGTTACAAGTTCCTGCATATTCCTGCTATACAGCTAGTGAAATGTATTTACTATGTAAATCTGCACCGCCCAGATATGAACCGGAGTCCTCTAGACTTGAGGCTGATGGCCTTGTGTCTGAGAGAGGTCCTCCGGTCTGTACCAGACCTTGTTGTCTGTCGCCAGGTGTTGTCAGAACACCTGGCGCCAGGTGCAAGGAGGGAGCCGTGACCTGATTGGTCGGCGGGGCCTCGCGCACCTGCCCGTCGGGGTGAGGGGAGGGGGGTGGCACGTGGACCTGGCGGTAGTGATGGGCACAATCGAGTAATTCTAAGAATCGAGTAATTACTCGATTCTCTTTAAAAGAATCGAGTAATCGAGTAAAATTACTCGAGTAATTTTTAGCAAATCATCTACTCCAATCGGTTGGACAACATTACTCGGAAGTCTTGCAATGGAATTCGATACTAACAAGTCCATAATCTCTTCCTGTAGTAGGCAGTCGACCCTGACCTCCACCCCCTTATTTTCATGTTTCACTTTACATCTACAGTCAATATGAAAGTATGCGTTTTAAGAAATGTCTCACAAATAAAAATTGTTTTGTGCTCTTTTTAATAAAATAAACTTTTCTTTAAACGTTCATGTTAAAGAAATTGATAATAATTGTACCTTTATAAAAGTAAAAACAATTTTTTTTTGTTTTGTATCTTACTCTTATTAGTTTCAATTTATAAATAATATTTTACTAAGGAGAAATTATAATTAAAATAATTAAGAAAGACAATATTTAGTTTCGTTGTGTGTGATTGTGGAAATAAGACTGCCGAGGTGCCGAGTAAAAAGAATCGAGTAACTTTCATCGAGTACTTTTAAAAAGAATCGGAAATGTGATACGCTTAGCTAGTAGAATGCTTTTCGATTGTGTACTTTACATCTGCGAGTAATTTGTATTGAGAATGCATGTGCAACGTTTAAACCATAAAGGGTCATTTTTGCGTGGCAGCGAAAACTGTTGATGAAAAATGAACTCTAAGGGAATATAGCTTTTAAATGGAAATAGCGTGGTAAACAGTCTAGCCAATAAGGTCGATTCTTATTTATCTGGTAAGAAAAGAGAAAATAAAAGAATAACACGGTCCGAGTAAAGTTACTCGAGTAATCCCGGAAGAATCGAGTACTCCCGATTACACAACACAATCGAGTTACTCGATTATTTTTACTCGATTGTGCCCATCACTACCTGGCGGGCGTCACATGTGGTCAGGCTACCCGGCTCATGTGACGGAACACTGCACTCCTGCCATCTTTACTGAGGATTCACACGTTCGCCGAAAAACTAGCGCAGAACAGAAACATGTTCACGTGACGCGCTCTAAGCCAATCACAAGATTTCCTCTTAATCGGCGCGAGCTGTTCTGCTGAAGTTAAACTATTCTCTACTTTGTCCGCTCTGCTCGAGATGTTTGGCACAGGAGAACCAATCAACTCTCAAAACCAACCATCTCAAATCATGCGCATTTGTCAACACATGCGCTCTACAGCCAGAAGCTAGCAGACAGCTTCCTTGTCCTTTGTGAGGAGATTTGAAATAGCTCGTTAATGTAAAGCGTGTGTATCTCTATATATTGGATTGTGCTACGACACAGCGTTATAATTTGTAAACAAACATCGGTAGAATGATCTAAAATATATGTATATCTAGTAGAGAATAAAATATGTTAATAGTCAGCTGTTTTAAAGCGTTGCAATGCATCATGGGTCAACTTAAAGTATGTTCATTACTGCGCAGATTCTGCTTTCTATTTTTCGGTGAGCGTGTGAATCAAGCTTAAGTCGTGTTGTGGAAGCCATGGAAGAAAAGTGTTCCTCGTGCTCCAGCTAGAGCTTCACTTGATCCCGATTAATTACTCTATTTGAATTAGTGGTTAAATCAGTTAGCATACGAAGCAAATCAAATTTAACACCCCTCCCCCACCCTAATAAAGAAAAAAAGAATTAATAGCCAGAGCTATTATTTATGCTTATTAGTGGGGATCACTCCACCTAGATATCATATTCTGAAAATTGAAAAATGACACCTGGACACGGGTTCGATTCCCGTGTCCAGGTGTCATTTTTCAATTTTCAGAAAGAAAAAAAACCCAACTGGTTGGTTTTTTTTAAATAACCTTGGTTTTTTTTTGCCACTACTGTTTTAATAATTCATGTACGTTCCCACGAGCACTGCCTGTCGGTTGGTATGAAAAAAATAAAGTTCACAAGTTGCCGAACATTTCCGGTGACACCCGAATCGTCTTGCGCATTCGGTTGGTTGGTAGCTATAAGGTCCGCACCGCGCCGTAAAAATGCGTATAGAATAATACTCTTTCGAGGATTAATCTGCTCCGTCTAGCCGTAGCTTTGTGGTCAGAAGTGTCTCAGAATCTTCAGGAAATGCACTTGCATGATTTTGTCATGGAGCCAGTTTTACAAGGCCTTATCTCGTACCAGAAACATACTTTATTTTAGTATTTTGATAGGATAAAGGACCGGCTACACGGTCCGCATCGCACAGCATCGTCGAGAGAGCATTGCTCCGCACTTTTGCGGTGCGGTGCGGACCGTGTAGCCACCTACCACCGGAAATAAATGTTCGGGAGCTTCCGAACTTTGTTTTCATGGTAAAACTAGACATTTCTTTCACACGTGTGACGCTGTAGTCATTGTTTACAACATTACGTACAAGATAAACAATATTATATACAACAACTTATTGAACAACAAACATTCTTCTTCGTAATTATTAGCTAACTTAAAACATTATTCTTCGTAATTAATAGCTAGCCTTAATTTTATGAAAATAGATGAACTATATGCAAGTAAAAATAAAAATACAAACTTATTTTGTAATAGAACTCAGTCTATAAAAATATAAAAATTGTTTTAATTTTTTTAGTTACAATAATCTTATGCTTGGTTTAATAAAGTGAATTAGCTAAAAAAATCCTACGCGATGTTATTGTAAATAAATTCACTTAAGATGGCTCGTGTAGCCATAGTTTATAAGGCCTTCCAGAACATAGTACCAAATTCTAGTGACTTTCATTCGATGTTGGATGGTCGAAAAAGGGCGGGTTTCCTGTAAAAAACTGTCATCTGCCAGATACTAAACTGGGGACCGAGAGTTCGTATTCGTAGAAGAGCGCCTGCAGTTACATACACCAGCAATAAGCAACACACAACTGGTGTGCGGTGCGAAACTTTCAGGCGAAGCAAGACAAACTTTTCGCACGTGTATTTTTATTATTAGCACCGCGTCTTACTACCCGTTCGGGTTATACGCACTTACGCTAATGTGTAATGGTAGAGTGATTGCGAGATGAAATGGAGGACCTACAGTTTAACGTGTGATCCGAACCACGGTGGAGGCCTGGCATTCCTCACATTCACAAGTTGTAATTAATACACGTCTTGTCAGAGGTGAAGGAAAGGTTTGGCAATCAGATAAATCTGTGCTGGGACCGAGTATTGAACCCTGGACCTCCAGCACAGAAGTCTGACACCTTACCCCTAGACCACCAGGTCACCTTTTTCGCACGTGTACTTCTGACATCTGAATACACCCGCAATATGTTAAGATATATGAAGGGGGAAAAGAGGGAAAGTCCAATTTTAACTCAAACTGAGCTGCCATCTGTTAGGAAATCATGAAACCTTTCCAGTGCATTTTAGATTATGATTAAAAGTTTACAAAAACAAACAAACACAGGATGTCTCGACGGACCGACTACAAATCGGGTACACCTTCTTATGACATACAAAAATATTATTTTGCTGTCGTTACCTGGCGGTCTAGGGGTAAGGTGACAGACTTCTGTGCTGGGGATCCGGGGTTCAATCCTCGGTCCAGGCACAGATTTATCTGATTGCCAAACCCTTTATTCACCTCTGACAAGACGTGTATTAATCACAACTTGTGAATGTGTGGAATGCCAGGCCTCCACCGTGGTTCGGATCCCACGTTAAACTGTAGGTCCTCCATTTCACCTTACATTCACCCTACCATTACACGTTAGCGTAAGTGCGTATAACCCGAACTGGTAGTAAGACGCGGTGATAATAGTAAATATATTTTGCTGTCAACATTGATATTATTTTACTCAATATTTTAGCACCGCGTATTACTACCCGCTCCAGCTTCACGCTTACAGACTAGTTACGCTAATAGTCTTGGGGTTATGAAGGTTATAGTTAAAGGAAATGTATCCGCATTTGCCTAAAGAAATATTGGAAAATCACTTTGGAAAAAACCACCCTCAGTACACCCGACCGAGATTCGAACCTCGATCTCCCCGTCATCGGCAGTCTAGCCTACTGCTAGAGTAGCACCTTAGGCCATGTGGCCATGAAGCGCCGTATTAATACATGAAAGTATATCTAGTAGATAGGATTCTTCATATCTGAATCTGTACAGTACAATATTTACAAGAAGAGCATTATCTTACTTCTGGAAAGTTACTAGATCAACTTTTACGTGTTCATACGTCAAATCATGTGATCAGTATCTGTCACTTTTGATAGATATTATAAATATATAATAATAATAATAATAATAAATTGAAATGTTATCAATGCTGACAGCAAAAGACCCTTTCTATGAAAATGGTTGTGTATATTCGACTTGACACGGCCACTGGGGATATACGGGCCTGCGTCAGGAGCAAGGCGGATAATGCGGGTGATGATGATGATGATGATGATGATGATGATGATGATGACAGGGCTGTCGGACCCCCCCACCCCTCACTTCCCTCCCGGTCTTTCATCCTACTCTCTCATTTCGACCAATCAGCCGCGCCCTGACCGCCACAAACTGTGGAACTAACCACCAGCAAATTGGGACCGTGATTGGCTGGTTGCTTGTGGAGTTTGGTCAGGGGCAAGACTTGTTTTCTGTCATAAGTAGAGAGACGAGAGCTAGATGACCTTTACCTTTAATTCTACATTATTTTTTAGAAATTTAACGTGCACTTTTTGAACCAACTGATAATACCAGGACATAAGAATTTCTATGAGCAAGAGTGAAAGAGCCTACCAATTTAGCCGGGAAAGGTATTTTCCCACACCTTCCAGGGTTCTTCACAAACCACAATCGACACGGGACCGACTGGCTTTACTTCCCCTTCGAAGGAAGTTGTGCTACAGATTGTTATCACTCAATAAAAACCCGTCGGTCCCGGCTGGATTTGAACCCACAAACCTCGGGTCCTGAGGCGAGAACTTTACCCCAAGACCTAGTCTTTTCTCCCTGTGACTAATACACTCGTGATATCGCAACACACTCACACTCCTCGGTTTAGTCTCTACCGTGGTCTTTATCACCAGGAACATCATCAGATTAGTCGCAATAACAGCGGTAACAGCTCTCCCCTCATTGTAGACAGGAAATGCAAGGTAAATATTTGTAGTGGTTTATCCACAAAGAGGCAACCACTCTTCAACCCCCCCTCCCCCTCCACCAACATTTAAATAGCTCTCTCCTTTTTAAAATCTACCTTGATAATATTTAGAGAACATCTTTAAGGTGGCCGCCTACCGAGGCTTTGACACGCGGTGCAGACCTCCAGAAATGCTCGCTATTTAAGGACAGGGTTTATTTCACGTCTAACACGCATACGTTGATGTGTTACGTATGAGGAAGGTTGAATTTAGAGGAAGTGTAACCGCATTTTAGAAAAAAGAGGGAGAGTGGAAAACTGTTTAGGGGGGAAAAAATACCCTCTGTACCCCCGACTGGGATTCTATCCCCGATCTTCCAGTCATCGCCGGTCCTGTTTATTGCGAGAGTGACGCCTTAGACTATTCGACCATCCGAGGTTATTGATCCTTGAGTGTGTTCGTGTGTGGACCAGGATAAGGCCTTCCCACCGATACGGTTCGTGGTTTGAATCCCGGTTAAAATATGACAAGTAGTCTTTTGTTTGTTTTAGGAATTAGGAAGGTTATATTTATAGGAAGTGTACTAGCATTTGCGTGAAAAGAGAGTGTAGACCCGTTTAGGATAAAACCACCCGACCAAGATTCGAAGCTCGATCCCCCCGTCATCAGCAGTCTAGTCTTTTGCGAGAGTAGCGCGTTAGAACATGCGGCCATTGAAGCGGGTTGCAAGTAGTTGTTTCGGATGTATTTATAATAATCAGGAGGTCCCTGGTGTATTGAGCGCCCGAGGGAACAACAGTGTTAAAAAATTGGACTACAACACAATCGCACAAACTTTCTCAAAACTTGTATTATAGCTTGGAACAAAATTTTCAAAAACAGGATTTCGGCAAACCTCCTTTAAGCAAGTTTTCCTTAGAAAAACAAACGCATCTTCTTGTTAATCACAATAACAATTTTAATTTATGAATTTCATACAAAATTATTTAAATGTTTTAAATAAGTTTTTTTTTTTGTAAATTTCTTTCAAATTATTTTTAATTTGTAAAAATAAAATAAATCTTATTTATCATGAAAACCAATCTCCAAATATCTATTTTGAACTAAATCTTAAAGGCCAGTTTGTAAAGATTTTAATTTTTAATTAATTTACTGTAAAAAAATATAAACACATGTTCTTATTGATAATGTAAGATAGTCTCCTCTGATACCCATTTTGAACTAAATCTCTAAAACAATTTTTTAAATTATATTTTCTTAAACCAATCCTCAATAAATTACTTTTAGACGAATTTCTCCAGAAAAAAAACACGTATACAATTTTATTTGGGGGGTCAGACACTCCCTGTAAACCACTTTTGAACAACATCGTTAGAGCCACTCTCTAAAAATGCTGAATAAAAAATGTCACTCTTTAGTAAACTACCCTTAATTTGAGTGCTAGGGTTAGAATAAAAAATGTCCCGAGGTATTGCCTTATAACATCTAGCTATCAACTTTGGACAAAACCCATCAAACCGTTTCAGTTATGTGGCCAGGAGACAGACAATATTGTAAAATCCACTTGTTTGTGTTCGGACTCAAATAAATGGTAAAGATTCATCATAATCTAGAGGTCGAAAATGTTAACGATTACAATACTTTCTCTTGATACGAGGAAGTAAATAACAAGAATATTATACTGGTATGTATATGGAAGTGTTATGTGTTTCTAGGGTTGAGCGTTAGGTTAAGTGCGTTGACCTTGCGTTAAACGAGGTTAAATCTTATGTCTAAAGTCTTGAGGGCTGCTTGATAAATCACAAACTTCCCAAGTAGTTAATTTAGTTGCGCCTTCTGATTGAACTAGTTAACCAGAGCAATGTTTATGATGGATATAGACAACTTTCATGTATCCATACGTCGAATCAAGGGATCTGCAGTTGTCACTTTTGAGAGATATAATCAATCTTGATCTTAATAAAAAGCTTGTATTTTATAAATCGTACTTCAGTGTAGCGTGTCTGTGTCCTGAGATAAGGGTCCCGGCTTCGATCCTTGGCATGAGCGAAATATTTATCATTGGTGATGTATATGTTTCCCCCTTTTACAGCGATTAATTAACGGTCTGGGGGCTGGTTGTTGGGTCTGTTCTAGATTTAAGTTAAGTTTATAAGTCGTGTGTGCTAATATAATCAGTCGGTTTGGAAAGTGCTCGTTAAATACCTCAAATAAATGAAAAAGAAAGTATGGTCTAAGGCGTCAGTCACTCTCGCAATAGACCAGACTGCCAATGACGGGGGAGACCAGGGTTCAAACCTTAGTCGGATGCACTGAGGGTGATTTTTATTAAATGGTTTTCCTCTCTCCTTCCTTTCAAATGGAGGTACACTTCTTATAAAATGCAACCCTCCTTGTCCCTAACTAACTATCATTTATATTATCATAATTATCTGTAGCTATCCTTTCACCGTTCTTCTTATCTGTGCTTTCCTTTCACCGTGTTCTTCTTTATCTGTTAGCTTTCCTTTCACCGTGTTCTTCTTTATCTGTAGCTTTCCTTTCCCCGCGTGTTTCTTCCTTTATCTGTAGCTTTCCTTTCACCGTGTTCTTCTTTATCTGTAGCTTTCCTTTCAACCGTGTTCTTCTTTATCTGTAGCTATCCTTTCACCGTGTTCTTATTTATTATTAGTGCTGTCCGCGCCAGAGGCCTCGCGGTTTAAGGCGTTAGTCTAGCACTGGACTTTGTAACCCTTTATGAGGTTCGAATCCTGACCCACTTAATTCTGGGTGGTTTTACATCGAAGGAATTTTCCATGCACCCAACCAATCGCCGATCAGACGCGCTATCCACAGAGTGATAAGGTCTTGTTTCTTAACCGGGAGTTAAGGTCTTGGTGGCCTTGAGAGGTCTTGTGATGTCACCGGAAGTGGCCAAGGATTCCGGGTCGTTGTACTTCCTTTCCACGCCGGAGAGAGCCTACCCTTCCCAGGAGTTGTTCCGTTCAGGGGGCAGGAGGGTGTGTTTTGGGTCCGTCTGAGAGTGGCGTTCCCATGAAGCTCTCTGTTCGACACTCGGTACAGTCCCTGACTGCGCCAAACCAGCACCTCCTTGATACAGAATGGCTGAATGGAGTAAAGAGGAGAGTGGAGGAGAGAGGAAGGGGGCGTGTTCGAGCTCCTCCACTTGGTGGGTTGGGGGGGGAGGAGGGATCTAATTACTTCACTTTGGCGCTAGGGAGGGGGGCTGAGTTCCTTCACGACACCTGAAGGAATGGATTATAAGTATAGTTGGTTAATTTCCACATATACTTATGGCTCTCAACCAACCTAACTTAACCTAACCGTTCATCCGTTAATGAATTTCGTTTTTATTTAATTTTGTAATTTACTGTGCCAAGATTCCCTCCTTGAGGTGTCGTGGAGGAACTCGACCATTGCCATAGGACTAATTATCTCCGTGGAGGAACACGACCATTGCCATAGGACTAATTATCTCCGTGGAGGAACACGACCATTGCCATAGGACTAATTATCTCCGTGGAGGAACTCGACCATTGCCATAGGACTAATTATCTCCGTGGAGGAACACGACCATTGCCATAGGACTAATTATCTCCGTGGAGGAACACGACCATTGCCATAGGACTAATTATCTCCGTGGAGGAACTCGACCATTGCCATAGGACTAATTATCTCCGTGGAGGAACACGACCATTGCCTTAGGACTAATTATCTCCGTGGAGGAACACGACATCCCCGGAGGAGAGGACTGGGCCAAGGTGGAGGGAGGAGAGGAGGCGGTGGAGAAGCTTATGTTCCAAACAGACCCAGCCAGTGGCTGGAAGCTGTTCATGATGATGATGATGATGATTGGATATTTGGGTTTGTAAAATAGTGGATTTGACCCAACTATATTTGAAATACTAGCCTCTCGAGTAAAATCAGGCGTGTTGACCGCTCACTTATTTGTTTTCCGACGTATCATAACACCCGTACGGGCATTGAATATATATTCTTTACGCTAATCGGGAAGGCATGAGGAAAGTATAATCTAGATTAAATGTACCCGCGTTTGTGTGGAGTAAGAGTGGGGCTAAAACATCTTGAGTACAACCGACCGGGAATCGAACCCCGGTCGAAGGCAGTGTGTCGGCCTGCCGTTGTACTGTCCAACAAGCGTTCTTGTTTCCCTGAATTTAAACATTTCAGATTTTCAAGATGTTAATTTCAAAAAATATGAAACGAGACTAATATTTTACGTATCTTATGTTGTTGACTATTTTTAAAAAAAGGAGGAGGGTAATATAAAACTCTGTTAGCTAAGAAATGTTTACCCATTCCAAAGTTTTTATGTGGCAGTGATTTTAATTTGTTAAGCCGTGTTCAAAAGAAATCACTTCTTACTGTTGCTTTACACTCGCGCCGGAAAACAAAGAGGACTGAAATGTGGTCACGTGACGGGCTCTAGACCAATCACTGCGTTGGTCGTTCGGCACTACCAGAGGCGCTTTCAGCTCGGTCCGCGCGTCTACATAAAATCTGCACTAGACTAATCAATCTTAATATTTCAGAATCAACCTACTTATTTAATGCGCGTGTGCCTACAATAGGAGATACAAGCAGAGAGCTGCGTCTACTGTTGTGAAAGAGACTTTAAACTAATTCTTTGAAAGTTTCGTGTGTTTAGTTCTAGGTCTGAGTTGATTTGTTTCGTTACACAACACAATGGCTATAAATCATACGTCGTGTCGATGATATAAGAGACTGTTTATCCACTAGAAGATTACATATATTGCTAACCAGCTGTTTTGAGGTGTGTTGCAAAGAAGTTTATATTTTCTGCGACACTGTAGCACTAGAGAGGTGAGGCGAAAGATTTTCCGTGGAAAATTTTCTGTTTTGAAAAATGTTTAATCATTATTTCCTGTTGATTAATTTCAACTGATTAAATGGATGATAATAATAGTAATAATAATAATTAGTGGTAGTGATTATGTAGTAGTAGTAGTAGTAGTACTAGTAAGAAACAGCTGCTTCGGTGGTCACACGGTCCAACGCGCTACTCTCGTAAAAGACTATACTGACGATGACAGGGAGATCGGGGTTCGATTCGGGTACACAGAGGGAGGTTTTCCCTAAATGGTTTTTCACTCACTCTTCATACAAATGCGGGTGTAATTCCTGTAAATTCAACCTTCCTTATCCCTAAGACCATTAGCGTAATTAGTACATAGGCGTATAACCCGAACGTGGTGCTAAAAAAGTTAACTAAAATAATCTTAAGGTTGGTCCAATATTTGTCTCCCCCCCCCCCCCATCCTCCGTGTTTCCTATCTACCCCTCCCCCTTCTATAACCCACTCTTCTCTTAACACACCATATTTTGAAGTACAATAGGCTCCAGGTGCCACCTCCACAGTTTACACCCTCCACCGCAAGCCGCCCCTGCGGGAAATGATAATCTCCAGTGTAGCGCTCTGTTCCGGCGATCGTGACTCGAGCTATACAACGCAACGTTTCCGTTCCTTCTTCACTTGAAATATTGTTAACTCCCTGCAAGTTGCGCCGCGTCAAGCCGTGAACGTGCACTAATCCTCCTGCGAGACTTGCAGTTAGTGCGCACTAACAGACGAGGAGCGGAGTGTCGCTAGCAGTTTAGTGTGCAGGTGTGTTCGATCATCCTAGAGCACACACACGAGTGTTATGTTCAGGAATGGAATATCGATATTTTGTTCTCAATATCCGATATTTTGACATCGATATTTCAGTTTTGATAATATCGTGATTTCGATAATATCGATTTTCTCAATTTTATAACAAGAATAAAATGGAGGGTGCGAATACAAGAATACACTCTGTTATAATATATTTATTTATAAAAATGGACAAAATAGACCAAAAAAAAGTAAGTAATACTAAATGAGGTCCAGACAAGGCGGGTGTAGTGGGGAGGGAGGGCTTAGTTTGAACGGTTTCCACTCACCCTCAAAGTAAATGGATGTACATTTCCTCTAAACCCAACCTTCTCAGTCTCTAAAACACTAGCTTAGTTTATTATTATTATTTAGCACCGCGTCTTACTACCCGTTAGGGTTATACTCTAAGTACTAATTACGCTAATGGATTAGGTATCGGGAAGATTGAATTTAGAGGAAGTGAACCCGCATTTACGTGAAGGGAGAGTGTAAACAATTTAGGACCCCCCCCCCCCCCCTTCAGCTCATCCTAGCGAGATTCGAACCTTGATCTCCCCGTCCTCGGCAGTCTAGCTCTACACGAAACTAGCGCGGTTAGTTAACTGCTCCACAGAGACGGGTGCTCGCGTAGTTAAATGCAGGAAGCGACTCTGCCGCTCTACAGTAGCCCCATGGCTTCTTTGGTGCTGACTGACAGCTCACAGCTGACAGCTGACGGCTTTGAAAAGCTACCAGACCAAATTATGTATCCCTACGCCGAACCATATGATCTGCAAAAAACATGTGTTTAGCAGCTGTCACTTCTGACAGTCAACATTTAGGTATATACCTAAATGTTGACTGTCAGAAGTCAGCTGTGAGCTGTCAGTCAGCACCAAAGAAGCCTTGGGGCTACTGTGTAAGTCTATGGACAAATCTTGTCATTTGTAACGAATAGCAACGCGATATGTTTTTTCTGTTATTTATTTTCAGAAGAAGAAGAAGAAGAAAGAAGTGTTGGTTGCTTCCTTCGTCTATTCTTAGCGAACAAACGGTTCGATACCAGGCAAGTTCCTATAAATATGAAAGCGTAATATGTACAACTTTCGAACTGTTTCCATAAAAACAAAAGATAGCGAGTCAAGACCTCGTAAAAATTGTTTGAACAAAGTTACGAGCCTTGAAAAATGATGTTGGAAATCTCCCGACATCGCAACTTCCGTTTCCTGCGCGGCGGCGGCTCTGCTTTCGGAACACGCTACCCTGTAGTTAAAGGAGACGGGGGGGGGGGTCTTTCTCTGGCTTCTTCAGTTTGTTGCGTGTTTTTATCAAATAGTTTTATCGACATTTACCAAATATTCTTACGTGTGGATTCATTTTGTAAAATTTTTATCTTGGATATCTGTCGAGGGTGTCCTGGAATTTATTGATAACTTTTTATCTTAATTGGTGACCTGGTGGTCTAGGGGGGTAAGGTGTCAAGACTTCTGTGCTGGGGGGTCCGGGGTTCAATCCTCGGTCCCGGCACAGATTTATCTGAATGCCAAACCCTTCCTTCACCTCTGACAAGATGTGTATTAATCACAACTTGTGACTGTGAGGAATGCCAGGCCTCCACCGTGGTTCGGATCCCACGTTAAACTGCAGGTCCTCCATTTCATCTCACAATCACCCTACCATTACACAGCGTAAGTGCGTATAACCCGAACGGATGGTAAGACGCGGTGATGATGATGATGATAATAATAATAAAAAATGTCTCTTAATTTAAAAAGTTTGTCATCTAATACCGCTATGCTCATGACAGATATTCAACAACTGTTGATATCACCGTGTGAAGGAAATTGAACTATACGGTTCTACTGGAGAAATATTAGCTGTATTTTGACCAAAAATAGTTTTGCCATAAAAACTGTAAAAACATTGGTCTTTTCTCGCGTCCCCTACGTCCCCGCCTTAACAAGCAACAAAGTTGACTTGGACTTGTATTGTTTTAAAAAGAGTCCGCCAGTCGTAAAGAAAAGTCGTCCTGCCAGCGACCATACAGTGTTTGTTGCCATTGCACGCCATTACGCGACGGACCCCCTCACGGTTCTAATTTTAGCGACCGGCTGGGGCGAGGTTCCGGAGCGTCTGGACGTCCCAGCGTCGTCCCTTGTTCACCGGTGTATCTGTCCTTACACGCGGCGCGCAACTTTAAAATAGTGTTTCCTGCACGTCTTAGTATAACCCTCATTACACCCGACCAGGATTCGAACCCCGGTTGCAAGTATAGCTATTTTGGTTCTTAAAAGCCATGAACCAAGGACCGCGAGATAAATCCCCCCCGATTCTGGTAGGCCTGATTTCTTAACCGCGATCCTACTGTACTTCCGCGATTCATTTTATGACCCAACCAGGTCACAAACCTAAATAACGTCATAAATACACACTCGGCATTAAGCTTTATAACTCCAACCTTTTACAAACACTACGGGGATTTGTTACCAACTTAATCCCCCAACAAACACCACGGAGATTTGTTACCAACTTAATCCCCAACAAACACCACGGAGATTTGTTACCAACTTAATCCCCCAACAAACACCACGGAGATTTGTTACCAACTTAATCCCCCAACAAACACCACGGAGATTTGTTACCAACTTAATCCCCAACAAACACCACGGAGATTTGTTACCAACTTAATCCCCCAACAAACACCACGGAGATTTGTTACCAACTTAATCCCCCGACAAATACCACAGAGATTTGTTACCAACTTAATCCCCCAACAAACACCACGGAGATTTGTTACCAACTTAATCCCCCAACAAACACCACGGAGATTTGTTACCAACTTAATCCCCCAACAAACACCACGGAGATTTGTTACCAACTTAATCCCCCAACAAACACCACGGGGATTTGTTACCAACTTAATCCCCCAATAAACACCACGGAGATTTGTTACCAACTTAATCCCCCAACAAACACCACGGAGATTTGTTACCAACTTAATCCCCCAACAAACACCACGGAGATTTGTTACCAACTTAATCCCCCAACAAACACCACGGAGATTTGTTACCAACTTAATCCCCCGACAAATACCACAGAGATTTGTTACCAACTTAATCCCCCAACAAACACCACGGAGATTTGTTACCAACTTAATCCCCCGACAAATACCACAGAGATTTGTTACCAACTTAATCCCCAACAAACACCACGGAGATTTGTTACCAACTTAATCCCCCAACAAATACCACGGAGCGACAAATTTGCCCCAATGTTAGTTAGCGGCGCAAGTGAAAACCAGGTGTGAGACTGTTTGCGGGTGACAAATAAAACCACGTGATTGGGCGACAGCTTTGGTGGGAAGTTTGTACTCCTTTCAGCCAATAGCATTCAACTCAAAATAGGGGCTGTGTTTCGAATTTCATTAGACACTAACCATCTGTTATGCTAGTCTAAGCATCAGGGAAGTTTACAGAATATAATTATTTACAATGATGTTGTGCCTGTAGCTTATAATTTATATTGTAACATTCAACACCTCACAAATATTACAAAATTATATTTAAATAAAAATACTATAAGTATAAAGTCAACGGCAAAGTCGTCTACAACAAGATTCTGGAATGAAAAGCCTTTTTTTTTTTTTAAATACAAACAATTTTTGTTGTGGTTAACATTGATTATATATATCTACTCGGGCGGGGCCAACAGGATTGGAAAAAGGGGGGGGGGGGGGGTTTAGCAAAAAAAAGTTAAAAAATAAAATAAGAGGTTAGGTCTTCAACTCAAAAAGGATTCTGAGGACCCTCTCTAATGAAAATTTTAAAAAAATGGATCTATCTAGAAGATATTTGGAGTAGTCTACGCTTGGCAAATTTTTGGAAATTAAACTAGAAAATGTAGATTAAATTCATTGAGCACGTTAGTACTCGATCTATAGCTCAAGTCGATGTATTTGAAGTTTTAATTAAAATTATTTGGGTCTTGGGGTAGGGGGGTGGAAGCTGCCCTATTTCCCCCCTTGGGTGAGCTACTTATCAAAAGTGACATTTACAGATCACATGACCTGACGTGAATATATGAAAGTAGTTTTAGTAACTTTGGTGCCTGCAGTTACGTTGCTTACAACCAAACCCCGTAACCGTAAACATTATAGGCTGTAAGTCAGTTAAAAAAAGGTGACAGCGGATATGTCTTACAGATTAGCCCCAGGATACTGACGTTAAATATAAACTGTTAACCGTCGGCTGAGACGTCCCGGGTGGATGTTATGTTGGTATTCACCGTGAAAACTTCCAACAATGGTAGCACTGCGGCGGCCGGTAAAACCCCTGGGTAATCCTTCCCCCCTCTCCAAGACTCGCGTGCAAGGCAGGACTTCCTTAGACCTCCGGTCAAGTCACGATGTCCTTTATTGTGCGTCGGCGATCGTAAATATTGGATGAAACGTTTTGTCAGCAGCGCCGATCAATCAATACAAGAGTCCTACTTGCTAATAATAGCAGAACATATCGATATCTTCATATCTGTTCCCAGACGGTACTCGGTCGTGGGGCGAGTTGAATGTCTACTACACTGCATATCATCTCTGAGGGAACTGTACGGCTACTATTGGGAAACAGCGTTGTCATTCCCCTTGCTGTCACTCTTCTCTTAAATTCACTAGAATCCCGATTATCAGGCCTGATGTGGCTGGAAACAGAAGTTGTGTCAAGGGAGGTGTGCGCGAGGCGTAGCTACAGGAAACAAACCCACACTACTTTTTTGCACTCGGATTCTGTATTATCCGGCTTTTCCGCTATCCGTTCCGGAATGCCGCCACTTTAAGCCGAATAATCGGGACTCTGGTATATGAGGAAAAGTTACATCGCTGGTTAGTCGATGTTGCCAGTAGCTCCTACTTACCCCATTACACACCTTTGGTTATCTCCCCAAGACTTGCAGTTACCTCAGAGGTGATATTGGGTGTATCTTCACTAACATAAGGGGTGATCATGCGTTGCTGTTCTGATCGTGTCTATAAACTCACCTTGTGACGTACGCACAGAGAATTCTTGTGTCTGGAAAAACAAAAAACAAAGATAATGTAGAGAATTTCACCCCAAAAAAATTGTGAATGTGCATGGTGCGGTGGTTGCATGGTTTGACGAGTCACTGTCACAATAGATTAGATTGCCGATGACTGACAGCTTGGAGTTCGAATACCGGTTGGATGTATAGAGGGTGGTTTTTATTTGCCTGAATGGTTTCCCCACTCTCCCCCTCGCAAATTCAGGCGCATTGATTCTATATTCAACCTTATTTGTTCCTATCCCATTAGCGAAATTAGTGCATATGCTTATAACCAGAACGGGTAGTAAGACGCGGCGATAAATAAAAAGTGTTTCAAGTGAATCCCAAAACGCGAAGACAAATGCTTCTTAATAAAGTTATATTTTTAACGGCCTTAAGTGATTAACTCTGTGTTAATAAATAATGCTATACTAATAGTTTGTGTTTGAAGCTGTGTGAACAAACCGTCACTCCCACGATTTCTTCATTTCCTTCCCGTCTTGTGTTTTAATTAGCGCTGACTATAACCCATCATCATTTAATTTACATCCATTACCATAAACAGACCGGCTCGACATTGTCTTGTGTTGGTGATAGAAGCTACAATCACTGTCGGAACAAGGTAGACTTCTTGTGTTGGTGATAGAAGCTACAATCACTGTCGGAACAAGGTAGACTTCTTGTGTTGGTGAGAAAAGCTGCGATCATTGTTAGAAGGAATCGCTTCGTTTTAAATCTGTGTACCTACAGTTCTCTCCTCGTAAATCCTGGTTCTATTGAGTGTATCCCAGGTCACAGACAAGGTCTACTCCAGACCACCAGCCTCCAGGTTCAAATGGCTGCACTCATTGGGAGAGCTTGAGTCCTTCAACACTAGGACCGCTAGATGCCATCAAGGAGCAGTTTAACCATGGTTTCACTGGAGAGGACACAAATATCTATCTCTAGTCATTGGACTGGCTGCCACAAAGATAGGTTCAACCCCCTCTTCACACCTCACAAAGAGCCTACTCAGACTGCACATTACGATTACAATGGTTCCTTTGTAACGAACCTGTTAAAAGTGAGTTGTTTAACAACTTGCACATTAATTGTGATTTCTTCCCAGTCGATAGCGTGCCCGCCTATTGAGGTGAGTCCTGGGTTCAATTGTCAGCATTACCTCCACAATTCATCATTAGCGAGATTGGTGTCACAGTGGTGAATTATTGACGGTCGGGGGTTGGGTGTTGTGCTTGTTCTAGATTTAAATACCTCAAGTAGTCGAGTGTGTGGATGGGAGGATATGAGGAGAGTACAAATGTGATGAGATGTTTTGTCTGTCATTCCTTTCGCTTCATAACATCTAAAAACTAATTGCCGGATCCCGACTAAATTTGGAAAATACACCCCCCTTCTAACCCACGAAATTTCCCCGTTACTGGGCAAACAAGTCAAGACGAGATTGACGTCTTTGTACCTTCCCCCTAGCTAAACACTATCTTTCCCTCCTTTAACCCCCGCCCCAACCATAATCTCTTTCCCCAACCATAATCTTTTCCCCCCACCATAATCTCCTACCCCACCATAATCTCTCCTCTCACCATAATCTCTCCCCAACCATAATCTCTTTCCCCAACCATAATCTCCTACCCCCACCATAATCTCTCCTCTCACCATAATCTCTCCCCAACCATAATCTCTTCCCCCACCATAATCTCCTACCCCCACCATAATCTCTTCCCCCCACCATAATCTCCTACCCCCACCATAATCTCTCCCCAACCATAATCTCTCCCCCAACCATAATCTCTCCCCCAACCATAATCTCTCCCCAACCATAATCTCCTACCCCCACCATAATCTCTCCCCCAACCATAATCTCCTACCCCCACCATAATCCCCCTCCCCCACCATAATCTCTCCTCTCACCATAATCTCTCCCCCACCATAATCTCTGCCCCCACCATAATCCTCCTACCCCCACCATAATCTCCTACCCCCACCATAATCTCTCCTCTCACCATAATCTCTCCCCAACCATAATCTCTTTCCCCAACCATAATCTCCTACCCCCACCATAATCTCTCCTCTCACCATAATCTCTCCCCAACCATAATCTCTTCCCCCACCATAATCTCCTACCCCACCATAATCTCTTCCCCCCACCATAATCTCCTACCCCCACCATAATCTCTCCCCCAACCATAATCTCTCCCCCAACCATAATCTCTCCCCCAACCATAATCTCTCCCCAACCATAATCTCTCCCCAACCATAATCTCTCCCCCAACCATAATCTCTCCCCAACCATAATCTCCTACCCCCACCATAATCTCTCCCCCAACCATAATCTCCTACCCCCACCATAATCCCCCTCCCCCACCATAATCTCTCCTCTCACCATAATCTCTCCCCCACCATAATCTCTGCCCCCACCATAATCCTCCTACCCCCACCATAATCTCCTACCCCC
Source organism: Timema podura (assembly GCA_033556935.1). Lineage (NCBI taxonomy): Eukaryota > Metazoa > Arthropoda > Insecta > Phasmatodea > Timematidae > Timema > Timema podura. The sequence goes on along the minus strand of JAVRXN010000012.1, from coordinate 61,398,035 downwards.
ACCATAATCTCCTACCCCCACCATAATCCCCTCCCCCACCATAATCCCCCTCCCATCCCCCACCCCAGCCCAACAAACCGTCACTATCAGCGAGTAATCTGAGAAGGTTTCTGTCTGGAGAACGTACGAAGAGGTACGGGAGTAGACTTAGCAGGAAACGATCACGCGACCGTTCGGATAAACTTTGGTCACAACATCGTCGGGAAATTTATTAGCTAGTCGTAAATACAACTTTGAACAGGGTCGTTCCAGGAAACTTACTTTTTTGGGGGGTTGTGGGCAATGGATCGTAGGGAAGTCAACGTCCGCGCAATCCCCAGTAGATTTGGGGAATGGGATTTAATGTATCTATGAGGTTTGTTTTTATGTTTTATATAGATCATTATCATAATTAGTGAAAGGTAGATTTAATAACGTTTCCTTCCTTTGGAATTATTTGTTCGCGATCTACACATCTCTTATGTACAGTAAGTTCTTGACTTACACGGATCAGAGCCACGTGGTCGCGGTACTTTGACTCGTGACTAGCGACGTCATATAATAAAGTTAAAGATGGCGTTCCTGGTGATCTGACGCAAGGCTGATAGCGTCATCGCCATTTTGTTTGTTTCGAGCAAAACACGCTTGGTTTTAATTATCCTTCGAAACGAACATCTAATTTAAAAGTTACATCGTTTTAATCACTTACGTTGTTTTTCAATTTGTGTGAAATTCTTCATAACGAATTAACCGTGTAAGTCGAGCACTTACTGTATGTGGTTTCTGTCTCATTTCTTGCGCGTTTTTTTCCCTCGCCCGTGAGCCAACTTGTATAAACCCCTCTCTTACGGCCCTCTCCTCAAACACGTGCCACCTTGAATCCGAACAAGGCCTCTGACATCGCCAAACCTATCAGGATGACAACTTCCCGCCATTATGGACAAACACGTCCCGAGTTTCGGGCGACCGTCAGCAACCAGATGATTTCATGCCACACACGTCTGTCCGTCTGTCTGTCGGTGTGCGTGAGTCGCCTCCTGGAAGTGCGTGCTACGGGGGGTAAGGCCTTCTAGAGCTTCTTCCCTCAACTTGTTGCTTTTGTCCACATGAGACAATGCAACATCTGGGAACAAACTTGTTTTCATTGACTTTTAGGAACTCTAAATAGAATCGCGACTATCTGGCCCGGTTCTCGGTGTTAGCAAATGCCTTTTAAAATAAACGAACCGTACATATCCACTAGTAATTCATTACAAAATATATATATAGCAAACTCCTTAGAACTGTACATTGGATACAACAAAGCACAACTGTTATGCATGTGGTTGGCGTATAATACAGTACTATTGGTCGGCGTAGATAGCAGCACTTTTGATTTGGCTGGAAACAGAAGCTGTGTTGAGGGAGGTGTGGATAGCAGCACTTTTCTGATTTGGCTGGAAACAGAAGCTGTGTTGAGGAAGGTGTAGAGAGCAGCACTGTTCTGATTTGGCTGGAAACAGAAGCTGTGTCGAGGGAGGTGTGGATATAAGAACTGTTTTGATTTGGCTGGAAACAGAAGCTGTGTCGAGGGAGGTGTGGATATAAGCACTATTCTGATTTGGCTGGAAACAGAAGCTGTATCGAGGGAGGTGTGGATATAAGCACTGTTCTGATTTGGCTGGAAACAGAAGCTGTGTCGAGGTAGGTGTGGTTAGCAGCACTGTTCTGATTTGGCTGGAAACAGAAGCTGTGTCGAGGGAGGTGTGGTTAGCAGCACTGTTCTGATTTGGCTGGAAACAGAAGCTGTGTCGAGGGAGGTGTGGTTAGCAGCACTGTTCTGATTTGGCTGGAAACAGAAGCTGTGTCGAGGGAGGTGTGGTTAGCAGCACTGTTCTGATGTGGCTGGAAACAGAAGCTGTGTCAAGGGAGGTGTAGCTACGTGAAGGCAAACCCATACTGAACGTCATTTACACTCGGATTCCGTATTATCCGGCCCGGAATGCCGCCACTTTAGATCGGATGATCGCGACTCTTAGTGTGCAATTTTTCCAACCCGCCTGAAAGATAATTCTTGTGGGGACTCGTCTGTCTTATGAGCATGCTAGAAAATCAAAAGGGCTTTCGAGAAAAAATGTTCATTGTATTTGAAATATTTTTCCATCTTTTGAAAGGAACGTTTATGAATAGAAAGATATATTACTCTATTTCGGCCTTAAATGGGTTTTTGTAAATACATTTTTCCGTTAATATCCTGATTTTTTATATATTTATATTCATATTCACACACACATATCGTCCAATTTTCACAGGAAGAACCTTAGTTATCTGACATCTAGAAAAGTTACTAGATCTATTCTCACGTATTCATACGCCAAGTCGTGAGTTCAAAAGCTGTCACTTTTAATAGATATTGATCAGTACCTATAAAATAACAATAATAATATACTAAAATGTTATCAATGTTAATCTAAAAATTTATGTTGTATTTTCTAAAAGTTTATTCCTACTACCAGAGTCTTGTGCTTGACGTATGAATTTATGAGAAAAGTTCTTTGACTGGTTGTACAGATACCCTCCTGTATTTCACCTGCGCCCCGGAATGTTGAATACACGCACAACCCGGTTAACCGGAGATGTCTCGTAGCGAGCTCTTTATCACAGTCCCCATCAGACGATGGCTTCGACCCCGAAACTTACCCCCCCCCCTCCCCCGGTATCGTAGTTTCCGTGCGGAGGGATACATTTATTATGCGTTGGCGTGTTCGGGAGCGGTTAGTGGACGAAACTGTAACACACGCACTTTGGGAACAACACAAATCCCCCCCTCCCCTCCGCTTTTGCTGTCTTTCTTTATTTTTTGTTGGCTGTCCTACAGTCCAATTTTTCATAGGAAGGACCTATCTGACTGTTAGAAAATGTATTAGATCTACTTTCATGTATTCATACGTCAAATGATGTGATCTGCATCTGCTACGTTTGATATATATTATCAATACCTATGATATAATGCTGATAGTTGACCTTAAAATGTCTCTCTTTGTATTATTTATAAAAGTTTCCTTTTAGCAAAATACTGCTTCAGTTCGACCAATAAGCTCGCGTGCGGCAAGATCATTGTTTTGGAAGTCAAGAAAAACAAAGGAATTACCCTTAGCTACAAGACTGCCCCCCCCTCACCCCTTAGAGTAGAGATTTATTTACGTCTATAACTTTTATTATATGACTAACAGACAGGGCAAGATTTGTTCCAATAAACTGAGAAGCGTTGCATAGCTTATAAGAGAGGGCCATAGTGTAATACGTCAAGGTAAGGTCAGGGAGGACTGGGTGTAACATCGTACGAGCTAGTATTCAAATACTATCCGGGGACCCGTCAAACGTGCTACTCTCGTAGTACACGAGACTGCCCACGACGGGGAAATCAAGGTTCGAATCTTGGTCGGTTGTACTGAGGTTTTCACCCCCCTAGATGTTTTTCCACTCTCCAGCCACGCATATGCGGGCACACTCTCTCTAAATTGAATATTTCTAATCCCTAAAACCATTGGTGTAATTAGTACATAAGCGTATAACCCGAACGGGTAGTAAAACGCAGTGTTAAAAAGAATGGCCGTATGAATAGAATTATTTCTTGATGTTTTGCTGTTGGCGCGTCTCACTCCGCACTCGGATTATACTCAGATTAGCTCGGTGATATGCTAGATACGAGGAAGGTTGAATCTAGAGGATGTGTACCCGCATTTGCGGGAAAAGAGATAGTGGTAAACCATTTAGTAAAAATCAACCTCAGTACACTTTAATGGTATACTCTCGTCGTCGACTTAGGTTGTATTTAGGTAAAGTGCTCGCCCCAGGACCCGATGTTCGTTGGGTTCAAACCTAGCTGAGGTTGAATGGTGGTTTTTTCTTGAGCGATAAATATCCGTAGCACAACTTACTTCGGAGGGGAAGTAAAGCCATCGTGTCGGTCTCGTGTCGATTGTGGCGTGTAAAAGAACCCTGGAAGGTTTGTGAAAATATTTCTCCCGAAAAAAATCGGTAGGCCCTTTCGCTATCGCTCATAGAAATTCTCGTGTTTAGAAAGTGCACGTTAAATACACCAGATAAATAAATAACTAGAATAATACCTCCGTCATTGACAATTCAGCCTAAGGGGACGGCCAGACTGGAGCGCGCTCGAGCCGGTACAGTCTAGTTTACAGGCGCTAGACAATATATTGTATGTTGGTTCATTGAGTGCTGGGAAAACTTCTCATTTTGACATTTTTATTACCACTTGCTACTAACGGCCTCATTTAATTGGTAACATCATAAACCATATATTTGTAAAACTGGTATGTTAAAATACTTCAATATTATCAAAGTAGGCCTTTACAAATAATAATCACCATTAGCGTGGAGAGAGGATGAGAAAACCACAACAATAAATCACTTGTTAAAAACTACTCTCATTTCACCGAGCCAAGAGTCGAACCTTTGCCTCCTCGTCAACAACTATCGAGAGCTATCTGCTAATCACGGGCTCGCTCGCCAGCCAGTCTGGCCACCCAGTCACTTGCGCGCTCGCACGCTTGTCAGTCTGGCCGAACCCTCACAAGAAAATGACTGACTCCTTAAACTCCATGTCCACCGAAGAGGTCCTTTCCTCTTTATGTGCCATGTGACCACTAGTGGGTGTTACTGAGATTGTCTGAAATATGTCATATTTAGGTCCTTACTTCCTGCCTTGCACTGTACCTGTTTGTGGAATCAGTTCCCACGACTCACCTTGACCTCGTGGAATCATCGTTCCTCCAACTCTACTACGGACGATTCTTGGCACGGACAATATCCCCTTGGTACTTGGACCACAGCAGAGACTGCTCTCTCTCTCTCTCTCTCTCTCTTCCTCTCTCCTTCTATTAACACTCGCTTTATGAAAGGAAAGCACTGTCCAATTTCCAACAGTAAGAATCTTTATCTGACAGAGAAGATGCTATAAAAATAGATTTAAATTTCACGTGTTCATACGTCAAATCATGTAATCTGCACCTGTCACTTTTGATAGATAATAATGTCGTGTCTGGGTAACATAACTCGTAGCCCAGTACATGGGAATACTACCCAGTACTAATGTACCGTTGTCAGGGGACGACCGAATGTACTAATAGTACATCCTTTACATGTTCCGATGAGGTGTATGGTGATGGTGATTATATGAGGGTGTGTAAACCAGTGGAAACACTTACAAACTAACTTAATCCTAACTACCCACACCCTGGTGACTGTTGGGGTAGTTCCCCCTTCAGGAAAAATACCCAAGGTAGCAAGAAGTAAATCGAACCCGTGCCCCCTAGACTCGAAGCCAGGTGCACTAACCACTACACCACAGGGCTGGTTAGTTTTGATAGCTATTATCATTAGTTATCAATCCATACAAAATGACATGGTAAAATGTTATCGTTGTTGACCATAAAAAAATGTAGTTTTGTTAAAAGGTTCCTTTCCCCACCATTCGATTGTAGTATCCGGGTCGTACAGTTGGCAACTCTGTGATCTTGTACTCCCACAAATGCCACGCGCTCTACGTTCGATATTGCTGATCAGATCTTTTGTGACATTGTGTCATGTGGCATTCCGACCAGTCCATTCATCTCTCAGACATTCTATAATAACTGCGTGTACAGTCGCTGACGCAACAACGTTCAAAGGAAAGGACGTTACAAATACCAACATATGTTCCCGGTCATCATTGATAATATTTTATCAATACCTACAGCTGTAGATCACATGACTTGACGTATGAACCCGTGAAAATAGATATAGTCGCTTTCTGTCAGTTCTTACTACGAACAGTGGACCTTATATCTCTCGTGGTCAGGCGGGCCAATTTGAGGCCCCCCCCACTAACAGCGCCCCTTTGGTTCATTAAATTGTGTTCTGGTCTTGATGTACTGGGTTCTTATCTCAATAGCAATTATTTTCTCTCTGGGTTTGTTTAGTTTTGTTTGCGAGCACACAAAAAACAGTTTGAGGTCATCAGGGTTATCGAAATGTCAGACTGAGGGTCAGAATCTCTTCGACCTCGATTTCCACAATACTGTTCAAGGCGTCAGTCTCGCACGAGGATATCAGGGTTTGAATCTCGGTTGGGGGTACTGAGGGTGTTTTTTTACTAAATAGTTTTCCACCCTCCCTCCATAGAAATGCGGGTACACTTCACTAAATTCAAGCTTCATCATTAACACACGAGTGTAATTAGTACATAACCCGAAAACACGGTGTTAAATACAGTTTAAAATAAATTCTAATCCTTCTCTTTTGGGTCTCTCTGCGGTTCTGGGGTAAGAGTGCTCGCCTCAAGACCCGATGTTTGTGGGTTCAAACCCAGCCTGGGTCGACGGATTTCTCTTGAGCGATAAAAATCCGTAGCACAATTTCCTTAGGAGGGGAAGTAAAGCCGTCGGTCCGATGTCGATTGTGCTGTGTAAGAGAACCCTGGACGGTATGGGAAAGTACCTTTCCCGGCAAAATCGGTAGGACCTTTCGCTCTCGCTCATAGAAATTCTCTTGTGCTGATAAAATCACTCTGTTCAGAAATGTAAGGTAAATATTGTTCAATCTGGTGTCGTCTTGTTCTGGTAACATCGCGGCGATCCACCAACTGTCGTCAGTGTTTACAGCGACACTTCCTGTCATCGTCTTAAAACGGAAACTATTGTCTTATTATGCGCGACGGACGACCTCTTACCACGGGCCGCCCTTTGTTACTTTGCTTCAAACAAATGGGTGACATCTGCGATCCTGTGGCGGGAAAACGAACCTTCTCTATAGTCAATAGAGGCTGCTATGGCGTCAGCCAACCGACCATCCACATCTTAGGGAAAATAGTGCCAACATTTGCGTCTTGTGTTAATCATAACGAACCCTCCGGCCGTTAATCTCAGCTTTCTAGACTGGAGCCGCTACTTGTTTATTCAAGTGTCTCCTCATTTGTCCTCACGAGGTTGAGTCTGACACCGTTACAGAATCAATGCTTCACAAGTAATTTTTTTTTTTTGGAAGCGCTGGGGATCGATCCGTAGCCAGGAAGTCTAACCCTTAAACCAGTGTTAATTGTTTTATATTTTAGTCTAACATCAGCCCAAGGGTCTGTAGAGAGATCGCTGGAGTGTGTGTAGGGGGAAGGGGTGAACAAAATATAATATGTTGTCTCAGCTAGTTTTCTTGTCATTGGGCCAGTTCCTTAGTCAGACTTGGTACAGTCACCTCAAGTGCGGCGCTATGCTTGAATTTATTTCATAGTTGAAGGTGTTTGAATACAACTCTTTCTTTTCATTAAAATGTCCGGGTCAAATGCCCACTATGCTCATAATAAATATTCAAATTTGGCTGTTGAAGTACCGTTAAAGACTTTTAGGTTGCTTCCGCGTGAATTAGTTTTTCTTGCTCTCCTTTTTTTTTTACTAAACGCACTTTGGGGGTGAGGTGGGGGGGGAAATAAATTTTCTTCTCTTATATAAAAAAATAAATAAAATAATACTGTAAAAATTTGAACTTCCTTACGCAATAAATCATTTTTCTGGGCTGCCAGATTATTTGGTGTCGATTATCAGAAAACTCGAGCCAAAATCGATACATCAACCCACACACCCTGTTTCAATTCCCTCTCCGTCCAAAGAGACTTTTCTTTAGTCCTTTTTTTTTTCTTTTTTACTTCTCGCGTTTTAGAGAGCATTTCCACGTGTTTGACCCCTGGGCTGGGGAGGGAGGTCTCTGGTGAGATGAAAGGGTAGCGGTAAGGGCGGACATCTGGCGGGTAGGGTACCGACACTTCCACTGGGCTTGGGGGGAATATCTCGGACGTTTAAAGGATGGCTTTTACCTTTGCTCCGATGAGCTGTTTTTGATTGAATCACGTATCAACAGAACTATTTTCACTTCTTTAGAGAGAATATTTAAAACGTGAGGTGAAAGGCACGCACTTTTTCGAGACATTTTGTAATTTATGTATATATTTATATATGTATATAAAAAAATATTTATATATGTATATATTTATATATATATATATATATTTATATATATATGTATATATTTAAATATATGTATATATGTATATATTTAAATATATATATATATTTAAATATATATATATTTAAATATATATATATATTTGTAGGGGCCTATATATTTATATATGTATATATTTTTTTATATATGTATATATTTTTATATTATCACACCAGTTTCAGTGGTCATATGGGTAAGGGCGTATTTTTTTGCAATAGACTTGACTGATGGGGAAATCGGGGTTCCAATCTCGGTCGAATTTAGCCTGGTGAGGATGGTTTACCGAAATGGTTCTCCAGTCTCCCTCCACGCAAACACCCCCTCTAAATTCACCCTCCCTCTTCTCCAACACTAGCCTAATTAGTACACCTGGGTATGGACCGAATGTGTAGTAAGACGCGGTGATAAAAAAATAATGTTCACTTTTTGTGATTCCTCCAAATAGTTTCAATTCCTCAGCTCAGTCGGTAGCGTGTATCTCTACTCATATTGGGTCCCGGGTTCGATTCCTGGCATGGTAGAAAAATTCATTGAATAAATCAGGGTTTCCCCTCGTTCATAGCGATGAATTAACGTCTGGGGGCAGGGTGTTGTGTCTGTTCTAGATCTAAGTTAGTTTATAATTCGTGTGCTGATATAATCAGTCGGTTCATAAAGTGTACGTTAAATACCTCAAATAGTAAAAGATGCATACCTGTCCCCATCAAGGTCAGATAAGGGGAAAATGGAATTATTTCTGTAAAACACAGGGAATTTAGTGTTAGTGAAATATTGGCAGCCCTGACATACACTGTCGACATATAGTAACGTTACTAGTGATGTAACATAGACGGTTCTCACCTGAGGCGATGTTACTAGTGATGTAACATAGACGGTTCTCTTCTTAGTGATGTTACTAGTGATGTAACATAGACGGTTCTCTCCTGAGTGATGTTACTAGTGATGTGACATAGACGGTTCTCTCCTGAGGCGATGTTACTAGTGATGTAACATAGACGGTTCTCACCTGAGGCGATGTTACTAGTGATGTAACATAGACGGTTCTCTCCTGAGTGATGTTACTAGTGATGTAACATAGACGGTTCTCACCTGAGGCGATGTTACTAGTGATGTAACATAGACGGTTCTCTCCTGAGTGATGTTACTAGTGATGTGACATAGACGGTTCTCTCCTGAGTGATGTTACTAGTGATGTGACATAGACGGTTCTCTCCTGAGGCGATGTTACTAGTGATGTAACATAGACGGTTCTCACCTGAGGCGATGTTACTAGTGATGTGACATAGACGGTTCTCTCCTGAGTGATGTTACTAGTGATGTGACATAGACGGTTCTCTCCTGAGTGATGTTACTAGTGATGTGACATAGACGGTTCTCTCCTGAGGCGATGTTACTAGTGATGTAACATAGACGGTTCTCACCTGAGGCGATGTTACTAGTGATGTGACATAGACGGTTCTCTCCTGAGTGATGTTACTAGTGATGTGACATAGACGGTTCTCACCTGAGGCGATGTTACTAGTGATGTGACATAGACGGTTCTCTCCTGAGTGATGTTACTAGTGATGTAACATAGACGGTTCTCTCCTGAGGCGATGTTACTAGTGATGTAACATAGACGGTTCTCACCTGAGGCGATGTTACTAGTGATGTGACATAGACGGTTCTCTCCTGAGTGATGTTACTAGTGATGTGACATAGACGGTTCTCACCTGAGGCGATGTTACTAGTGATGTGACATAGACGGTTCTCTCCTGAGTGATGTTACTAGTGATGTGACATAGACGGTTCTCTCCTGAGGCGATGTTACTAGTGATGTGACATAGACGGTTCTCTTCTGAGGCGACGTTACTAGTGATGTGACATAGACGGTTCTCTTCTGAGGCGACGTTACTAGTGATGTAACATAGACGGTTTCTCTCCTGAGTGATGTTACTAGTGATGTAACATAGACGGTTCTCTCCTGAGGCGATGTTACTAGTGATGTGACATAGACGGTTCTCTCCTGAGTGATGTTACTAGTGATGTAACATAGACGGTTCTCTCCTGAGTGATGTTACTAGTGATGTGACATAGACGGTTCTCTCCTGAGTGATGTTACTAGTGATGTGACATAGACGGTTCTCTCCTGAGTGATGTTACTAGTGATGTAACATAGACGGTTCTCTCCTGAGGCGATGTTACTAGTGATGTAACATAGACGGTTCTCTCCTGAGTGATGTTACTAGTGATGTGACATAGACGGTTCTCTTCTGAGGCGATGTTACTAGTGATGTAACATAGACGGTTCTCACCTGAGGCGATGTTACTAGTGATGTGACATAGACGGTTCTCTCCTGAGTGATGTTACTAGTGATGTGACATAGACGGTTCTCTCCTGAGTGATGTTACTAGTGATGTGACATAGACGGTTCTCTCCTGAGGCGATGTTACTAGTGATGTGACATAGACGGTTCTCTCCTGAGTGATGTTACTAGTGATGTGACATAGACGGTTCTCTCCTGAGTGATGTTACTAGTGATGTAACATAGACGGTTCTCTCCTGAGGCGATGTTACTAGTGATGTAACATAGACGGTTCTCTCCTGTGCCGATGTTACTAAATCGTGTATTGTCGTGATATGTTCCAGTCCAGACCATGACACACGCTCTCACAATCTCCATGTGTGATATACGTGTGTGGAGGGGGGCGTTGGACCGGAAAAACACCGGCTTTTGTTCCTCCTCGTTTGGAAAACATCCGCGTGTGACGGAAGAATGGTGAGAACTCTGTTCTCCATCACTGATCCTCCGACAAAAGAGCTTTGGAACCATTTGGTGCGAGGACAGGTTCAGGAACCTTTTGTTGACAGGGTGCTGTCGTTCCTTCTCCGTCTTACACTCTCTAACATAGAGCCGTAGAGAGATAACTATTCAAGGTGTAAGAGGGACAAGAAAGTGGACGTGATATAATATCACTATCGTGTTTATAAAACAGCAGAGCGTCGATAATTCGGACGTAAAAATTCCGGATCGCCAAAAAATGCCCACAGTGATATCAATCTCAGAGACAAGGTCGCCAAAAAACGCACCTCAACCCTTGTTTGAAAAAAAATTGGAGATTTTGTTCGTTGTTGGATTTTTGCCTTATTATAATCCTTTATAATTTGTGATATTTAGCAACAACAACAAAAAATGTGTAAGTTCGTTGTTTAAATAAAGTAAAAATGTTTCTACCTTAACTCTGAGTTTTCTTAAGTATCCCATCCTTGATTATTATTATTGCTTTTTTTGGTGAACTTATAGGTACTGTATTTTCAAAAATCCGGACTGGGTCGATCCCCAACTAGACCGAATTATCGACACTCTACTGTAACCATATATATGGGGAATAACAGGTATGTGTGTGCATCAGTGCATCTGAAGGGGTGAAGGGGGGTATATTCAAAGGGTTGCTGGTCAGGTAAAATATGGAAAATTGGGGAATTGTCATGGAATTTGATAGTCGATCAGGGAAAATTGTATTTTGCTGTCTCGGGAAGAGAAATGTCTTATTTACATCTTATTCTAACACTAAGTCTAAATTTATTTTTGAGTGTATTAAATTTTTCTTATAGCAAATGAAGTATTTTGATTTTTTTTAAACGTCCCTAGAAATCTCAATAATAGGGTTTTCAGCCAGGGAAATTTTAATTTTCATATCGGGGAAAAGTTAGGGAATTTTATTTCTGTAATTTCATGGTAATTCTGCCTAGTATGTTAAATGTATTAAACTCAGCAGCGACACGTTGGAGAGTTGAACCAAGTATCCGCACCTGTGGACATGCGGACACAATCGTCACTCACGTCTAATCTGATTGCCGGGAACCAGGTTCTGGGGGGGGGGGGGGGGGGTCGAATTTTTATCAAAAGTTTTCTACTCGGCCCTCTCCGCGAAGCTCTAGGGTACATTTCCTCTTAATTATACCCTCCTCACCCTTGTCCAAATGCTTATTGATAGCTAGAATGGGTAGTAGGACGGGGCTTTGTGTCATGGTTGAAATTACTAGCCTTTCAAAACCATATTTTTTCCTCTGTTGCTAAATACTGTATTGCCGCACAAAAACCCTCTATTTTCCCTCATCCTGTTCTCTGAAATATGTGTCCATCTACTAGAAAATAAAATATTTTGATAATCTGCTTTTCTTAAGTCGGCGTTGCAATGCATCATGGGTCAACGAACGGCGAGTGAATTGCTGCGACACTCGAGCAGATTGTGGTCTTTACTTTCGGCAAACGTGTTAGTCAAGCTTAACTGTAACCAGTCAAGGTAAGACTGCTACCTTGCTTGGTTCCACTATGGTGTAGCTTATAAGATAGAGTCATAGTGTAATCAGTCAAGGTAAGACTGCTATCTTGCTTGGTTCCACTATGGGGTAGCTTATAAGATAGGGCCTTAGTGTAATCAGTGACGGTAAGACTGCTTGCTACCTCTCAGGGTCCCATGACGGTGATGCTGGCACAAAGTAACGTTCTCCTGGTACACTCTGATATTAGATCAATAAACCCCTGAGATGGTTCTCTGACCAACCAACGGCTTCGTGTATTTTAAAAAAACAATCAAAATCTGAGCTCCCCCAGCGCTCGCAGGCCAAATTGTGTTTCCTTGCGCTCGCTTCGTATAAAGTTGGTAAAAGTGCTTTCACTTTGTTGGGAAAGTTTCTCTCCCTTGTACCGACCGAGTCTCTGACGGATAGAAAAGGAACTAGAGCTACTCTTAGATACAGACCTAGTGTCATAGGAAGGACATTTGTCTGACAGCTAGAAAAGGAACTAGAGCTACTCTTAGATACAGACCTAGTGTCATAGGAAGGACCTTTGTCTGACGGATAGAAAAGGAACTAGAGCTACTCTTAGATACAGACCTAGTGTCATAGGAAGGACATTTGTCTGACAGCTAGAAAAGGAACTAGAGCTACTCTTAGATACAGACCTAGTGTCATAGGAAGGACCTTTGTCTGACGGATAGAAAAGGAACTAGAGCTACTCTTAGATACAGACCTAGTGTCATAGGAAGGACATTTGTCTGACAGCTAGAAAAGGAACTAGAGCTACTCTTAGATACAGACCTAGTGTCATAGGAAGGACCTTTGTCTGACGGCTAGAAAAGGAACTAGAGCTACTCTTAGATACAGACCTAGTGTCATAGGAAGGACCTTTGTCTGACGGATAGAAAAGGAACTAGAGCTACTCTTAGATACAGACCTAGTGTCATAGGAAGGACCTTTGTCTGACGGCTAGAAAAGGAACTAGAGCTACTCTTAGATACAGATCGAGTCTTCATAGGAAGGACCTTTGTCTGACGGATAGAAAAGGAGCTAGAGCTACTCTTAGATACAGACCGAGTCTCATAGGAAGGACCTTTGTCTGACGGCTAGAAAAGGAACTAGAGCTACTCTTAGATACAGACCGAGTCTCATAGGAAGGACCTTTGTCTGACGGCTAGAAAAGGAACTAGAGCTACTCTTAGATACAGACCGAGTCTCATAGGAAGGACCTTTGTCTGACGGCTAGAAAAGGAACTAGAGCTACTCTTAGATACAGACCTAGTCTCATACGAAGGACCTTTGTCTGACAGCTAGAAAAGGAACTAGAGTTACTCTTAGATACAGACCGAGTCTCATACGAAGGACCTTTGTCTGACGGATAGAAAAGGAACTAGAGCTACTCTTAGATACAGACCTAGTGTCATAGGAAGGACCTTTGTCTGACAGCTAGAAAAGGAACTAGAGCTACTCTTAGATACAGACCTAGTGTCATAGGAAGGACCTTTGTCTGACGGCTAGAAAAGGAACTAGAGCTACTCTTAGATACAGACCTAGTGTCATAGGAAGGACCTTTGTCTGACAGCTAGAAAAGGAACTAGAGCTACTCTTAGATACAGACCGAGTCTCACACGAAGGACCTTTGTCTGACGGCTAGAAAAGGAACTAGAGCTACTCTTAGATACAGACCTAGTGTCATAGGAAGGACCTTTGTCTGACGGCTAGAAAAGGAACTAGAGCTACTCTTAGATACAGACCTAGTGTCATAGGAAGGACCTTTGTCTGACAGCTAGAAAAGGAACTAGAGCTACTCTTAGATACAGACCTAGTCTCATACGAAGGACCTTTGTCTGACGGCTAGAAAAGGAACTAGAGCTACTCTTAGATACAGACCTAGTCTCATAGGAAGGACCTTTGTCTGACGGCTAGAAAAGGAACTAGAGCTACTCTTAGATACAGACCGAGTCTCATACGAAGGACCTTTGTCTGACAGCTAGAAAAGGAACTAGAGCTACTCTTAGATACAGACCGAGTCTCATACGAAGGACCTTTGTCTGACGGCTAGAAAAGGAACTAGAGCTACCTTCACATACGGGCCACGCTCATCGCTAAAAATATCGGTTTGTATTTTATAAAAGGGCCTTTTCTATTAAAATTGTGTTGTAGTATACAGGGATTGGAGGGGATGGTTTTTATTTATTTGTAAATAGTAGCTTTTCACTTTTTCTACGAGCAAATGCTGGTGCGTTTATCGAAATCTAACCTCTAATTTTCCTAAGTTCTATTTTATCCTTGGCGGTTCTAGTAGATTCTGGAGGGTAGAACCTTTTTTAGAAAATACAATTATATTTTTTACAGTCATTCGACACCTTAGTTCTGTTGGTAGCGTGTCTGTCTACTGGGTTCGAGTCCCGGCATGGCGGAAAAATGTGGAATGTGGGTTTCTCCATTCACATTGATATATTAACGGCTCGGGGGTTGGGTGTTGTGTATGTTCTAGGTTTTAAGTTAATTTATACTCCATTCACGGTAGGAATTACTCTCTGAAAGGTCTTTTTTCCTAACAAAATCCTACTATATAATAGCTTTCTGGTAGGGAAAAAGGCCTTTCAGAAAACAATTCTTACGCTGAACAGACTTTATAAGACGTCTGATGACAACATTCGATACAGAAAGTGCAAGTCAAATACCTCAAATAAATGAAAAATTTACTCAACAATTTTATTGATAATATTTTTTCCACATTATTGCTCTTATTTTAAAGTTACAGCTGTAGATAACATGTGACTTGACGTATGAACACATGGAAGTTCGATCTAGTAACACTGTGTAGCTGTCAGATATCAAAGTGTTACCACACAAAGACCCTGTTTGAATGCATCCACCCACACACGTGTTGTGAAGGGAGATTTGAGATGTTCAGTCGCAGCTGGCATTCCTCTGGCTCCCCCCCAACAGATTCATCGCCAGCTGTCTCGACAGACAAATACCTGCCCAAGGAGCTGAAACCGTCTAGGCCTGGCTAATAAAACTGAGGAGGATTGTGTGCCCTCACTGGGAATTGAACCCTAATACTCTCAGCCAAGGTGTTGATGGAAAAGGTCCACATCAGTTTTACCGACCGTGTGGCTTCTTGTCTAGCGATTGTTACCAAATTACACTTTTTCTTAAAATTTCAATTTCCAATATTAAAAGCTTAAAAAAGTATTTAAAAATTCATTTAAATTTCCCAAATTAAGTTATTGAATACTTTTTAGCGGTTGAATTTGGATTCACTTATTTTTTTCGTTCTCCCAAAGCTCGTTCATAATTTTTAAAAATCCTTGTCAACCTACCAAAGGGTTTTGTGTCTTCAGGTTTCTCAACTAAAATGTTGTGTACACGCTTGTCATCGCCCATACGTCACATCCTGCACGCCTTGGCTATCCTTAAGGTGGGGGTGGTTGTAGGGGACGCGAGAAAAGGTAACTAACTGTCTTTGCAGTTTTTATAGCAAAACATTAGTTTTGGCCCAATTAAATAAACATTTCTCCACAAGACTCAACCTAATGAAACGTACCAAACCAAGCAGTCCGCTACAGCACGTTGTATGTAGGTAGCCATTTCCTAGCGGTACACAAGAGGCAATACGGGGCAGTTTGGGAAGATTCAGGGCAGAGTTTTACCCTCTAACTTCTTGGTCAATTAAAGTTACACGATTATTAAAATTGAGGAGGAAGAAGAATAAACAAACGGGTTTTAATCATAATTTGGGATGTATACAAAAATGAATTTTCCAACAAGACGCCAAAAAGCTACGAGCATGAACATTATCGTGTACCTCCATCTTTTAATACGGCCCTTCTAACTAGAAATATGTACAACTTTTGTCAATGTTTGAATTGAAATTATGTAAAAAAATAAATAAAGAAGTTTTACATTTTTTATAATATACCATAGTATACTTTGATTTTTCTAAAATAGAAATAAGCATAGCTAATTTACTCAACCCTGTAAATAAAATATTATGTTTGTGGCTTACGGTGTGGTCTTGGTTATGTTAAAGATTTTATAATTAATTGTTCCTTAAATCCACAACTTTGTGGACCCCTGATTTTGGGGGTGGGAGGGGATAGGGGGAGACACACAACAGAACGAGCAATATGGGAAGGCCGAGGGCAAAGGGGGGGAGGAACGAAGTGCTCTTGAATCGAGACCCAGTTCTTCCTTCACTCCCAACCACCCTCTCTTGCGGGGGTTGAAAACGGTCGGAAGGGGGATGTTGTTGAGATTTGTCCGGAATATGCTACGGGGGACTCCCGCGCAGGGCGGCCACTTCACCTCGACAAAAAAAAAATCAATTTAATGAAAAAATAATTGCGTAGTTCTTTTAATTTATTTTATTTGAAGCTGGGGTGGTTAACTTTGAGGGTGGATATTTAATATTATTTTGTCTGGGGTAACATACCCTTATTATAGATCATACAATGAGCTTTTTTCTCTCTAATATTTTGTTTAATATTTGCTTCTTCTCTGGAATAATCCGATTCTCCAATGTTTCTGCCTTGAATCGAGGTTTATTAAGTGCTATTTTTTTAATATTTATTGATAGGTTATAATCGACGCATTTCCAAAACACAAGTTGCGTTTTTTTCTCACATTTATTTGGATATTTTAATCGAGTAGGGAACATTCATGTTTTATGTACCACAAACTCAGCCTCGAGGGGTGGAGTGCAAGCACCAATCTACCCCCCTCCCCTTCTTCTTTGTAAAAAGTGATTCATCCCGAGAATTATGTGGGAACGGGTGCTCGTAACCGCAAGAAGAACGGATGGGTGGCACGAGCCTCCTCAGTGAGAACATCCCCTCGAGATAATTGTCTGTGTACGCCACTGGTACACTGTTTTCTCCGGACAGTAGCAGTCTTACCTTGACTGATTACACTATGACCCTATCTTATAAGCTACACCATAGTGGAACCAAGCAAGGTAGCAGTCTTACCTTGACTGGTTACACTATGACCCTATCTTATAAGCTACTCCATAGTGGAACCAAGCAAGGTAGCAGTCTTACCTTGACTGATTACACTATGACCCTATCTTATAAGCTACTCCATAGTGGAACCAAGAAAGGTAGCAGTCTTACCTTGACTGATTACACTATGACCCTATCTTATAAGCTACTCCATAGTGGAACCAAGCAAGGTAGCAGTCTTACCTTGACTGATTACACTATGACCCTATCTTATAAGCTACTCCATAGTGGAAACAAGCAAGGTAGCAGTCTTACCTTGACTGATTACACTATGACCCTATCTTATAAGCTACTCCATAGTGGAACCAAGCAAGGTAGCAGTCTTACCTTGACTGATTACACTATGACACTATCTTATAAGCTACTCCATAGTGGAAACAAGCAAGGTAGCAGTCTTACCTTGACTGATTACACTATGACCCTATCTTATAAGCTACTCCATAGTGGAAACAAGCAAGGTAAGCTTGCTAACTTTCAGGGTATTGTTTCATAAAGATAACCTTTTAGAAAAGATACAAACTTTTTTCGGTCAACATTGATAACGTTTTAGTGTATTAATTATTATTGTTATTTTAGAGGTACTTACCAAAAGTGGCAGCTGCAGAGCACATGACTTGAATTATGAATACATGAATAGTAACTCTTCTAGCTGTCAGAAGGTTCCTACTACGAATATTGGAACGTACATATGCCCTTTTTACCCCGCCGTCCCGTGGAGGTTTTATTTGAATGCCGATGGTTGGTCCCCCCCCCAGACAGACAGTGAAGGGTAATATAGTAATAAAAACAATTAATCTTTGAGACACTCTGTTGTACAGCCTCGGCCGGAAATGACCCCCCCTCCCCGCCCCCCCGACCACGTGACCTCACGCTAATATCTTCCGTCATCTTCCTCGGCTCACTTTCCATCATGGCCGCCCGCTCCAAGCTTTCTTTTTGGCTTTATAAAAACTCTTTATTTGTGGGTCCATCTAGGACTCTTTTTATATAAAGTTTCAGAGCAAACGTAATATTGAGGCGATTCCTTTTGACAGAATTCCAACACCGATTTTCATCTAAAAAAAATATTATGAATGTTTAAGGTAAGGAGTCGGAATGCGAGAAAAGTTCAGTGGTTTTTTTTTTATCAAAATAAATCATATGATTTGCCAGAAATGTGTGCAGTGCATTCGTATTTGAGTGATTACCCGAAATTTTCCGCGGTGACGATGGGGGACAAAGCGACAAAGTTTCTTGTTAGTAACTACAGTATGTCCCTATTATGACAGATTAAATATTTGTGCACAACACTTCGCTGTGAAGCCATTCCAAAATGGTAAGAAAAAACTGCCTTTTAAATGCGGTTTTCATCCAAATATCATTTAATATTTCAACAATGTTCTGTATCAGTAACTTCTATTGACTCTTTATCTCCATAAATGTTTGATCAGAAACGATCCACGTGCAATAGTGTTCGTGTGAATTCACTATTTGTAGCCGACTGTATCACATTTGATTGGCATGTGATGCACGCTCTTAAATAGAGAATGTGTCCAAAAATGTCATTTCAAAAATATTTATAGGCTTAGCAGCAATTTCAGAAAAAAAAAGACCATTTCTCTCGACAGCAATTTCTTGAATTCTCTCAAAAAGATTTGTATTGAAATGTTTTTAATAAAAACACTTACTTGAAGGTTTGTCATTTCAAGGTTTAAGTTTTCATAACAGAAGTTTCTCGTTCTTCAGTGAAGGTTCTTAAGGCGGGGTTCCTGATGTTATAAGAAAGTGGTTGAGGTGCTGGTTAGTCCATGTTGACACTAGCTCCCTACCACCTTCCCTCATAGTTAAAAGAGGAGATTTGACGACAGTTAACAGATAAAGCTTTTCTCTATAAAACCTGCAATTACCTCAGAGGTGATATTGGGTGTAATCCTAGAACTCCCGTAGCGTTGATTGAAGTACTATCGCTGGCAGGAATGGAGGAGGCTGGGTTACAACTCCTCGTCTTGACCTAGGAGGCTGGGTTACAACTCCTCGTCCTGACCTAGGAGGCTGGGTTACAACTCCTCGTCCTGACCTAGGAGGCTGGGTTACAACTCCTCGTCCTGACCTAGGAGGCTGGGTTACAACTCCTCGTCCTGACCTAGGAGGCTGGGTCACAACTCCTCGTCCTGACCTAGGAGGCTGGGTTACAACTCCTCGTCCTGACCTAGGAGGCTGGGTTACAACTCCTCGTCCTGACCTAGGAGGCTGTGTTACAACTCCTCGTCCTGACCTAGGAGGCTAGGGTTGACCCGGGTGTATTAGAGACAGTTCCCTCCCTAAAGTTCACACCCGTTTCTTCAGGCTTCTGATAAACAAATCAACGCAGATCTTGACGTGAGTTCACGGTCTTTTCTAGGGCAATCTTTCCCTCTGTCGCGGCATTGTTTAGCTCTCTGAGGTTTTTACTGAGATTCTGAATGGCAGTTTATATTTTAAGAGACAGCAGGTAATGAAGAGTTGAAAGGTTAAGCCATGGTCCCGAAAGAGAACACGACTGACTGAAGTTTGGGAAATACTGTGTCAAGAGTCATTCATAACCCACGTTAAGTTTTATAATGACCTCATTTGACGGCCCTCTCCCCTGACCCCTCCGACCTTGAGTACGTATACTCCATTCACGGTAGGAATTACTCTCTGAAAGGTCTTTTTTCTACCAAAATCCTACTATATAATAGCTTTCTGGTAGGGAAAAAGGCCTTTCAGAAAACAATTCCTACGCTGAACAGATTTTAGCCGCACTACAACGCAGTAATGGCACTGAACCTATTTCCTCCGTATTCTTAGGCCTGCGCCACAAAAAGTGAGATTGAGTTTTACCGGAAACGGAAATGATTACTTAAGTCAATAGACAAGGGGGCTCAAGATGAAGGGAGATTAATTCATTTCCAAGTCATTGATCGGTTTTTAGTGTGTCTTGTAAACGGCTATAATGAAATATAGAAAGTTTCCCTCGGAAGAATATTCCCATTTTCGGAATCGGAAACGTTATTTCAAAATCCAACTTCCTCTGGCGATGATTCTGTCAGTGAGGAAAGGGGTAGGGGAGGGAGGATATTCCTCCATATTCCTCCTCCCTCTTCTCGCCCTAACCCGTAGACAACGAAGCCAACGTAGAGAGTCAGTTACGGATATCCGATTGGCACGAGGTACACTCATTGTACCCTCAAAGGCGGCAGCCATTTATTTATGTCTTTATCTTGCACTCAACCAAAACAATGTAACAACGGAACATTTATGAGCGAGGCTATTTAATGAAGGATACAGGGGAAATGGGAGGAGATCACATTACACATCTTGTCCAGGACAACACCTTTAGTCAAAGATGGTTTATTTAATTTATTTAAATATGGCAGAGACCTTTTTTTAACCATAATATTAAGTGTTTTATAAAGGTGTCATGATTGTATAACAGATGGCAGCACTAACTTTCCCTCTTTATACTCGTTATATGTTTTACGCACATGAATAATTATATTTTGTTTTGCTTGAGAGAATGTTTGAATGAATGCAGCCAGCCTAGTCAAGTCCCTTGCTTTGGGGGTACACTGAGGCAACTGCGTGGCTACTATTGTGAGACAGTGTTGTCATTCTCCTGTTTTCCTCTGATCAATCTCACCTCAGATACAAGACAAGTTTCGCAACGTTGGTTAGTCGCTGTTGCCAGTAGCTCCTTCATACCACCTTCAGACAGAACTGAGAGTGAGGAGATTTGGCAACAGCCGAGAGGGATTGGAGATAAAGTTTTTCTTCTGCATAAGATCTTGTGTAGAAGACTGAGATAGTGAAGTGTCCGCTCTTACCTTGACTGATTACACTATGGCCCTATCTTATCAGCTGCGCCATAGTGGAATAATGCAAGGTAAGCTCGCTACCTCTCAGGAGCGCACCCTTTTAAAAATCTCGAGTCTTGACCTATGTGCTGGATTATTGTTCCTAAGGTCAGGGTTACATTCCGACCGGATGCATCGATTCTTATGACTCATTTCTACCTCCTTAGATTGAGTTGTTGATAACTTATCAGTAAATCAATTATCCCCCGAACCCGCTTCGGTGGACGCGTGGTCCAAGGTGTCACTCTCGCAATGGACTTGACTTCCCATGACTGGGAAAGATCAGGGTTCGAATCTCCGGTCGAGTGTACTAAGGATAGCTTTACTTAAGTGGTCCCCCCCACTTTCCTTCCATGCAAATACGGGTACACTTCCTTAAAATTCAACCTTCCTAATACTTACACATTAGCGTAATTAGTACACCCAGTATTGGATAGTGAGACGCGGTGATAAAAAATATATTAATGTGGTAAAATGCTAGCAATGTCGCCCATAAAAAAATAGTTTTGTATTTTCTAAAAAAAAACCCTCATGAAAATTTGGTTGTATACAAGATGTTTGGGTGATCCAGAATAATAATTATTTAATTAATTAATATGTTGACTTGATTGATCAATGCTTGAGCTTGTTTCCGTAGCTTGCGAAAGGCTGGTTTCACACTTGTTCTAGGGGGTAATAAATAACCGCGGGGAGTAGCGTGACCTGTCTTGTTCCTCGCGCCCGTGTGTGTGTGTGCGTGTGTGTGTGTGTGTGCGTGTGTGTGTGTGTGTGTGTGTGTGCGGTGCCTCACCGCTCTAGAATAACAACCCCTCACCCCACCCTCTCTACGATCAATAGCCACGAGTCTGTCGCTCTGTACAGTTTTACCAGAGGTACAGGATGGAAAGGAGTAACGCTAGGATGAGGAGGGTGAAATGTAAGACCCTAGACAAAAATAGAGGCTTCTACTCTCACAGTAACCTTGATATCTTCGGAACAAAAGGAGGGTAGGAAATAGAATTATCATAATTAATTCCATAATAATGCAAGTTACATAGTAAATATTATTACATTATACAAATTATTAATACTACAAATTAGAGATATTTAGATTAGCTACATATTAAACAAATTTTCCGAGTAAGATGTACGTCAATACAGTACAGCAGACTTAAAGGAAATTAAACATGAACATCATTTGGAGCGTTCATAAATATTTCCCACGTAAGTCAGAACTTTATGTTTATCGGCTAAAAAAACAAATATTCTGAAAATTGAAAAAAATTACTCCTGGACACGGGAATCAAACCCGGGACCTTTGGCTTAGTACGCCATTTCTCCGACACACATGTTTTACTGATGTAGATTACTCTTCCAAGACATTTTGTGGGCAGCAAAAAAATGCTATATTGGGGTGCCGGTTGGAAACCCCTGCCTCAAAACAAAACAAAGGAAGAAATGTGTGTATTAAATAATAGACTTTATTATTATTATTATTATTATTATTATTATTAGCACCGCGTCTTACTACCCGTTCGGGCTATACGCACTTACACTAATGTGTAATGGTAGGGTGATTGTGAGATGGAATGGAGGACCTACAGTTTAACGTGGGATCCGAACCACGGTGGTAGGCCTGGCATTCCTCACATTCACAAGTTGTGATTAATACACGTCTTGTCAGAGGTGAAGGAAGGGTTTGGTAATCAGATAAATCTGTGCCGGGACCGAGGATTGAACCCCGGACCCTCAGCACAGAAGTCTGACACCTTACCCC
This sequence comes from Timema podura, assembly GCA_033556935.1. NCBI lineage: Eukaryota > Metazoa > Arthropoda > Insecta > Phasmatodea > Timematidae > Timema > Timema podura. The sequence continues at coordinate 61,375,115 of JAVRXN010000012.1, read as the reverse complement.
TAGACCACCAGGTCACCAATAGACTGTGATAATCTAACACATGGTAGTGTTCTCACACGACAATAGGATTGTGAAACATGAACTACAAGTATACTTTTACACACACGATGAGACGAACACCTGGATACATCGTGGACATTAGTTGAACTGTCTCGAATATCAAACACTCGGCTACAAGGCATACATACAGCAGGTCGGTTAATAAAAACAAATATAGCCGACATTATTTTGTTGGAAAGATAACAAATAATACCTGCCTCGTTGTAATACCATGAACTTACAGTCCTTGGTTTGATGTAAAAAAAATGTAATAAACCGACCGATTTTTATGGGACTGACACTTTTCTGATCTGCAGTTGTCGCTTTTTAAAAAAAAAAAAAAAGTGTTATATTGAACATTATAATCGAATGGTTAAAATATCTAAACCGCGTAGTGGATCATTTAGTACCAAGGAAAGCCGCGCGTGGCGCCACAAGTGGGCACCACTGATCACAATCCTCGGCGGTGCTGGGCACGAGGCCTAATGAGTTTTGTCGGGGTAGAATCAATAAGAGAAGGAGATGTAAAAAAAAAAATTCTGGATGATTCAGCAGTGTGCAACCTTCCCCCCTCCCCCTGCGTCTCTACGAATGAGTAGTCGGTCCCTACTGGTGTGTGTATTCAGGGTGTGTTGCCATGGTAACGTCGTCAGGGGATGAAATATACAGGATTTCTGTTTAAATGGTATCAGCACCCTAGGGCAGGGGTAACTTTGGATTGGAGGGCTGACATCCTTCCTGGAGTTCGAGATTTGTTCGTGTAACACTGGCTACGGCTGAGATCCTTCCTGGAGTTAGAGCTTTGTTCGTGTAACACTGGCTACGGCTGATATCCTTCCTGGAGTTTGAACTTTGTTCGTGTAACACTGACTACGGCTGATATCCTTCCTGGAGTTAGAGCTTTGTTCGTGTAACACTGGCTACGGCTGATATCCTTCCTGGAGCTAGAACTTTGTTCGTGTAACACTGGCTACGGCTGACATCCTTCATGGAGTTTGAACTTTGTTCGTGTAACACTGGCTACGGCTGAGATCCTTCCTGGAGTTTGAACTTTGTTCGTGTAACACTGACTACGGCTGATATCCTTCCTGGAGTTAGAGCTTTGTTCGTGTAACACTGGCTACGGCTGATATCCTTCCTGGAGTTAGAGCTTTGTTCGTGTAACACTGACTACGGCTGATATCCTTCCTGGAGTTCGAACTTTGTTCGTGTAACACTGGCTACGGCTGATATCCTTCCTGGAGCTAGAGCTTTGTTCGTGTAACACTGGCTACGGCTGAGATCCTTCAGATGTGTTTTTTTATCTAGAAACCTTGAAAAGTCAGGGGGGTCAGGTCAACACTTAACGAAGGTTAGAATGAAACAAAATAAGACGTTGAAGACACCTGTACAGGATTTTTAAAATATAATAACAAATTACCCGCTTCGATGATCGATTGTTCCATGACGTCACACTCGCAATAGACTGGACTAACCACGACTGGAAGATCGGGGCTCATAACCTGGTCAGGTGCACTGAGGGTAGTTGTTTTCCACTCCCCTCACGCAAATGCGGGTACATTTACTCTAAATGCAACCTTCCCAATTCTTTATACATTAGCGTAATTAGTACGTAAGTGTATTAACCGAACGGGTAGTAAGACGTGATGCTAAATAAATAAATAAATAAGTATTATTCTAATATATTTTTCTAGATTCTGTTGCATCATGGGTCAAAATACAGTTGGGTTTCCTGCTGACGTGTGAATCGAACTTTATTTACGTCCATTGAGATGGCCGCTGTTCCTCACATGTTCCTCTCTCCCCTCCCAATCGAATCTCCTCAACTGTCGACTTAAGGACCGGCTACAAGGTCCGGAAGGACTGGCTACAAGGTCCGCACCGCACCGCAAAAGTGCGGAGCAATACTCTCTCGACGATTCGTCCGCGCCGGTGCGGTGCTGTGCGGACCTTGTAGCCACCTACCACCGGAAATAAATGTTCGGGAACTTTGTTTTCATGCTCCCCCCCCCCCCCCCCCCCCAAGTACTGTAGGGATTGGCGAAACAGTGATTTTACGATATCGGTGATCACAGTGACCTTGATTTTAAAAGAGCAGTGATTTATACCAGTGATTATTCACAGTGATTGGCAGTCACTGTCATCACTTGTAAAACTAGACATTTCTCTCACACGTGTGACGCTGTAGTCATTGTTTACAACATTACGTACAAGATAAACAATATTATATACAACAACTTATTGAACAACAAACATTCTTCTTCTCAATTATTAGCTAGCTTAAAACTCTTTATTCTTCGTAATTAATAGCTAGCTTAATTTGTAATAGAACTCAGTATATAAATATTTAAAAGAAAATGCGGTGCGGTGCGGACACGTGTAGCCGGAGCTTAAACCTCCTCCCGAGGGAGGATTAGGAAAATGTCGACTTGTGAGATAGTTGACCGGTCAACAAACATTCTCACGACTCGAGGACGTTTCCAGGTAACTTTAATTGATCCTCGCGGTCTGAAGTCTTCTCTTGATTCGACGAGACGAGGGTTAGTACCTCTGCCCTTTTTCCCCCGGCACCCCTCCTGAAATCCTCCCTTCCGCCCAAATAAATGTTGTGGAGCCGGTGGTTTGGTCGGAGCATGTCATAATCCCCGGCATATTGAAGATCGGGAGCAGGAGGGTGCTTTTCTTCCCAAGGGTGCGGGGAGCAGCTGCGGTGTTGCCAGATGTAACGGGATATTTGAATAAAACATTAGACACCTTGATTTCCTTACGTGTGGGGCAACTTTTAGAAGATACAAGCGGTCAACATTGATAATAATTTACTGTAGTGTTGTTATTTCATGCTTCGGTGGCCGCATGGTCTAAGGCGTCACTATCGTATCATAATAGACTGCCAATGACACGGAAATCGGGGTTCGAATCCCGGCCTGGTGTACTGAGGGTGGTTTTTTTCCAAAATAGTTTTTCCACTTTCACTCCAGACAAATACGGCCACACTTGCTTTAAATTCAACCTTCTTCGTCTCTAACACTTTAGCGTGAGTTGTGTATATTTATAACCAGGGTTGGTAAGGGCCAGGCTCGTTCATCTCCATCCCCCCCCCTCCCTTTCCATTCAGGGCCTATGTTCTCCGAAATAGTGTGACACATTGTTCTGGTCGCTGGGGGGAATTTAATTAAAAGTTTGATGGCAGAGTTGGTACCATTGAAATTGCGGTTCTGCCTAAAATGCGCCGTGACGTGTCATTGAAACAAACTTATTCATAGGTTGGTAATGTTTGCCCTCCCAACTCTCAAACATGCACGTGTGGTTAGCGCGACTGTCGAGACTTCTGTCAGTGAGGAGTTCCGTGCAAAGTATTTCATTTACATCCGACATGGCTCTATTCAGAGAGGGTGGAACGGGTCAAATGGTCTCAGAGTTTAAAAATGATGGAAAAAGTTAATTCACAATTTACAACAAATGACCCTAAAATGTAAACATAACTAATAAAGAATGCACGTTAAAGCTATGGCTACACAGAGCCGACCCGCACCGTTATTAATTACGAAGAATGAAGTTTTAAGTTAGCTAATAATTAAGAAGAGTGTTAGTTGTTCAATAAGTTGTTGTATATAATATTGTTTATCTTGTACGTAATGTTGTAAACAATGACTACAGCGTCACACGTGACACGGCTGTGAAAGAAATGTCTAGTTTTACAAGTGCTGACAGTGACTACCAATCACTGGTATAAATCACTGCTCTTTTAAAATTAAGGTCATTGTGATAATCGACATCGTAATATCACTGTTTCGCCCATCCCTACAGTGCTTAGTGGTGAGCATGAAAACAAAGTTCCCGAACATTTGTTTCCGGTGGTGGCTGGCTACAAGGTCCGCACCGCACCGCAAAAGTGCGGAGCAATGCTCTCTCGACGTGCGGTGCGGCTCCGAGTAGCCGGTCCTTTGAGTATTCACGAACATCGATATCATTTAACTTAAAGTGCCTAAAAGGGATTCAAAGCTATTCAAGGCAAAAACCATGGCCTAGTAATCTAAAATGACTAAAAAGGTTGCTTACAAAATCCAAGATGACGTGTAATCAAAACCCAGGCAGTCCCTGCTGATAAGAATCAACTCGATAAGTCGAGATAAGAGCGAAACTACGAGGAATATTCGCGTGAGATTATTGACTGAGTCACAAAGATTGACTTGTAGTTTTCATCGGCGATGCTTACTGTTCTTTTTTTGTTCTGCTCGACACTCAACCAGACCTTGATTTCTTTGGAGGATGGGGGGGTTCTGGGGAGGGGGGGACTTTTTATGTTTGTTCTGGAAAAGTTAAGACTGCTTCTAGGAAACTCTTGGAAACAGTACACGTGTGTGTGTGTGTGTTTACGAGAGAGAGGGAAATAAGATTAATGAGTTGCGTTTTTTGACTTTCTCCTTCCATTCTGTTTCCGTCCCTCCTTCCAATGCGCTTTCTAACTCTTTGAGCTTTTAGAAGCAATAAAAACCAAGGGGCGAACAAAATTCAGGGCTACAGTACAATGTTTATAGGAAGAACCTTTATCTGACATCCACAAAAGCTACTAGATCTAATTTTACGTATTCATACGTCAAGTCATGTTATCTGCAGCTGTCACTTTTGATAGATATTATCAATACCTATAGAATAACAATAATGATATAGTAAAATGTTATCAAGGCTGACCGCTAAAATAATTATATGTTTGTATTATTTATAAAAGCCACTTCCTGTGCGGGCGTGTCTTGTGAAGATGTCGGCTTTATTCTGGATACAGATGAATTGTCTCAATTTGACAGAGTTTTATACTAGCGTTGAATTCTTGATGTTCTCCTTTCTAGTTATCTCTCTCTACATTCTGCTCCACTGGTTGGGGAAACTTTTCTATAGGTAAGGGTTCGGTCAGACTGACAAGCGAGCGAGCGTGTTATTAGCAGATAGCTCTCGATAGTTGTTGACGAGGAGGTTCCGACTCTTGGCTCACTGAACTGAGGGGGGGTTTTGACAAGTGATTTATTGTTGTGGTTTTCTCATCCTCTCTCCACGCTAATGGTGATTCTTATTTGTAAAGACCTACTTTGATAATATTGAAGTATTTTAACATATATATATGATGGTTTATGATGTTACCAATTAAATGAGGCCGTTAGTAGTAAATGGTAGTAAAAATGTCAAAATGAGAAGTTTTCCCAGCACTCAATGAACCAACATACAATAATATTGTCTAGCGCCTGTAAACTAGACTGTACCGGCTCGAGCTCGCTCCAGTCTGGCCACCTCTCATTACAACCAATGTGTTCTATTTTATATTTTAGTCGCTCGCTCCAGTCTGGCCACCTCTCATTACAACCAATGTGTTCTATTTTATATTTTAGTCGCTCACCCAGTCTGGCCACCTCTCATTACAACCAATGTGTTCTATTTTATATTCTAGTCGCTCGCTCGCTCAGTCTGGCCGCCCCCTAATTCTTTGGTCCTCTTGTTGTCACCCATTGGATTTTTGGGTAATAGTTGGTTTGCGTCGTTTTTAGGCACATATTGTAACGAACCACAGGTTGGGCTCCTTCCGTTACGAGCCGTTCGCCGTCCTCGTTTCCTATCCTACGTAAGGGTGTCGTCTGGAAAGCTCTCATCGGGCTTCTTTTAGCTGTCATACTGAACTGCATTGATAGGATGTTACTTTAAGTAGTTGCAATTTATTTAAGTAAATACGTGTTGTTTGTTGCACTACTTAACACTCGAACATGCTGATAATATACATTTTATAACGATAGTTTAGAACACGTTTGCTCCATTTGACGATTCAGCGGGGAAGACGAGCTCAAAGCTTGGGTCTGTCTGTATTCCCCGTAGTTTTGTACTCTCGAACCCAGGTCACTACTTGATTTCTTTCCATCTACCAATGGGGTTATTCTATCTGAGCGCGAAAACTAAAAATAGACATGGCTTAACTACTCTTAAATACTGCGTAATACAACCCGGAAATAAACCATGCTTCGAACACGTGCGTCTGAAATAAAGAAAAATGAAAATATTTACGTTAAATATGAGTTTAAATATTATTAAAGACGGATAAAATCAATATCTTTACAATATGCCTAGTAAGTATGATTTTAAAGCCCTGAATGAGATGTAGTGTTATCAAAATATTGTGTATTCTCTTTGCTTGTTTGGTTGTGAAATACACACATTCTTTGTAAGACTGACCCAAGGATTGAGAGGGTTGCGTTGGGAAGGGGTAGCTATTACTTCTCAAGCAAGTATTACACATTCTTTGTAAGACTGACCCAAGGATTGAGAGGGTTGCGTTGGGAAGGGGTAGCTATTACTTCTCAAGCAAGTATTTGACAATCAAGGTTATATTCAGCAGAATGCAAGAGTTTAATTGTTAAAGTCCTTTCATTGCACGTATACCTTTTGTAAAGAGCGTGTGTTTGGTTTAGTCGGTTGCATTCTTTGCTAGCATTATCAAAAAATTAGCTAATATATATATTTTTAATCTTGACCCTCAAAGTAGTGGCTCTGTTCATCAGTGATAGTAATATACTATTTGTATAGTCTTGAAGAGTCGGGGGTCCACTTCATGAAGTTGGGCTAGCGCTCGTCACGTGACCATACAATGAAGTATTCGTCATTGAAACAAGAGATCAAATCCAATTTCAGGAGCGAGAGAAGAGGGTTTAGTCGGTGCCGCCATCTTGGACTAGTTGAAAACAAACCCGCTTGGTGCGCGCTGATTGCATTATAGAGTGAAAGGGTTGAACGAACACAACAGGGTTGGAAAGGGGCGGAGGTATGTTGGAAACAAGAAGGAGGGGGGCGAGTAGGGGACAGTTGAGTTGTGACAAACGGGGGGAGGGGGGCGAGTAGGGGACAGTTGAGTTGTGACGAACGGTGACAAGGAAGTGGCAGACATTTCCCGACGACGTTCATGTGGGAATATTATGGAGGGAAAATATAATTTGACCTCTGAAACAAATTGTTAAATATTGATTACTCTTCTTCCGTCTAAAACTAGTGCAGTGTCGTGTAGTGTTGCCAGGGTAAGCAGAGTTAATTGTGTACTTGTGTTGTGTTCTCATCGCTCATTGGTCAGATATGTAAGTCAGAGATTATGTATGACTGGTCAAATGGGGACAGAGTGGGAGAGAACATACCACAGGTACAGTTGTAACAAGCTCTGCTTACCCTGGCGTCACTCCACGACACGGAACCAATGAACAAATATTTTCCCATTACCCCCAAACCCCCAGTGAGTTTTCTTTGCAAGTGGATGTAAACTAATGTAATTCCAGAGTTGATTTGAAATTAAAAAATGTGTGAAAAATGTGCAAAATTCACCTAAAATCAAAAAATCTAGCTCTATCTAAGGTATAACCGATGGAGATACCACAAAAAGTAATAGGACCAAACTTGTGGATCTCGCCAATTCCGCGGCTGCTGGTGCAATCAGTTTTTTGATAGGTCTTACCGTTTAGCCACAAGAGACCTCCAAAGAAAGGTCCGCACCGACTTTAAAGTTGCTCCACCATTTTGAATTTTTTTCGGGGGTTAAAAATTAAATTTTTTAACTTTTTGTAATTTTCCCGTCGGTTACAGGCTATAAGCTATAAGTTTGCCAAATGTCAAGTTTCTATCTCATCTGGAAGTGGGTAGATATTAATGTCAGTGAGTGAGTGAGTCAGTCATGTGGCTTTATAGTAATATAATGTTCCTACGAATGAACATTTTGCGCACCTTTTACAAAATACGAACTGTTTTTTGCGGTCAAAAAGTGAAAGTTGCAATTCATATTACTTGGCGTATGGTATATAAAGATTTTTTTTAAGTAGCTTATGTAGTTGTCAAAAAAAAAGTTCCTTACCATCAAAATCCCACTGTACAGTCCAATTTTCATAGAAAGAAACTTATCTGACATCTATAAGAGTTATTTATTATATCTACTTTTATATATTAATACGTCAATTAACGCGATCTCCACCTGTCACTTTTGATAGATATTATTTACATATAAAACAATGTTGACCTAAAACAAACATGTTAGTATTTTATAAAACACCCTTCCTGTGAAGATTGGACTGTAGGTATCCCACATATCCCTAGGTCTGTTTTTTGGCCACTTCTTCACATGTTCTCAGTAAACCGCCCCCGTGGTGTAACAGTCAATGCACCTGGCCACGAGCCTAGGGGTCCCGGGTTCGACTCCCGGCCGGTACCTTGGTTATTTTCTCCCGAAAGAGGAACTACCATAGCGGTCACCAAGGTTAGGTTAGAATTATCGGTGGCTCCACATGTGGAGAGTGTGAATGTTACTCTGTCGTCACAGCGCGCTCTTGAACTCTGGACCCGCCGTGTGGGGCGCTAGGGGGCAGGTCACGTGGCCTTTCTCTCTGGCTTCCACGCGGGCGGGACCACAGTTCGACCCCAATCACTTGCACATGATATTAAAGAGCGGTATCTGACATTGTTCTTGATTTGGATCACTTCTGATTGTAACATAATATTTTATTTAGCACCGCGTCTTACTACCCGTTCGGTTTATACGCTTAAGGACTAATTACATTAATGGTTTTAGGAATTGGGAAGGTTGAATATAGAGGAAGTGAACCCACATTTGCGTGGAGGGAGAGAGTGGAAAACCATTTAGGAACAACCGCCCTCCCAGTTCACCCGAGCAAGATTTGAACCTCGATCTCCCCGTCCTCGGTAGTCTAGCTCTACACGACTAGCGCTTTAGCTAACAACGCCACCGAGACGGGTTGTAATAAAACAGAAAGCTGTAGACTACAAGTGGCTAAAAGGGTTTCATGAACATCACTAAACAACAAGAGTGTTTCACCATCACCATCACCATCACCATCACCTCATCAGGACATGTAAAGAGCCTCCATTAGTACTGGGCTACGAGTGATGTTACCCACACTTGCAATATTATCGCCCTCCCCACAACATGTTGCCATCTATTCAAGAAGAATGCTAAGAAACCAACCATTGCCTGAACCAAACCCGGTTCCTCGAAGCACGACGTCCCTCCCCTCACCCCTTGTTGCACCCTGTTCTCGGGGCTGATCGATAGCCCAGGCAGGAGTTGTCGTGGAGCCCGGGTGTGGGACCAACGCCCTTGGTTGCCGGGCTCTTCGCGCGTGCGTGCTCCGGGCTCCTCTACAGCCTCCTCCCTGCGTGTGTGTGTGGCGGGTTGCAGTTCCTTTGACACTACGTGGCAAACAACCACGGTACACTCGACCGGGATTCGAACCCTCATCCCACAAAGTCCATCTGTTATATCTGAAACAAATATCGTCCTTTAGATTCCTTAAAAGGGAAAGGGGGGTCAAGGTTCTTCATGGAGAAGTCCCCCCGACCGGAAATGCCAAGGAATATTTTTAAACATTGAATCCTTTGAAGAAGAAATTTTAAAATGTGAAGGTTAGGAAAAAAAAAATCGTGGGTTGTAGGTACTCAGTCTTGGCATTGAGTAGAAATATACAGATACATTTCTGACCTTAAATTCAAGAGGGGTTTGGAAACAACCCCCCCCCCCCCCCTTTCCAATGCACCTTGTTACGGCCCTGAATCTCTTCTCTATTATCTCCGGGTCCAAATAATCGCTCAACTTATTGCGAGTTTGTGAATGTGAGGAATGCCAGGCCTCTACCGTGGTTCGGATTCCACGTTAAACTGTAGGTCCTCCATTTCATCTCACAATCACCCTACCATTGCACATTAGCGTAAGTGCGTATAACCCGAACGGGTAGTAAGACGCGGTGCTAATAATAATAATAATAATAATAATAATAATATTGCGAGTTTTCCTTCGTATGGTCCAACCTTCTATAAAAGTCCCTACACCTTGGTTCGTGCCGACCAAAACATCACAATACAAGGCAACATTACCCTCGCGTATCTACAGTAGCCCCATGGCTTCTTTGGTGCTGGCTGACATTTCACAGCTGACTTCTGACAGTCAACATTTAGGTATATACCTAAATGTTGACTGTCAGAAGTGACAGCTGCTAAACACATGTTTTTTGCAGATCATATGGCTCGGCGTAGGGATACATAATTTGGTCTGGTAGCTTTTCAAAGCCATCAGCTTTCAGTCAGCACCAAAGAAGCCATGGGGCTACTGTAGCTACAAGAACAACACCTAATAAATATTTGGTTATCGACGAGATTGTATCTTCCTCCTTGTTTTAAAATGACTCTATGTTTGTGAATATATTCCTGGCGTGACGTCACCATGGCAACGGGGTTTGTGCTTGTATGTTAATCTACTGAAAGCTTTCGCACACTTGTTTTTAATGACACTCCCCAAAACGAAATATGAATTTAGTGTTCTTTACTAAATAAGATAATAATTTACTTTATTGGAGTTTTTTTAAAACTTTTTTATCCACATAAAAAAGTTTTTTTAAGTACCCCGTTCGACTTGTACGCTAATGGTTTTAAGGATCAGGCAGGCTTTATTTAGAGGAAGTGTACCCACATTTGCGTGTAGAAAAAGAGATAGTGGAAAACTATTTTGGAAAAACCACTCTCAGTACACCCGGCCGAGATTCGAACCTCGGATCTTCCCGTCATTGTCATTTTAATCTTCCGTCAGAGAAGCGCCTTAGGCCATGCGGCCAACGAAGCAGGTTAAAAAAATTATATTTTGTTTATATTGTCCAACTTTTTTCACGTATTCATACGTCAAGTCATATGATTTGCTGCGGTCACTTTTGATAGATAGCAATACCCATAAACTAATATCATACCTGGTAAAATTATATTTATTTTGACCCCAAAAAGTTTGTATTTTCTAGAACGATCGTTCTATGACACTTTGACTAGAAGTTTGTATTTTCTAGAACGATCGTTCTATGACACTTGGACCGGAAGTTTGTATTTTCTAGAACGATCGTTCTATGGCACTTGGACTGGGATTCACTGACATTAATTGTGCCCGGCTAGTCGTAAGTGGTGCCCTTTTAAATGTAAGCTTTATTTTCCCGTGATTATAGCTATCATGTTTTATTTTGAGGATGTTTTAAGTCCGCTCCTCTTCTGTCTGCCCCCTCCTTCCCCCATCCCTCCACTACAGACGGTTTATATCAAAACCTCTTCCCTGATAACGTAACGTGATTATTGAATGGTCCTTTCTTCTCCTTGGGTGCGTCATCAGTCCCTGAGACAATGGTAGGATCAGTGAACTCGCCGTCTCTGTCGGTAGCACCCTTGTGGTCGCGTGGTCTAAGGCGTCACTAGACTGCCGATAACTGGGAGATTGGGGTTAGAACCCCGGTCGAGTGTACCTTGGGAGGTTTGTACTAAATGGTTTTCTTTTCTCTCAACGCAAATGTGGGTACATTTCCTTTTAAGTAGGCCTTTCTCATTCCTAACACATTATAGTAATTAGTAACATAGGCGAATGCCACGAATGGGTAGTAAGACGTGGTGCCAAAAAATAAAATATTGACAGGTACATTAACAGCTGGCTTTGCTTACCCTGGCGACACTCCACTGTCAATGTTTTGAGAGTTCCCAGTTTATTCTCAACCTAGCTGTTATGTAGACTGTCAGAGCAGATGATGGACCACGCACGCTCTACAGCTGCTCCGAAGTGAGACTGGTGGAATATTACTCTCAGGCCTTGGCTTCAGATCCAAGCGGCGAATATCTCTGACGGGTCCAAACAAACTGGGCCTATTCTTGCCCTGCACCGCGTCTTACTACCCGTTCAGGTTATAAGCATATTACGTTAATGTGTCAAGGATGAGGAAGACTAAGTCTAGATCAAGTGTACCAGCATTTGCGTGGAGGGATAGTGGAAACCAACTAGGAAAAACCACCCTCAAACCTACTTGAACCGTCCAGCACTTGAAAGACCCGAGGTCATTGGCATACTGGTCTGTCAGCCTCATTAGACCCTGATACTCACATACCTGCAGCAGAATTATGATAAAAACAGGCTGGCTGCAAGACAGTGATTCAACCACTGGTCAAATGGGGACACAGTGGTAGAGAACATATCACAGGTACAGTTGTAACAAGCTCTGCTTACCCTGGCAACACTCCACTACACTGCTATGTATGACTGGTCAAATGGGGACAGAGTGGGAGAGAACATATCACAGGTACAGTTGTAACAAGCTCTGCTTACCCTGGCGACACTCCACTACACTGCTATGTATGACTGGTCAAATGGGGACAGAGTGGGAGAGAACATATCACAGGTACAGTTGTAACAAGCTCTGCTTACCCTGGCAACACTCCACTACACGACACTCCTGATCTCCCTGGATGAGTCAGTCTCTCCTTGTGAGGTATGGACTGTATGGAGGCTGGCAGCTGTTTGTAGTACGCTCAGGGCGGGACCAATAACTCGTGATGGACAAACCATTACAAGCCCGCAACTGGGCCGCGAGCAAGTTCAGGGGTGTAACGGTTCGTGTCGGCTGGGACAGAGGTTTGTTCAGGGTGTAGCGGTTCGTGTTGGCTGGGACAGAGGTTTGTTCAGGGGTGTAACGGTTCGTGTTGGCTGGGACAGAGGTTTGTTCAGGGGTGTAGCGGTTCGTGTCGGCTGGGACAGAGGTTTGTTCAGGGGTGTAGCGGTTCGTGTTGGCTGGGACAGAGGTTTGTTCAGGGGTGTAACGGTTCGTGTCGGCTGGGACAGAGGTTTGTTCAGGGTGTAACGGTTCGTGTCGGCTGGGACAGAGGTTTGTTCAGGGTGTAACGGTTCGTGTCGGCTGGGACAGAGGTTTGTTCAGGGGTGTAACGGTTCGTGTCGGCTGGGACAGAGGTTTGTTCAGGGGTGTAACGGTTCGTGTTGGCTGGGACAGAGGTTTGTTCAGGGGTGTAGCGGTTCGTGTTGGCTGGGACAGAGGTTTGTTCAGGGGTGTAACGGTTCCGTGAACGACCACATTGTATATATGGCCACTCTGTATCGGCTACAATCTCTCCAAGTTTGTCGCTTACATCTTGAGATGTGAGACGGAAAATTTCCGTTTTGGAAAATTGTCCCTACACTTTTTCCGGGGAATTTTCCAAGTAAGACCACCTGCTTCGGTGGCCGCACGATTCCACCGTTCCACTATCGCAAGAGACTAGACTGCCGTTTACAGAGAGATTGGGGTTCTGTTCGGGTGCACTGAGGGAGGTTTTCCACTCACTCTCCACACAAATGCGGGTGTAATTTCTGCAAATTCAGCCTTCCCTATCCCTAAATCATTAGCGTAATTAGTACACAGGCGTATAACCCAAACGGATAGTATGATGTAGTGATAAATTAAAGTGTTGCCAAATCTCCTCTTTCAGTTATGTCTGAAGGTGGTAAGTAGGAGCTACTGGCAACATCGCCGATCCAGCGTTGTGAAACTTGTCTCGCTGATCACAAGAGAACGACAGGTCTGTTTCTCGATAGTAGTCGTACTATCTCTCAGAGATGATATCGAGTGTAGTGGGAGCTATTCTAACTTTCTGAACGAACATTTATTGTGGATTCAACGTTGTTATGATGCAATGTCCCTTTCTGGAAAACTTGGCGACCAACAACAACAACAAAAAGCTGCGAGTCATGTGATCCCCCCGCTCCCCCCCCCTCCCTCACAGCCTGCACACGCGTGTCCTGACGTACCTCCCTCCCCCGCCCCGCCATTACGCCGTGATCAATAATGCCGCCCCCCCATCTAGCACTCGCCCTATTAAACCCTTTGTTCTCGAGCCTCGCCACATACTGCTTGCTGCCCTTGGGAGGTTCCAATTTACACTCTTAGAGAGAGACACGGGGTTCGATGCCAGGGGAGCCTCGGGCCTTTGTAGTACAACTGGCCATTCGTGTTGACACACGATGTAAAGATAAACCAGTAAACCCTTGCGAAACTTTCGCACATTCAACTTTTCCCTTACCCCCACCCCCCCAAAAAAAGATTTAGTCTTTGGTTGGGTTACTGAACTTAAATACTCAGCGAAGTGTATACACAAAATAGCAAAGAGAGTTTATTTTCGGTAATTGATACAAAAATATTGTTAGATTTTTTTTTAACTTAAAATTTAAACAAGCTATGTGTTTTAACATAAACTGAGTATGCTATGTCAGAAGTCGGTAAGAAATCCTATCCACTGATACCTTATTCAACGTTGTAGGCTTTGTATTAGTTGAGAAAAAGGAATGTTGACAACAGAAATAATATATACGATTATACAGTACTGAGGAATTATTATTGGAATTTCATAATAACTTTTAAATAAAATAAGGCACATTTTTAGAGGGGCAAGTTTTACCGACTTTAATCAATGTTAGGTGTCCTATTAAACTCAGGGTCTACTTAGTGTTTATAGACTTAACTTTGTCTTTAATGCGTGCGTGTGATTTGTTTTTATATAACTGTACGTAGGTCAGCCAAATTTCTCCCACATTTATGTTTGTTAGTAGCTCAATATTATAGTCATAACCTAACTAATACATTTCCCTCTTGAACGCAACAAGTAGAAACTAAATAAAATAATGACGAGATTCATTTTTTACCAACAATTTTGCCCCCCCCCTTTCCCTTCTTCGACACACACCCCTTCATTCCAGACCACCCTATTTGATCTGTATGTACTCATGTGACATGCTCTAGGTGCCCCCTCCCTCAATCCAGTTCCTTCCCCTACGTAATAAGCCGCAATCCACCACTGCGGAGAAATGTCACCTCTACATATTTAGGTGAACCTCTGGATATCAAATACTCTGGTAAATTTCGCAGTTAAAATGAAACTGTATGAACCCGCCCTAATCATTATGAAGGCGGGTCCTCGTTGAGTCATAAACTGTGGATTCTTGGTGAGCCCGAGATTCCCAGGGCGGAATGTAAACAATATTCATATACGGGGGGGCGGGGGGGAGGGCTTGTATTTAGGCGTGAGTACATGCTCGAGGAAGGAAGGGGGTCGTATAAAACCCAACAACTTCATGGTCACAAACTGTACTGTAAGGAAATAAGGACGAGAAGGTTCTCATGTAAGGAAATGCACCAGCGTTCACCTGGATACGGGAAACCACTGGGGGCACGAACCCCGGTCTATATTCGAGCCACGTTAACGCACACCTAACTCTGATGGTTTACAAGTACTCCCCTATTGGTACCTTGATGAACAAGCACTCCCCTATTGGTACCTTGATGAACAAGTACTCCCCTATTGGTACCTTGATGAACAAGTACTTCCCCTATTGGTACCTTGCTGAACAAGCACTCCCCTATTGGTACCTTGATGAACAAATACTCCCCTATTGGTACCTTGATGAACAAGTACTCCCCTATTGGTACCTTGATGAACAAGTACTCCCCTATTGGTACCTTGATGAACAAGTACTCCCCTATTGGTACTTTGATGAACAAGTACTCCCCTATTGGTACTTTGATGAACAAGTACTCCCCTATTGGTACTTTGATGAACAAGTACTCCCCTATTGGTACCTTGATGAACAAGTACTCCCCTATTGGTACCTTGATGAACAAGTACTCCCCTATTGGTACCTTGATGAACAAGTACTCCCCTATTGGTACCTTGATGAACAAGTACTCCCCTATTGGTACCTTGATGAACAAGTACTTCCCCTATTGGTACCTTGATGAACAAGCAACTCCCTATTGGTACCTTGATGAACAAGCACTCCCCTATTGGTACCTTGATGAACAAGCACTCCCCTATTGGTACCTTGATGAACAAGCACTCCCCTATTGGTACCTTGATGAACAAGTACTCCCCTATTGGTACCTTGATGAAAATACTCCCCTATGGTACCTTGATGAACAAGTATTCCCCTATTGGTACCTTGATGAACAAGTACTTCCCTATTGGTACCTTGATGAACAAGTACTCCCCTATTGGTACCTTGATGAACAAGTATTCCCCTATTGGTACCATTGATGAACAAGTACTCCCCTATTGGTACCTTGATGAACAAGTACTCCCCTATTGGTACCTTGATGAACAAGTACTCCCCTATTGGTACCTTGATGAACAAGTACTCCCCTATTGGTACCTTGATGAACAAGTATTCCCCTATTGGTACCTTGATGAACAAGTACTCCCCTATTGGTACCTTGATGAACAAGCGGGGCCTCCAGCATCGGTGATCACGTGGTCTTAATTGTCGCCATCAAAGGAGGATGGGTTGCCGGTGACGGGGAAATAAGGGTTCAGATCCCGGCTGGGTATACCTCCTAAATGGTTTCTCACCTTCACTCTCTGCGCAAAGGCAAGTGCATTTCCTATAAATTCAACCTTCCTCATTCCTAACACATTTGCCTAAAACCCGGCGGGTAGTATGACGCGATAAAACGGGGAAAAAAGATCTGTTCGAGCTATTGCGGGTACATTTCCTCCAAGTTACCCTTTCAGCACCCATCACTCTGAGTGGTGACAGGGGGTTATATGCTTGGTGTTGAATGTGCCGATAAAGAATAATCACCTGGTCTTATTTAGTATCGGAAGATGTTTCTCCAGATGTTTTCCAGCTGCGGCAAGAAGAGGTTTGTAGGCCTCCTAGTTGACTACCACCCCATGTGGAGGCGAGTGTCGTGTTCCCACCAGTAGTTGGTGGTGTTTAACACCGCGTCTTACTACCCGTTAGGGTTATACCCTTATGTACAAACCACGCCAGTGGTTTTAAAGGTTAGGGATATTATATTTATAGGAACTGTACCTGCATTTGCACGAAGAAGAGAATATAAAACCACCCTCAGTACACCCGAGCGAGATTTGAACGTCGATCTCCCAGTCATCCGCATTTTAGTTTGTTTGATGCTAAACAGTTGTTAATTACTGGTGTAATCTGTGTTGTGACGAGGTGGTGTCTTGCAATATGCAAGTATGTTCCTTGAACCACGTCTTTTACCATTACGTACTTTACTGGCCAATTTAGATTTGAAACATGTTCTAACCAGAGTAATTGTACTGTCACTTCTGTCAAGATAGAGTTTCCATCAATTTATTGAATTAATTATACCGCCTCACAAAGTATTGTGTCCTTTGACTCTCATGATACAACCTCTGTCTCTATCCCTTGTGCCTCATGATGCAACCTCTCAGTCTATATCCCTTGTGTCTCATGATGCAACCTCTCAGTTTGTATCCCTTGTGTCTCATGATGCAACCTCTTAGTCTGTATCCCTTGTGTCTCATGATGCAACCTCTCAGTCTGTATCCCTTGTGTCTCATGATGCAACCTCTGTCTGTATTCCTTGTGTCTCATGATGCAACCTCTCAGTCTGTATTCCTTGTGTCTCATGATGCAACCTCTCAGTATCTATCCCTTGTGCCTCATGATGCAACCTCTCAGTCTGTATCCCTTGTGTCTCATGATGCAACCTCTCAGTCTGTATTCCTTGTGTCTCATGATGCAACCTCTCAGTCTGTATCCCTTGTGCCTCATGATGCAACCTCTCAGTCTGTATCCCTTGTGCCTCATGATGCAACCTCTCAGTCTGTATCCCTTGTGCCTCATGATGCAACCTCTCAGTCTATATCCCTTGTGTCTCATGATGCAACCTCTCAGTCTGTATCCCTTGTGCCTCATGATGCAACCTCTCAGTCTGTATCCCTTGTGTCTCATGATGCAACCTCTCAGTCTGTATCCCTTGTGCCTCATGATGCAACCTCTCAGTCTGTATCCCTTGGCAGGATGCTGTTTGAACGAATGAGTGTTGTACCAAGCAGACAGGATCTTGCAGGCGAATGTCTTGATAGGGAGCGATGTCAGGAGATGAGATTTCCTTTTCTTCCTGGAGTCGTCTCTCCCCTATCGGAGAGCCGAGGAAACGCACTACGGAACTCACTTCTTGGTTTCGTCGACGAGAAGAGTCGAGTCGTCAAAATATTTGATTTGTGCAACAGTTCTGACGGAACATAACATAAGATACACATCACATCCGCCAAGTGGGAAATAGCCCGGGAGCCTGAGCGAGGTAATTCGTAGAGGAAAAAATTTGTCTTACTACCCGCTCGGATTATACGCCTATGTATTTTTTTTTTCACTAATGTTTTAGCAATTATGAAGGTTTAATTTAGAGGAAGTACACCCGCACTTGTGGGGAGAGAGAGTGATAAACCATTGAAAAATGTTAATCGTTAATATAGAATAATCGCCCGGGATACCTCATTCGCGTGGAAGGAGAGAGGGAAAATAGGCCTTCAACAACTGTTGACACAATGGTCGTTACAGGTATTCAACAACTGTTGACATTAACATCTGAAGACCGAACGTATCAACTGAAGCTTATTTTTTTAAATTTGTTCAAAAATATTTTTAAAATTTAAAATCTTCTAAAACAATTATCTTAACACACCTGCTTCGGTGACCGCATGGTCTAAAGCGTCACGATATTGTTAGACTAGACTGCCGATAACAGGGAGATAAGGTTCGAATCTCTGTCGGGTGTACTCAAGTTTCCCCCCCGAAATGGTTTTCCACTCTCCCTCTACGCGAATGAGGGTACATTTATCTTAATTTCACCTTATTAGTTCATAATATATTAACGTAATTAGTGAATCACCTTAACTCGCTTCAACTTGAATCCCCCCTTAAAAACTGGTTCGTCTGACCTGTTGTTAACAGTCCCATCTCTTGGCAGGTGGAGGAACATCTATTGGAGTAACTCTCCCTCCCCCTGAAGAATATTGTCAGTCTGTTGTAGGTGGAGGAACATCTATTGGAGTAACTCTCCCTCCCCCTGAAGAATATTGTCAGTCTGTTGTAGGTGGAGGAACATCTATTGGAGTAACTCTCCCTCCCCCTGAAGAATATTGTCAGTCTGTTGTAGGTGGAGGAACATCTATTGGAGTAACTCTCCCTCCCCCTGAAGAATATTGTCAGTCTGTTGTAGGTGGAGGAACATCTATTGAAGTAACTCTCCCTCCCCCTGAAGAATATTGTCAGTCTGTTGCAGGTGGAGGAACATCTATTGAAGTAACTCTCCCTCCCCCTGAAGAATATTGTCAGTCTGTTGCAGGTGGAGGAACATCTATTGGAGTAACTCTCCCTCCCCCTGAAGAATATTGTCAGTCTGTTGTAGGTGGAGGAACATCTATTGAAGTAACTCTCCCTCCCCCTGAAGAATATTGTCAGTCTGTTGCAGGTGGAGGAACATCTATTGGAGTAACTCTCCCTCCCTCTGAAGAATATTGTCAGTCTGTTGTAGGTGGAGGAACATCTATTGAAGTAACTCTCCCTCCCCCTGAAGAATATTGTCAGTCTGTTGCAGGTGGAGGAACATCTATTGAAGTAACTCTCCCTCCCCCTGAAGAATATTGTCAGTCTGTTGTAGGTGGAGGAACATCTATTGGAGTAACTCTCCCTCCCTCTGAAGAATATTGTCAGTCTGTTGTAGGTGGAGGAACATCTATTGGAGTAACTCTCCCTCCCCCTGAAGAATATTGTCAGTCTGTTGCAGGTGGAGGAACATCTATTGAAGTAACTCTCCTTCCCTCTGAAGAATATTGTCAGTCTGTTGCAGGTGGAGGAACATCTATTGAAGTAACTCTCCCTCCCTCTGAAGAATATTGTCAGTCTGTTGCAGGTGGAGGAACATCTATTGAAGTAACTCTACCTCCCTCTGAAGAATATTGTCAGTCTGTTGCAGGTGGAGGAACATCTATTGAAGTAACTCTACCTCCCTCTGAAGAATATTGTCAGTCTGTTGTAGGTGGAGGAACATCTATTGGAGTAACTCTACCTCCCTCTGAAGAATATTGTCAGTCTGTTGTAGGTGGAGGAACATCTATTGGAGTAACTCTCCCTCCCTCTGAAGAATATTGTCAGTCTGTTGCAGGTGGAGGAACATCTATTGAAGTAACTCTACCTCCCTCTGAAGAATATTGTCAGTCTGTTGCAGGTGGAGGAACATCTATTGAAGTAACTCTACCTCCCTCTGAAGAATATTGTCAGTCTGTTGTAGGTGGAGGAACATCTATTGGAGTAACTCTCCCTCCCCCTGAAGAATATTGTCAGTCTGTTGTAGGTGGAGGAACATCTATTGGAGTAACTCTCCCTCCCTCTGAAGAATATTGTCAGTCTGTTGTAGGTGGAGGAACATCTATTGGAGTAACTCTCCCTCCCCCTGAAGAATATTGTCAGTCTGTTGCAGGTGGAGGAACATCTATTGGAGTAACTCTCCCTCCCTCTGAAGAATATTGTCAGTCTGTTGCAGGTGGAGGAACATCTATTGAAGTAACTCTCCCTCCCTCTGAAGAATATTGTCAGTCTGTTGCAGGTGGAGGAACATCTATTGAAGTAACTCTACCTCCCTCTGAAGAATATTGTCAGTCTGTTGCAGGTGGAGGAACATCTATTGGAGTAACTCTCCCTCCCCCTGAAGAATATTGTCAGTCTGTTGCAGGTGGAGGAACATCTATTGAAGTAACTCTCCCTCCCTCTGAAGAATATTGTCAGTCTGTTGCAGGTGGAGGAACATCTATTGAAGTAACTCTCCCTCCCCTGAAGAATATTGTCAGTCTGTTGCAGGTGGAGGAACATCTATTGAAGTAACTCTCCCTACCCCTGAAGAATATTGTCAGTGTATCTGACCTGTTGTACAAACTCCCGCCTTGTATGCGCTTGCGCAGAAACAAGTGAAGGGAGGGTGGTATAAAGGGTGCTCTATGTGCTCGTTCAAGTAAAGAGGATGCTGTATGGCTGTGTGATGGCTCTTTGGGTTGGAAAGGGGACCATTTTTAAACTTCTTTGGTTTTATGGCTCACCCCCACCCCGTCCCTTTGCTGCGTCTGGGTACACTCTGTTTATCCTGAAAGGTTACCTTGACTGATTACACTATGGTCCTATCTTATAAGATACACCATAGTATAACCAAGCAAGGTAGCAGTCTTACCTTGACTGATTACACTATGGTCCTATCTTATAAACTGCACCATAGCGGAACCAAGCAAGGTAGCAGTCTTACCTTGACTGATTACACTATGGTCCTATCTTATAAGATACACCATAGTATAACCAAGCAAGGTAGCAGTCTTACCTTGACTGATTACACTATGGCCCTATCTTATAAATTGCACCATAGTGTAACCAAGCAAGGTAGCAGTCTTACCTTGACTGATTACACTATGGTCCTATCTTATAAGATACACCATAGTGTAACCAAGCAAGGTAGCAGTCTTACCTTGACTGATTACACTATGACCCTATCTTATAAATTGCACCATAGTGTAACCAAGCAAGGTAGCAGTCTTACCTTGACTGATTACACTATGGTCCTATCTTATAAGATACACCATAGTATAACCAAGCAAGGTAGCAGTCTTACCTTGACTGATTACACTATGACCCTATCTTATAAATTGCACCATAGTGTAACCAAGCAAGGTAGCAGTCTTACCTTGACTGATTACACTATGGTCCTATCTTATAAGATACACCATAGTATAACCAAGCAAGGTAGCAGTCTTACCTTGACTGATTACACTATGGTCCTATCTTATAAGATACACCATAGTATAACCAAGCAAGGTAGCAGTCTTACCTTGACTGATTACACTATGGCCCTATCTTATAAATTGCACCATAGTGTAACCAAGCAAGGTAGCAGTCTTACCTTGACTGATTACACTATGACCCTATCTTATAAGCTACACCATAGTGTAACCAAGCAAGGTAGCAGTCTTACCTTGACTGATTACACTATGGTCCTATCTTATAAATTGCACCATAGTGTAACCAAGCAAGGTAGCAGTCTTACCTTGACTGATTACACTATGACCCTATCTTATAAACCACACCATAGTGGAACCAAGCAAGATAGCAGTCTTACCTTGACTGATTACACTATGGTCCTCTCTTATAAACTACACCATAGTGGAACCTAGCAAGGTAGCAGTCTTACCTTGACTGATTACACTATGGTCCTATCTTATAAGATACACCATAGTGGAACCAAGCAAGGTAGCAGTCTTACCTTGACTGATTACACTATGACCCTATCTTATAAGATACACCATAGTGGAAACAAGCAAGGTAGCAGTCTTACCTTGACGTATTACACTATGGTCCTATCTTATAAGATACACCATAGTGGAAACAAGCAAGGTAGCAGTCTTACCTTGACGTATTACACTATGACCCTATCTTATAAGATACACCATAGTGGAAACAAGCAAGGTAGCAGTCTTACCTTGACTGATTACACTATGGTCCTATCTTATAAGATACACCATAGTATAACCAAGCAAGGTAGCAGTCTTACCTTGACTGATTACACTATGACCCTATCTTATAAATTGCACCATAGTGTAACCAAGCAAGGTAGCAGTCTTACCTTGACTGATTACACTATGGTCCTATCTTATAAGCTACACCATAGTGTAACCAAGCAAGGTAGCAGTCTTACCTTGACTGATTACACTATGATACTATCTTATAAGCTGCATCATAGTGGAACCAAGCAAGGTAGCAGTCTTACCTTGACTGATTACACTATGGTCCTATCTTATAAATTGCACCATAGTGTAACCAAGCAAGGTAGCAGTCTTACCTTGACTGATTACACTATGGTCCTATCTTATAAGATACACCATAGTGGAACCAAGCAAGGTAGCAGTCTTACCTTGACTGATTACACTATGGTCCTATCTTATAAGATACACCATAGTGGAACCAAGCAAGGTAGCAGTCTTACCTTGACTGTTTACACTATGACCCTATCTTATAGATACACCATAGTGGAACCAAGCAAGGTAGCAGTCTTACCTTGACTGATTACACTATGACCCTATCTTATAAGATACACCATAGTGGAAACAAGCAAGGTAGCAGTCTTACCTTGACTGATTACACTATGGTCCTATCTTATAAGCGGCACCATAGTTTAAAACATACAAGGTAAGCTTGCTACGTGTGAAGGTAATGAGTGCACACATGATCAGGGTCATCATTGCAAGAAAATAAATTTATTGCGCGCAACATTGGCACCCTCAACTCCTGAGTCTTAATTGACAACTGGATAAAGGCTTTTATTATTTTACAAAATGAAATCAAATAATCTTGTAAATTAGTTTGCGGTTTACCAACAGATGTTTTTACAGTGAAACAATTATACTAACACATGTTAATTATGATACAACCAACAGTTGATCTTGCAGAGGTTCAATATTCACACGGAACAGACGGTACTTGGTTGGAAACTGCTTGAATATCTTGTGTGTGTGTGTGTGTGTGCTTTCAGCCACAATTATCCCCCCATTTTATTCTACCATGGGTTTTTAAGAGCAACTTCGTTAAAGCAACCAAAAAACCCCCATATATTAAAAGGAAAAGGAGGGGCGTTCAAAAAATAAGAGTGAAAAGAAAACAGGAAGAATGGGGAAAGCAAAGAGTAAAATTATTTTTTTGAAGGGTGGAAATGTCAAAACGGAAACGTGGTATGCCTTTGGGGGAGTTCCTAGGGCAGGGGAAGGGGGAGATTATGATGATTTTGATGAGGGCTTCTGCTTGAAGGATTCGAGGGAATAAAAAAAAGGTGGGGGGGCAATTAACACTCGAGGCTAGAAAGAGGGGATGACTTTATTGCGTAATGTTGATTCAAATAATATGTTTTTTATTTCCCTCGCTCTCCACGCGAATTACTACCCGTCCTTGCATATTTATACTTTTGGAGTAGAGATGAAGAAGGTAGAAGTTCGACCAAATGTATGTGCATTCGCGGGGAAGAAGATCAGTAAGACTATTTAGGAAATAAAAACACCTCGGTAAAGCTTGCCGGGATTCAAATTCCGACCTCTCCGCCATCAGCAAACCAGACCAGATGAGACACACTTTAGTCTGTGTGTACACAAATACAAGTTAGTCATTTGTTCATGTTAGGACATAAACGGAGACGAGAGATGAATTGTTCTCATCACGCAGTAGAACAAACATTAATTGGTCACATATCAACAAACATACATTCCCATGTGAGGTATGTAGAGCGTAACTTGGTAGCTGAGTGTGTAGATCACCTCGAGTAGCCTCTTAACAACTGGCGTCCTTCCCGGCCCTCATCTCCTGAAAAGGTCAACTCGCTGTCATATACTAAAAAGTAGGGGTATTTCCCCAAGTGACTGGTTTTGCCAATACTCTATGTAATGCTAATTGGCAAAACAATCTCTGTTTTTGAAAACACGACCTGTTTCGAGTACATAACTGCTGATTTATAACAATTGACAGTGCGATTCCTCAAGCTTACGTCATCCTTGCATGCTCTAGATTATCAAAGGCTGCAATCTACGACAGAAGAGACCCTGTGTGATTGGTCAAATGGTACAGATTCAATTTTCTCACGGTTTGAAAGCTGGCGGCTGTCAAGTTCTAAAGATCATTATAAGTTTTGTTTTAGAAGTTGAGGGTGGTTCTCGCTACAAAGATAACTTAAGTGTGTGTCTTGTGTTGAGAGTAGCGTTATTCTAGGTTAAGTTGGTTAGCTAGTGGGAATGTCTAATGTCCCTCATTATGTTCCAGTGCGGGGTGAAGATGACAGCATGGGTCCCGTGTTCATGAGGGAGCCGCCCAACAGGGTTGACTTCTCCAACACGACGGGCGCCGTGGTCGAGTGCTCAGCGCGAGGGACGCCCGCTCCAGAGATCATCTGGGTCAGGACTGACGGGACAGCCGTGGGTGACGTTCCGGGTCTGAGACAGGTACAAACTCTCCCACGGGTCTGAGACAGGTGACAAACTCTCCCATGGGTCTGAGACATGTAACAAACTACCACGGGTCTGAGACAGGTAACAAACACTCCCACGGGTCTGAGACAGGTACAAACACTCCCACGGGTCTGAGACAGGTAACAAACACTCCCACGGGTCTGAGACAGGTAACAAACACTCCCACGGGTCTGAGACAGGTACAAACACTCCCACGGGTCTGAGACAGTTAACAAACACGCCCACGGGTCTGAGACAGGTACAAACACTCCCACGGGTCTGAGACAGTTAACAAACACGCCCACGGATCTGAGACAGGTAACAAACACTCCCACGGGTCTGAGACAGGTAACAAACTCTCCCACGGGTCTGAGACAGGTACATACTCTCCCACGGGTCTGAGACAGGTAACAAACACTCCCACGGGTCTGAGACAGGTACAAACTCTCCCACGGGTCTGAGACAAGTAAAAAACACTCCCACGGGTCTGAGACAGGTACAGACTCTCCCACGGGTCTGAGACAGGTAAAAAACATTCCCACGAGTCTGAGACAGGTACAAACTCTCCCACGGGTCTGAGACAGGTAACAAACTCTCCCACGGGTCTGAGACAGGTAACAAACTCTCCCACGGGTCTGAGACAGGTACAGACTCTCCCACGGGTCTGAGACAGGTAACAAACACTCCCACGGGTCTGAGACAGGTACAAACTCTCCCACGGGTCTGAGACAGGTAACAAACACTCCCACGGGTCTGAGACAGGTACAAACACTCCCACGGGTCTGAGACAGGTACAGACTCTCCCAAGGGCAAATTTTGCTATTGATAATATTAAAAACAATAAAGTCTACACGAGAAGAGAGTTTGGAGCCCTAGGAGGTTTCGAGTTCTGTCGTAATCATAATAAACCCTGTTAGTAAAGAATTTATCATATCACGCAGCGACAAATTTTCTTTGAACGTTTTCAAACCTAAGAGAGTCAGTTAAGTTCATGGTATTCCAAGCAATAGTAGCATATTCTAACTTAGATCTAACCAAGGCGTAGTACAGACATAAAAAACAGTCAACTTTCTTAAATGATGAAGTAATAAATTTAATAAGTCCAAGTAATTTCAATGAATGGGAAATTACATGGTCAACATGATAGTGGAAATAAAGTTTGCTGTCCATGAGAACACCAAGATCATTAATATAATATATAATAATAATAATAATCTAATGTTTTGTTTAATGTATATATATGGCTTTCACCCACCTGGATAGGCCTAGTACCTAATTTAGGAGTTTTATAATTCATACAGCTTAAAACCGACATGGTGCCGATATCTATATTCTACTTAGGATAAAAAACTGGAATTGAGACCAATGAAACAAAATTGAAAAAAAATAATTATTTTAAAATAAAGAAACTACTACACTGATTGTGATTTAATTGTTTTCAAAGAAGAACGCAGAAAACATACATTTAAATACATTTTTTCTGTTTCAAGCATAATTTTTATATATAATATTCCGGTTAATCATCCGTGAGATAGGTCTAAACTACAAAATGAAATTTAAAAAAAAATGCAATTTGAATGCATTTAGTGCCAGTCCTATAATGCTATGCGAAGAGTGATACGGTTATTTTATCATTTTTGTAAGGTTGTGCAAGGAAAATCACCCATACAGCGATCTATGTAGCGATTCTTCTATTATTTTTATCTGCATATACTGTTTAATATTCTAGTGACCCTATCTCTCAGGTAACACCAGAACTAGCACAAATCTGGAGAGTCATTCAGGGCATCTTATAGCACTTTTGTTGGTAGAAGGCAGAGCCGATCAGATTGGCTCGTGGCACTTTTGTTGGTAGAAGGCAGAGCCGATCAGATTGGCTCGTGGCACTTTTGACGGTAGAAGGCAGAGCTGATCAGATTGGCTCGTGGCACTTTTGACGGTAGAAGGCAGAGCTGATCAGATTGGCTTGTGGCACTTTTGTCGGTAGAAGGCAGAGCCGATCAGATTGGTTCGTGGCACTTTTGTCAGTAGAAGGCAGAGCCGATCAGATTGGCTCGTGGCACTAAAATGGTTAATATAGCTGTTGTTATTTATTTAACAGCAGGTTGATTGTATTTGCAGGTGCTACCTAATGGTAACCTGGTGTTTCCGCCATTCAGAGCGGAGGACTATAAACAGGAAGTCCATGCCCAGGTGTATATTTGCTTGGCCAAGAACTCGGTTGGCTCCATTCACTCCCGGGATGTCAACGTGAGAGCAGGTAAAAACCAACTCTTCGACCACTTCTTCCTTTCAGTCACATGGTTTGTCACAACCGATATGGAGTGTTCACAAAGTAGTTCACGTTCAGTCAAACTTCGTTGATAAATTAAATTACAACTGTATTGTTCTTGAGTTTTATTATTATCATGTTATACAAATATTGATATGAAAATTAATGACCAAATCAAAAAACTCATCTTAAACTTTATCGAGTAACATTTTATTTTGTATAATTGTTCAGTCCTTAGGTAAAGACTAGATAATATTTTTTGAACACTCTGTATGACCCAACATGTCATGGTTACTTCATGAATATAAACTGTCAGAATTTAAATATCAGCATCCTTTAAGGTGGGACCGGACACAAGATAAAGTATGTTTTTTTTTGGTAGGTTTTATGGACAAAAAAACTTTGTTTGAACAAAATAAATTAAGTATTGTTTCAGTAGCGTCGAATTTAATTTTCTACATAACCCACTTCGGCGACCTCATGGTCTAAAACGCCACTTTCACAGTATACTAGACCGCTGAAGACGGGAAGATCCGGGTTTTGACCCTGGTCGGGTGTACCGAGGGTGGTTTTTCCAAAATGATTTTTCACTCTCCCTCCACACAAACGTGGGTACACTTCCTTTACCTATAATCTTCCTAATCCATAAAACCATTAGCGTAATTAGTACATGAGCGTGTAACATGAACGGGTAGTAAGACGCGTTGCTAAATAAAAGCCTCCATCCTCTTACACATGAGTTTCCAATCGCCACATCTGCCTACTTGTACTATGTATAATTAAAAAAAAAAGGTT
The DNA here is from genome assembly GCA_033556935.1 of Timema podura. NCBI lineage: Eukaryota > Metazoa > Arthropoda > Insecta > Phasmatodea > Timematidae > Timema > Timema podura. The sequence continues at coordinate 61,347,349 of JAVRXN010000012.1, read as the reverse complement.
CATTGAATTTTTTAAATCTTTTAATGAAGTAACCATGTAATGTTGTTTGAAACTATGTTGTCAATTTTGTGAAGGAACTAAACATATGTTATAGGTACATAGGGCTCATATTGATATTATTAAACAAAACTAAACAAACCAAAAAAATTGTTAAGGTAAATAAAGCAAAAGTACTTAAGCGTATAACCCGAATGGGTAGTAAGACGCAGTGCTAAATACAAAAAAAAATCTAGAAAGTACAAACTTTTTTGTAAATACTGATAATATTTTGCTATTATATTATTATTATTATTGTTGTTATTGTTATTATTTTATCTGTATTGATAATATCAATCTAAAGTTACAGCTGTAGATCACATGAAAGTAGATCTAATAATTTTTCTAGCGGTCAGCTAAGGCTCTTTATAGTACGTATAGCGAAATGTTTGGTTCTTTCACAAAAGTGGCAAAGCCTGTTTAGTTTCGGAAGTGTAGGGCACCTAATTTAATTTTTTTCTCGCTAAGACTGTGAAACAGATGCGGGGTTAGTATTAATGATCATTAAATTAAGCAGCTCTTTACAACTTCATGTTTTAAATAAAACATTTTTACACATACTTAGAAGAGTTTTTTTTTTAGCCAGATCGTGTTATTTATTTGTTAGTTCATGGGTGTATATTTAACTTGAGTTTTAACCTCTGGCCCACTTTATTTGCTTAAAAATAAACTGAACAGAAAACCAAAATGAACTGTGACACTTTCGATAATGTATAAACATTTTCCTGGGAAATATTAGTTGAGGGCGTGAAAAAATAGTTCCCCCTCTTGGGGTCCGCTTAGCCCTGACAGGGAACTGTTTATTTCCATCCTTAACTGTATTTACAGTTTTGGAAAATGTTAGAAGGGCTGCTTCTTAAAACACACTTTAAGGTGCTCTATCGCTTCCACTTTGCATGTTTATTATCTTTTTAAATGATGTTTTTATAAATAACATTTGATGATTTTTTTTATTGGTTTCAAAGCTGAACAAAATAATCACTTCAGTAGATACTTTAAATTTTTTGGTACATGTTATCTCAATAGCCTAGTTCTTGAATATCTGTCATCACAGAAAAAAATATTTATTTGAGGCATTAAGTGCACTGGTAACCCACTGATTATATCAGCACATGAGAATTTCTTTGAGCGAGAGTGAAAGGTCCTACCAATTTGGCCAGCCTACCTTCCAGGGTTCTGTTACACACCACAATCGACAAGGGACCGACTACTTTACTTTCCCTCCGAAGGAAGCTGTGACACAGATTTTTATCACCCAAGAGAAATCATCGACCCTGGCTGGGTTTGAACCCATGAACATCGGGTCCTGAGGCGAGCACTTTACCCCCAAGCGCATCGCGGAACACGAACAGGACTTTTTCTCTTGACTTAACAAGTTTCTGACTCACTTTGGCAGTCGAATGGTCCAAGGCGACACTCCCGCAAAATACTAGACTGTCGATGACAGGCAGATCACGGTTTGAATGCTGGTTAGGTGTACCGAGCTTATTTTCCCCCCCGAAATTGTTTTCCGCTCTTCGTTCATGCAAATGTTGCTACACATAATCTAAATTCAACCTTCCTGACTCATAACACATTATTGTAGTAAATACTGTGTGTAATCCTAACGGTACTAGAAGAAAAGTCCTGGTCAAATGCCTCGCTAAACCTATGACAGATATTCAACAACTGTTGGTATTACCAAGTGTAGACAATTAAACTAAACTATCTACTGGAGCGATAGTTGATCCATTTTAGCCCACAAAAATGTTTCTTTTAATAAAAACTGCAAAAATACTGACCTTAGCCTGCGTTCCCCCATGAACTAAATTCTAGAGGGGAGATTTTAATGAAATTAAATGATAAATTTCACCTTTTATTGTTGTCATTTAGCTTTGAAACCCATAGTTTCAATACGTCTGCTATTCATTCATATCTGGATGTTTTTATATTGTTTGCTGTGCTCCACAAATCAGTGACTTTTCAACAAGTATTTCTTTGGAGCTCATAGTATCTATTATAAAACACATTTAAATAACATTTGTAAAATTAATATAGGTCTATATAAAAGTGTCATGTCATGGCTTGTTGCCAGGGTAAGCAGAGCTTGTTACAACTGTACATGTGATATGTTCTCTCCCACTCTGTCCCCATTTGACCAATCATACACAAGGTATACTCTACATGTCTCATATGTGAGTTGATTCTCATTTAAACCCGGCTAATGAGTGTTCACAACAATTATATACAGGCATTGGTTGGACAAGCACCGCTTACCCTGGCAACACTTCAAGACATGATACTGCCAATTAATATACACTTATTTTAAAGATTTTTTTATTTACAGCTATTTTTAATTTAAAAAAATCAATTTGGAAAGTCACTTTTTTGTATTATTTAAAGTCGTGTTGCAAATAGAAATGTTGGAGTTGATCTTGTTAATATAACAATGTTATTTTGACCATTTATTTATGAAGTATTTTTGAGTGCTCATAACTGTATTGATAATTTAAAAAAATTTAATATTGATATTTTTATGTCGCTATTTCTTGTGTATGTTTTTATGTTAATTCTTATTTACAGTATCTGCAAAGAAGATTCGTTGTTTATTCTGTACAGTGTAACTTTGTTACAAATTGATGTTTTAAAACAAGTATAGTCACATTACTTGTCACAAGAGTTCTTTTTTTGACAAGAACTACACGCTATTGATGTTTTATTTTGTGGTATTAGTTAATTCACGTCAATTCATATTTATCACCATATCACAATTTCATCGAACGTATACATACAAAATCAACCTTTGTATTCTCATGACTAGTTTGAGTCGTCATTAAAAGTCCATGTAACCCTACAGGTAGCACTTAACTTAGGTAGGTAATACAGCTCGAGCCCAACTTTGCATCCTGGTGCGGTCTTATGTATTCTACTTTAGAAAACAGTGGAATAAATACAATAAAACAGTAAATTTTAATATTTCATAAAAAAAACACAGCAATATATCTCTTTTGTCGAATAAAGAATGCAGAAAACCAGATTTCAGACACATTCTGTTTCGAGTGTAGTCGGCGAGCTAATATCCCTACTAACAGATTGTTTACTAAACTTTCTATTTCTTTCCTGAGGGAAAAACTTATTGTGTTCTTGCATTCTGTGTATTTATTTGTTTCACAAAAATCTAAGATTTGTTTTTTTAGTATAAATACCTACTTTAAATTTGTCATTAAAAGGCCTAAATGATTTGAAAAAATAATCACTTTTATCTTGGACATGTAGTCACTTTTTAAGCCATGCAACATGTATACATGCCATAAAACTAAGACCTATTTTGTTTGTTTTTAAACAAACTTTTTTTTTATTATTAAACTGTAGATAATGGTTTCTTAGGACTTTGCGCTCTTTCGAACGTTAAGTAGATAGCAAGGTCCTGTGTCCCTATTTGACCATGAATCCACACTTCATTACTCCCCCATCTAACTTGTGATGAATAATTCAGTGTATCACTCTGGTTATGAACACAGTTTTCCACCTGAGTCACGTCGGGAGGGGCGGGTTATGTAAGCTGTTGATGGGGCCCTCAAAGGGCTGCGTAAGTGCTAAGTCTCTGAGCTGAGGGTGCATAAACAAACAACATTGTCCTCCCCTAATGAGGGGATGTTTCGTAACTCTCTTCGGCCACATTCTTTGTGTACTGTCCCACCAAGTCCTCCCCATGTTTTGATTTTAGTTGAACAAGTACTAACATAATTGTGGTTCATGTTGTTGCTAATTTTGATAAAGTTATAAATTAAACTCTGTCGGTATAATAACTTTAAATATTTTTCTGTGAATTATTCATAGCTGTTATTAATGTAGGAGCGAAAGGGAACATGAATTAAAGTCCGTATTTTGGAAGTTTTTATAACATTAGAAACATTTTTGGCTAGAATAAATTTAATATTACTGCCTTAAGATTTTTTTTAAATTTTATACATTAAAAAAAAAGTAACTTTTTTTTTACAAAGGGGTTCATACTAAATTATAAAATTTTTATAATTTTTTAAAACTAGTTTGAAGCACAAACAGAACTCTTGATTATTATAAATATTTGCCCCTCTTACATATTCACTAAAAAACTAAATCTTCTGTGACTCCGCTTTGGTGGCCGAATTGTCTATATCGTCACTCTTGTACGAGACCGAACTGTCGAGGACGGTGAGATTGGGGTTCGAATCCTGGTCAGGTTTACTGATAATGGTATTTCCTAAATGGTTTCCCACTCTCCCTCGTATATCCCCAGACGGGTAGTAACCCGGCACCGAGCAACTGTACCTCCTGTGGGTGTCATCTGAGGAACGGCTCTCTCTCTCTCTTGAGAGTTTGTCACATGACTTGAGGGATGCTCTATTTCAGTGGTGCAGCAGTTCTATGACACAGACGTGAACAAGGAGTATGCCATCCGAGGGAACTCTGCGGTGCTCAAGTGCCAGGTGCCGTCCTTTGTGGCGGACTTTGTGAGCGTGGTATCGTGGCACACAGACCAGGGTGACGACTATTACCCCTCCACTACCGATTATGGTAACCTTTCACTTTGCAGGTCTTTAGGTTCACTTGATTCCCTTCATCCTGAGGTCATTGGCATTGTTAGATCTTAACTACCGGTGAACACAGTCCTACGGTTAATTAGGGAAAAAACCAACATTTCACACTAAATAAATAAAACAAATAATAAAACAGAATTAAGTGTATCATATATATATATATATATATATATCTATATATATATCCGCCTCGATGGCTGACTCTTGCACTAGACTAGATTACCGAAAACGGGGAGATCGCATTTCGAATCTAGTTTTTTTTCTCTCCAAAACTGTTTTCCACTCTCCCTCCACTTCTTATAAATATAACCTTCCTCATCCCTAAAAACCACTAACATAATTAGTACAAAAGCAAATAGCCCGAACGGGTAGTAAGACGCAGTGCTAAAAATAATTGTGTTGTGTAAAAAAAAGTAACCTTAATCATTTATGACCCAAACGTATTTTTTTCAATTTTTAGAATTAAACCAATTAATTTTTTCTTTCAAGGAACTAAAGTGCCCCATTTGACCAGATGCTAGCAACGCCAATGCCCTCAAGGTCATCCAGAATTGACAAACAATCCCCACATTCCCTTGGATAGCGATTATCTTAAAAAGTGTCTTTCGCAATGAAAATAATTTTTGCAAATGGATTAATTTTTTTTTTTGGGGGGGGGGGGGGCGTAAATCATACGTTGTGAAAATTTTCTTGTGCGATTAGAAAAAGGAAAGTGAGTGTGGGGTTTACTTGTCTTCTCTCTTTCATTCACCAATTCTCTCTTTGTCCTTATTTCTCTCTGTCCTACTTATATGTATTCATCATCTGTAGGTCTCATTTTGTGTATCATTTCAACCTACCTTCACCCCACACCTTCCTTTACAGCGAAGATAGGTGACCAGGATGAATACTCGTGATATTTTGGGACATTTGAGGCTCAGTTTAGTTGTTTACTGTTGGTGCACTCTGAGTGTTGAAATTCCTGTCGAGTGAACGACTGGTTGTAACTAAAGTCACCTTATAAATATATTTCAGTCGGAGCTGTATGTCCCATGGAAGGAACTAGACTGTTTACGTGTCACACACGTAGCCATTCATTTGTTTTGTATCTCCTCCTTACACATTTAGTGGTGCAACAGTTCTATCAGAGCGAAGTGAACAACGAGTACGTGATCCGAGGTAACTCTGCGGTGCTTAAGTGCAGCATCCCTTCGTTTGTGGCGGATTTTGTAACCGTCGTGTCGTGGCAGGACGACTCTGGCAACACCTACACCCTGTCTTCATCTGAGGAGAGCTCCCCCTCGCATGGTAAAAACACCCTTCAACACCACCCATGAGACACCATTTCTAACCTCTCGTCCATACATCCCTCCCTCCTCACACATGTCTAGGACATATGTGTATTGTTACAGGTACAGAGAGTGCTGACATCTATACGGAACTACAGTCGACAGTTCTTCTCTGCAAGAGTTTCTGACAGAAACACAAAACTGTTGTTTGTTTTTAAACTCAACCAGTACTGACAACCTAAAAATAGCAAGTGGCATTTTTTGTAAAGTTGATTGCTTCATAAAAATAATTGGAATAGAATATTTATAGGTGATTCCTTTTACTAATGAAATCTCGGTTACCTGCTTCAGTGAAGGAAGCAACATTTTAATCAGGGATGGAATCCTCGAACCCTCAAATCCTTCTAATCCTTAAACCTATTCAAGATCTGAGGATTTGAGAAAATGTCCGATTAGTGATTAGATATTTTTTATTATTCCCCCCCCCTTCCCCAAATGTTACATTAGAATTAGTTTAAGTGCGCTAATACTGCTTATTGGTGTTTCTACCCCAACATAATTATATTTCAAGCATAACAACCAGCTCCCAGACCAATAGTTTAGCACTTAACTGATGGTATGAATGTTAACATTTATTTATTATTTCGCTTTTATATTATGCTGTTACATTCATATTTCCGCCTATGTAAATAATTTGTTTCCAAGGTTCTAATTCTATATTTGAGATTAAAAAAGTAAAATGAAGCTTCATATTGTTCAAATAGTGGATCTCACACATCTCTAACTATAATGAAATATTTGAAAGGGAAGTGTTAACCTCGGAGCGCCATAGCGGCCATCCGACGGTAATATGCCCGATGGATTGTCCGTACTGGTTGGTTTATTCTGTTGAACCTCCAAGGTTCCCACTTGACTGATGATGTGTGTGAAATGTACCTGTGGTGGTCCCCTAGTTGTGAATCAGTACTACGAGGCGGAGGTGGTGTCAGAGTATGTGATCCGAGGGAACACGGCCGTTCTTAAGTGTAACATTCCCTCGTTTGTGGCGGACTTTGTCCGGGTGGAGGCTTGGGTCGGCAGCGATGGTACCGTGTACCGCCCCGCGCCGGACTATGGTAATCACGGGTTCGCTTCAGCCGTTCTTTGCTAAGTCTTCATCGCTGTGTTAACACAACATTTATAAGTTCTATGGGCATGACGTATTTATAAGCGCTTTTCCTTATTAATATACATCTTGAAGGCCTTTTTTCCTCCTATCAGTTTCTGATAAGAAAAAAAGGTCTTTCAGAAAGCTACATGTAATGTTATTGGGCTATAACTAAAAGGAGAACATTTTTCATTTTTTTTGATGGAGATTTAAGGATAAATCTTATTGGCCTGGGGGGAGGGGGGGGAAGAAAAAGTTTATTAAAATAAAAATAAATCACTCTTTTACTAAAATTTGCACCTTCTTCTATTTTGATCCATTAATTTAATTTAAAAGCATATAACCCGAATGAGTATTAAGACGTGGTGCTAAAAAAATTTTTTTACCAATCGAAGTACACTGTTTTGTGTTTAATGTTAAAGTTTTTTTTTATATCAGACACAGTTGTATGACCTTGCTAACTTTAACTGTCTGGTTTTATTACTAATAATCATCACTGTAGAATACAAAATGGTGGACTTCCATTGGGTAAATTAAGAGATTCTAGTTAAACACGCTCGGTGTTGGTTGTTAAACTAATCATTTTCTTGACATTCTCTCACCATACATCAATTCCTGGTTTCTTTCCTTCTTTCCTCCTTAATTTTAATTTAATTTTCATTTAGTTTGTATTTTCACAGATATTGCAGTTGTTTCCGAGTTTGGACAAAACCTCGCATGTTGGGCATGTTACATACAATCTTACCTTGACATGTTCCACTATGACACTATATTTAAAAGTGGCGCCATAGTGGCATCGTTCAAGGCAGGATTGTTACCTATCAGCTGGTACAAGTAGAGTTTTATATATATATATATATATATTATAAATGCCTGAAACAAATAAACATTCTACATCAGATAAAGTTAATAAAACATCTCACTCAAAGTTTTTTATTTTATGAATATAACCGAAATACTTTCGCTGATATTAGAGCATTTAAATATATATATATATTTGTTTTGTGTGGGGAACAATTATAATTAATTATACAATCACTTATTTTTGTAGATGCTGTACATGGATTTCAAATATGTCTACTGAAAAATCTATATTTCACAGGTATTGCCGGAAGTAATCAAACATAACCAACAAAGATGTAACTAATAGATTGTCAAGTACAATATTGCGAAAATATTATCATTATTTAATCTCTGAATTAATGTTGTAACCAATGTCGCTGACTTTTGTTTTGTGTTTCCTGTCTATGGATACATACATTCTATTTCATCAACTGTTTCCAGACTGTGACCGGGCTAGTTTAGTAAAATGCCTCATCTTCCGCTATCCTTCCACAATTCTTTCTACTTTAGTTGCTTCCATTCTTCTCCTCTCACTTGTACACTTTCTGTTATATGCTCCTCCCATCTCTTTCTGGACCTCTCTTGCTGTCTTTTTTCTCATACTTCGTCTCCATCTGGACGTCGAAGACCTCAGAACAACCTCATCAAAGAAACTTTTAAATCTCCTTAATGTCATAGTTTTGACGAATGCTGTCCTGTTTCAATGCCATAAACTCTTAGACAAAGGTCCTTGAAATCCTTGTCGGGTCTCGACTTGTCCTTGGAATCCTTGTAATGTCTCGACTTGTCCTTGAAATCCTTGTCGGGTCTCGACTTGTCCTTGAAATCCTTGTCGGTCTCGACTTGTCCTTGGAATCCTTGTCATGTCTCGACTTGTCCTTGGAATCCTTGTAGTGTCTCGATTTGATGCAAATGTTGGCTCCCCTTGTAGTGGTAAATCAGTTTTACGAGGCGGAGATCCTGACAGAGTATGTCATCCGCGGCAACACGGCTGTCCTCAAGTGCAGCATCCCTTCGTTCGTCGCTGACTTTGTCCAGGTGGAGGCGTGGACCTCTGACGATGGGGATACTCACCTGCCATCTACCGACAACTACGGTAATAGCCCAGAACTGCGGGGACAAACTTCCCTTTCCACTTCTTTCCTCACTGCCTTATTTCCTCCAACTTCACTACTAACGAACATTACATGTGTTTACAGATTGATTTCTAAATTTAATTACAGATTTTCCAGTTTATGTCTCATTAATGCCAGAGCTTAACTTAAACTTTTGGAATTTTCGCATCCAACCGTTTTTATTAAATATTTGTGGGTCATTTTAAATTACCAAGATTTTTTTTAAATTCCTCTAGGAATGTACAAATAGAATATCCCTTACAAAATAATCAATTAAAAAATTATTATATTAAAGCTATTTTTTGCCATTACTTAACTGTACAAATGTTGGACATTGCCTTTCAGGAGTGTAGAAAATTTCAAAAATAATTTTCTCATAACTTGATGTACAATGGTTTTCAAATTATTTTCTTAAACGTGTCTGGATGGGAAAATATCAAGATATATTAGTTATATTAATAAAACATACATGAAATAAAAACAACACTTTTTTTTACACAATATTTCAGTGTCTGATACCGAAGCCACGTCGATCATTTTGTGAGACAATCCGGCACGAGTGTGCAACCCCCCCCCCCCCCCACTCCCCTTCTCCCCCCGGATGTTAAACTAACATAATCTTGCAGTTGTGTCCCAGTACTACGTGACAGAGGCGGAGAATGAATACGTAATCCGCGGGAACAGCGCTGTCATGAAGTGCAAGATTCCGAGCTTCGTGGCAGACTTTGTGGCCGTCGAGTCATGGATAGCAGACGATGGGGAGATTCATTCTCAAACAACCACTCGCGATAATTACGGTAATGACGAGAGTTAGGATTGAGGGGAGATTGGAAGTTTCTCCTGTATGTGCTTACTTACGTCTTACTTTTGCTCCCAGGTAGAAACCTCCTGTTCCACTCACTACGGTCCGTAACAGTTCATTCTTTCAAGGTGGTCTACTGTATATAATCAAAAATTATTTCTTTTCAGAGGAAATTAGTTCACACCTTTCTTTTTTAGGAGGATGTGCTCGGATATTTCAGTGTTGCGACTTGCTATACGCTCTAGAATTACTATTTAATCAGTATTAACTATAAAACATTTTTGAAGTTTTGTTTTTCAGAATCGATTATCACTTTATGTTTCAGGTTTCAATCACATCTCGGAGAAAAATACTTTATTGCGTCAATAAACAACCGTGCATATCTTCCCAGATTTGTCATGTTGGCACCTATTGATTATATATATATATTTTTTTTCTGGGTGTATATTAATCTAATATGTCGTTTTTAATTTGCAAGATTATTAAGCAGTATTTCCTTTTATTACAAGCTCTTTTTCTTTTAGTCTGAATAATAAAACTTGACATGGGAAAAGCAGGTCAAGACAGCTGAATGGATCTTGGATTATAATTACTAACACTCTTTCCTAAACTATCCAGCTTTTCTTCCTTTTGGTTGATAAAGGCCTATTTCTTATTCCAATCACTCACAAATAATTTTTGTTCAAAACCTGATTAATCCATTTTCTCCTTTCCTGTCCAAAGTTTAAGAAAGTCTGCCGGGACCAACCCGACACAGGCCCCCCCCCCCCCCCCCCCGACACGTCGTGATCCAGTTAAGTTGCGTGTTTCTTTCAGTCGTGTCTCAGTCTTACGAAGCGGAGGCAGATAACGAGTATGTGATCCGTGGCAACAGCGCTGTCATGAAGTGTGAGGTGCCCAGCTTTGTGTCGGACTTTGTGTCTGTCGAGATGTGGACGGATAGCAATGGCGGAACCTACTACCCCAACTCTGACTACGGTAATCACTGAGACACCTCTCCTCCTCCTCTCACTTCTTTTTTGGGTCTGACCTAGAAAATTATCTTTAATAATTTTTTTTAACCTCACTTTTGTTGAAATATACAGGCTGGCGGGGATGGAAGGTTACTAACTTCCCCGTGGCGGAAATAACGGCGGCGTTCCAAGAGACTCTCGTAACTCGTGTGTTTCATTATTCTCAACAGGGTGTGTCTGAACAGATCTGGAACTACATGAGGTGACTCGAAAATTATATCGCATCCGTAAAAATTCCGTAAAGATTCATTATAGATTTGTTTGGTTTCTTCCTCTCGAACTCGCTCTTTAATATTTTGTTACTCTCTACAGTTCACCTTGTTTTGTTGAGTCACCTCATGCAACCAATAAACTATTCAAATGTCTGCCCCTCACCTCACCCTCTTGGGAGTTAGCCGAGCAGACACTGTGACACCCCAGAGCTGCCCGGTCTATTATATTAACTCTGTCTCTGCTTTTCCCGCCTCGCTCAGTCGTGCACCAGTTCTACCAGAGCCGGGTCATCGACGAGTTTGTCCTCCGGGGCAACACCGCCGTTCTCAAATGCCTCGTCCCCAGTTTTGTCGCCGATTTTGTCGACGTTGTGGAGTGGTTGACGGCCGACGGCTCGTTCTCGGCTTCACCGACCGATGCCGCCGATTATGGTAAACGGAAATAAAATGGGTGTTGTGGTCTTAAGAATTCTTTAACCTAGATTCTTTATATTTTGTTTTTCAGGACTGGAAAAGTCTTATCTGCAGTAAAAAGGTCAAAAACTCTCTCTTTCTTTAGGAAGAGCAGGTGAGGTGATCGCCAAACAAAATGTTAGGTCTCCTACAATTCACCGGCGACTGAATACCCTTTAAGGGTGTAAAAGCTCCAAGGTGTGATTTCTGTAACGTGCCAAGATAACACGTCACTGTATGTTACCTTGTTTCAGTGGTGAACCAATATTACGAGGCCCAAGTGTATGATGTGTTTGTGATTAAGGGTAACACTGCGGTCTTCAAGTGCAATATCCCCTCGTTTGTGTCTGACCATGTGGAGATTATGTCTTGGGAAGACACTCAGGGGACTCGTTACCTGCCGCCCGCATCGGACTACGGTAATAAACACTTGGCCACCCTGTAGATACAGAACCCACTCCCTACATTCTCACATCGCCTTGTTCTGTTTGATATCTCACTTTGATTGTTTGCTCTTTTACAGAAGCTGTTGCTGCTCAAGTACAACTTGCACCTTCGGAACAATTGTTCTAGATAACTTGCACCTTCGGAACAATTGTTCTAGATAACTTGCACCTTCGGAACAATTGTACTAGATAACTTACACCTTCGGAACAATTGTACTAGATAACTTAAACCATCAGAACAATTGTACTAAATAACCTACACCTTCGGAACAATTGTACTAGATAACCTACACCTTCGGAACACTTGTACTAGATAACTTACACCTTCAAAACAATTGTACTAGATAACCTGCACCTTCGGAACAATTGTACTAGATAACCTACACCTTCAGAACAATTGTACTAGATAACCTACACCTTCGGAACAATTGTACTAGATAACTTACACCTTCGGAATAATTGTACTAGATAACCCGCACCTTCGGAACAATTGTACTTGATAACCCACACCTTCGGAACAATTGTACTAGATAACCTACACCTTTGGAACAATTGTACTAGATAACCTACACCTTTGGAACAATTGTACTAGATAACCTACACCTTTGGAACAATTGTACTAGATAACCTACACCTTCGGAACAATTGTACTAGATAACTTGCACCTTCAGAACAATTGTACTTGATAACCTACACCTTCAGAACAATTGTACTAAATAACCTACACCTTCGGAACAATTGTACTAGATAACTTGCACCTTCAGAACAATTGTACTAGATAACTTACACCTTCAGAACAATTGTACTATATATTATAAAATAGAATAATTCACTAATGTAGTTAATCTCAAATTCCAATCAAATACGTCAAAATCCAATAGGCATAAACACAGCTAGTTGGTACCATATCCCGCGCCTTTAAAAACTTTTGCATTAATTATACGTCCATTCTTTTGTATTAAGCCACTAATACATTTAAACTTTAAAACCTTTTGCTTTATTGATCATGAAACTGGAAAAATAGTTACAAATCTGTAGAGTTGGGATAATTTCATTGGTTTCTGTAATATTTGTTAACTCATTTAACAATTATTATATTGTTTTCTACATACTTCAATAATTTGATTAATTAATTATTTGTAACTATTAGTACACACTGTGTATTCTGAAAAAATAGTTAAATTATATTTCTGTTGTAATTAAATGACTTTTACTATTAAATTTCAAAGTCCCAGTTAAACCTTCCCGTTAATAGTTTTTAATGTTGCTTACACATGAAATCAGAACGTGTAACATTGCCTTTACAAAGGTAACAATGGCTCTGTGGGATTAAGGTGCGATAAGGGTTGTAAATGCTGGAGATAAGGCTGGATACGAGTGAGTGTCGGTGTGCAGTAGTCGATAGCAGTGTTTGCTCCCCTCGAATGTATACTTAACAGAATGTTAACAATTCTTATACACACTACTGTACACTTAGGATATATTGTTCGTTTACTCTAGAACTTAAGCCCACTTTTGTTTATTTACGCTCGATTTGTGAAGGCAAGATTATATTCAGAGGAAAAGTGAGATTATTATTAGGTTAGAATCAAAATACAAACAATTTTACTTACAAGAACTCCTATATTTGATTAATTTAATTTTTTTTTTCATTGGACCTGGATGGATTGTCTTATTTCCCAAATTTAATTTGCATTTTTTTATCACCGTAGCGAATAGTTTTGTAACTAATTGCTTTATTTTTTTACAGTAACTACTTCTTCAGCTTCATTCAAACAAGCACATTCTCTTGAGCGACTGCATTCCCACTCCCCCTTGGAACGGCACTCTGGCCGACTGTCTCCAAAACTGCCCCCCCCCCCCCATTCTAAAAATCAAAAAACTCCCCAGACTCCACGTTGGTTTTTTTCTTCTTGCCTATTTCCAGTGGTGACGCAGCGTTACGAGGTGAACGTTATGGACGAACACGTTCTCCGGGGGAACACTGCTATTATTAAATGTCACATTCCAAGTTTTGTTGCCGACTTTGTCTTCGTTGCGTCTTGGCTGGAGAACGAGGACACTGAAATCTTCTTAGACAACAGCAATTATGGTACATTACGTATCGGTTAAGTTGAGAGAGTATGTAAACAAAGCCATGTCTCTTTGTTCACACTACAATAATCAACTTAGTTTTGTATTTTATTTTTTTTATTTTCGGTTGTATTTTTGTTCTTTAGATTTATAACGGACCAATATAATTTATTTGGTTACATTCACTCTCAACTTATCTAAAAAAGGTTGTAAACTTTTTTTTTTTTTAATTTCAGGGCTATCTGTTGATGTTAATTTAATGTATTTCACTGCTGTTATTAATAATTTTATTACTCTAAACATTTATTTTCATGATCCTCTCCATTTTTTCCCATCTGTCTTTCCCTAGTTTTCCCTTTCATTTCATTAATATTAGAGTTTTTTATTTAATGATTAGTCTGCATGATCATTAGGATAAAACATTAAATTATATTATTTTCTTAAATGTTAAATTTATAATATCAACAAATGTTTGAATGCATTTATACAATTTCAAGTTTTTTTTAAAAACTATTCTCTTAATTTTTTTAAAATTTAAATTAGGAAATAAAATTTGTGATTTTTTAAATTAAAATTGTATATGTTTGGTTTATAAATGCACAAAGTCACTTTTATATTCCATAAAAAACTGTTCCAGAAAATAACATTTGTTGGTATTTTACTCAAACTCAAGTACACAATCTTAATTAAGATACATTTTATAAACTGTTTAAACAGAACAATTATTGTATTAATATTTTTTCCCCCCTGTTGTAAATTAAAACATAAGATACATCCACTTCTTTGTAAAGTGAAAACTTTGTTGACCTTATGAAATATCTGTAAAATGTATCTATTTAAGGTGACTAGTGCTAGTTTGTGATTTTTATTTTATTCACTTAAACATTTGGTTTAATCCAGTCTTTGAAATAAAATGTTCTAAATAAAATAAATATATTTAAAGTGAATTTCAGAGCAAAAGTACTATTAATATTAATTTTAAAAAAATGACAACATTTCTGCTAACTGTCTTTGTTATCGATTATTCAATCACTCATTATTTCAGTCATTAATTAAAAAACATATTAATAGCTATGGCTATATTAATTATATATGAGTTGCATGGAGCAATAAAATACATAACTTCTAAAATGTGTTGTTTAATTGAATATAACATTTTCACGAATACA
This sequence comes from Timema podura, assembly GCA_033556935.1. Lineage (NCBI taxonomy): Eukaryota > Metazoa > Arthropoda > Insecta > Phasmatodea > Timematidae > Timema > Timema podura. The sequence continues at coordinate 61,332,213 of JAVRXN010000012.1, read as the reverse complement.
TATTAAAATTATGATTAGTAGCCATCAAAATGGAAATTGTCATAATAATATTTTGTACCCTCTGTCTACCCTGTAAAGTATTAATTGGTTCCGCTATGGTATAGCTTATATGGTATGGCCATAGTGGAACCAGTGAAGGTAAGACTTTCCAGGTAAATAGAATTAATTAACGCGTGATTTAAAGAGGAACTAATTTAATGGTTTTATTTCCTGCTCATTTTATTGAAACTATAGAAATTGAGATCTTTTAGAACCTAAATATTTGTACCATGCAATTTCATATTTGATCCTTTTAATGAAGGGAGCGAGAGTAATTTTATATTTTTTATAGTATTAATATTTTTTGGCCAAAAAAATCAAATATTTCTCCAGTATCAACATAGAGTATAGTTTTCTGCACATGCTAATATCAACAGATCTTGAATATCTGTCACGGGTGTCCTAGAATTTTGTCAAGACTTTTTAAATAAAGAGAAAACGTTTTGATAAAATTCCAGGACACCCCTGACAGATATTCCAGATCTGTTGATATTAGCATGTGCAGAAAACTAAACTCTATGTTGCTACCGGGGAAATATTTGATATGTTTTGGCCACAAAAATTTCAATTCTATAAAAACTGTAAAAATACTTGCGCTCCCTTTGGCCGCACCTTAATAGTTAAACTTATGAAACTTTATTCCAAATGAGTGATCATTACATTTTGTGATTAAATTTTGCGATGAATCATTTATTACTATTCACATTAAATGTAAACAAAATTTACACAGACTTTTTAGTAAAGTTAACTTTTCATTTCAAACAATCATATTTTTGTTGAGATTCCATTACATGTATTTTCAAAATTCAATCAAAATGTCTTAGTTCTGTGATCCTGTTTAGAACTATACTGGTGAAATATTAAGAACAATCTTAAAACTTTCACATTAATTGCAACTAGAAGGATAGTTAGTTAAATTAGTTTCACTTTCTTTTAACTACCATTTAGTCTTAGTAGACATTTAGAACGCAAATCATAAAACACAATGATACGCAGGTGATGACTGGTTCATGGTGGACGCTTGTGTTTTAATGTTTGTGTTTTGTGCTATACAAATATTATACAGTCAACTTGTTGAATAAATAAAACTGATATATCCTAACATCACTTGAAATGTGATGTGATTATTAATAATTTAATTAAAAGAGTACTAAATATATTTCCATTTTTGTTAGAATGTTAGTTTCTCTAATATGGAATCTTTTAAAGAAATGATTGTTTGAATTTATTGATTTCTCTACAAAGTCATGTTCACATTTTCTCCCACATTGCTATTACATTCATTAAATAATCTCTGATGTCATCTATTTACTCGACTGTACCCTGAAAACATATTTATATTTTGATTTGTCATGCCGGGGTGTAATGTCGGGAGCCTGTAGTTTTTACACCAAATTTAAAGGCCTTTTCTTTATATTTTCATTTTGTTTTTTCTGTTTTAATTATCCTTAAAAGACCTACAAGCCAAATTTGGTGCGCACACTAACTAAATGTCGGGCCTTTTTGATCTGGTTAAAGTGGTTTGAATCCCAGCCGGATGTACCGAGGGTGGATTTTTCTAAATGTATCCCAACCCTTCTTCCTGCAAATGTGGGTACATTTTCTCTTAACTCTACCTTCACAATCTCTACCCCATTATTTTAATCAAGCATGTACAACCCGGATGGGTAAGGGTACGGCCAGACTGGGTGAGCGAGCGACTAAAATATAGAATATAACACATTGGTTGTAATGAGAGGTGGCCAGACTTGGCGAGCGACTAAAATATAGAATAGAACACATTGGTTGTAATGAGAGGTGGCCAGACTGGAGCGAGCGACTAAAATATAGAATAGAACACATTGGTTGTAATGAGAGGTGGCCAGACTGGAGCGAGCGACTAAAATATAGAATAGAACACATTGGTTGTAATGAGAGGTGGCCAGACTGGAGTGAGCGACTAAAATATAAAATAGAACACATTGGTTGTAATGAGAGGTGGCCAGACTGGAGCGAGTGACTAAAATATAAAATAGAACACATTGGTTGTAATGAGAGGTGGCCAGACTGGAGCGAGCGACTAAAATATAGAATAGAACACATTGGTTGTAATGAGAGGTGGCCAGACTGGAGCGAGCGACTAAAATATAAAATAGAACACATTGGTTGTAATGAGAGGTGGCCAGACTGGAGCGAGCGACTAAAATATAGAATAGAACACATTGGTTGTAATGAGAGGTGGCCAGACTGGAGCGAGCTCGAGCCGGTACAGTCTAGTTTACAGGCGCTAGGCAATATTATTGTATGTTGGTTCATTGAGTGCTGGGAAAACTTCTCATTTTGACATTTTTATTACCACTTGCTACTAAAGGCCTCATTTAATTGGTAACATCATAAACCATATATATGTAAAGCTGATAATGTTAAAATACTTCTTTATTATCAAAGTAGGTCTTTATAAATAATAATCACCATTAGCGTGGAGAGAGGATGAGAAAACCACAACAATAAATCCCTTGTCAAAAACCACCCTCAGGTCACTGAGCCAAGATTCGGAGCCTCCTCGTCAACAACTATCGAGAGCTATCTGCTAATCACGCGCTCGCTCGCTTGTCATTCTGGCTGAACCCTAATACGCGGAACAGTATATCGTAATATATGATCTGATGACCGAGATTGCAATGTCAGGGGGAATAATGTGCGCTCCTCCCTATGAACACTCGCAATAACTCCCGTCGACTGTCCTGTAGATGGCAAGTACCTGGTGCTGCCCTCTGGAGAGCTCCATATCCGAGACGTGGGACCTGAAGACGGGTACAAGTCGTACCAGTGTCGCACCAAGCACCGCCTGACGGGAGAGACTAGACTGAGCGCCACCAAGGGCCGACTGGTCATCACCGGTGAGTCTCATTTAAACTGTCGACGCTCATGTCGCACCTGAACCAACTGGGGGTGAAAAGACGCACGGCTAACATTAACAATAATCATACAAACAAACAGATTCTGTTTTCGACTGAGATACTTTCTCAAATTCTTTAACTTTTCTATATTAAAATATTTTAAAATTCATTTTTATTGTTCTTTAATCATTCACTTAACATACCTCGGATATTTGGTCTTCAGAGCTTCTGATTGAACTGATTAAATCTCTCTTTTAGTTTCATGATCAATTGAATTGAACAGGAACCCAAACTATATCTCTAAAAAAAAAAATTACTACTCTTAACTTTAAGCTTTTTATCAAGGGAGGGATAATTATTTAAATAGTGATATGAACCTCTAACTCATTTACTCGAAGGCTGGACAGAATTCTATATTGTGGAGCACCGTCTAGTTCCTTTGAAGAGGGTCTGGAATTGCTGTGCTCTTGTATAAGACTGTACAAACACACTCACAGCTTGGCACTTGTTTGCTGTTGGCGTGGTTCTCTGGTTTGAATCCTGGCTAGGAACATGGATAGGTTTGTTTTTAAAACTCATCTACACACTTAAGTTAACCTACTCTTTCCTGAATCTTAAAGAGTTGTTTGTAAACCTTATGTTGAAGAAACAAATTAAATTTTCCGAGCCCTGTTTTATTGCTAAACATATAGAAAAAATAAATTATGTCACCACAATTATGTAACTTTATTTATTTACATCCATTACTGTTTTCCAGCCTTAGACATGAGTCAATTTTTTATTCAAGCCATGTATTTTCCACCACCGGTGTCATAGCTTCATACTAGCTTGAGACTAGAACAGGCACAACATCCAGTCCCCGGCTGTTAATTTATCACTGTGAAAGGGTAAACCCACATTTCACCAATTATAAATTTTCGGCCATGCCATGAATCAAACCCGGGACCCTTAGCTCAGTAGACAGACACGCTATAAACTGAGCTAAGGTGTTTGTTTAGTGAAACAATCCACTGTATATTATTTAAAAATTGAGCTATATCGCTGTTTAAAACGCATTTTTCAATGTGCCGATACACTTAGTAAATGTTCACATAATTAGATAGTCAAATTAACTATTAAAATAATTAATTGAATTAACGGTTTGGTCTATTTTTCTCCATGGAAGGAAAAAATAATAAACCCAATTACTTGATTACTAAAAATATATGTTTAAAGTATTTTGTTTGGATGTCAAACCTCATTAATGTGGAAAGAAAACAATAATTCTACAACACTCTGCCCCGTGTCTATATTATATTGTACAAAGAAGTATTTCTGGTGGACACATGGGCCAAGAATAAATGCCGATAAGTCTTTTCACCATCAGTTAATTTTTAATTTCATTTGTACGGTCAAAGGTCAAACATTTTAATGCAGTTTCTGCTACCTGCCTAAAATACATCTGCTTAGTCAATAAATGTTTTAGTCAAGGAGATGAAACAATCTTGCTGTTGAAAACATTCTCCTGTCAGCATTTAAAGAGTCAAGTTACACGTAAATAATTTACAGAGCTGTAAGAAAATTATTCACAGCTGCGTTCCGACTTTTGAGAGTCGATTAGTTATTCATAACTTGGGCAGGTGAATTTGAACAAAATGGAAATAAGAGTTGAGCTGCATCTTTGACTAAAGATTGTTAACTTGCTACTGTCTACTGGTGCGTCCATTGCAATAATCGGTAGTCTGGGTAGCAATTTGATGCATCGATAAATTTCTTTTTTAAAGTAAGGAACACAGCCGATGCTATTTTTGTTCACAAATCTGACCATGTGACTCTTTAATCAAAGGTTAACTTTTGGAGATGAAGAAAAGTGAATTGAAATTAAGGGATTCCGCAATCTTGGAGAACGCAAAACACAAATAATTTTTTGTGGTTAGAAAAAAACGCAGGGAGTTTTACAAAGAACTCAACAAAAAAAACTCTGGAAAATTTGTTATTAAAAAAAATAAAACCAGAATCCTTAAATAGGCCTTTATATATAATAAAAAGTGAACGTAAACAATAATAATGTTAAATCACTTATCTTCCACCTCCCACCCTCCTCTTTTCTTTCTCCTTGAAATGTCAGGTTGTGCAACAGCTGCATATATTTCCCCAACACGGTCAAATTCTCCTGTTATAAACATATAAGGCATGACTTCACAATAATCAATTTTATGAAAAGTGAAATGTCATTATTCTATACTACTCTCTAAATAAAGTGCCTGGAAAAATGGGGATTCCATCTGGAAAACCTAGAACATACAAGGATTAAGAAAATATTGGCATCACTGGATATGTTTTGCTACTTAAAACGTCTTAGTGGAGTTACCAGTACTAACTTATTGAGTTGACTCGGTTCAACGGACTCAGTCTTGAGTAGCCTGGTTTGACCCCGACTTGGTGCGTGGGCTCCTTATACTATACATACTTTGAATACTTCTCAACCCGACTGACGTCCGCTAGACAAGATTGTTTTAGTTTTTGAGGATAGTTTGTTAATATTAAAATAAATACAATTGCTTCACACAAATAAAATGTGTTTTTGGTATTATTATTCATATTGAAAATGTAATATTATTGCGGATAGCCTAAATGGGTAATAAGACGCAATGCACAATAAAATGAAATAAATATTATATACATATAAGTTCTACCATTTATGTTACTAAATAGTTTACAAAACTTTTGTCTGGGTTCAGGGAAAATATTTCTCACATCTTTTTCTATTATAAAATATAATTGTCTGGAAGCATCTTCTAAATTACATATTTTTTACTACTTTTATGCATATTAGTAAAATATTTTTTTTAGGAATGCTCTAAATATTTGACCTTTGGCCGGTAGATTAGAAGACCAATTCTGTCGATAACTTTTGTATTATTTCAGTTAAAGGTAGAATAACTATGTGGTGGAGAAAAAACGTTATTTTTTTTGTTATTTGTTTGTTTTCTAAAAAATATGTAGCCCCAACTTGTTTGTTAAAAGAAAGTTTGTTTTTAAACAGACTTTTATGTTGAGTATTATATTTTCTTAAAATATTTTATTATTTATGGTATTAGTATGCTTTTTGGCATATATCATTATCATATTTACTAACAGAATTGGTTTTCAGACTGTGAACATATTCTCATGTGCATGCTTAAATAGTTTTATTGTTTAAAATAAATAAACTCAAAAGTTGAAAGATTTGAAAGCAGAAGAGGGAAATAGGATCATTAATGTACTCTTTTTCTGCTATTTAATATTTTTTAAAACTATAAGAAAATTCACCAGCACTTTAAAACAAAGATTAAAAGCTCAAATAATATCATGCATGATAGAAATAAGTTTTTTATTTATTTAATTATCATGTTCTAGATTATTTAAAAAAATAATAATCTAGGACATGCAATCAGTTGAGTGTAATGAAATGAAAATGTTGCCTGAATGTTGGGATAGGGTACCCCTGCTGCACAGATGGGCATTTTTCAAAATTGTCGGACCGCTTTTTTTCCCCTCAAAATTATTACTGGGATTATGTTAAAAGTCTTTATCGATTTCCACTGAACTCTTGGAAGCATAAACGTTGCTTTGTTTGGAGGTAAAAAAAAAACCTGTCCAAAACGATTAAACATGATTCCTTTATGCCCATCCCTTCCCCTCCACCAGACTAAAAAACCTTCCAGCCCATTTTCACTTACGAATCAACATTTTGATGCACCTTAGCAAGGTGATAACCAAGAAAAGGTAAGTTTTATTTATGTTCTTAGTTATATTGTTGTGGTTCATAAACCTCCATGGACTATAACGAGGTACAGTGTGTACAAAAATATTCATAAGCCTTAATACACTCGTTATTGGAGGAGATAACTGTTTAGGAAGGACAAACATATCTTGAGCTAGAAGGAGGATTAAAATATTGAATGACTCGAAAAAAATGAAAAATATTTATTTATGCTTATATGCTAAATTACATTGAAGGGTATTGGAGTGATGTTGACTTAGGACAAAAACTAAACCCTTCCAGCTTTTAATATAAAAATAAAAAGGCAACCAATACCTGCTATTTTGTAAAATATAGAGCTCTATTTGTAAACTAAACAAAGCCGCGCCGGGGGGGGTGGGGGGGGGGGGTGGGGGGTTGAGGGGGGGGGGGAAGAAAGGATTATGTAACTCCAAAACATCTCGTCAAAATCCGTGTTAGTTTGTTTATAGAGATATATGTTATGACTAGGAAAACTCTGTGGAGCTTCACGTAACCCCTGAATTTCTTTGTGTACCCCTGCGTGCTAAATACACCTAGGTTTGGGAAACATTGGTCGACAAATTTCCCATACTTCCATTAGTGTGTGTGGCCTACCTTTATTTTATTATGAATGTACATTTGGAACACCTTTTAGAAAATACAAGCTGCCAACATTGATAACATTTTACTATACTACTGTTATTTTATAATATTTGGAAGAAGATACCAGAAAGCTGGCTAAAAACACAATATGGCTCTTGCAATGAAAATAAGAACACAGTTCACACTTTACAATGCTGCCACTGGACAAAAAGGTAATGGCTGCTTCTTGTGTTTGTTCCTTTTATATGTTTCTATCCATCTTTCCTGTATCTTCTTACAAATATCAAAAGTGACAGCTGCAGATCACATGACTTGACGTATGAATATATGAAAGTGGATCTAATAACTGTTCTCGCTGTCAGATATGTCTATTCCTAAGAAAGTTGGGGCTAACTACAAATATCCTTGAAATCTACCATGACATAAACTTTTCTCGATGTTGAGAGGGCGCAGATCTTGTAGCTCCTCTAGTGGCAGGATTAGGAACTGTGGAAGCTCTGCCGCATCATTTAACTGCAACTCACCTTGACCTTCTCTCTCCCTGGTCTCCTACCCTACATGATATCTTTAATCTCTCCTAAAATGGATCTATACTGTCACGCCAATCAATGAATAGAGCTGTCGCTGTGATTGGCAGGTTGCCAGCCCTGTTTCTAGAAGGAGCATTCCTCCCTATAGAGGTGTGTTTAAAACCTGTGCTACTAGCAACTTAATCTAAGGGCTGAGGTGAGGAGGGTATCTTGTTAGAATTGCACCAACATGTGTGTATAGAGTCAAGGGAAATTATATGTGTAAACTGCCTCCAGTGCACCTGGCTGGGACTTGAACCCTGACTTTCTTATCAATGACACCTATGTGTACTGCGAGTCTTAACACCTTAGACTGTTTGGCCACTACTTTAGGTGTGAGAACTTTATTACTTATCTGTGTCAGCATCCTTGGGCAGATTTATTATTTACTGTAACATAAAGTAGTTTTACTGCACACCAGTCAAATGGGGCATATTTCCTGGTTTATAAGAGTCATACCCCCCCCCCCCCATATTTATATAATATTTTTTTCTTTCTCTCGGTTCTCGGTGACTCTTAGAGCCGGTGGGTGGTTCGGCCCCTAAATTCCCAACAGGTGACAAGAGCCGCACAATTGAAACTAAGAACCGCGAGAGTTTTACTCTTCTGTGTCCAGCGCAAGGGTTCCCCGTCCCCGCTGCTAGGTAAGATCTGCCAACATCGCAAACTCTCTTTTTCCCGGTCCTGACACTTCGAGTTAATGTCTTGTCACGTTGTTTTTAATGTTTCGTATCATCTTAAAAAAATTAGTTATTTTATCATTTCATCAAATAAGACATAAATTTAGACTATCTCAAAATAGCTTTCACCCCCCAAACTGTATACCATGTCATTACAATTGTAAACTGTAAGAAGTGTTTAAATAAAGGGCTGGTTTCATTGCAATTTTAATTTGTATGTGTGCAACATTTCAGTAGTTTGAACTTTACACAGCTAGAAAAGTCACTAGATCCTTTTATGTATTCATACGTCAAGTCATGTTATCTGCATCTATCACTCTGGATAACTATAAAATAATAATTATAACATAGTAAAATGTTGACCACAAAAAAAATTATTGTATTTTTTAAAAGTTTTCCCCCCATCAAAACTATACACAACCACTTTATTTTATACAATTCTATTTAATTACATAATGAATCATTCATCAAAAGATTACATATTTTCCAGAGAACATTTACCCTCTTCTTTAGCAGGGGCAAGTTGATCTCACTTTGACACCCCGCTGTTGTTCTATCCTCTTATGCTAAGGTTTCCATTTTTCTTTATTTTTATTCTAGTTAATAATATTTCTTCCTCTTCAGTGTTGAAATATAATTCAATAAAATAAGTAGACCTAGTGAGAAATAAAGCTTGTTATGCTTATTCTTTTTAATTTGGAGTCTCTAGATATTTTTGTGGTATTGAGAGAAAGAGTAACATCTTAAAAAGTGATAATTGAGGACGTGAGAAGGGACGGGTGCTTCCCCCCCCCCCCAGCCAAAATTTTGACCGAAACAAACCTAATATTTCTCCAGTAGAAACAGAGTTTAATTTTCTTCACACGGTTATATCAACTTTTTAAATGAAGAGAAAAAGTTGTCACTAAATTCCAGAACACCCTCAACTGATATTACACAACTGTTGATAACACTATGTTAAGAAAATTACACACTAGGTTTCTACTGGAGGAGTTTTTAATTTTATTTTGACCCCAAAAAATGTTAAAAATATAGCCCTAAACTTGTCTCGCGTCCCCCCGCCCCCCAACCCTTAAAATTGTAAGTCTGAATTTTTGATCGTGTTTAATGTTTAGATTTAATATATGAAATATTAGATTTTCAATTTCTTAGCTTGATTGTATCTAAAATATACCGAATGGATGACTTTGCCTCACACGTTGATATTTACAGATGAAAGGTTTTCCCACTTGTGATATAAAATGCATGCACGTGGAATCGTCTGGGACATCCGGACACAAGCTCTACCTAGCTTTGCTAGCCTTGTGTGGGATGTGTAGAGTATAAGGCTCAGACCGAGGGGTTGTTTGTTTTGACACAGAGCCAGTTGGGAGCGCCAAGCCCAAGTTTTCATCCCTGGATAAGTCCCGGTTTGAAATTCTCCGAGCAATGAGAAGCACCCTAGCCCTGCAGTGCCCAGCACAAGGGTTCCCTGTCCCAATGTTTAGGTGAGCTGAGATTACGAACAACATTTATACACTTGGCTAAAACATTTCTTGCTCTTTACGAACAACATTTATACACTTGGCTAAAACATTTCTTGCTCTTTCTCTTTACTGAATACTTTGACGTACTCTTGGTTTGTTTTCTTGCTAAACTAGAGTTCTGGTTCTAAACACGTGTTTGACTAACACTTGGGAGCTCCTGAATTAGAGGGCTCTGAACCATTGATACTCTGCACAAGTCTCGGACAAGGTCCAAACCCAAGCCCCTTAGAGATATTCAAATATTTGTTTGTAACGACACCTTGCTGCTTTCAGAGTTTTAGTAATAAAAGAGCATGTATGACTCGGTGTATGGATGTTGTTGAAGAACATGTATGACTCGGTGTATGGATGTTGTTGAAGAGCATGTATGACTCGGTGTATGGATGTTGTTGAAGAGCATGTATGACTCGGTGTATGGATGTTGTTGAAGAACATGTATGACTCGGTGTATGGATGTTGTTGAAGAACATGTATGACTCGGTGTATGGATGTTGTTGAAGAACATGTATGACTCTGTGTATGGATGTTGTTGAAGAACATGTATGACTCGGTGTATGTATGTTGTTTAAGAACATGTATGACTCGGTGTATGGATGTTGTTGAAGAACATGTATGACTCGGTGTATGGATGTTGTTGAAGAACATGTATGACTCGGTGTATGGATGTTGTTGAAGCGAAGGGAGAGGGAGAGGGAAGTGTGGAGAAAGTTTGTGAGGGTGGATTAAGTACGGAATTTTAAAATCTAAATACACGGTTTCCTGCCTACCTCGTAAGGGAAAGGCGTTATTAGGTAAGGTATGGTATGGTATAATACACATCAATCGTAAATTAAATCCATACTATTGGCTAAAAAATAAACATCTAGAAAGGGAAATAAAAAAGAATTCATCTTTCTCCCTGTACCCTAGTCCTCCACTCTACCAAATGAATCTAGACCTGTAAGCTAGAGCAAGGCTGAGTGAAAGATGCGATGATGTGTGGCAAGGTAGATAGCATCTCGATACACCTTCTACTCTGCTCAACCTTCTGTCTCACTCAGCCTTGTTCCGGCTAGGGTCTATGACAGAACTTAAACCAAGTACATTTCCAACCAAAACACAATCTATATTGCAGGAACATTTTGTAATGAAAAGTTTAGTGTTGAGCCTTCCAACTATTTAATATTAGATTTTGTTATATTAAAGTGGTAGCTAAAGTTATGAGCTACTAAGAGCATATACTTTATAAGAAAAAAAAATCAATGCAAAGATTCAATCAAGATCTTTTTATTTCTCTCTGCGCAGAGCCTGTGGGCGGTTCTAAGCCCAAATTCTCAACTCTGGACAAAATACGAGGTTTTGACGCAGTGCAAGGCATGAGTTTTACGCTTCAGTGCCCGGCACAAGGGTTTCCTGTACCCGCTTTTAGGTGAGGCTGGGTACAAATATGGTTCGTTCATGTATCTCACGTGGGGGTATTTGTCGATCAGGGAATGTTTGTTGATCTGTCATCTTCACAAAACATAAGGTCAAATTATTTTCCGAGTGCTCTCAAATCTGTGCCGTTTAAATCCATTTTCTCATGTCATAAAAAATAAATTTGTTTAAATAACAATAATTCATCAGATCACTTGATTGACGAAACTGACTGATACAGGAGCTAAGAACTCAACTTTGAATCCCAATCTAAGCGCAATGCATTTTCTTTTTTCCCCGCCACGAGAGTGTTTTTCTGTCCCATCTCCAAGCCAACCCTGGCACATTTTCTTTTCACTATCCTTCTCTTCCCTACCCCATTAAATTACATAATTAGTAGCCATTGTGTTCAAATATGGAACCATTATTATTGACAAAGAATTTATTTTTCTTTCTTTCTTTCAACAAGGGAAAATAGAATTTTATGATCTGAACATTAAATACTTTGATTACAAGTGTTTGAGAGAAAAATTATTTTATTATTACTATTATTTATCCCATTTTAGAACCAGTTGGGGGCGCCGCCCCAAAATTTTCTATTGTTTCCAAAAGTCAAGCGTTGGAAACCAAAATGAACGTGAGCTTTGAGCTGCTGTGTCCTGCACAAGCTTTTCCTGTGCCATTGTTTAGGTAAGCTCAAGAGTTCATCGATAAGATGAACTTACACATTCCTCGGTCAGAAAATTACTGACCGAGATATGAATGGGCATCGCAACTACAAAATATGATGTCGGTAACATAACTTTGCTGTCGAGGTTGTGGTCAGGCCGACGTTTCAGGGTGGGGGCTAGGGGGACATAGCCCCCCAAAATACTGCAGACATAGACAATATATAAATACTAAACATCTCTAGAAATACCTGGATTTAATTTTTGAGTAAATTAACTGCATTGATTAAAAAAGCACTAAAATGGGTTAAATATTTACAAGTTTGAAAATTTACATTGAGCACTTAAAAAATTAAGGTAAAAGAGATGATATAACTGGAAGAGAGGGATTTCAAAGGGAGAAATTGCCCTCTAAAAAAATTTCCCCCCCCTGGAATAAATTTGATCCCTCTTGATTCATATCACGCCCCTCTTGTGTTTTCAAATATGATACGGTTTAAAAACAAATTCCAAATGGCTTATAAAGGCATCGAATTAAAATGTAAAGAATCAGGCAAGGATCTTTCTGAATAACTTATGGAGGCATAACAATTTTTTTAAATATTTTGAGCTAGGACAAATGAACTTTAGAGGAGTGTAATTTTCAAAAATAATCCAGTTAAGGGGCACTTAAAACCCGCATGGCCTGACGCACTATTCTCGCAGTAGATTAGACCACCAGCGATGGGGAGATCTTGGTTAGGTATATTGAACACAGGAGAAAACATCTGAAATTTATACAAAAACTTAACCAAAAACAGTGGATAGCAAAATGAATTTGAGACTTCAATTGCAAGCTTTAAATACATTTATATAAAAGGGAAATAACGTGAATAATTAAACACAGAGATTTGAACAATGAACATGTCTCCATCCTCTCAGCCTTTTCGACAATAGATTGCGTAGCACCGTATCATATTAGATATTACTTTTAGGGTGATAGTATAGTATTTGATCATACAAATGTATCTAGATTGTACAGTTGGCAGCTCTGTGACCCGCCTCACCGAGCTCTACACCCTTTTTCACTGTGATGAGCTCAGACACTCCATCAATCAGGGGGTGTATATTTGTGAAGTTAACCCAATAGCAACACACTTTTTGACACCAGCTGCTTGACCATTTTGGGCAAACTGTCCGCAAGTGTTAAATCTACTGCAGTGGTTCTCAACAGGTGCGATGTGAAATTCTCTGTGTGCTACGAAATTCTCTTTGTTATGTTTTTGTTGGTAAGAAAATTAAAAGAAGTTTCATTCTTTTATAATTTTGTAAAAAGAAATAAAAAAAAAAGGTCAGAATGTTTCAGTATATTTATTTTCGAGAGAATTTAATTGAAAGAAGTGCATGCCCAGGTCTCAAGTCTTTTGTTGTGTTTCTGACTTGCGCGCTCATTGTGCAGCGAGGACTCACAACACATAATAGTGTGCTGTGGACGGTGCACACTTGAGAACCGCTGATATATCGCACGTGCAGGCGGGAATCGACTGCAAGATATGACCGGGGAATGTACAGATATATTCTCAAAACTAGAATAATTATTCTATGCGGACCAATTTAACATTGAAATGAATACAATTTGAAAACTAATTAAAATTAAAAGGTTAATTTTTTATGAAAAAAAATGTATCATGGAAAGGAAACAATATTAATATACATATATTAGTATACAATATTAGTATACATATATTTGTCGAAATACATTCAGATAATATGGTTTTATTTCATTGCCTCTTTGTTGAAAGTATTCTTCTAAATTAAAAAAAAATCTTTCGATAATATATTTTAGAGTGTACCCCTTTTAGAACCTGTCGGAAGTGCCGCGCCCAAATTCTCTTCCGTCTACAACATCCAGGGACTGAAAGCCAGAGCCGAACAAAGTTTCGCTCTGACTTGCCCCTCGCAAGGGTTCCCTGTGCCAGCGTTTCGGTGAGCGATTTTGAAAACTAAACGCTTTCGTTTTTTTAAATTATTTTATTATTGACAATTAGTCTTGAGCCAGTTTTGACAGCCACTGGGAAACAAAAATTTCTGACAGATGCTTCTGAATAAGAGTAAAGTCGGAATACTTTTTTTTTTCTTTACCAATATATCATATTTTTCACATTCAGGTAATATACTTTATTTAATTGCCACGTTTAAGGTTTGAGCGTGGTCACTGCAGGTGAACATCTTTGTTTTATAAGTTTATTTCATGCTATTCTGTTTCAAAGACATAAATAACTTGGCTGTCTAGTAGCTCCACTTTATTTCCCCACATCGGTGTTTGTACTGGGCTGGCGCTGATAGGGAGATAAGGGTTTGAATCCTGGTTTGGGTGTAATGAGGGTGGTTTTTACATGCTTCTTTCCCACTCTCCCTTCGCACCATTGATTGCGCATTTCCTTTAAAATTCTACCTTCCTCATCAATATCGTATCCCACTAGCATAATTAGTGTACAACCCAAAACAAGAAGTAAGACGCAATAAGAACAATAATAATTAATTTTTTATTTGTAGTAAGACTAATATTTTAGAATATCTGTCACAATCATTGAAAAAACTGCCCGAAAGTTTTTTTTTTTTTATGAAAAAGCCTGCCCTTACAATAGTTATAGAAATAGGAAATCAAATTCAACTACACAGATGACCATGAAGTTTAATCTGCACCTCATCTTCACAGTTATGGGTTTTAAATCTTGGAACTTTGCGTTGGGGTAGTTTTCTATCGGTGGTTTTACAAGGTAGCCAACCAGGGAATACCTGGTCAAGTCGAGGAATTTTGTAGATAAGAGAAAATTGCATGTTTATATATAGCTTACTAGGTTTCAATGAGGAAAATTTCTGTTTTTTAATGGGGGGAAAATTGGGATCTTATGGCCACGCTGTTTTACCATCCTCTCCCTACGCAAATGTGAGCGCTTTTATTCTAAATTACCTTTGAATTTTAATTTTAAGGCAAATCAACACAAATTATTACTCATATCAAATTTATTATTATATTATTATTATTATTATTATTATTATTATGTGTTCTGTCTTACGACATGTATATTCCTAGCCTTGTCCTCTGCCTCCTTCAGCTCCCAGAATTTTCAAACACACCGCTGTAAAAACACTACTAAACACTTTTTGGATTTATTTGGTTCTAAAAGTGTTTACAAAATCCATCATAACGGACTCTTTAACTCACAGTGACTTCAATCCAACTTAAGATCACCTACTATAAATATTCTATTGACATAATTTTCGGTGGGGTGTCTTGTTTACTTGTAGAACCGGTGGGCAGCGCTGCCCCGAAATTTTCCTCCCTCGACAACATCCAGGGTTTGAAAACCAGGGTTGAACAAAGTTTTGCGTTGCCATGTCCTGCTCAAGGGTTCCCTGTCCCGGCATTTAGGTGAGCGTTTGAATTCTTCAACTAACTTTTATTTTTTATCCTATTCACTATAAAGGGTTGTGTAAAAACTAAATACCTCCAATTTTTTATGTGTGTGCCCGCATCTTACGACCCTTTCAGACTACCCTTTACTCGTGAGATAGGAATGAGGAAGGTAGAATCTAGAAGGAATGTGCTCATATTCACACACCAGACCGGGATTCGAATCCCTACTGTGAGATTGACGCCTTTACCACCCGACCACTGGAGGGGAGCTATATGTTCATATTAACTAATGCAAGTAATTTTTTTCTAACAGTTTCTATCAAAAAACGTGAATGGGTAACCTTTGTCTAGCAAATAACTTAAGAACACAATTCATCTCAAACTAGATGTTGTATCGAAACAGCGCCATTTTCTTTATCTCGAGATTGGAAATAAATTGACTCCGCTTCGAATATTTTTTTTCTTTATATAACTTAAACAAATAATAAATGTACAACTAAACTACCTAATATAAAATTATTCAAGATGTGTTTAATTTCATATAATTTTTTTTTATGGAAATTGTAGGAAAGTGCAATTTGATAAGATGTGTGACTCAAGTAGGATGACGAAGAAGTCGGGGCTTTGAATCCTGGTCAGGTATATTGGTGGTGATTTTTACTCTCCTGCTGTACCCTTCCCCTGTAACTCTACCTTGCTCATCCCTAACACATTAGTGTGATTAGCGCAAATACGTACAACCTGAACGGGTGGTGAGCCGCGGTGACCGAAAATTTAAAAATCATACTGGTCCGCTCTACAATATTATAACTGGGTCAGTTTGTGTTTCTTTGTGTTAACGGGGTACACGTCTCTTGCTACCTTGTAGAACCTGTGGGTAGCGCGGCTCCCACATTCCCAAACATGGATAACATCCGAGGTTTCGCTGCAAAGTTGAACTGCAGTTTCACCCTTTTGTGCCTGGCGCAAGGATACCCCGTACCGATGTATAGGTAAGAACGTGTGCTTGGCGTGTTTAGCAATGTGGTGTCGCTAACAACCTGAGCACATGGCACAGTTTCTTGAACATAATTTTGTGGAAAGAATACATTTTGAGTAGTTTGTTTGATTGTCAAGTGCATTGCGCAACATCTACCGCTGACAAAAAAGTCAGAAATTTTAAAAATGGACAAACATGTGCACCTCAAAGCCGTTAAAATTAATATTACCTTCCATGTTCAATTGCTAAACACTAAATTACTAAAAATTATTCCTCCCGGGCAACGCCGAGTACATCAAGTGTATTATTGCATCCACTTGTGTACCACACTCATCTTGGGTTTGAACCCAACACCTCTAAGTTACTCGATCTGGTAACGTTTCCTGTCATTTGAACCACCAGCAAAGCTGAATTGGTACATAATTGTACAGTTTTTTCTATTTTTCTGCGGTACTTAACGTGCACTTGCAGAACTGCCTGATTATATCAGAACACGAGAATTTCTATGAGCAAGCGCGAAAGGACATAGCAATTTTGCCTAGGAAGGTATTTTCACACACCTTCCAGGGTTATTTTACAAGCAAAAATCGGCACAGCTTTACTTCCCCTCCGAAGGAAGGTGTGCTATGGAATTTATCACTAGAGTAAAATTCGTCGCCCCTAGCTGGGTTTGAACCTGCAAACATTGAGTTCTGAGTTGAGAACTTCACCCCAAGACCTTGCTATGAGTTATATCACATCTTTGGTGTTTCTAAAACATTCAGTCTAATAAAGCTGTAACTCTCTTCGGTGGTCACGTTGTCTGACACGCTACTCTCGCAGTAGACTTACTGTCGACAGTTCGGAGATCGTGGTTTGAATCTGTGGGTATACTGAGGGTTTTTTCCAAAATGGTTTTCCACTCTACCTCCATGTGAATGTTGGTACACTTCCTCTAAACATAACCTTCATAATCCCTAATATAATATCTGGACGTATAACTTGAATGGGTAGTAAGACGCGGTTCTAAAAAATAAAAATAAAGCTGCATGAAGTGGGATATTTTCTGTTGTCGGGGACAGATAGGCTATAAAAGGGAATTTAAATACTTGCCGCTAAAATATAATTTCGCACCTAAAAACTTAAAACAAATTGATGAATAATTTTTGTTTCTTGCTTTGAAACAGAATTCATTGACTGGGTATGTTATTCTAACATGAGATGGTTGCACGGTATTTGTTTTTTTATGCCACAGCTACACAAGGACACAAATAATACTGGAAAAATAACTAAACTTTGTTAATGTCTAGTGGATGCTAACATTTTATATTTAAGAAAAACTAGGAAAATGGTGAATCAGGGAAAATATATAAAGATGAATTAAATAGTCATTCTATTATATTTGGTAATTACAGTTATAGCTGCATCAAAATATCATATTCTTTACATTGAAAAATCACGCCTGGACACAGGAATCAAACCTGGGACTTTTGGCTTAGTACGCCACACCTGGAAACGGACGATTCCTGGATAGCTCAGTGGTAAGAGCTTTGGCGTGCTGAGCCGAAGGTCCCGGGTTCGATTCTTCTGTTCATGTGTTATTTTTTAAATTTAAATAATAACGATAAATAAAGTTTGTCTGGGAAAAGTCACGCATCTTGCGTAAGAGTAATCCGACCTCAAATTGAGACGCGTCCCGGAACCTGCTTTACATTTTTAGAGCCGGTGGGCAGTTCTGTCCCAAAGTTCCCCACCGTGGATAAGAGTCGAGGGTTCGAGGCAAAGTTAAACCGCAGTTTCGTGCTGTTGTGTCCTGCGCAGGGTTTCCCTGTCCCAGCTTACAGGTAAGATGGAGGCAATCAGGGGTGACCAAACTCTCACAGGTCGGAGGTTTGTGACGCATCACTTTTCATTATTTATTTGTTGAGAATTACAAGAACGTAGAAAGCTCATTTTTCTAGGGGGCTCCGTTAGAAAATTTTACAATACTTTTATCCAATAAAAGTTTTTTTTTAGATACATACGGACCCCTCTTGGCCCGCTTAATGCCCTTGGAGAGAATGGAATGATACCTTTTTTTTTAAATGAGGCACGGCAAAAATATGTAAGTGATAAATGTATCGAGTTTGGCTGCGAGAACTGCCGCTTGACATATTCAGTTTGCTTGATACACAAACACGAATTGGATTTCTACCCGATATGAGCGCGTCTATAAGTGCGGTCTGCTCTCAACTGTAGCCTTTAGAAACAAGAATGTCAATATTAAACTAGGTAGAACATTTATTATAACCAGGCAAATTCTTGGTGTATAAGCTTCATAAATGTATATTTTATATTAGCGAAGGGAACGTAATGAGTCGTGAGTACTTCAGTTTGGTCGTCCTTGTCGCTACGCTAGAACGTACCCGTACAAAGTTACATGCATGGACACCTTGATCTAGTCTTGTAAGATAGTCATTGGCTCACTTGACGACGAAGATCGGGTAAGTTAGCCGGACGTTGATTGGATGTTCACAGAACCGGTAGGTTCGGCCTCTCCCAGAGTCCCTCTCCTCTCGAAACTCTCCATGGCCCAACATTCTCTCGGCACAAACTTTGCCCTGCTCTGCCCCGCCCAGGGCTACCCCGCTCCTTTGTTCAGGTAAGAGAACCCCAAGACACACTATCGTCTGCAAATTGACCGACATTTACCAAATATTCACAAGACAAATTATTATATGCGAGTTTTTTTTTTTTGTAACTCGTGTCATATCCGATAATGGTTCGGAAACAACATTTGTTGCGCAGTTGCGGGTGTAATCTCAACTAAATTATACATTTTAAACCACTAACATATTCTGTACCAATCCTTAAATCTATAACTTCATGTTGCAAACAGTTTCTTTAGTCGGTCTTTAAGGTTAAAATTATTATTTTCATGGTTGTATGACATAAGTCGACATATATTTTGGTTTTTATATTTAAAAGAGCTGTATTACATAAATTCAATAAAATATTTCTTTTAAATATTGTGAAAATTAAATTCTAACCCTGCTTAAGCTCAACACACACACACACACACACACATATATATACATATATATAGAGCCATTTTTCCACGAAACAGTTGGTAAAACTAATTTTTCTCAATTCGAAGCTAACTCATTCAATTAAAAAATATGAAATATTCTCAACGTCGAATCGAAGTTCGAATAACTTTTGTTGATTGTATTATGCTTAAAAAAAATATAATGTTTGTGGATATTTATATAACTTTTTTTTTTGCATTAAAATCGTTAAGAAATGAAAATGTTTTATTGCACGATTTTGTGAATATTTTTCTTTTAATCTGATAAATAAAGTTATCACCACAAAATGCAAATAAATTAATGAGGGTTTTCGCAAATGAATATTAATTTGAAATGTACAAAACAGCTCAGAATTACAACTGACCATAATAAATTGATTATTTTTGGCTGTCGATACTTTTTTTGGGGGGAAGCTTTTTACTTGTCAGAGCTAAAAAAATTTCGAAGCCAAGTCGAAACTTCGCACACAAAATACAAACATATTTTTTGGTCAACATTGATAACATTTTACTATATTTTTATTTTTATGTTTTGATAATACTATCACAAGTGACAGCTGTAAATCACGTGACTTGACGTATGAACACATGAAAGCAGATCTAGTAAAGTTTGTATCTGTCAGATATGAAAACAGGGCTGTAGTTAATGTATCAAAGTTGACTCGGTCCGTCCTTCATCTCGCAGAGCCCGTGAGTAGCACCGCGCCAGGTATCCTGTCCACCGCCAAGTTTGATGTGGTGCAACGGGGTTCGGGTGGACCTCTGTCCCTTCTGTGCCAGGCTCAGGGTCACCCTGTCCCTAGCAATAGGTTAGTCACACAAACCTAGGCACACCTTCTTTTATTCAGCCAGTAGGAATTGCAATCAAATTTTGAATTATGTGTGTATATTGGTGTTATTTGAAATGGCAACAAAACTTTTTTTGGACTAAAAATAAACCTCCGATACTCAACCTCTTCCTATTCCATCCACCTGCTGGGATCATTACTCACAGACTCGCTTCAGTGGCCGCATGGACTAAGGCGCAGGAGACTAGACCGCCGATGACGGGGAGATCAAGGTTCGAATCTCGGTCAGGTGTACTGAAGGTTTTTTTTTCCAAATTGTATTTCCATTCTTCCTCCACAAAAATGTGGGTACAATTCCTCAAAATATAACCTTCCTAATCCCTAAAAACCATTAACATAATTAGTACATTAGCGTATAACCCGAACAAAAAGTAAAATTACTCTCGGTTTTTTTTTATCCCCGATAGAACCAGTCGGCGCGAAAGCTCCGAGCTTCTCCTCCGACCTTAAAAGTGGTTCAATCGTAAGACGATCTCGACTTGGGCTCACTCTTCTTTGTCAAGCCCAGGCCTTTCCCGTCCCAGCATTTAGGTAAGACAGGCAGACATGTTTTTCAAAATTACAATTTATGTACTAGTTCACCAACTGATACTTTCCCCAAATGTAAACATCCCCTTCCCTCTCTAAATCTTGTTCTTCTTACACACAAATGTGGGCACACTGCATCTAAAATTCAACCTTTATCATCCTTAATGAACTATCGCAGTTAGTACAAATGCGTAAAACCCAAATGGGTGGTAAGACACTTTTTTATGGGAAATAAACAAAACATTCTATTGACTTTCCATCGCACTAATTTGATTTGATCATATGATTTTAAATTTCCCGAGAAATATATTCTAGCCTAATTTATATTAAAAAAATTAAACTGGTAGTTCAAAAATAAAATCTTTCTAACAATAAAAGTTAAAACATTTCTTTCATTTCCATTAATTCCGTTGTTTGAATTATATCCATCCCGTTGTTACTAATAAAATAATACAGAACACAGATACCAGTAGATTCCAGGAAGATACAAATATATTTACAGTAAACCTTCCCCCACCCCTCTCCTCCTTAATCTCTATCCCCCCTCACCCCAGTGCTGATTGTATTTCCGTTAATTTCCTCCTAGAACCTGTGGGGACAAGGGGACCTAAGTTTGCCACGGATCTCAAGCTAAGTTCGTTTGACAGACAGGCGGGCAACGGGCTAGGTCTGCTCTGCCTGGCGCAGGGCTACCCTGTACCCAGATTTAGGTAAGATACTACACGCCCGTGGGTACACCATACTAACCCACTCCTCACGTTGGTCGGGAAACCAGTATGGATCTTACTCTCTTTTAAGAGACGATGGATGTTTCGGTGTCAAAGAAATATCAACCCTGTACTAATTTGTGCCTATTTTTTTTATGCACGAAACTAAAACACTCTTCCAGGTTGATTCAAGTGCAGTTCCTTTGAAATGAGCTACCGGTTTGATTCTCTAGCCAGCCTTTTAGGTATATGAAGTTAGCTTATCACATTTTGACAATATTTCACCTAGGAAAACAGACTTATAATTTTTAGGATGGAAAAGTGTTTATTCCCTAAGAGCAGGGCTTTATTTCAAGATTTTCAGTTTTGGGGGTGGAGTGGCTTGTGGAGTCAAGTCCCTCCAAACATGAGAAGGCAAGGAGTTTGTTTAACATTAAATATCTCTCAAAACTAATCTAAAGGTTTTTTTTTAAACCCCTAATTTAGGTTGTAGGTAGGAGTTAGAGATATTTCAATATGCCATTAAGCTATTCACCTCAATCTTAAGAAATAATACAAAGCTGTATTTAATAACAAACTAAAACTATCTGTCCTTCGCACAGGATGTTTTATGCGTATCTATATCTAGAAAACTTTCTAAGTTGCTCCACTGAAAATATGATTACCTGAAGATTAGGAAAGGCAAAAAATTAGTGTTTTGTTGCCACCGTCTTAAAACAAAATGGTTGATGTAAATTTTATATTTCCTGTATGTTAGCCGGATGTACGAGCTATGTCCATGCAAAATTTCATCACAATCGGTTGAGCGGTTTTTGCGTGAAAGAATAACAAACACTAACTCATTTTTATATGTTAGTAGGATAATATTATTATTAGCACCGCTTCTTACTACCCGTCCGGGTTACACACACTTACGCTAATGTGTAATGGTAGGGTGATTGTGAGAGGAAATGGAGGACCTACAGTTTAACGTGGGATCCGAACCACGGTCGAGGCCTGGCATGCCTCACATTCACAAGTTGTGATTAATACACGTCTTGTCAGAGGTGAAGGAAGGGTTTGGCAATCAGATAAATCTGTGCCGGGACCGAGGATTGAACCCCGGACCCCCAGCACAGAAGTTCGACACCTTACCCCTAGACCGCCAGGTCACCACTCGTAGGATAATACTTTGAGGAAAAGGGGAGGGGGTAGGTGATAAAACACCCTCCTTGGCACAGCCCTGGTTAGAATGTTAGCTTCGGTTTAACATAAATTAAAAAAAAAAAAAGGAACAAGAAATTGGATTAAAAATGACCAGTAGTTGAAAGCTCAATAAAATCTGGCGCTTCCTATTCCTCCATATAACGTTTTATTGGCGAGTTGATTGTACTCGGCTTCTCTCCGTCCTGCAGAGCCCGTTGGTACGAGGGGTCCCAAATTCGCCACCGACACCAAAATAAGCTCGTATGATAGAGAGGAGGGCTCGGGCTTTGCTCTGCTTTGTCAAGCGCAAGGGTTCCCTGTGCCAGCATTTAGGTAAGGAATAGTACCTGCATTTTCCTAAAATAACTACTTTGGAAACTTTGGAAAATTCTGGGATATTCGTGACACCCCAACATAATACCCATAGAAAATAACGAATCTAAAACTCAGTTAGGTGGGAGTGTAGATAACTCAGGTTAAGGGCAGTATTTTGTAGTTTTTATGTAAAAAACTTTTTTTTTATCAAAATAGATCAAATATTCATCCAGTAGAAACATAGTTTTATTTTCTTCACATGGTGATATCAACAGCTGTTGTTGAATATCTTTCGAGGATGTCCTGGAATTTGATGACAACTTTTTCTCTTCATCTAAAAAGTTTATCATCTATGCCGCTATGCTTATGACAGATATTCAACAAATGTTGATATCACCATGTAGAGACAATCAAACTCTTTATTTTGCTATAAAAACTGCAATAAAACTGCCCTTTTGTCGTGCTTCCTACACTTCTACCTTAAGAGAGATATTAGTTTTAAATTTCCTTAAATAATTGTAATAATATTTACACGAGATACTTTTAAAATATTTTTTTATATATATATAACATTTTACATCTTTCCTGCAAGTCCATAAATAAAGTCTGTTCAGCGTAGCAATTGTTTTCTGAAAGGCCTTTTTCCCTACCAAAAAGCTATTTATATAGTAGGATATTGGTAAGAAAAAAGACCTTTCAGAGAGTAATTCCTACCGTGAATGGAGTATATGTGTTGTGGCTGTAATTATATGATTACTGGATATTTCCAAAATTAAAATAACAATTTTTTTTTAAATGAATGAACATAAAAATATGAAATTATCTCCGTTCGTTTCCTCGAAATTGATCACAGAACCTGTTGGGATGAAGGCACCCACATTCGCCTCTGAAACTAAGATCTCTTCCCTTGTAAGACAATCTGGAAGAGGTTTTGCCCTTCTGTGCCAAGGGCAGGGGTACCCCGTGCCCTTAATCAGGTGAGCCCATTCAGACAGACAACACCCTTTCTAGTTTTATTTACTATTGGTGTTTGTAATTACGTCAGCGGATTCTCTGCCAGCACACCGGAAGGTAAGCGTTTAGTTCCCGATGATCACTTCTCATGTGGTAAGATTGTTACTGCTAACATCGTTTTCACAATCAAAACGTGCCATAAAAATATTCTTAGTATTAATATACTATGCATAGCATTTTATCATATATAATATTCAGTAAGGATTTTAATAATATTCAGTTGGCAACTGTGGAACTCGGGCAAGTTTTTTTTTTTTACAAATCTTAAGTTTGAGGAGTGGGGTAAGACAAAAGATGTTCTCTAACTTGTACCGTGACGTCAGGGCCACACCACTCTATGTCTGGACTTGGACCCAAGCCATATATGGTGACACCTGCTCCCCTTCACTCCTCCCCGATACTCCTACCCTCACCCAGGGCCTATGCATTGGGGGACATGGTGGACAAAATTTGTCCAAAAAACTCTTTGAGCGCAATAACTTGCAACCAACGCTGCAACGATCCACTAGTTTTGTTCATTTAGGCTCATATTATTAGATAATACACAAGTTAAAATTAACCAACCAAATCAAACTTTGTATATTTGATCATCACAAGTTTTATTTACACACAAAATCACTTCAGTTTGCGACTCACCATCCGCCTATTGGCAACAGTGCATTTATTTTCCCAACATAAGGAGCAATATTTTAAATACGATGATAAAAAAATTCCAATAAAAATGTAAAAATAAACAAACTGTTGTGACACTCAGGGTATTGAATTGTTTCTCCCGAACCCAAACAGAACCCGTGGGAGCTAGGGCGCCCAAATTCTCCATGGAGTCTAGAAGTAGCACATTTGTGAAAAGTCAAGGGCGTGGTTTTGGCCTCCTCTGCCCGGCGCAAGCGTACCCTGTCCCTGCATTCAGGTAGGCCGCAACCTGCATTACAGGGTGTCTAGGTGAGGTGGGAACTGTTGGAACATTTTAGATACAAAGTTTACAGGTTTTAGGAGCCATTAGGGTCAACTTGGAAAGTTCCTGACAAGTTTTAACGGGTGACGAGAGGTTGGCCAATCCAACATGAGAGTGACGACCGAGACTGTTTGGCCACTGAAGCGGGCTTATCCGCCGTTGTGCTGCTAATTTGCTTGGTACTCATTTAAACATAACTGAAACATGACGCTTGTACATGGGAATCGAACCTGGGACCTTAAACTTGGTGTGCCAATGCAGTCTAAGCCTTACTACCCCCACTAATTGACATAGATTACAAAATTTCCTAAGGGACATATCTTTTATTTACATCTGTTGACCTGTGTCCCCAATTTACAAAGATTACAAATAACGTTTTCATTTTTTTTTTCACTCAGAGCCAGTTGGGATGAGAGCGCCCAAATTCTCGACCAACGACAGGAGTAGCTCGTTTATAATTCCTTCCGGGCAGGGTTTTGGGCTACTGTGCCCGGCTCAAGGGTTCCCTCTGCTCTTGTTCAGGTGAGGGGGAGGTTTTGTCGGGTTGGCCATAGTGCATGCATAGCCGTCTGTCTGTTTTCTATGAGCTGTGTCCACTTGCTGGTCAAAATTTGAATGCGACTTGGATTCAGACAACATTTTCTCATTGGTACAAAATAGATCTTGAGCTTTAACAAAAAAAACCTGAAATATTGAAAATTATATCAAATTGTTTTTCACTTTGGAAATTTTAAAATTAATTATGTTTGCTAGCTTTTTATTAAAGAGTATGAAGGATCAATTTTTTTTTTTGTTTGCAGTTTCATTAAGATAAAATCATAATAGAGTTTTTTTTACTAACTATTTGATTTAAAAAAATGTTATTTAAATAATAAGATCAATTTTATTTTTAAAAGTATAGTTTGAAAATGTATAAAGCATGTTTATATAATATTTCATGGTGGCCACAGAAATTCAAAAGAGAATGTTATAGTAAAAGTTTTGTAGCCATCCCTTATTATACCATAATACAAATATTTGATGGAATTCCTATTTTTGAATATATTTTTTTGTATGCATGCAGAACCGGTGGGTGCTAAAGGCCCTAAATTCTCAAGCGATGTCCAAAGTAGCTCGATCAAGAGAATTTCTGGCCAAGGATTTGTCCTATTATGCTCTGCCCAAGGCTTTCCTGTCCCGGCATTCAAGTAAGGCATTCCGGAACGGAACTAAGGAGCTAGTTTTACCGTCGATGTCTGAAATCTGTGTTTGTTTCTGTCACACTTGAAAGTTTACAGTTTCATTCAAATTATGTTTTAAATAAAGATAGATTTGCATTTAATGTTCATCGGACAAGGTGAGGCCCCAGGAATGTTTCTGTCTCATGCAATGTCCCCCCTCCCCCCTCCCCTAACCCATCCTCAAATTAACACTTAATATTTCAAAAGTGTTAAGTTTCAACATGTCTGACCAATGACCATTAATATTCACTCAAGTGATTTATTTCCGTAAAACAAGAAATAAAAAACACTTATCACTGACAATGCGTAAAATCTACTTACTGTGATGCACACTAAGAAAAAACTGAACATTTTCAGCTCATCAGTTATGACCAGTGTTGCTAACTTGTCAATATAGAATTATGACTTATCATCATCATCATCATCATCATCATCATCATCAATAACCATTTCCAGCATGTGGCCGAGTCTGTTTGGTAAAATACCTCCATCTTCCTCCTTTAATTGCTTCCATTCTTCTCCTCTCACTTGCAGAGTTTCTGTTATTTGCTCCTCCCATCTTAGGAGATTTCGAGAAAGGTTTTGGTAGTGAAAGAATAAACGAAGGCTTGTTTATTTAATAAATTATTTTCATACTATTTCTGTATCTCACACATTTTTGTCGCCCCGTGCAAATGCACGTGTTGTACCGTTGGTAGAGCCGGTATCTATCACAGGATTGTAAGCGTTGGTTGTACAACAAATGTTTGACAGATATTAAACTCTTATTTATAAATTTAATTAACATCAAGCTTATTTTAACTTTTTGCGAGCACCAAAGGTAATTTATTTTCCCGTCCAAGGAGGGTTGGCATTACTCTATAGTTTTATTTTCCTTATCTCGGACGATTTAATATTTTTTATATGGGCCGCTAAGTTTAATTTCCACATGTATTTCTGAAGACAACGTTTTCCATGTAGCTTACGGAACAAATTATTAGTCTTTTTAATTATATAATAGCCCGCTTTGGTGGCCGCATGGTCTAAGGCGCTACTCTTGAAGTAGACTAGACCGTCGATGACAAGGAGATCGAGGTTCGAATCTTGGTCGGGTGTACTGAGGGTAATTTTTTTAGAATGGTTTTCCCACTCTCCCTCCACACAAAGGCAGGCACACTTCCTCTTTACGTTACCTTCCTAGTTCCTAAAATAATTGATGTAATTAGTACATAAAAATATAATTCGAACAGGTAGTAAGACGCAATGCTAAAATAATATATTATTGGACATTTCTTACATTCATGGAGATGAGGCCGTATCGAGATAATAGTGGAGGTTTCAACTCCCCCCTCTCCCTTACACACACCCCTCCCTCCCTCACAAAAATATATTATTGGCTTCCTCCACAAAGCTTAGGCCAGGAGTTCATTGGAGTCTTGTGAAGTTCATATCGGCTGCACCTATTGCAATTATGTTTGTTTTTTTAACTTTTAACTACTTCCAGAGAGATTTAATACTTAAAGAAATTCATTGAGAACTCCTCTTTGTGGCCGATCCCACCGTGGGTAGAACCTGCTACCCCCCTAATATATACATACATATCTGGCTGCGGCCCTGCTCGGGGCAGCAATTGTAGTAATTCACTAACTGTGTCCTCAAGACCTGGTAGTTTGGTTAACCTTTAAAGTCTGTCCTGCGCACCACCAGATCACACCTGTGACACTAGTGTTTGTTTTTTCTCTCTCCGCGACGTAGAACCAGTTGGTTCGAAGGCCCCAAAGTTCTCGACGGACGATAGAGTCCATTCTTTCGCGAGGTTGTTGGGTCGTGGGTTCGCACTTCTCTGTCAGGCTCAGGGGTTCCCTGTGCCAGTCTTCCGGTGAGTCCCCCCCCACCCTCAGGTGTAGAGGAGTTAAGCATGGAGCATGCCTCGTATCTCCGTCCATCCGCAGGGCTGCCATACACTTGAATATCAGGGAAAAATAATAATTGGGAACTGCAATTCTTAAATTGTTGGCCTTTGCATGAGAGAAAAAGTGAACTGAACACCTTAACACACACTGATTTAACTAAACATACGACCCACTTCAGTGGCTGCATGGTCTAAGGCGTCACTCTCGCAATATAGACTCCCAATGACGAGAAGATCGAGGTTCAATCACGGTCGGGTGTACACATGGTAATTTCCCTACTCTCTCTCCAAGCAAACATGGGTGCATTTCTTCTAAATTTAAACTTCTTCATTCCTAATACATTAAAATATTTACTACATATGTGTATAACCCAAGCGATTAGACATAACCTAATTAAATCAATTTGACAAAAAATTAAATTTTACTCAGATTCACTTAGCTGGGTTTTTTAAATAAAGAGAAATACTTCTTAAAAAAACTGGAAAACACAGGGAATTTTGTATTTAAAAAAGGTGGCAGCTCTGTTTCAGTGTATTGATGTTAGTTATAAAAGTGCATGCGAGTTTATTTTTGTCTGTTTGTTTAATTAGAGCCAATCTTGTGTGAAAGGTGGTATGAAATCAGGAGAAAGTGAGGATTCGACGGGCACGGCCTGTACTGCTACGTCATGTAAAATATTACCACGGTCGCATGAATACAAGCTATCTAATAAATAAATGATTAATATCATGAAAATCAGGACATACTTTGTTATTTCATTAAAACGATATGACTTTTGACTCTTGTGGTGACCGAATGGTCTAAACAGTGGCTCTCAAACTTGTGTTAGGATCCACCCCTCGGTCATGACTACAATTCTAACGTACCCCCACGGCAACATTTCCACAAATAACAGGTAAACAAGAGAAAATATCCCTCAGTTGCCTCGAAAACTCCCCACCGCGTTTTATTCTCTGGTCATTTTGCCAATTATCCCCTAAGAGCTGTTTGCGTACCATCTGAAAGTCACGTACTCCTGGGGGTATGTGTACCACAGTTTGAGCACTACTGGTTTAAAGCATTACTCTCGCAATATATGGGACTTCCGATGATGGGGAGGTCGAGGTTCAAATCTCGTTAGGATGTATCGAGGTAGGTTTTCAGAAATAATTTTCCACCCAAATGTTGATACATTTCCTTTAAATTCATTTTTTTATCTCTAGTAAATTAGTGTGATTAGTGGCATATGTGTGTGACCTGGATGGGTAGTAAGATGTGGGGAAAAGGCAAAAACCCTCTTTGCTCCAACTGAGCCAACACAAAACGAAATACAGGTATGGTAGGTAATATTACTCTATTATTGTTGAGCTGACACAAGTGAGAACCATTCTGAAATCATTCCCCTCCTTTCCCCCTCATTTAGAACCCTCCGGTGGCTCAGCCCCGAAAATCCCAGGGAGGGAAACTGAAAACTTCCGGTCGTTCCGCTCGAAGCTGACCAAACCGTTTGTGTTGTTCTGCACCGCTCAAGGCTTCCCAGCTCCGGCCTTCAGGTGACTTTTCATTCAGTATTCTTACCGCCAAATTGTAATGTCTGTTGTCCTTTATTTGTCTCTCTTGATAACAGAACCTGTCGGACGAGTGTCCCCTAAGTTCCCCAAGTCTGCAAAGTCCGATTCTTTCGAAGCTAAAAGCGACACTAGTTACAGTTTACTGTGCGAGGCTCAGTCGTACCCTGTCCCGTTATTCAGGTGAGGAGGATCCTTTAGATGTGCACTCTGCTTATCCTTCCTTAGTTGTAGCAGTTTTACTTTGACAGACTATACTATGGCCCTATTTATAAGCTAAGCCATAGTGCAATTAAGTCAAGGTAAGACCTTTCACGTTAAAATGAGTTGTGCTTCATGGATCCAACACTCTCACGAGATTGCCTTTATATATATGTCTCTTAAAATGTAATCTTAATCTCATCGATAATCGATATTATATTTCCTATCAAATTAACACATTAGCTTAACTCTAAAAGCCATTTCTAAATGTCCAAAAATCCAACATCATATGCATTTATTGTCATTAGTCGTGATATAATGGACGTCACTTAATGCTGACAAAACTTACCTCGGCAGGAGGTAGCCGAGCTCTCGGTCGAGTGTACTGAAGATTTTTTCCCCTGAATAATGGTTTTCCACACAAATTTGGGTACACTTTTTCTAAATATAACTTAATAATTCCTAAAACCATTAGCGTAGTTGGTACATATGCGTATAACCCGGCAAAAAGTATGTGGTGCTTCTTTTAAAAAACAACACTTTATTAAAGTTTGGCCCTGTTGGCAGGGGTGATGATTGACATAATTAAAACGCAGGCATTCCCGGTTCTAAGTGTTTTTTTTTGTTTGGTTGGTAGAGCCTGTGAGTAGCACAGCCCCCAATGTCCCTCCGACAGCCAAGGTCACTGTACTGAGGAAACCTGTGACCTCTGTCGTATCCTTGCTGTGCCAGGCTCAGGCACACCCTGTTCCCAGCGCCAGGTCAGTCGGGTCGTGTTTTATATCAAGAGTCATTACTTGTTGATCTCTATAGGTGTATCTAGCCTTCACTTGTAATGTCAGCAAATTGTTGTACAAATACATCAGAACATTTCACTTGGTAAAACACATCATAAGTTAAAACAATAATTTACTCACAATAATTACATCTAGGACAGAGAAAAGAAAATGGCGTCCCATATCGATGCACGTTTTCAAACCTCCTAATATGTCTTCACGAACCCCAGGTTGAATAACACTGGTCTAAGGCAGACATGTCAAAAGGGTCAAATTGAAAATTCTATGGAAGGAAAGGGGGACAAATAAAAAACAACTGATTATTGTAACCATCTTAAGCCGAAAAGACTCTCCCTTTTATAATATTGATAATAAACCTTTAATATGCAGTAAAAGTGTTAATATTATCTTTAAATCTTTTGTCCTGGTCATTTTAATAATTTAATGAGTAATGACCTAATGCATCTGTAAGCAATGGTGATTTCTATGAGGTTATTCCTTTTCATAAAGGAAAACAACTGTTTACACGCTTATGTGCTGCCAAAATTCGTCAAAAGGACCGCGGGCTGCGCAGAATCAGGAATCTGCCCATAAAGTTTGACATCCATGCCATAAGCCTCACTCTCGTAATAGGCTGGAAATTAATTGACTAGGAGATTGAGATTTTAATCCTGCTCAAGTGTAGCAAAGGAAGGCGCTCTTAAGTCATTTCCCACTCTTTCTAAATGCAAATGTAAGTACATTTCCTCTTAAAACCCTACCTTCCTCATCACTACTAAGTTAGCTCGATATGTTTATATATCGCGAATGAGTAGTGAGATGTGATGGAAAAAATATAAAAGTAAATAAAGTGGTTTTTCACATTGTAACGATTGAGAGCAGATTTTGTTGTACGTGCGTGTGTGTGCAGAGCCCTCTGGCGGGTCCCCTCCCAAGTTCCCCGGCTCTAGGACGGGTGAGGCGTTCAGGGCGAACGCAGGTCAGGCGTTCACTCTGCTCTGCCAGGCCCAGGGGTTCCCTGCTCCAGCATTCAGGTGACACAAAACTAACGGCGGCGTTGAACGCCCACTGATTTGTGCTGTGCTCGGATACGTACTGTGCCGTTCGTTCGGTTGCAGCGGTGTTTGTCCGAAGTCACTGATTGGCTAGCAATACACAACTAACATTGACTCAAGTTTATATTCTGACAAGGTTTCTTTCTAGGTTGTACACTCTGTTAAATGTGAACAGTGGTAGCTTACCTTGATTAGTTTACACTGTGGTGAACCTTCTACGATAGGGCCATAGTGTAATCAATCAAGGTAAGACTGATAGAGCTAGTCTTGAATGCACACCCAAGTACATCAAGATAAGAAAACTTGCCTGTATTTCTTGTAAACCAACCTTGGCAAATCCGTCAAAATCCTTAAAAATATTCTAAGTTTTTAAGGACTTGTTGGTCTCAAAGTAAAAATAAGTACTACAAATTATTATTTCTTTTTTTAAAAGTGAAACTTGATCAATTTTCCCATTTTATATCATGCAGAACCTGTGGGAAGGGCACCACCCAATTTCCCCAAAACTTCAAAATCAAATTGGTTTGACGTTGAAAATGGGAGAGGATTTGGTTTTTTATGCGAGGCTCAAGCTTTCCCCGTTCCGATAATCAGGTAAGAAGATAATGTGACAGGCCCGGGGCATGGGTAGGTAATGTTGACATCATTTTATATTTTCACTTAGGCATGATATCATGGTATTTTATTTTCCTGCATATTTGGAAAAATCTTTGGCGGCTTTATTTTACCATATATTTGTAATTTTTTCCCAGAGAATGGTATGAACTATCGAGAAAGTCATTATTTTTAATTTTGTATCTTCACTATATTCACTTTTATGATTAAATGTCTTTTTTTTTATGCATGGTAACAATTTGCATTATCATATATCACATCATAAAGGAATTAAACAAACCCACTTTTATTTATAGTAATATTACTCATCATCATGAACCGTTCCAGCCTTTGGCCGAGTCACTTTAGTAAAATTCCTCCAGCTCCCTTTGTCCTCCCACCATTCTCCTTCCCACACTATTTTTCACTCTTCTCCTCTCACTTACACACTTGCTGTTATTTGTTCCTCCCATCTCATCCTAACTTCCTCTACTATCTCAGTACCCCAATCTTACATCTTCATTCCTAATCCTCTCTCTTCTGGTGACAGCTAACATGCTCCTCAAAACTTCATTCTCATGGCCTCCATTTCCCTTGTTTCTTTTTTATCCAGAGTCCAAGTTTCAGCTGCAAACTTACTGTGGTTATGAAGTATGCTCTATACAGCACTTCCTTACACTTCAGGGGCACTTCTATTTTCCGAAGTAGGCCTCTTACACACCTGTATAAAACCTCTCCCTGCTGTCCCCTTTTGCCTCATTCACTCCACCAAGATACTTTACACTCGTTAGTCATATTTCTTGACCATATTAATTTTAACCCTGGGAGGTCAGTTTATGTAGTGTTCTCGACTCGATTCCATCAGGTTGTGTGAAGCGCGTTTGAACAGTCGATTGTTTGTTGTCTTGTAGAGCCAATCGGTAGCGCACCCCCTCGACTTCCCCACAAGTTCAAACTGGACGCCGTGATTGGTGCTCAGTTGCGCGCCATTGTCCTCCCTTGCAACGCGCAAGCCAACCCCATCCCTGTGTTCAGGTGAGCCATTGTTTGGACTTCCTAGACAGCAGTCCTCGGAATAGTGTCACTTTTATTACACACACAAACGGCTGAGTTAATTTTGATAGTATTTGTATGATTCAAAGTATTTTGTGTGAATAAGATATTCCTGTATTATTTACTTAAAAAAAACCAGTGCGTGTGGATTGCGAGCTAAAATATTTCACACATTTTCTCATTGTAAAAACTCTTCGGAGGCTGTAGTTAGAAAATCACTAATTTTTAGAATGTTTTTCTTTATTTGACATATTTAACACACTAATTTATCTTTTTTTTAACATCTCGTCTTACTATCCATTCCGGTTTATACTTTTATGTACTAATTACGCTAGTGGTTTTAGGATAGGAAGGTTGAACTTAGAGGAAGTGTACCCGCATTTGCGTGGGTAAAGGACACCATTTTTAGGAAAAGCTACCGTCACTACATCCGACCTTGATCAAACCACGATCTCCCCGTCATCGGAGTCTAGTTTAGGCCTTATTGCCCGAGTAGCGCCTTAAACCATGTGGCCACCGAAGCGGGTCAAATTTTGTGGGTTTTTTTTTTGTACGGGAGAAAACTGGCAGAATAAATCAAAGGAACTACACCACAACTATTTTGGAGAATGGGTTATACACACACACCACACACGCACGCACACTATTCAATCAGCCATATTTAAACATGTAAACCTAACATCAGGTATTAAATATAGTTGAACAAATTATATCTGGACACTGGGGAATCGAACCAGGGGTCTTTGTAGCTTAGGTGCACCAATTCTCTATCACTGAGCTATCAAGGAATCCCCTATGCGAAAGATCATTCTTCACTCATGTATTAAGGCAAAGTCTGTAATGGATGTTGAATTCAAACCATCTCTCTACAATATTTGATACATTTGAAAGATGTCGGTAACCAAATTTAATTTCCACAGTCATAGTTCAACGTAGGTTTGGGTTGCGTCTGCTAGGGGGTGGAAAACATCACATACCCACATGGTTTAACACATCACTCGTGTGATGGATTGGATTGCCGTGACAGGAGATCGGGGTTTGTATCCCAGTTGGGTGTACAGAGTTTTTTGTTTTGTTTTTTCTACCGCCTCGGTGGCATAGTTGGATAATGCGCTAGTCATGTTGAGCTTGACTGCCGAGGACAGGGAGATCGAGGTTCGAATTTCGGTCGGGTGAACTGGGGGTGGTTTTTCCTAAATGGTTTTCCACTCTCCCTCCACGCAAATGCTGGTTCACTTCCTCTAAATTCAACCTTCTCAATTCCTAATCCATTAGCGTAATTAGTACTTAAGCGTAAAAGCCGAACGGGTAGTAAGATGCGGTGCTAATAATAATAATATAATAATAATAATAATAATAATTTTCTCTTCCTAAATGGTTCCATCTTCCATGCAAAGGTAGGTACAGTCCATTCAAAATGTTGTCGCCCTCTCCTTATTTAACTAGCATAGTTAGTATATACGTGTATAGTCCTGAACAAGTACTAAGACACAAAAACGTATGTCCCCCTCCCCCCTTATTTACACTCCGCTCATTGTGTGGTATTCAAGTTCTGGAGGACTGTCCCGGTAAGTGTACCCTCCCCTCGGCCAGTGGGTGACCCTAGTTCCGTGGTTGGTTCCAGAGCCACAGACAAGTCTGTCCCCCCAAGTGAAGGACAAGGCTGTCGGCATGTTGAAACAGTTTGTTGGTCAGGGTAGAGTCTCCGCCCTCCTGTGCTCGGCTCAAGGGTACCCCGCGCCAGCGTTCAGGTACAGTAGCACGTACGAGGGGTGGATGTTAAGCTAGAACCACCGACATCTCACTAGACGTCTTTTTTCAATAACCTTTTAGTTAGAACACTCTGGATCAAAATATAATTATTTAGAAATTGTAGCATTATATAATTCACAGTACATAGCCTGCACGAAATTGAAGAAAATGTATTTTGTTGAATTTGGGTACTTAGGTCTTTTTGATTCAAATTATGGTCACATTTGTTGCTTATCACCAGTCACCATAGACTAGTCACCCCCCCACATCCTTCCTCTACATCTCTTATCCCCTTCCTGAATGAATTTCTTTAATACAGCCATATGTTGGTTTACTTGTACCTAACAGATGTTGCTTATTTCGTGAATTCTGAGGTTATATCTTAACTTGGTGCACCTAAAAGCACACTATCATTATCACACTAATACAGTTATGTACAAAATAGAGAGGGGAATGAGGAGTTCACCCTGTGAGGCCTCTTGTTTATCTGCTGGTAACACATCCCCTCGCCCACCGACGAGTATAAACACTCACTCTACTATTTGCGTCTGTACATGATCGATTTGCATTTCTTTTGCTTCCTTTTCTAGATAGGCAAATGCTTCCACGGACTTTTTTTTAAATTTACCTCCTGGCAGGAAGATTGTTACAGACGATCTGAAAAACATGATTAAAAAACAAAATTATGGATGAAAAAAAATAGTAGTTTTGTGACTGTATAGGAAATACTATCATTAGAATTATCTAAGAATTTGTGGTTTTAGTTTCAATGTGCTGTATACATAACTCTCCAAATAAAACATAAATACACTAACCTGAAGAATCCTATCTTGGCGACGGCACGGGTAGGAAACGTCAATAAACCAATCAAAAATGTTGTCTTCATATATTTCCCTTTTTTCATAACGTACACCTTAGACCTACTCTCTAAATTACACATTTGATTTCTGCCTCTTTTTCTCGAGAACCTATCGGGGGGGTCCGGGTACCAATGAACGGTTGGGTTTCTGACTTTCAGAGCCCCAAACGAGTCTTGCGCCCAATGTTAAGGACAAGGAAGTAGGCAGCATCAAAAAGAGGGTAGGGCAGACAAGGACCCTCTCGCTTCAGTGCAATGCCCAGGGTTTCCCTGCCCCTGCATTCAGGTACTTCCGCATTCATTTATACACGTCGTGAGGTAGCAGTTATACCTTGACTGATTACACTACGGTGCTAGCTTGTAAACTACCCCATAGTGTAACCAAGCAAGGTAGCAGTCTTACCTTCACTGATTACACTACGGTGCTAGCTTGTAAACTACACCATAGTGGAACCAAGCAAGGTAGCAGTCTTACCTTCACTGATTACACTACGGTGCTAGCTTGTAAACTACACCATAGTGGAACCAAGCAAGGTAGCACTCATACCTTCACTGACTACACTATGGTGCTAGCTTGTAAGCCAAAGCTTGCTACTTTTCAGGATGGACAAAGAATATGTCTCAGATTCACCTCAATTTGACTGTTTTGTAGTTATTGAAAGTCTGGCCATTATAAAAATATAGTGTGTCGTACATTTCTAAAGGAGTAAATAAAATAGTTGGCTAGCTCTTGATTTAAAGTGTGGTTGTGTTTTTTATTTTAATGCTGGATCAATTTTGTTTAAGGTTTGTAAATATAATATAGAGTCAGACGTCAACCAATCCCCCGGGGGTTCGACCTGAACCGCTTGTTGTACTGGGAGATTGGTTGACTCCCGAAACTAGACTAAAAGTACCACAGAGCCAATCCCCCGTTCGACCTGAACTTCTTGTTGTACTGGGAGATTGGTGTGTTACCGAGACTAGACTATACATACAGCTTTAAATGAGTCAAATTTTGACAACTATCGATTCATTTTTGACATTATTGAAATATTATACGATATCCTTTAATTTCTTTCCATTTATAGAGCCCCGAACTAGTGTAGCCCCCAAGGTCAAGGAAGGTCATATCACAGGGGTGAAAATGTCAGCTCCCTATCAGTCTGCCACTGTATTAACCTGTACGGTTCAAGGATACCCCATCCCAGCATTCAGGTACATGCAAGCTACCAACTGTGCCATACTGTGTGCAAGCCGGGAATAGTTGAATGCATGCTACACAGAGTGAGCGCACGCACACGATCGTTTGTCAAGGAGGTGTAAGAAGTAAAGATCTTTAAATATATTTAATGTGTAAAGAACATTATTTTGTGTTCATAAAACAAAAGAAAATAAATCTTGACTAAACCCACATGCTTATTTGAATCATCGATTAAAGTTTAGTTAAAATATGAGATACATATAGAGTTAACTTTGGACAGAGGAAGGTTTCTCATTCTTCCTGTTCTGGAGAATAAGCCGACACCCACCTGCAGGTGTTATTGTCCTGGAGATTCAGCCGATACTCACCTGCAGGTGTTATTGTCCTGGAGAATTAGCCAACACTCACCTGCAGATGTTATTGCCCTGGAGTATTAGCCGACACTCACCTGCAGGTGTTATTGCTCTGGAGAATTAGCTGATACTCACCTGCAGGTGTTATTGCTCTGGAGAATTAGCCGATACTCACCTGCAGGTGTTATTGTCCTGGAGAATTAGCCGACACTCATATTCAGGTGTTATTGTCCTGGAGAATTAACCTGCACTCATATGCAGGTGTTATTGCCCTGGAGAATTAGCCTACACTCACCTGCAGGTGTTATTGACCTGTAGAATCAGCTGACTTGCAACTGCCGGTGTTATTGTCCTGGAGAATCAGAAGACAGGCACCTGCAGG
Organism: Timema podura; assembly: GCA_033556935.1. NCBI lineage: Eukaryota > Metazoa > Arthropoda > Insecta > Phasmatodea > Timematidae > Timema > Timema podura. Next base: position 61,294,265 of record JAVRXN010000012.1, on the reverse strand, counting down.
TGTTATTGTCCCAGATAATTATCCTGCACTCATATGCAGGTGTTATTGCCCTGGAGAATTAGCCTACACTCACCTGCAGGTGTTATTGACCTGTAGAATCAGCTGACATGCAACTGCAGGTGTTATTGTCCTGGAGAATCAGAACCTTCAGGATTAACCTTCAGGTGTTATTGTCCCAGAGAATTAGCCGGTACACACCTGCAGGTTTTATTGTCCTGGAGAATTAGCCAACGCTCACCTGCAGGTGTTATCAACTTAAAAGTGCTGTTTTTTTTTTAATATGAACAACTTTTGAAAGTTCTTCTGTTTAAACCTGTATTATCATTTCACCGCGTCGCACACATATAATATATTAATGACACTAATGGGGCAGTGATGAGAAAGTTAGGCCTTCGAGGATATGTACCTGAATTTAAGGGGAAGGAGGGTGGAATTCACTCCACCCCTTTACAATACTCTGCAGGTATTTGAACCTTGACCTCCTTGTTGTCGGAAAACTAGACTTAATGGACTTGATATTTAGACCATGTGCCAACCGATGGCTGTGATGCGGTTTTTAAAAATGGTGATTATTGTATTGACCACATTAAGAACACACAAGAATGAGTGGAATCGGACCCGGGACCTCTGGCTTAGCACGCCAATGCTCTAACCACTGAGCTATCCAGGAATTGTCCCAAGCCCAGGCTCATTCTTCACTCATGTTTTAAGGTAGAGTCTGTGATGGACATGCGGAAATCGTCGGCTAAATGTAAGTGGTCATTTAAGATCTCAAAACTCTAAGATAACGCACTCACCATTGACTTGGTAGCTGGCTTTAAGCTGCCGAATGCACGTATCATGATGGGTTAAAGAGCCAAGCTATTATGTTTGATATTACGGTTATAGCTGCATCTAAATATCACATTCTTTAAATTGGAAAATTACACCTGGATACGGAGTCGAACCTAGAACCCTTAGCTTACTATTATTAAGCTTACTTAGCTTACTATTTATCTGTGGTCAAGATTGATAACATTTTACTATATTATTATTATTATTATTATTTTATAAGTATTAATAATATCCATCAACATTGACAACTCAAGATCACATGACTTGACGCATGAATATGAAAAAGTACTTTTAATAATGTTTGTAACTATCGGATATTGTTTTATTTACCATTTTCTTGCTATATTTATACACCTATTATTTATATCGCTTATATTGCTAATAGCAAATATCTGGCTGGAATTTATAACATTAGAATGTCCTATTTCGATGTTCTTGGTGGATGTATTTTCCAAGGATCTTGTGACATAGTTGAATGATTGGGTAAAACACCTTGCAGTGATTTGTAAAAACTGGTTTTGATTTTATCGGAAACCATACTTACCGGCCATCTTGGCCGTACTAAAACATTAATCTGAAGATTTATCTCTTTGTTTTGGTCATTGTCTCGACCCCTGACCTCCATTAAGGCCACTTTGAGTGTTCTATACCACACCAACCACTTGGTCGACCACTGTCACTTGATGTCGATATCTACCATAGTTCTCCTTGGCCTTTCAGAACCTACCAGTAACATTCCTCCCAAGTCCCCCGGTGAGAAATTTGAAGGTTGGAAAGTTCTTCTTTCTCCTGTTGGCATCACTGTTTTTCTGACATGCAACGTTGCTGGCTTTCCGGTTCCAGTTTTCTGGTAAGTTCTTTCTTAGAATTCCAAACAAGGCTTTTCGCTGTATCTAAAGTATCTGTTCAGGTGATACTAGATCATTGAGTGGAAATGAGTAAAGTAGTGTTTTAGAGTAAATGTACCTGTATTGTGTGTATAGGGAGAGTGAAATAAGTTGGGAAATACCGGCAGTTATACCTTATGACTAACATGAGATCGAGGTGTTATACCTTGTGACTAACATGAGAGTGAGGTGTTATACCTTGTGACTAAAATGAGAGTGAGGTGTTATACCTTGTGACTAAAATGAGAGTGAGATGTTATACCTTGTGACTAACATGAGAGTGAGGTGTTATACCTTGTGACTAAAATGAGAGTGAGGTGTTATACCTTGTGACTAAAATGAGAGTGAGGTGTTATACCTTGTGACTAACATGAGATCGAGGTGTTATACCTTGTGACTAACATGAGATCGAGGTGTTATACCTTGTGACTAACATGAGATCGAGGTGTTATACCTTGTGACTAACATGAGATCGAGGTGTTATACCTTGTGACTAACATGAGAGTGAGGTGTTATACCTTGTGACTAAAATGAGAGTGAGGTGTTATACCTTGTGACTAACATGAGAGTGAGGTGTTATACCTTGTGACTAAAATGAGATCGAGGTGTTATACCTTATGACTAACATGAGATCGAGGCGTTATACCTTGTGACTAACATGAGAGTGAGGTGTTATACCTTGTGACTAAAATGAGAGTGAGGTGTTATACCTTGTGACTAAAATGAGAGTGAGGTGTTATACCTTGTGACTAACATGAGAGTGAGGTGCTATACCGTATGACTAACACAGAGTGAGGTGTTATACCTTGTGACCAACATGAGAGAGCTAGGTGTTATACCTTGTGACCAACATGAGAGAGCTAGGTGTTATACCTTGTGACCAACATGAGAGAGCTAGGTGTTATACCTTGTGACCAACATGAGAGAGCTAGGTGTTATACCTTGTGACCAACATGAGAGAGCTAGGTGTTATACCTTGTGACCAACATGAGAGAGCTAGGTGTTATACCTTGTGACCAACATGAGAGAGCTAGGTGTTATACCTTGTGACCAACATGAGAGAGATAGGTGTTATACCTTGTGATCCAACATGAGAGAGCTAGGTGTTATACCTTGTGACTAACATGAGAGTGAGGTGTTATACCTTATGACAAACACGAGAGTGAGGTGTTATACCTTGTGACCATTGATGTGGGTTTATTCCTACATAATATCAATTTGCAGATTTCTTAGACTTTACTAATCAAGGTTCATTTTACTGGTCAGAGGTGGCTACCACTTACATGTAATCTTAGTAAATATTTTATTTTGAGTCTTGCGCTATTTCTCCATATTTCCCTCCTCCCACGATAGTTACACCTATCCTCTCCATAAGAGTTCTTGCCGAGAGTTATGGGAGCTATGTTGTTGGTGGGCTCTGAAAACGTTATCTCTTATCCCGAATTAATGAAGGAACATTGCCACCGATATCCCTCAATACGTCATTCAAACATTTATCTCTGTCAGAATATCATTCGGTGGGAGGTTTTTGGAGGGGCACATTACAATGGATTCAAATATTCATCGTGGCATTTTTAAATATTTTAATTCCTAACTTAAATAATACTTTTTATAAAAAAAAATTATCAACTCAATTACTACTAATGATTTAAATAAAAAAATTAAATTTCTGAATAGAAAAACTTAAAATCATCCAAAAACTGTTGGATGGAAAAATGTTGATACCAATTTTTTTGATGAGAAATATCGTTGAGAATTTATAGAGTTCTTACAGTTGGCGGGTCTGTCCTTCTGACCTGCAATGGGCCTGGCTGCCCTGGAATGTATGTTTAACTCGTCACACAACACTACATGTTAATTAATGTTGTTTCTCAAAATTCAGGCAACACATTCTTGTTACTCATACTTTCCACTAAAGAAAGAACGGAAAGGAATACAGGGATAATATTTTTGAATTTTTTTAAATTATAAATAAAAGCTTTTTTGACCAAAATAAATAAAATATTTAGGGGTGTGCGAAGTCCATTTTTTTTCAATTCGAAGTGAACTAATCGAATATAGGAAATATCCTCGAAGCCGAATCGAAGTTCAAATATTTTCTTTTAGTTGTTTTATGCTTGAAAAAAATATATTGTGGTTATTTATATTACTTTATGCACTAAAATGAATGGGAAAATGTTTTATTGCACAATTGTTTGTAATCTTTTGTTTCAATCTGATGAATCAAGTTATTATCACAACATGCAATTAAATTTCTTCAGATTTTTTTCCTTACAAATTTTAATTTGTGATGTACAAAACACCTCAGAATGGTTCTAATTGAACATAAATGGAGTATTTTAGTTGTCAATATTTTTACTGGTGAAGATTCGAAGTCAAAATTTGTTTAAAGCGAAGTCAAAACTGATGTTTGTTTCGAAGCCAAGTCGAAGTTTCGCACACCCTAAAAAATAGTGCTTCAGTACAAACATAAGAGTGTAATTCTCTACACATGGTGGTATCAACACTTGTTGAATATGTCATGAGCATAAGGGGTCTTAACAGGAATTCTTTTTGTTTTTTTAAAAGATTCTCATCAAATTCAACTATGCTCATGACAGATATTCAAGAACTGTTGATATTAAATGTGTATAGGCAATTAACTAAATATAGCTACTGAAGAAATATTTGTTTTGGTCAAAAATATATTTTGATATAAAAAAATAAAAAAATAAATGAGCCTTAGCTCTAATTACGTCCATCTCGCTTTAGTGAATCACAACTTTAAATTATTCACTCAGCTAATGTATCTTTTTTTTTAAATTAAAAAATATGAATTCATTCCAGCTTTTTAAATGTCTTGCGTTGTTTTAAATAAATCAGATTATTAAATAAAACCATCGAAACACCTTTCAGAACCAACCAGCAATGTAGCTCCCAAATTCCCCGGCAAGAAATATGGTTGGGAAATTCTTCTCTCTCCAGTTGGCAAGTCCATTTTTCTGACTTGCAATGTGGCTGGCTACCCTGCCCCAGCGTTCCGGTAAGTCGCAAAATAACGGAACTCGGACTCACACTTACACGTCTTCAGATCAGGTATTCATTCAGGCAACATCGAATTGAACACATGAAGTTTCTCAAACAATGGCGACTCGATTTGTCCGTGAACTTTGCAGAGCCGACCAATAACATTGCCCCAAAGTCTCCGGGCAAGAGATACGAGGGTTGGGAGGTTTTGCTCTCCCCGGTTGGCAAAACTGTGTATGTAACCTGCAATGTTGTTGGTTATCCTGCACCTATTTTCCGGTAAGTTCCAATTTACACAGTAAGAGCTTTCACTGAAACTTTTGACTGAATTATTTGCACGCAACTTAAACTGATAATGAGAGGTTTTGAAGGTGAACGCGTCAGTAATATTTTCAATAGAACATTCTAATGCGATAGAAATAAAACTATTGGCAACAGTAAATCTGATATCTTTTATCGAGATTCTTTGAGTTTGAATTTTGTGTTGTATGACTTCTGAGGGAGAACTAGCTAAAGACATTTTAATGTCTGGTCAAACCTTCAAATTATGCTAGATTTTAAAATATGGTACTATACTAAATACATTTTAATAATTCCTTTTGAATCCATGTAATTTTCCTCTTGAAAGTGTTGACATCGAGGAGAATGTAAGACCCTTTATTTTTTTTCCGTGACCTTTCAGAACCTACGAGTAATCTTGCGCCAAAGTCCCCTGGGGAGAAATATGACGGTGGGAAAATAATTTTGGCTCCAGTTGGAGAAACAATTTTCTTGATCTGCAACGTGGCTGGGTTCCCCGTGCCTGTTTTTTGGTGAGTCCTAGTTCTCGCTCGATTATTTTGATTTTCCTTGTCATCGCATTCAGGCAACATTTTTGTGTCTTTTTTTTCCCCCCTCAGATAAAGCTTGTTAAAACTTCAAGTTACAGATTATTTTTTTCCATGAGGTTTAAAACCTAACTTTCAATTTATAAAAATATTTCACTCGAGCATGTGTTTGGGATTCTTTTTCCTTTTCACTCATGAAAAAAAATATCTTCGTCGCTTTGCAGAACCAACAAACAATATTCCTCCCAAATCCCCTGGGAAAAAATACGAGGGTGGGGAAATTCTCTCTTCCCCTGGAGGGGGAACCGCCTACCTAATCTGCATCGCTGCTGGGTTTCCGGCACCTATCTTTCGGTAAGTTGGTATCACTGTCCTGTGGTAGCTTGAGGGTAAATATCCTAACACTGCTGTATATCTGAAGGAAATGGCAGTTCTTAAGGCGCTAGAATAGTCTCACCATAAATTCCTGGACTCCTGAAACCAAGTGGGCTTATAACGTTCCTGAGTGGAACTGTCTGGCAGTAGGAGAACAAACCAGCGAGGAGGAAGATACAAATGATGATACAATTTATGTTGTATTAAATGGCTTAGTTCTATTCACAAAGCTCTATTCTATGCTCCTATAACAGTTACCTTTCGTTTCTTAATGATCAACAGAAATATGTGGAAAATGTCAACTGTTAAACTATGTATATATAAGTTTGCATAGGGCTATAGAACATAGATTCGTGTTCATTCCAGAAAACAAGCAACTTTGTACTGTTAAAAATTGTGTCAATATTCAACCTAAGTGCAACATCTGATTGACAGTATCTTGGCTACCTTCCTACAGCCCCCTTAAACCGTCGTCAATCATCTCAGATTGTTCTGTCATGAGCGTTGAAACATTACTTTAGTTGTTTGAGGAAGGCCGAATCTCTTTTTCTAAACTTTTACTTTGATTTCGGAAATACATTTTCCAAGAAACATTGTAGAAAAAAGCTAATTTTACCATTCTTATCATTTCTTTTTAAATCACAAAACTTAAAATGGAAGGCTCTTATTTCTATCTAGATTAAGGAGGAAACAAACCATTTTTATCCATGAAATAACATTATTATAATGTATATTATAAACTAAAAATAATGAAACATAAAATGAATAAATTCATTTATAGATTGTAAAGTAATTTACAGTAATATCGGCCATGTGGACTGACTCGATATTGGAGGTTAACTTTGGTCTCGGTTGCAAAGATTATTTTAGTTGGTGATTCTGATGTTTGGTGTTTGGATGGTTACTGTTCCGCTGTAGTTAAAATAAACCCAACTAAAATGCAAACTGTGAAATTTAATAATGGTAAAGTCATGTGATCTACAGCTGTTACTTTGGAAATATATTATCAATACCTTAATTATAAAATAACACCTGTAATGGGAAAATTGTATCCACATGGACTGTAGAAAAAATATGTTCCTATTTTTTAAAAGATACTTCCTACCCAATTTCACCAAATCTGGCGGCTACAGAGTAACTTTTTCCCAGAAGAAACAAACATTATTCTCTGAGGTACAAGATCACACTTATAAGATTCGTTAATTAATCTTTTTTACTATCTATTTTCAAAACTGTACGAAGGAGTTGTGTTGTTAATCCTTAGGGGGTCCCATTTTCAGAGCCGACCAGTAACATTGCCCCCAAATCCCCTGGGAAGAAGTATGATGGGGGGGAAATCGTGGCACCTTTACTCGGGGAAAAAGCTTTCATGGTGTGCCTGATTGTTGGCTACCCTGCACCCGTGTTCCGGTGAGTTGGCGGCACTAGCTACTTAATTACTGTCTACGTTTCTTGGAGAGATTGAAGCAATTTTATTTGGCTTCGAAGCTGTCCCCAACTTTGGCACAAAGAAGTTTCAGATATTCTTTATCTTAATGTGAAAATATGCAACTACATATTTTTTACTGGTCGATTTTTAAAACTTTCTGCCACCAAATACAAATAATTGACTTATATATGAAAATATACAAGTTATTAATCTAAATTGGAGTTTGTTATAACCAAATGTGCTACAGCATAGGGGCTTGCTAGAGGCCTCCCTCCCCCGCCACCCACCTTTGACCCCCCCCCCAACTGCCCCCGCATTTTAATACCCAACTTGTATACGTATTTGTATTATCTGAAAATTGTGGTAGCTCATGCAGCATTAATTTAAAAATGTGAATGATACTAGAGGTCCATGGTGCAGATAACCCTGAGAGCAACCTTTTCACCCCTCTCCTACCCTTCATGTTGTCACCAATGATGAGTTGGGGGGAATGACTCCCAGAGGGCTTATAACTATTCTCTGGCATTATAACTACCCAAGTGGTGCTCCATTTGACAAAGGGCAGTAAAGACTCGTTATAAAATGATACTTCCCTCTCCCCTCACCGTAACTATCCTGTAGCTCAACAAAATGCTAAAAAATACACTTATCAAGTTCATGCGGGCAAATCTTGTTAAAAGTAGGGTTGGCCGCATGGATACCGCGACTGATTCGAGCCCGTTAGCCTGAGACTAGGTATATACCTCATTTCTTCGATTCTAAGACGCCATTGATTGTTAGATGCATTTTAAATTTTCAGTATTGCCAACAGAGAAAAAAAGGCTTTGATTCTAAGAAAATAAGTAAAAATAAATCGCTAAAATACCCTAAAGCCTATCTAAGAAATATTTTTCACTACAGAATTCAAGTTACCAACAACAATAGTACCTTATTCATCAACATCTTCCTCTTCTGAATCAATATCAGTCTCCGATTCTTCTGAGCCGTCGATATCTGCATCTGAATCAGTATCAGAGTCAACTTCATATTCGTAGTCAGATTCTTCTGAGCCATCTTTATCTTTACTATCCCACAATGTTTCGACTTCCGAGACAGCGAGAGAGTTGGTTGGAAAAGAACTGCGATTCTAGGACGCACCTGGTATTTAGAGACATTTAAATTTGAAAAAAAGTGTGTTTTAGAATCGAAGAAATGTGGTATATATCGGTGGTATTGATACTTAACTCGTTTTTAGTATCTGAAGAAAAGTATTGATAAAATTAGCTATTGATATAGAAAGAACAAGCAGACATTTCTCTTTGAATTATGTTTTTTTAATTGTTTTGTTTAGTTAAATGTTGATAGTTTTTCTCTAGAGCTTTAAAATGTTTTATATTCCGTTTATATTATTCATTAAAAAAAATATATTATGTAATCATAAATCTTGAATATAGGGCCTTGTTTTGTCGGTCGCTCATTTACAAAACTAAGCACCACAAACTTATAAGCAGTCTTTAGGAGTGTGGACTTTAAAATATTATATTACATTTCCTTGCAATATAATGTTTGGTTCAATAGCGATCCAAAACATAGTGTAAGTACTCATATGAGTAAAAATCTTACTAATATTATAAATGCGAAAGTTTGTGTGTTTGGATGTTTGTTACTCGATCACGCCAAAACTGTTGAACAGATTCAAACGTAGGTAGAGTATGTCCTGGAATAACATATAGGACTATTCCCAACCTTTGATAGCATAATACAGAAATATTATTTACAGCTAGAGCTGAGAAAAACGCATAGGTATTTGAAGAAAAAGAGTTTGATTTATGACCAAAACAGTTTAGTTAAAAATTAAAAGATTTTATCAAATATTGCGAGGGAAGCCGCGACGGGTAAAGGCTAGTATTGAAATAACGATATCAAGTATAAAAAGTATTGTTATCGGAAGAGAGATATCAATATTAGTGTAGTGTCAATACTTTCTCCACCCCCGCCCCTTGTCAAGACTCGATCCCTACCGGATATGTTGCGAAGTGTTGTTTTAAAATCTCCCTTCACGTGACTATCTGTACAGTTCCTCTTGATCAACTTTTAGCCATCCCTTCACCCATTTCTACAAGAGACTGTGGTAAAATAGTGATCATTTATATCCTGTTATCATGACTGCGGCCGACTTTATATTTTAGATTTGAAATGTTTCACTTTAAAAAAATGTTTTTAAGATATCTTAGTGTAAGAAACAAAGTATAATTCTGTTTATATTCCTATTTTCTCACTATCTAACTAACTCTGTCCTTATAAGGAACTCGAAAGTTCAAGGCCGCTAGAACGTAAGCTCACCATTCAAGTTTAACTTTCATTCAACATCTAAACTGAATAAAAATCATTGTTCATAGATTGATTTCAAAAAATTAATTTCTAACCAACCTAACCTAAATTTCAAAATAAATAGAAAACTAAAGAATTTCCCAGTCTTTAATTAATTTACTCACTGATGATTATAATTGACTCTTTTGTCTCATCCTGATTGGATATTGCAGTGCCCAATGGTAACTTAGTTCCGAGGGTGTTGAAGGAACGTTTCGAAGGCAATAACATTGTCTCCGGCCTCCCCGGGGCCCTTCTCTGTCCAGGGCAAGGGTCCCCAACCCCTGTCTTTAGGTAAGAAATAACCAACCAACTTACAAGTAGTTGAAATAAAACTCATCACAAGAAAAGGTCAAACAAACATTCACATTTGAAATCTCGCTCGGTAAAATATTTACTTTAAATATGGGTTGTCTTACTACCCCATTGCGGTGTGGTTCACTTCACAGCCTCGTCAAGTTTGGACAAAACTTTTCGATTTTCTTTAAATTTTTTGAGACCAAATTGTTGACATAGCTAACTCACTACAGTCCACTTTTTACAAGAATTCTCTTGCAGAAAATACAAACATAATTTTTTTGTAACTCATAGGTATTATCTATCAAAAGTGACAGCGGCAGATCACATGACTTGACATATGAATACACTACCCACACACATTTTTGGCTTCCCTAATTAATTTTGATCTTGTGTATATAAAGCTCGGTATTAAAGGCGCAGTCCCTCCGTCCCGACATTCTGGCAAAGTGAGTACATGTGTTTATTCCCCGGTACTACGCATGCAGCCTGGTATTACAGAACCCACCGGGCGCACGGGCCCGACAGTCACTGGAGATGGCTTGAACAAGCTGATTGCAAGAGTCGGACAAGAGACGGCTTTGCTCTGTGACGTGCAAGCGTTCCCCACTCCACTCATGAGGCAAGTTGAGGCATTATCTAGTAGTTGTTACACTCACGAGGCAAGTCAAGGTGTTGTCTAGTAGTTGTTTCACTCATGAGGCAAGTTGAGGTGTTGTCTAGTAGTACACTCATGAGGCAAGTCGAGGTGTTGTCTAGTAGTTGTTACACTCATGAGGCAAGTTGAGGTTTTGTCTAGTAGTACACTCATGAGGCAAGTCGAGGTGTTGTCTAGTAGTTGTTACACTCATGAGGCAAGTTGAGGTGTTGTCTAGTAGTACACTCATGAGGCAAGTCGAGGTGTTGTCTAGTAGTTGTTACACTCATGAGGCAAGTTGAGGTGTTGTCTAGTAGTTGTTACACTCATGAGGCAAGTTGAGGTGTTGTCTAGTAGTTGTTACACTCATGAGGCAAGTTGAGGTGTTGTCTAGTAGTTGTTACACTCATGAGGCAAGTCGAGGTGTTGTCTAGTAGTTGTTACACTCACGAGGCAAGTCGAGGTGTTGTCTAGTAGTTGTTACACTCACGAGGCAAGTCGAGGTGTTGTCTAGTAGTTGTTACACTCGTGAGGCAAGTTGAGGTGTTGTATAGTAGTTGTTACACTCGTGAGGCAAGTTGAGGTGTTGTCTAGTATTTGTTACACTCATGAGGCAAGTCGAGGTGTTTTCTAGTAGTTGTTACACTCATGAGGCAAGTGAGGTTTTGTCTAGTAGTTGTTACACTCATGAGGCAAGTCGAGGTGTTGTCTAGTAGTTGTTACACTCATGAGGCAAGTTGAGGTGTTGTATAGTAGTTGTTACACTCATGAGGCAAGTTGAGGTGTTGTCTAGTAGTTGTTCACTCATGAGGCAAGTTGAGGTTTTGTCTAATAGTACACTCATGAGTCTTACTCTATGATTACAGAATCCCCCACTCCACCCATGAGTCAAATGTTGTGCTCGATGTGCTATCCAACTCTATTCTGAATTCTGTTCCTCTCTGGAAGTGAAACTGTGGTAGCTCCGAGTTGCCCTCATCCACCCAGTATTCAGGCAATGCAAGTAGCAGTTTGTACCTGTTGCATGGTAATCTCTAAGAGTCGTGAATTTCCAGAGCCTACTGGTCGGACCGCGCCCAAAGTCACAGGGGACGGCTGGAACAAACTGTCCAGCTATATCAATCTCGAGGTAGCATTGCTTTGCGACGCTCAGGCGTTTCCAACACCAATTATGAGGTAAGATGTCATATTCCTCGCATCAGGACATAACAGAATCACGCAACATATCCTTAGCACCTCTGTTACCTCCCCAACCCCTCCAACCGATGTTATTTAGTGCCAGTACGGTTGCTGTCTCTGTATTGGCCCGAATATAGTGGACTTCACACATAATACTTTGAAGGTGTCTTACATGGAAATAGAAGGTCTGAATATACCTTGATAACCTAAAAACCTAACAAATTTGACAGTTTTATTAGAAACTCCTTAGCCATATGAATGATTTTCTTTATCTTTTCTCTGAAGTCGATATATCTTCCCCACAACACAAACTTGTTACACCTGCTGTTATTTTTTGCCCCACGTATTGCTGTTAATTATAATTATATCGTACTTGTTCTCATTCCCTTATTTACTTGAGACTGAAGAAACTCCTTATCCATACAATCACTCACTTCTCCACACAATCACTCACTTATCCATACAATCACTCACTTCTCCACACAATCACTCACTTCTCCACACAATCACTCACTTCTCCATACAATCACTCACTTTCCATACAATCACTCACTTCTCCACACATCACTCACTTCTCCACACGGTCACTCACTTCTCCACACGATCACTCACTTCTCCACACAATCACTCACTTCTCCACACGATCACTCACTTCTCCACACAATCACTCACTTCTCCACACAATCACCCAGAATCTGCCATGGGTGATGTTTTAATATCAGTAAGAGAACACACATTCTACCACCAACTAACACTGACCTGCTGAATTACCTGAATCATCAGTTCACTGACATAGTAGGGTGGAAATCCTCCATCTCTCTGTTCTCTCTACGTTTACTTGAAATTTATTATTCTGTAATTTTAAAGTTAAGTTTATTATTCCACAGTTTGCAATTCCTGCATGCTACAAAAATTATTAGACCTGTAATAGTCTGCCTTTTTTTTTTAAAGTGAAAAAAGATAGGCTGCATATTTAATAAGAGCACAGTTTCTGGAAGGATATTTTTAGAAGAAAAACATTGCTCTAAATTTGGGTCGATACAGTATTTTTAAAATAATTATTGTCGCTACCCCCTTAACTACCCCATGGACAGGTATATATACATTTTAAAAAAGTTTACAAATCTACCTCTATGCAAATGCGGGTACACTTCCACCAAATTCAACCTTTTCATACCTAACACATTAAGCGTCAATTAGTACATATTATACATATGTCCCAAGTGGGTATAAAAAAAAATTTCTACTCGTAAGTATTTGGTAGCTTAATCAGTTTTTCAATTAACTATCTCTGTGCATTTGTTGTTGTTTTTTGCTGTATATTTTAATGGGTTCTCTTAAATTCGTCACTATTTCTTAAATTATGAATTTAAGTATAAACCTTTTTAATCGACTTAGGACACTCAAACGAGGCATGAACTGAGAGTGTTTAGTCCGGTGCTGCAAATATTAGTTGGTGGCTCTTTATTTTACATTATTAAAACTTAGAGTACTCCTATCCCAGCACTGGGCAGATCCTGTTATGTCATGTGTTATCAAATCTTGTTGGTTTTGTTTTGTTTGAAAGAACCAACCAGTAGTGTCCCCCCTAAACGCACGGAGAGTCGTCTCCAGGAGAAATATCTGACTCTAGGATTGCCTGGGAGCGTGCTGTGTGTTATACAGGGGTACCCCGTACCCGCTACTAGGCAAGTATCGGCTCTTAGACCACATCTCGATAGTCTGAATCGCCAGTAATGGGGGAGTAAGGGTGGGTGTATCTCCCAACTGTTGCTTTACGAAAATTAGAGTACATTTCCTCTCGTCCCTACACAATTAGTGTAAATATATCGATAGTCTCGACGAGTAATAAAATGCGACGCACAATAAAAAAAATCCTGCTTGTCATTTATTACATGTTATTTAACATATTTCTTCTTATGTTTTTTAACTTATCTTGTAGATAATAATTTACTTTTTTATATTATGGCGAGGACCATTCAATTTTTGGATTTTTTAAAAAAAAATTATTCATTCCAATTTATTATCTCAGAGAAAAGTGGTTAGAAGTATTAAATGTTTGGGGCTTAGCTCACAGTTGATCTTGTAGATCAGTAACGAATCACTTACTCCTCTTCACAAAGTGCTCGGTAACAAACCAACTACCCCGACCGCCCAACATCCAGGCAAGCTCAAGTCGTGCATGCGGGTCGTCAACACTGCTGGTTGCTTTCAGAACCGACAGGAGCGGTGAGCCCCAAAGTGACCAGTAAAACTATCGATGTTAAGGAGGTTGTTGTGGCGAGTAGGTTTGCGGGTCTTTGCCCCGGACAAGGATTCCCTGTCCCAGTTTACAGGTGAGTGGCAGGACTGATCGGGGATACAACTCGTCTGTTTGTTGTGTGCCTCACCTCTTGTTAATATTGACACAGAGGGCTGCCAACTTAACCACAAGAATGTTGACCCTAAGGTTCACAATCCAAGCGAGTTCAGGCAACATTTTCCTCCTCCCCAAATGTTCAGGCTATGTTTGGACGGCTGTCCGCTGGTGTTACAGAACCGACCGGCGCCGCGAGGCCTCGAGTCATGAGTAAAACCATTGAGTTTAATGATGTACCTCGACGTTCAGAGTTTGTAGCTCTGTGTCCGGTTCAGGGGTTTCCCGTGCCTCTTTATAGGTAAGATTTTCTCCGCAGATGAGAAATGGAGGCTTAGGACGCGTTTCAGTGGTTGGGCTTCAATCTCATTTGATTTGATTAAATATTAATTCAAAGCAGACTTTAAAAAGCGGAAAACACACTTAAGTACAGTATTATACTATTTCTAAAATGACATTTCATTATATCAACTCAGTTGTTAAGTAAGCAAAATATTAACGAGAGCAAATATAATCTCGATTTTTGATATTTCCTTTACATTGAAAGCGTTTTGTTTGTAATTGTTTTAGCCATTTATTAGTATGTACCGTTATATTTTCATAGGAAGAATATTTTTACAGTTATAAAAGTTACTAACTCTACTTTCATGTGTTCATACGTCAAGTCGTGTGCTTTGCGGCTGTCATTGTTGATAGATATTATTAATACCCGGCGACCACAACAAAATATGTTTGTAAAAAGGCCTTAGCTATTAAAAATTGGAGTGTCCACACAAACACATTGCTACTCGTAGTTGGTAACTTGGCTAGCACGACAGACAAACCAGCCCTTACTCTCACCCCCCCCCCCCCCCCCTCAAATCTATAGAAGGGGCCCTACATGTCCACTAATTGTTGATGTGATCTTTTTTTCAAATGCAACATAAATATGCGTATTCTGACTGCAGTAGAAATAAATATACCTTCGAACTTTATAATGAGCACTGCGGACAGACAAAATTAACAAATTGTTCTCGTTATAACAACTATGCACTATATCAGGGGGAGTTAAATAAATACACCTATCTTAAATTTTCTTTATTTCTCAATAACTTGTTATAAAGATAAATTCACACGACAGAATAAATATTAGAGCGAGAACTATTATAAATAAACACCTCATATTATTTGTATTAAATGATTGTATAAACCACAAAACACTTAATACTACAACCAAATAAGCAAAGGTGATACAAAGTTCATGGCCTACATTATCTTCTCAGGCAGATAATTACTGTGGGTTGAAAACGTTTATGTTTAAGTATTTATGGACTTATATAAGATATTGATAGTATTTAAAAATATACTTATTCAACATAAATGAAAAAAAAAATCACTTAAATATTCCAAAAAATGACCAAATAATTACCAGATTCACACATGAGCACTGTCCTTAAAATTGACAGATCAAAGATTTTACTTTGATTTTTTTCAAATTTCCCGTTTTTCCGACTGAATGGAACTTCCCCCGTAACCCTTTGTATCTGTTCATAATAGCTAAGTCCCGCATTTCATTTTTGTATATTCCAAGAATTGGATATTTACGACTTCTTGAACGATTAATAAAGTTATCTAACATGCTACTCTCTTAATAGACTGGACTATTGACGACGAGAGATCATGGTTCGATCCCAGTCGGGTGTACCGAGGTTATTTTTTCCATAATTGTCCCCCCACCTCCACACAAATGCGGGTACACTTCCTCTAAACATAACCTTCCTAATCACTAAAACCATTAGCGTAATTAGTGCATACCGAACGGGTTGTAAGACGCACGGTGCTAAAAGAAACTAATTTTGTTTGTTAGTATTTTAACAAACCTAAACAATCTCAACAGTTTAATTTGTACTCTGATTTTGGTGGAAATAATGGTATCTGGTGGTTACTAAAAGTAATAAAAGGTTTTTAATGTATTCATACATCAAGCCATGTGATATGCAGCTGTCACTTTTGATAGATGTTATCAATCTTGGCTGCAAAATAACATGTTTAAATCAATAAAACTGTTCTTCCAAACAAAATCAGGGTACTATAACCAACTATTGGGTTCTTTGAAAAGGTTAAAAAAATATTTCTCACTATTTATAACATTTTTAATTAACATTTATTTTATTGCAACACTCTCTATTTTTAAATGTTATTAGGCTTCTATGGATGTTTAATTCCCTAAATTAAAGATGTATTTAATATTGTATTAATTAAGTTGACTGAGTAGTTTCATTATTTGTTTTAATAACTTTCCAATAAGCTTTGTGCTGTTATTTATATTCATTAATATTTTATGTATCTAAACTTAGTTTTGAACATTTTTAGATTTGCCATGAAAACTAATATAGTGTGAATCTGCTCCTTAAGAATGTAAATATCCACTTCAGTGGCCACATGGTCTAAGGTGTCACTCTCATGTTAGACTGGCTTGCTGATAATGGGGAGATTGGGGTTCTAATCCCAATCAGCTCTATTGGAGGCATTTTTTTTTCCTAAATGGTCTCCCTCCATGCAAATGCGGGTAAATTGACTCTAAAATGATTCCTTCCCTATCCCCAAGACTGATAGCCTAATTAGTACATAATTGTATAACCCGGATGGGTAGTAAGATGTGGGGGGAAAAAAAAGAAGCTTGGATAGTTACTGTGAGTCCAGGAACTAACTGTCCAAGGAACAAAAGTTACAAAATACAACTTGTATCAAACATTAATTTCAGGAAATGAATTGTCTTCAGTAAAGTATGTTGTATTTTTTTTATTGTAATCTTTTGAAAATGTCAAATTTTAGGAATATAAATTGCTATTGTTATTGTGATCTAATGATCATCGCAAGTAGTGGTTGTCAGGGCTTGACTCGGATATAACCATGTGCACTAAGTGATTGATGGTTTGTTGAAACTGGTCTCGGGTTCGATTCCCAGTAAGGAACAAAATCCAGTCGCTGTAAACTTGTATCTAATCTCGTTCACTAAGAGACAAATCAACCATCTGGGGTCTTGTAGTTGTGTGAGTATAATTAGCCGCCACAAGCCTTAAATGGGCGGGGAGGGGACAGTATGTGTCAGCGATGACGGGTGTAAGCAATGTGGTGCCCTGATGTGCACGGCTCTGTATGCTCTTGTTGCAGGTGGTACAAGTTCATAGAGAGCACGACGAGGAAACAGGCGGTGACTCTGGACGACCGGGTGAAGCAGGTGAGCGGGACGCTCATCATCAAGGAGGCACGAGTGGAGGACTCGGGGAAATATCTGTGTGTGGTCAACAACTCGGTGGGGGGCGAGAGCGTGGAGACCGTACTCACCGTAACAGGTGAGGCTTGGGGAGGGATGTAACAGGTGAAGCTCGGGGAGGGTTGTAACAGGTGAGGCTCGAGGAGGGATGTAACATGTGAGGCTTGGGGAGGGTTGTAACAGGTGAGGCTCGAGGAGGGATGTAACATGTGAGGCTTGGGGAGGGATGTAACAGGTGAGGCTTGGGGAGGGCTGTAACATGTGAGGCTTGGGGAGGGTTGTAACAGGTGAGGCTCGGGGAGGGTTGTAACAGGTGAGGCTTGGGGAGGGTTGTAACAGGTGAGGCTCGGGGAGGGTTGTAACAGGTGAGGCTCGAGGAGGGATGTAACAGGTGAGGCTCGGGGAGGGTTGTAACAGGTGAGGCTTGGGGAGGGCTGTAACATGTGAGGCTTGGGGAGGGTTGTAACAGGTGAGGCTCGGGGAGGGTTGTAACAGGTGAGGCTTGGGGAGGGTTGTAACAGGTGAGGCTCGGGGAGGGCTGTAACAGGTGAGGCTAGGGGAGGGCTGTAACAGGTGAGGCTTGGGGAGGGCTGTAACATGTGAGGCTTGGGGAGGGTTGTAACAGGTGAGGCTCGGGGAGGGTTGTAACAGGTGAGGCTTGGGGAGGGTTGTAACAGGTGAGGCTCGGGGAGGGTTGTAACAGGTGAGGCTCGAGGAGGGATGTAACAGGTGAGGCTCGGGGAGGGTTGTAACAGGTGAGGCTTGGGGAGGGTTGTAACAGGTGAGGCTCGGGGAGGGTTGTAACAGGTGAGGCTTGGGGAGGGTTGTAACAGGTGAGGCTCGAGGAGGGATGTAACAGGTGAGGCTCGGGGAGGGCTGTAACAGGTGAGGCTCGGGGTGGGCTGTAACATGGGAGGCTTGGGGAGGGTTGTAACAGGTGAGGCTCGGGGAGGGTTGTAACAGGTGAGGCTCGAGGAGGGCTGTAACAGGTGAGGCTCGGGGAGGGTTGTAACAGGTGAGGCTTGGGGAGGGTTGTAACAGGTGAGGCTTGGGGAGGGTTGTAACATGTGATGCTTGGGGAGGGTTGTAACAGGTGAGGCTCAGGGAGGGCTGTAACAGGTGAGGCTCGGGGAGGGATGTAGGAGGGATGTAACAGGTGAGGCTCGGGGAGGGCTGTAACAGGTGAGGCTCAGGAGGGATGTAGGAGGGATGTAACAGGTGAGGCTCGGGGAGGGATGTAGGAGGGCTGTAACAGGTGAGGCTCGGGGTGGGCTGTAACAGGTGAGGCTCGGGGAGGGATGTAGGAGGGCTGTAACAGGTGAGGCTCGGGGTGGGCTGTAACAGGTGAGGCTCGGGGAGGGATGTAGGAGGGATGTAACAGGTGAGGCTCGGGGAGGGCTATAACAGGTGAGGCTCGGGGAGGGTTGTAACAGGTGAGGCTCGACATTTCTTCAGGTAGAAAACTAAGCTAAACATGTACTTGAGTAATATCTTGTTTATTATGCACAAAAAAAGTTTTTTTGCTATAAATATTGTAAAAATATTTCCCTTACCTCACATTCTCGTTCACTGCATTTTAAATAAGAGATTTCAAACCAGGAAGAAAGAGTTCAATCTTTGCCTGGTGCACTATCAGTCATTTTCCTTTCTGTAAACAAATATAATTGGAGTTATTTAAAATGACCTCTTTCATCTTGTCTCGGTAGGTTAAGTCAGGGTGGGCCCAACATTTTTCACCTTAAGGGCCAAATCTGATTATCGGTTTGCACTGCTGGCCAAAGATATATTTAGTAATCCCATTAACCTTATATAGGCCTACAAACAACACTTAATGAACAATTACTTTCAATACTAACATATATATGTAAATAATGTCACCCTCTCCCGGCCATATAGTTTGTTAATCTGTTTGTGTTCTCGAAGCTCCGCTGTCGGCCAACATCGAGCCAACCACTCAGACGGTGGATTTCGGCCGTCCCGCCGTGTTCACCTGCAACTTCGAGGGTAACCCCATCAAGACCATCAACTGGATGAAGGATGGGAAACGTTTGAACCACGAGGAGTCTGTGCTGAGGATAGACACCGTCAAGAAGGACGACCGGGGCATGTACCAGTGCTTCGTGAGGAACGACCAGGAGAGCGCCGGGGCCAGCGCCGAGCTGAAGCTGGGGGGAAAGATGTGAGTCATAACAGGCAGGGGTAGAATCGGGAACATTCCGGGCACTAAGAGGGGGAACAGGGGATTTAATAAAGAACAAAGAAAAGTCAGGGATTATTTTGATATCAAGGAAAAGAGGGAATGGTCAGTACACAATTCTGTGGTTGTCACGATGTGTTGTTACTGTTGCGCAGTCGAGCCCCCTCAGATCCACAAGAAGTTCTCGGAGGAGACGCTCCAGCCGGGGCCCTCGATGTTCTTGCAGTGCGTGGCCTCTGGGAACCCGACACCAGAGATCACCTGGGAGCTGGACGGAAAGAAGCTCTCCAACAGCGACCAGTGAGTGTCTCACACTTGTGTCGTAGACTAGCGGGCATAGCCCTGGGAGACTCTGGCTCATCTCCAGTCTGCTTATCTTTAAAAGACCAGGATCAGGAGGGTGGACATCGCCACTCCTACCTGCGACGGTGGACACGCAGGCCAAGGTGTCAGTCTCCCCTTGTCTGATTTGCTAGTTACTGAAGGGGCCGAGGCTTAACCTTATTGGGTGTGCCAAGGGTTATTTTATTCTTAGAAATAGTTTCCTACCCTCCCTCCACACAAATTTGGGTACATTTCTATTAAACTGTAAAATGGTCTACTAGTCATAAAATGTGATGTACATAAAAAAAAAAAGTACTACATTAAAAATGTTCTTAGATTTTATTGAAATTTTTTTCCCAATGTGTTTATGTGTTGTGTTATGGAATATGCTGTAGAAAGCCGACTATGGCAAGTACAGTACAATTGTCATATAAAGGGATTTTTTTTTACAGGAAACGTTGATAACATTTTACTATGTTTTTATTCTTATTTTATAGTTATTGATAATGTCTATTAAATTTGACACCTGCAGCTCACATTACTTGACCTATGATTATATGAAAGTTGATCCAGTAACTTACCTAGCTTACCAGCTTCAGTGGTTGAATAGTTTATGGCGTCACTCTGCTGTTAGACTGCCCTGCTGAAGACAGGGAGATCAAGGTTAAAATCCCCGTCTGGTCTAATGAGGGTGATTTTTCCTGGCTTCCTGCTCTTCTTCCACGCAAATGCGGGTATATTACCTCTAAAATGCTTCCTTGCTCGTCCTTATCTTATCAGAGTAATTATCACATAACCCAAACAGGTAGTAAGACAAACCCTCCTATCTGTCAGCTAAGAGGGGCCCTTCCTATAAAACTGGTGCTGTACCCTGAGTTGTATGTTCCCCCGCTAGCCTCCAAGTGGGCCAGTACGTGACGGTGAACGGTGATGTGGTCTCCAACCTCAACATCTCCTCCATACACACCAACGACGGAGGTCTCTACAAGTGTATAGCCTCCTCCAAGGTGGGATCTACCGAACACGCCGCCAAGCTGAACGTGTACGGCCTGCCGTTCATCCGACCCATGGAGAAGAAGGCGATTGTCGCAGGAGAGAACCTTATCGTCACGTGCCCGGTCGCTGGCTACCCGATAGATTCTATTGTGTGGGAGAGAGGTTAGAACTTCCGACATAATTTCGATTTTAATAGATAGATAGATAGATAGAAGCGATTCCATCGGTTACCAACTGTTTTTATATACTTATTGAATATTGGCTAACTATCCACTCTTCACACGAGATATGTATCCAATGTTAGTAAAAAGTAGTGTTCTACAGCCACCATTTGCCTCCAATATGGCCGTCATGTTTAGTCTACATCTAGGAACCTTCCAGTGAGCATACGATAAGCATAAGCTGAGAAAAAGGCCAGAAGGTAGTGGGAACACCCAATATTTTATAAGATTTACTCTGCGCACCTAACTCTATCATATCTTGTACTGTCTAGAAAAGAGTGCACATCCTCTGATGTATATTTTAGTTCACTATCACGTTAACAAAAGATAATGAACAATCTGGTAGCAAGCAAGCGTAATCAAGATGTGGCCTGTATAGAAATTACAACATTGAAAGACTCACCTGAAGAATGTTACTTTATTAAATGACAAGTTAGGTCCTTGGACCAGCTTTCTAGAGGCTCTATTATTAATATTTATCATCTAGCTCACCTCCCACACTAATGAACCAAGGAATACACAAACACTACGACCAAATAATATAAATACTACCAAACAAACTTGTTATTTTCGGAGAGTCTCATAAAGGCCAACTAAGGACTGTGTCCAATCAGAGAGAGGAAGATCTCTCATTGGAGAGGTAGTATAACAATAGTGGCAGTTCAAAATTCAAGCAACAAAGTACCTTGGACTTTGATAAAACAAAACCTAAAATAGTAATAAAATTTACAGCCAAGAATGAACAGATAAGGTTAGTTTAGCAATCAACATTATTTATATAATTTAATGCATAGAATTATATCAATTCACTTATTCTTGCATTTGAGTCTAGAATTTAATCTTAGAAAACAAGCATTAAGGTAAGCGCCCACTGGGTCGGTACCGCATGGACGGAACGGAAAGTACAACTAATTCGATAGCATTATTTGTTACCAAGATGCGCCCACTATGTCGGTACCACTGGCAACAGACTCTCCGCCACTCGACAGAAAGTCTGGCGGGCAGTGCGTCCGGAATTTTTGGCGTCATCTTCAACCAGATCATGAAATAATGTGTGGTACTCGCCAAACATAAGTATTTTCGTGTTGACGTTGTGAACCCAGAATCATCGTTTCCTACATTTTCTTTCCTCCTCTTAAATTAAAAGGCAACTAATAGCTACAAATTTTTCCTCGCTTTCCATATTTAAATAATACGGTGAAATATCATTCACAAAAGCACAATATAAACATGAAACAAATCAACAATAACAGAAATGCAAACAACACTTCCTTGAGCACGCAAACGAGAAGCTCACCTTCTGGCTCGAGAGCAAACTAAGTCTCCGCCCTTGCCGTCAGTGCGGATAGTGGGCGCACCCCCCTCAAATGTACGGTCCATGGATACCGAACCCAGGGGGCGCTTACCTTTAGGGTTGATAACATCCCCACATTAATATGTCCCTGCCTCCCCCTTATATTTTTATTTTACTCATATTAAGTGGTAAATTACTTATGGGGGCTGTTATGTAAAATTAGTCTTAAAATTATGTGAGGATAAATTAGTAATAAACATCATAACTATAAAACAAATTATATTCATAATTTTTTTAATCTCAAATTAAGCAATTTTTAAAAAAATGGCCTTCACTGTTAAATATTCTTAAGGATTTGAATATTTGAAGGATCCATCCCCGCTATTATACACGAGCTTTGTTTACTTTCTCGGCTCTTCTGACGTTGAAATGACTCTTTATCGATGTTACCCGCCTCGGTGGCGTAGTTGACTAACGCGCCAGTCGTGTTGAGTCAGACCACTGAGGACGGGGAGATCGAGGTTCGAATCTCGGTCGGGTGAACTGAGGGTGGTTTTTCCTAAATGGTTTTCCACTCTACCTCCACGCAAATGCGGGTTCACTTCCTCTAAATTCAACCTTCCTGTTTCCTAATCCATTAGTGTAATCAGTACTTAAGCGTATAACCCGAAGGGTAGTAAGACGCGGTGCTAAAATTAATTAATTAATTAATTTATCGATGTTAAATATTCCAGATGGACGAGTGTTGCCCATCAACAGGAAGCAGAAGGTTTTTCCGAACGGAACTCTGATCATTGAGAACGTCGAGCGACTGTCCGACCAGGCGATATACACCTGTGTAGCGCGCAACGCACAAGGCTTTAGTGCCAGAGGAACGCTTGAAGTTCAAGTCATGGGTGAGTCATGAGTCAGACGTTTTATTTGTCCTCCTTTAAAGTGAGGGTCTTCATCCCCTGAGATATTCACGTGTTTGACACTAATTACATTCTTTTGTTTTTACGATCATCATAAATAATAATCAAAAACAAATGTTTGTTTTTTAATATTCCTTTATTACATTAAAACTATGTAACATCACTATTACACTCATATGAGTGAGGATGACTCCGAGCACGTTACTATCCGTGGTTAGCTCAGTGGTAGAGCATCGGTGCGTTAAGCCAAAGGTCCCAGGTTCAATATTCCTGTGTCCAGGGGTCATTTTTAAATTCATTCAAATATGTTTCAGATACGGCTGATTTCCTTAGCTTCATTCATTCCCCATTATTTGCTTTTCATTTATACTTAGTTATAGAATGTTGCTTTCTTTCATATCATTATTTTTATTCATTGCTAAATCATTATTTATTTAAAGTAATTAATGATTCAAACTTCTGTTTCAAATTTGATAAAAAGTACGTGTTGGCCAAGTACCCCTTTTAAATTACTTTAATGTTTTGAACTATTTGTCATTTTGGGTGGATGAATTCAGGAAATGCTCTTTTTTACTTTATTGATTGCAAGGCTAAGATTTCTATTAGAAATAGTTAAAAACCAATTATTAGTTGATCAACCTTATTATTTAATAAAGCTTAATATAAATTTCAAAACGAATTTTTCAAACTATCTTAAATGTTTATTATATAGCCTTGCAAGCAGTGAAGTTATTACAAATGTTAAGTAAGTAAAATATCAAACAAGATTTCTGAAAATGGTTCATCTATACTAACGAGTAGCGAAAAACAGCTTTTGAAAGTTCTGTCTTTTTAATTAATTAAAGCCGAAATTTAGTGCTTTGTGGCATCTCGAATTTTTGTAAAAAAAAAAAATACTCTGGAAATTCAATCGTACCAAAACTTGAGCATAAAATATAATAATTTTTTTTAAATCATAAAAAACCTCTATTACCCTTATGATCCATGATCACTTTCATAGCTAAAGTTAATACATAAGTAGCCTGCACCCATAAGTAGTGTTGTCTCCCCCCCCTCCCCCCCAACCGTCATACAACAAAGCCTTCTCTATCAGTAAATTAAGAATTCCGAACTGTAAGTTTTGTAGTTTCTAGTGTCAAAAACATGAACTACTTCACAAAGCTTCAGTTGCTCGTTGATTTTATGTTTTATTTGTTTAATAACTCACGGCACTTAATATGCACTTTCTAAACCGATTCATTATATCACCAGACAACTTACAAACTAGCTTTTGTTATTAAAATATTATTGATGATATCTCTCTGACTAGAGAACATTAATATAACAGATGTTCAAGCTGTTCCAGAGCCAAATTGATTCTCCCACACAGCCCTAAACTGAATATTAATAATTTCTGTCGAAACAAAAGTAATTTGTCTTGGCATGAATCTTGTTTTCAGAAATCTTATGTAATAAAGGGCCTAAATGCAAATTCAAATTATTAGTTGAAACCTTTTCCCTACAAAGATTAATTGGGTTGATTGCTTTCATTATTTATTTTAAAATCTAATTAACGAGGAAAATAAACCTCAATTTTAAAGGGTATAACTTTTGATATTCATAACGATTTTCAATTAAAAATAATAATAATAAAAATAATAATTTGCATCGCCCATGATAGACCTAGCAAATTAAGTAGTTTTTTACGGTAATGCCCCTTCAAGAGATCTGCAAACTTAGGGTTCGATTCATAGACAAACTTAGTGCGTCTTAATGCCAATCACGATCCATAGTCAGACTTAGTGCGGCTTGATGCCAATCATGATCCATAGTCAGACTTAGTGCGGCTTGATGCCAATCACCAGACAACACCTACCTAGACCGGAATGGAATGGTCCAGTTTCCTCATTTTATACATCGAAAGATATAATTTAAATGTTTGTTCTTTAATACTCCATTATAACGAAAGGAATACTCGCTGTAGACTGTTAAACAAAACTAAACTATACACAACACACAGTTTGAATATATTTGAATCTTATTCCTATTTTATTAACGTTTTCATAACGCTTTTAAATTATCTGAGGCTTTTTGGTTCTCCCTTAAAAAGATTATCAAATACCTCTTATTTCATTTGTTTTCGCCAGACAGTGACACAGACCAAACTTTCTTTGAGGTAGTTTTAATAGAGCAGCCATAGGGGTTGAAAATCACTAGATTAATATATCTCCCGAAGCACAACACAACCTCAGAGTAGCCGACCACATTATCAGCACGACTCGCTCGTCATCCGACTTTGACGACTCGGTCTTGATGAGTTCAATGTCAGGAAATGAGCTCTAATTTCTGTGTGAAATTTAGATCTACTTTGAAGTGGCTGTGTTTTCCCCAAGAAGCGTTTCAGGATCTGTCTCCTTGTCCTTTTTATGTCCTCTTGCAAACACACATCCTTATTTATAGTTAAAGAAACGCCCTTTCGACTTTTCCGGTACAATTTTATTAACGGAACAAAACACAGGACAGAGAAATAAGAACACAAATCTACTTTTATTATGTTTTACTGCACATCTTACGTAATCCTCTTGCACATCTCTTGAATTGGTACTTAAATAGAGCAGTTCCTACATTTTCCTTTTCTATAGTTTGGAAAATATTTGGTAAAAGCTTATTTAAAATAATATGAATGAAATAAAGTGCATTGAGCAAAAACAATTTAGTAATAAATAAAATTATAAGATATTAGTAAAATGGTAGAGCACAAATAAAAGTAAAAACACTGACACATATTTACACACACTTCAATATTTCGATGCTATTATAGCGTCTTCCTCAGGAAGTGGTAGTAGTTAGTCTAGTTACTATTACTTCCTGGGGAAGATGTTATAATAGCATTAAAATATTTAAGTTTGTGTAAATATGTGTCAGTGTTTTTACTTTTATTTGTGCTCTACCACTTTCCTAATATCCTCTCATCTTATTTATTATAAATTGTAAAAGCTTATTTGTGTTTAATTCCACTGTTTTTATAGTAAGTGCATCCAAGAAATCTTTAAAGAATCGACACCAAACTGTTCATTTAATATCCTCTTTAATTTCTGTTGCAATTAACTATGAAATATATTTGTTAAGAAGAAACTGCTCTATTTGTAATTAGTCGATTGATATATTGTATACATGTTAGAATAAGTGTTAATTAAATCTAAACACACAAATCTACAGTATTTAGTTTGAAACCATAAAAAAACAGGGGGGAATTCAATTAGTAAATTATAATTTAACATATTTAATGTATTTTACATCAAGAAAAACTTTTGTTTCTGTGTATTGTAATTTGTTATCTACTATATTTATTCACATTTTATCAAAGACAGTTGAGTTTAAAGTTCTTAACAAACAAATAAATATATAGCCATCACTTTGAGAAGAGAAAGTATAAATGTTAAAGTTTATAACTCCCTTGCGGTAAATTCTTATAAATAGGTTGTAGAGCTAAGTAACCGTGTGAATGACGGTAACTGGCGAGTCATAGAGTTTCCTCCTCTGAGGGAACGATTACCTTTCAGGGATATGAAGAAGTCCTGCGGGTAGGGAATGTAAGCCGACCAGCAACAAGGTAAGGTGACATTATTCCGTTGTTTGTTTTATTTGTGTGCTTGCGCCATTTTAAACTTACAGCTGCCAATATTTTATTTTTTTATTGAAGATGGGCTATCTGTGCCTAGGACCACATTTTGTGTTTGGGTTCCAACTGTATTTGTGCATCAGTTGTACACTGTTTGTTGAATGAAACAGGGGGGAGGGGGGGCTGGTTTCTGCGAGAAAACTATTGGAATCTACCGTCTTAGGAAACAAATTTTCTTTATACTCATAAATCCATCGTGAAGTAGTTTTAAAAACTACAAATGCTAATCCTAAATATTTTTATAAAACGTTTGTTTAGTTTTATTATTATTTAGCCTCTTATGCAGATGGATTTTCAGTTATTTTTCTACCGCAGTTCTGTTAATTTAATATGAACAGATCCAGAATAATTGGTAATAATGAAATATCAATTTATTTCTACAGTTTTATTCATATTAATACTAATTCTGTTATTGGATACAAAAGTGTTTCGTTTACTTCAGTTTAATTGATTTTTTAAATAATACAAATAAACGTTAAATTTGTAGAATTTTTGACTTAGTTTGTTCAAATCTCACCAATAACTGATTTCGTGTGTACAGTTTTGAAATAATTAATTCTGCTTTAGTTGCTTAGGGGGTGTACGAATATATATATATTTTTTTTAGTAAGATGTGATGGTAGTTGATCGTTAGCCCTTGCATTTCAGTCGCACCTCACATCACACCTTTCCAATTTGACGGACCTACCAACGCGGGGGATAGCGTCCAATTGACTTGCTACGTTTCCAAAGGGGACAAACCGTTGCGTATCGAGTGGCACTTTCACGGCCGGGACTTGTCCTCTCACGCCGTCGGCGTGCGCACCGCCGTGTTTGGTGAAAAAGCTAACATCTTGACTATCAACTCTGTGGGCCCCGGGCACCGCGGGGCCTACACATGTACCGCGACCAATGGCGCAGGGGTCGCCAACTTTACAGCCGAGCTGGATGTCAACGGTAGTTTTGTGACTTGGTTCAAATGTGTGTGTAGCGAGGAAATGTTTGTTTGTGAGATTTAATACACGATTTAAAACTTATGTTGGTTGAAATCTGTTGTAGATTTGATATAGCTCTGTAGTATCTACCGACATGTAATTTGAGATGTTCCGTAATTAGTTTCCATTCATATGAAAGCACAAATTAATGCTTCTACGGGAGTTAGTCTTTCCTAAACCTGATCGTTGATGAAAGTGAAATGTTATGATGTATTACTAACTAATGAGTTTCTCCTGGAGGCTCTGCAACTCTCGCTACACACTATTTGTATCCTACCAGATTGTATGTGAAGTCTGATCCACTGGTTGCGTTGTCTTCTCACCAGTCCCACCCCATATCATCCCCTTCTCGTTCGAGGGCGAGGCCAACTCTGGCGACAACGCCCAGCTCACGTGCCACGTGTCCAAGGGGGATCGCCCCATGCTGCTCACGTGGAGTTTCCACGGCCAGGATCTGTCGTCTCACATGGGGATAACCACCACTAAGATAGGGGACAGTATCAGTGTTCTAGTGATCCAGTCGGCCACGGCGGGCCACAGCGGCAATTACACCTGCACGGCCCGCAACTCGGCAGGCCTGACCAACCACACCGCCTCACTGCAGGTGAATGGTACGCTCTGGGACAGGTTGTAGAGGTGGGGGGCCCCACTCGGCCTGGATTGTGCCCTCTGCTAACGTCGAGCTTCTTTGTTTGTAATAAACTCCCTCCCCTCCCCTTTATTTTCCTCAATCACAAATCATTATAACAACTTTCTCAGCAGTCTCACATTGCTTTGGTATCTTCCTGTCTGTCAATTTTCTTCACAACTCCACCTCAAATCCTCGATTAATTGTTGTGGTATATTTTTTATGTGATTTGTGCTTTTGTTTGTTGACCAAATTTTGTTTGTAAGACTTGGTTTGTTGTGTTGATTATTTATTTTTATTCATTAACCCTTTATAATTGTGTTTCGGGAATAAGCTGGCCTGTGATTTATTTTGAAGTTAATCCTTTATAGCTTTTTTTTTTTTTTTACTATGCATACCTTTAAGAACATAAATATATTTATTTTATGTGTATCGGGCACACTAAACTCTAGAAGGAGAGGAGGGGAAGGGGGAGAAGTAATATAATATAAATATATAAGAATAACAATACTTTTTTTTTTTTTAAATTATATTTTATTCCATAGAATCCTATATTAGTTTTGCCAACAGATATTGTAACTAGAAATTGACTTAATATATTGACATTTTCTCACTGCTTTGGTTATGTTAAGTTCGCTCCTTATGGCTGGCTCCATTTCACCCGCATTTGTTTAGTTTTTGTTATTTTATTTTCTTAATTTTGAGTTAAAGAGTTTGCTCGTAGCCAAACCCAACTGTATTAGTAAAAACTAAATCTTGTGTCCATTAAAACAGGATCAATCGCTCTCTCTTGCTGGCTTGTTGTATCATTACACTTCCCAAAGGTTGGTTTTACTTTGACTCACATGTATTTCTATTTATTGATACAAATTTGCAATTTTGAAAGTTGATAATCAATATATTTTGAATCCCATCCCTATTAGTCCCTCCGTCAATCTCTCCGTTCTCGTTCGGCAACCTGCCGATGAACGCGGGGGTCGTGGCTCAGATCCAATGTATCGTCGCTTACGGTGACCTCCCTGTGACGATATCCTGGAAGTTCCCAGGCGACAACGCCGTCTCTTCTTCCGGAGTGACCACGATGAAGATTGCCGACAGAGTTAGCATCCTCATGATCGCAGCGGTCACTTCCAAGCACTCGGGGAACTATACTTGTGTCGCCTCCAACGACGCCGGCCGGGAAACTTTTTCCGCCCCTCTAATTATCAACGGTGTGTCTTCTTCTGGTGTCTGAACACGCAGATTTACGGTCCTGTGGTAAAGACTGAAATCTTTACGGATGTTGTCTCCTCCTTCGTTCACCTCTTTCTTTAAGTTATTCCGCTGTTGTGCTTGGCTGCAGACATTATTTGCACCTTTCTTAAACAGTTAACGAGAGGATTTTTTTTTTTTTTGTCATCGCTGTTATATTTATTTTAAGCTTTGTTCATACTAATCCACAACCTTTATCCTTTACTTTGTACCATTGTTGCCAATGTGGTGAAGTATAATAACCTGTCAGGTGATCTGTAGTCATTATCATAGACTAACATGACAAAGTTAACTTTTGTGACGCGTTCGGTCAAAGTTTTGGTTGATATCCTTGTATGTTGATGTGGTTGAATGTGTCTTCTGGCCGCTGCTCAGTTTGCAAAATTTAGTCATCTTTTTTGAGAAAAGGGTGCCTCAAATTTTAATTGGGGGGAATCTTAACTTTTTGTTTGCTTCATACTAATGTTAATTAGCTGTGGTGCGTTTATAGTTGCGATGTTTTGTTTTCAAACATCTCTCTCCAGTCCATGCACTATCTCTTTGTAGAACCTCCATCAATAGCGCCATTTTCCTTCGGTACTCTACCGATGAACGCCGGAACCTTCGCCAACCTGCAATGTATCGTCGTGTCCGGGGACTTGCCCGTCATGATAACCTGGTCCTACCCTGGTGACAAAATGGCCGCCAACATGGAGCTGACCATCATGAAGGTCGCTGATAGGATCAGCTTGTTAACAATATCCGTACTTAGAGCTGTTCACGCTGGAGACTATACTTGCATAGCTTCGAACGAGGCCGGGACGGTCGCTTACACTGCCCCCCTCACTATAAACGGTTTGTTCGCTTCATCCTCTCTGCTTTACCAACGATTTGTTTATGCTTTGCCACCAAGTTTCTCATCATGGGCGGGACAGAATTAATTTTTTTTTCTTTCATTTTTTTTTCTTGTTTGTGACCTTTCACGTATATATTTGTAATTTGAAAAAATGACACCTGGCTCCAGGAATAAAAACTGGGCTTAGCTCCTTCGTTTGATTCTTGTGTCCAAGTGTAATCTTTCAAATATTACAGTAGTAATACTTTCTACAGCCGTTTCTGTAAACTAAAGATATTTTCGATCTCTCGAGCTTCGCTGGTCATGTACAACAATCATATTACGTACAATTGTTTGCTTTATTCCATTATTATTATTATTATTATTATTGAATATGTTTTGGCATTGGTTGGCTTGGATGTCATAAAGCTTCGCTCTGATTGCATTTAAACATTTTAAAATAATTATAGCTTTCTGTTCTGACCTTTTTCATATTTAAAATGGAGATTTAAGTCTTAATGATCATTAATAATTTGTTTCTAATGTGTAAAGCTGGACCTTGGACATACTGATGGCTTTTAAGTTTTGTGTGAATATATATATTTATTTTTTTCTCCTGTAGACTACACTTTCACAGTCATGGTATAAATATTCAAATAGAAGGATCATTTTTTAAACACGAGAATATGAAGAGGAAACCATGTATATTCTCCAATAATACATCATATTTCAAAAGTTAGTCACACATTCGCCGTTTTCCATTTTATTTGACTTGTACCAGTGAAACCGAGTATCCTGTCTTTTTCGACGGAACCTCTGAACGCTGGCCAGCTCCTCCAGATCTCGTGCGTTGTGTCCCAGGGCGACCAACCTTTGCAACTGACATGGACCTTCCACGGGCGAGACGCTTCGTCCTCGCTTGGCGTAAAGATATTCAAGATGGGCCCTCGCGTTAGCGTGCTACTGATAGACTCGGTGACGGCTCTTCACACGGGCAACTACACGTGCACGGCTAGGAACCCCGCGGGGGTGGACAATATAACCACCGAGCTCATAGTCAAAGGTTGGCGCAGGGGTTGTACTTTGTCTCTGTGTGTTAGAACGAGTAATGGACGTTGAGCCGGAAATAGGAATTGTTTGCACCGGTTAGAATACAATTTTAGAAGGCTTTTTGTTTGAATGAAAATTTAATGGGTAGTTTAATATTTAGAAACAACCATATTTATCTGAATTTAAGATGGTACCCCAAAAATTGTTTACATTTTAAAGGAAAAAAGCAGATTTAGACTGAACATCCCTCTTCGGCTTCGTTCATTTATTTATGAACAAAGTTGCTTTGGTTCTATAATAAAATTCATCAAATAGTATAGATCAATATATTTGATTAAAATAATAAATCACACTTTTATTAGATTCTTGTTGATGTTGAAAACCAAGAGCTGAAATACAGCTAACTGCTTCAAACAAACAAACATTGTCCCAGGGAAGGGGTGGGGGAAGCTAATCTTATATTCAGGTAAATACTGTATATTTTTAAACTTTTATATTATTTTTGATATTATCGTTACTGAAATATAGTGTTTGTAGAATTAGTACTAGCCACATTTGTTTACTCCTCTCTACTTGATATAAATTATGTTCTTAAACTTCAAATATTAGTTCAGGTCCGCCATCACTCGCTACTGCGATTTTGTCTATTATTAATTTGACATTAATTAAATCAAGTTTTTTCCTTTTTTTTTTCTTTCTATTTTTGCATCCAATCTAGTCCTTCCAGAAATCGTTCCTTTCTCATTTGGCTCCAAGCCTCGTACCCACGGCAAATCCGCGACGGTGACCTGTTCCGTCGACGGAGACAAACCAGTGAAAGTTCATTGGACCTTGAACAATGATGATATCACACCGTTTATGAACATAACGATCATACCTCTTGGGGACTCTGGGTCCATATTGTCGGTGCCCCGCGTTGGAGCGTCACACAGAGGGGTTTACTCGTGTGTCGCTAAAAACCCGGCAGGGGTGACCAAACATTCGGCAGAGTTATTTGTCGACGGTAATGAAACTAGGGATAGTTATAACGTAGTTTGATTTGTAAGATTTGTTTTTTTGATTTTATGTTTACTTTAATAATCCTAATTTTACCA
This sequence comes from Timema podura, assembly GCA_033556935.1. Taxonomy (NCBI): domain Eukaryota; kingdom Metazoa; phylum Arthropoda; class Insecta; order Phasmatodea; family Timematidae; genus Timema; species Timema podura. The sequence goes on along the minus strand of JAVRXN010000012.1, from coordinate 61,261,415 downwards.
AATGTTAATATCATTGCTATACAACTTTCTTGATCTTTCTGTAAAAATAATTTGCCCCTTTTTTTTTTCCTTTTCTTTCTTTTCTTTTTTTTACAAACCTGAATTACCTTATCATATTTCTCTCCTCGTGAATTCTCCCCAATCCATTTTTTTGTGAGATTCATTTTCTTCAACTGAGGACTCATATTTTTAACATCAATTTATTTCAGGAACTCTTTAACACAATAACGCTATTGCTTATTACAGCACTTGACCACTTAAAAAACATCAACATTTTTTAAACCTAATATTTGTTTTTAAGGGGGAAAACACTTCCACTGTTTTTAAGCCGAACATTTCTTGTGCTGGAAGATTCGGCTCTTTAAATAGTTTTCCCCAACCCTTTTTAAATGCGTACAATTTACATGAACGGTGAAACTCATGCTAGATTAGTTACAGTTCTCCCAAAGATCTTGCCATTCACGTTCGGCGACTTTCCTCTGAACGAGGGTCAGCTGGTGACAGTTCCGTGCGCCGTGATAGAGGGCGACTCCCCCGTCAATCTCGAGTGGCTGTTCGACAATCAGCCCATCTCGCGCAGAATGCGGGTCACCATCGTCCAACTTGGGGAGAGGAACGTCATTCTTAGCATCGGCTCGGTCGAAGCGCGGCACGTTGGAACGTTCACCTGCGTCGCGGAGAATGCGGCGGGTGTTCACACGTTCAGCGCTAACCTCACTGTTAATGGTGTGATGTAAACTACTGAATTTTAACTGGGCATGTCTATTTTCTTTTATTTTTTTAACTCGCTACTATACTATTTTTGGTTTTTTCTATCCCCTCCAAAATTCTCCGCTCTTTATTATTATAACTCTGATAACTTTGATGTCCATTCAGCTTTCATCTTATAGAGGTTGTTAAGTATTTGTTGTCGCAAAGACCTCATTCGGTCGCAGTACCACCAGCAATCATGACCTTCACGTTTGACGAACGCCCCATGAACAAGGGTGAACGGGTGACAGTCCCATTCTCCGTTGTCAGGGGGGGTTGTCGGTCTCAAGGGGCTGTTTGACGATCAGCCCATCTCCCGTCGCATGCGAGTCACCATTGTCCAGCTGGGAGAGAGTAACGTCATTCTTAGCGTCGGCTCGGTCGAAGCGCAGCACGTTCACTTGCGTGTCGGAGAAAGCTGCGGGTGTTCATAGTTACAGCGCCAACCTTACATTATTATTATTACTATTATCACCGCGTCTTACTACCCGTTCGGGTTATACGCACTTACGCTAATGTGTAATGGTAGGGTGATTGTGAGATGAAATGGAGGACATACAGTTTAACGTGGGATCCGAACCACGGTAGAGGCCTGGCATTCCACACATTCACAAGTTGTGATTAATACACGTCTTGTCAGAGGTGAAGAGAGGGTTTGGGCAATCAGATAAATCTGTGCCGGGACCGAGGATTGAACCCCGGACCCCAGCACAGAAGTCCAACACCTTACCCTTAGACCACCAGGTCACCTGCCAACCTTACAGTCAATGATGCAATCTATTCAACCTAACTCCCAATTTTTTTTTTTTTTAAGTCATCTTTGGTCTGCTATTATTATGGTTTTATTTAAGTAGTGTTAAATATTCCTCCTTTTCCATTCGTCTGTTCTATTATTCTTTCCTTCCATCCAAGCTTGCTACCATTTACGGAAATGTGAAATACTATGAACAAAACAAACCTTCGTTCACTAAACTACTGGAGTTGATAAAATTGGGATGTAATATTTGAAGAGCAGTTATAAAAATTGATTTAGATAAATTTGTATTGTCCAACTTATTGCTTCCTTTTATGACAGTAGTTGTGTGTTCATTTTTATTTCTGTTTCTTTTAATAGCTTCCACCGTTCTGAAAAGAGAAATGCAGATTTCTGTTTATTTTTCTTTTGGTTTTGCTCTAATTCCCTCTACTCTACTTAAAATGCTGTGATAATGGGATTTCAAAACATGTTAACATGGTAAAACACTTTTTACCTTGAAAGGTATCAGTCTTACCTCAACTGATTACACTATGGGCCTATCTTGTATACTGCACCATAGTGGAAGTAATTAAGGTAAACTTGCTCTCTCAGGGTAAAGGAAGTCTACGTTTCCTTACTATATTTTCTAGCAATCATTTATTAAAAAAAAAATAATCTCTTTCTGTCTTGACACATTTTTATCTATGTTTGAATCCCACCTGCATTATGATGATTATACCTTCCTGTTAATTTGAGTAAAACAACTATTTATGATGTACCTCTGGCTAGTCCCTCCCCACGTGTTGTCATTCACATTCGGAGACAAGCCGGTGAATGCCGGAGACATGGTGATAGTCCACTGCACTGTGGTGAAAGGTGACTCCCCGCTGTCTATAACGTGGTTTCTGAATGGTGGCGAGGTCACGCCCGACTACCAAGGCGTGGTTATTAGCGCACCCAGCCGACGCACAAGCACACTCAGTATTGAGGCTGTACGGGCGAGTCACGCCGGAGCGTACACGTGCCGCGCAGCCAATGCTGCCGGAACGGCCAACCAGACAGCCGCGCTCAACGTTAACGGTGAATGGGAAATACTCTTCTTTATGTTTTGTTTATTTGTTTTATGTGAGCTAGGTACTTTCATTTTTTGGGAATATAATCTACTTCTATTAACCGGAGGGGGTAAGATGATTTTGATCGCAAATCTTTCAATTGCAATAAAATAGTACATATAGCAGAGGAAAATAACAAAATAGTATTCTGTAGATTAAACAACAATCATTGAAAATACAATTTCTCCAAAAATTAACTAGTGGCTTATTTATTTAGGCTTTGTGTTGCTATTCCACGAAGCAGAATGAATTAGCCGATTTGCTTAAATCTTTGTGTTCTATTTATTTATTTGAATAGATATGTGTTGTTTTTTTTCAATCATTCCACTCTCATATTCCTTCACTCAACAACCAGGTCACTAAATAATTATGTATCTAGGGTGAATTGATTCACCGATTCATTGGGTTTTAATGCTTATGACTTGTGATGACTCAACATGGATTATAATTTCACGCACTTCCAACCTTTCACTGATTTATTTAGATATCATATTTCAGTTGTACCCCAAATTTTACCCTTCTCGTTCGGGGAGGACCCAGCGAACGCCGGAGACATGTCTGTAGTTCAATGCGCCGTTGTGAAAGGTGACTCCCCCATCAAGATCTCTTGGACGTTGGACGGAGTCGAGATCTCGCCAGGGTATCAGGGGATCATCATATCTCAGATAAGTCAGCGTATAAGTGCGCTGAGCATAGAGGCAGTTAAGGCGAGGCACGGGGGCGAGTACACTTGCAGAGCGAGCAATGAGGCCGGAACTACTAGTCACTCTTCTCGCCTCATCGTCAACGGTAAACTAGTAGCAGGGGGTGCCAAACTTCTGAGCCTGAACTTTAAAACACCGCGGCATGAAAGTTGTACCTATGTTGGAATAATTATTTTTTCACAAACCTTTTTTTTTTCTCTGTCATTTTTAATATTAATTTTTGTTTTTTAGTTTCTGTAATTTTATTAGAACCTCGATCTCCCTCCTTCACCTCCCACTTTTTCTTATCTGTTCCTCACATCTCTTCCTTGCACTTGTGGTATTTTGGTGCTGAAGGGTTGGTGGTTGCTTTATGAAACATATTTTCTGCTACATGAGCAAGTTTATAGAGCACAAAGCACACTATCAGTTTTCACACCAAACGCTGATAAGTGAGCACTCTAATATAGAATCTCAGTGAGTTTGGAGCCAAGTCAACTCGGCCTGCTGAAGACAAATGTGAAGCTACTTGAACAAAGAAGTAGCGGCTCCAATCTAGGAAACTGAGATTAACGGCCAAGAACATTTGTTGTGCTGACCACATGACAACTTATATCAGCAAATATTGGCACCATCTTCGCCAACATGCTGCGGCCGCTCGCTTACGAGGTGACGCCATGGAATTATTTATTATTAAAATAGAATTGTGAATTTAGTTGTCTACATCTTAATGTACCTTTCTTTCATTTCAGGGCATGAACTCGAAAATATTGATTCCAATTTAATAGTTTGAAATTTCCCATTGCCCGCAGTTCCTCCGCAAATAGTACCCTTTTCGTTTGGCGACGAGCCGGCAAACGCTGGTGAAATGTCTTTCATTCAGTGCGCGGTCATCAAGGGCGACTTCCCCATGAACATCACTTGGAGTCTGAACGGGGCGGAGATACCTCCGGGGTACACGGGCGTGTCTGTGACCAAGGTGAACGAGCGGCTCAGTACGTTGAGTATCGTGGCCGTACAAGCGAGGCACAGCGGGGAATACGCGTGTATGGTTGCTAACAAGGGGGGTGTGGCCAATCACTCGTCTCTGCTCCTTGTTAACGGTAGATACATGAACACGTTAATTGTGTGCATACATTTGTTAGTACGTTTATCAGTATGTAGTACAGGAAGTTTTCCTATAACCTGGTAGTTGTGTCCTAGAAAAACACTGCATTATAGAAAAATCACACTATAGAAAACACTGGTTGATATTTTGATACAGTTATAGTGTATTTTTTTTCTCTACTACTTAGTGTTGTTTACCAAAAAAGAAGGTAAAAAATTACCGAATTATTACCTTGATCATAGTAGAATGTACTGTAAAGAAGAAAACAATTGTATGTTTGCAATAGAGCTGTAAACAGACTAGAGTAGGCGCTATTATAGCACTAGTGGCGGAGAAAAAAAAAACACTAATGGGGATCTCACAGTGGCCCACGATCAAAAACCATGCAATAGACGTCTCGGGGGAAAAATTTGTTATATCAAAACATGTGTTATAGAAACTTGTAGTAGTTTTATTTTATGAATTGTTTTGCTCGAGAAATATATTTTGTATGTTTTCTACTATATTTAAGTTATATTTATTTTCAAATTTCTCTTTTGGCTATTTTTTTAAATTATGATTTATATCCCTCTTTGACTTCTACATTAAGTTTCTCTTTCAAAAATACTTTTGTTGTTGAACACTTTCAGTTATTTCTGATTCGTTAGTTTTTTGGGGTAATATGGTCTTTTTTAGTTGGGTCCTTTGATTTTTTACCGATGTTAGTTTTAATCCCACCGACAATACTGTTGCCGACTGATTTGTTTTACAACAGATACTAACAACAGTTGACTTGTACAAGGCCGGATTCATTCCATGGCATCGATTGTTTTTCCAGTCGCCCCACAAATTGTCCCCTTCTCATTCGGCGAGGAACCGGCAAACGCAGGCGACATGGCGTTTGTGCAGTGCGCTGTAATTAAGGGTGACTTGCCCCTCGCCATCTCCTGGACCCTGAATGGGGTGGAGTTGACCCAAGAGTACCAAGGGGTTTTGACGAGTAGGGCCAGTCCCCGCATTAGCACCTTGAGTATCGAGGCCGTTCAGGCGCGGCACAGCGGAGATTACACGTGTGTTGCGCGAAACAAGCCACGCTCGGTCAACCACACCACGCACCTCTATGTGAACGGTAAAACTGAGTGATGCGTTCACTTGTGTCGCTTCATCTTAAAAAAAATATATTTCACTTAAGAGCCACAAACAGCATTAGGAGGAATTAACTTACTTAAAAGCAAACTGTTTGACTACAAACTACAAACTTGAACTTACGATGAGGGCCTACTTACCATGGGTATAATTTAATATTAACTTTACATTAACTCTACGCAGCGCTTAATAGATCTAGAATGCAAATTTTAATGAAATTTATGCAACAAAAATTAAATTAAAATCCAGGTTCTCACAATTAAACATGTATAGTAAAAAATTACCAGCAAGATCTTTTTGTTAAAATTTGTGTATAATGTTGTTTCTGCTCTTAGGTAAACCATCAACATAGAATAAATCTTAAGAATGCTTGCTACCATGAAAAATGTAATTGCTCCCTAATTTGTATTGGCTCTCCCAAATTCTTATTTTGTACTCAGTAGATTACAAGCTTTGCACATTGCGTTGTCACTTCGCTGCACTCAAGTAAAAGTAGTTTGAATTCACGCATATCTTGCTTCACAACATATTTTGTATTCATGGCTACTGGTACTTTAAATTTCTTTTCCTTGCCAGGTTTTATTTTAATGGTCCTATCTGCGAAATTGCAATACTGTCTGTTTTATTGACTATTTTCGGGTTAGTAGTTGACAAACGTATGTAATATATGGTCTGAGATGAGTTGAAAAAGTTCCTGCTCCTGTTTTTGCGATGATCTCCTAATTTTAACAAACCTTTTACCTGCTAGTACTCCCACGAAGTAGTCCTGAGTTCTATTCCCGCTGTGTTCAGTTCTGCCTCACATCATCCCCTTCCCTCTGGAGGAGGAGGTTAACAACGGGGACAGCGTTCAACTCAACTGTCATGTGTCCAAGGGGGACAAACCCCTGACCATCTCGTGGAATCTGCACGGTAGAGAGCTAGGCTCGCACCTCGGTATCACTACCACCAAGCTAGGGGACAGGACCAGTCTGTTGTCCATATCCTCCGCCGTGGCGGCTCACACCGGAGACTACACCTGTACCGCACAGAACAACGCCGGCTCGGTCAGCTATACCGCCACCGTTCAAGTCAACGGTACTACAGGGCCTCGTGCATGCTCAGACAACCTTAACTAACAAACCTCCGAGACCTTGCCACATTTCTGAACAATTTCTCTTGAACATCTTTGACAGAGATTTCAAATGTCTTGGGGGGGACATTCAGAAATGGGGTAAAGTTTTCCAAAAACGGAGACCTTTTTTTTAATAAACCTACCTAACATCCACGCTATTAATATTCTAACCTACACTTGATCTGTTTATATTTGTGTTTTGGTTAATTGTTTGTAAATCAAACTCCATTAAAATCTCAAAATACTTTTGACAACATTAGATGTTTATTTAAATACAATAGCTTTCAGATAATTCCTTTTCTCCTTTTGTTTTCCTTTCCATAAACCCCTTTATTCTCTTTCATTACTAAGCGATTGTGAGGAAATCAATTCTGACGACCAATATTTCTGCACTTTTAGGGAAACAAGGTCTTCAAACCCAAATGTATGACAGCTATTATTATAATTGGGTGTTCTCTCTTTCGACAGGGCCCGTTGTACTTGTCCAAATTGAATCCCCCAGCTTGTCCCCTCGACATCTTCCTTGTTTATCTCCTGAAACTTAATCTTGTCTCCTTGTTTGAGTACATCCATCGGTTGTATTCGTGGTCTTCTTTCTCCCTTCCACCTTGCCTTCTATGACGCCACTCAATAAGACATTTCTTCTCCTGATGCGACCCAACTAGTTGTCCGTACAAAGCGATGCTCCAGATCCATTTTTATAGTCTGTAGCATCCTCTTCCACGGTACTAGGCATGGCATTAAAGAAAAATAAATACATGTAGTTAACATAAATCTGATACACACATGTAAGTAATAATTAGTTTATTCACCAGCTTGGACCTTGACACCAAATGACTTATATAGCCTTCAAACGCACCCAATGTTGCCAATAAACTCCTCCCCCTTTAACCTGAACACACTCCACTTAAAAGTAACATTAAATGATCCCATTTAAGCCCCCGGGAAGAACCTGAGACTCACTTCTACTCTTCGCTCACCCGCCTGCTGAAAGTATCGACAATAATAAGAAAAACGCCTGCCTTTAAAGGGACCTGCATAATCTATGTGGGGATATTACTATTTTGTTCTGAAAATGTTCATATTTAGCTTTAATTCCCTTTTAATTAAAGACAATCTATCTATTTCATTTAAGCTTTTCTCCCATTAGTCCGGTCTTTCATCAATCCCTTCTCATTCCAGGCGAAAGCGTTCTCTGGCAACAGTGTCCAGCTGTATCAGTATGTGTCCAAGGGGGGCACCTTCCTCAAAATGTGGTGGAACCGTCTTCTCACATTGGTATTTTGACCTCTAAGATCGGAGACAGGATGAGTCTGGTGGCGAGTCACAGCGGGAACTACACGTGGACCGCAGAGAATAGAGCTGGTGTCACCAGCCGTAGCCCTGTTCTGATCGTGAACAATACAGTCATGACATGGGGAGAGACCGGCACTTTTTAAAACTGCGACCAGGCTGTTGCCCATATTTTCAGCTCTGGGCTGAAACCACACTGAATACAGGGGGGAGTGCTAAGTTGGATAACTTAATACATTAAAAGTGTTTGATTTTTATCGCTGACACGCTGTGATGTTCCCAATGCAGCTTGGGAGCAGGACCGCAGTAAAAGAGACAGTGCAATGTTCTCCTTAGAAAATGCGGTCAGCCAGTTGGCATTATTAATAATGGGGAGGGAGCCAGTTTAATAGTTTTCAATGTTATAAAATAGCTTAGATTTTATCCGAAGTGGGTAGTAAAGTCAGCTGGTCCTATTCGATTGGCCCTAGGGAGAACACTGTTGTGTAGTTAGAGAAACGCGTGTAAATAATTCAACTTCATCCAAACTACCACCAATATAAGAGTAACACAAGCGACTCGTTCCGGAGGTCATGCCGATTGCATTTCAAATTCATCTTCTCGGTGTGACGCTAATGAGGAAGGTCCGTATGGCCGCTCGGCTGTCCGTATGGCCGCTCGGCTGTCCGTATGGCCGCTCGGCTGTCTCATTCCCGCTTAACTCTCAAAATTGTTTTCTGTGTGGTCTTAGTGTTGTTACACATAGTGTTACACACATACTCTATCTATGGTCGGAGAGTTGGTGATTGACTGCTATCGGAAGGTTCTTTATTTACAAACATTGAATGGAAGTCACTTATGTCAATATCTATGAATAATTATTTCCAGCTAGATTGACATAAGTGACTTTCCACCTATGTTTGCAATAAATAACTTTCTGCTGGCAGTCATTCCACCAACTTTCCTACCGTAGATGTGGTATAGTAAGGATTGAATTAGGGAATCACTTAAAATGTTGGATGTTCTGACTTCTAACTTGTTTTATAATGTCAATACCATTGCTAAAAAAAGAAAACTAAATAACCTGTCCAAAATAGTCGAAGAAAGGGCATTGGCTCGATTGTAACTATAAATTTTTAAAATTGCTATATTATTTTATATGTAATGTATTTTCATACTAAAGCATATTATATGCATTTTTGTTTTGAGAATAATTTATGTTAGTCGATTTTGAAAAATCTATACGAAAAATTCATTATGGTTTTTTTAAATCCCTTATTGAAAGGTTATTTATGAAAACAGTTTAGAAACAATGTTTTCATTTGTTTTTAATGAATACAAATGTATGTTTGTTTTGTCATTACTGGGGTTTTTTTACACCTTTTACTAAATACTTAACTTTTTTTTCACCCCATAAATTCACAATGTTTATTTCGTTTTCTTTAATTCTTCCCCAAATCTTATCGACATTTTGAATTAATAATGTCTGTTTGTTGCATTTGGCACCCTTCGGTTTACTCGGACAGAAGTTTGTTGGTTCTATCATCCTTGTTTTGCTCGTATTGATTTTATTGGAAACAAAAATTGGTGAAAATCGGTTCAAAATCTGCTGTTCCATGTTACAAAGTTATCCAAGCATCTTAAATATAATCCAAGGAAGGTCTAGTGAAATTTGTAGTAAATATCACGGTCCTTGATCGGTTACATAATAGTTTTGGTATAGTTATGTTTTCTTGTAAATTTGTGTGAACATTTGTTTCTTATTGTTGTTGTTTTGAAGAGTTGTTTACTTTTGCGAACTTAACAAGTATGTTATTTCAGTTGTTCCCTCCATAACACCGTTCACTTTTGGTGACCAGGCCATAAACGCAGGGACCCTTGTTCAGCAGTCCTGCGTGGTATCACAGGGGGATGAACCCCTGACCATATCGTGGACGCTGGGCGGCAGGAACGCCTCCGAGGTTCCGGGCGTCGCTGTGTTCAATTTAGGGAAACGTACAAGTATCTTGACAATTGAAACTGTGAGATACTTTCACGGGGGAAATTACACGTGTGTGGCGATAAATACCGCCGGTGTTGCGAGCCAGGCGTCGGTTCTGACTGTAAACGGTATGCAACTGGCAAAATTACTTAGAATGTGGTGTAAGATGTGTGTTTTGATTAACGGGTTACTTATATTTAGTTCTTCTTGTGTCATATTTTAATATAAAAGACACATGAAAAACATTATTTTAGTTTGATTTTTATTTTCCTGAATATCCTACCCTAATAAAACCTAACTGAACCATTTGTATAGTTTCATATCTTGTTGTCTAAGGAAGGTCTGTTTAGGCACTTTTTTCACAAAATACAAATGTACAAAGCTGTGTTGAACAAAAGAAAAGTAGTAGTCGCAATGTTGAGACATAATATCTGTCTTTTGGCGCAAACATAAATATAATTGATACTGGCCTACATCTTATTTACGGCTATTCACCAAATAAATAGTAAAAAGATGTTGGCTTCACTATAAAATAAATTTAAAAGTTTGTAAAGTTTTATAATACATTTATTTACTAGATAAATCTTAATATTTTTGAAAATTTTTTACCAATAAAGATATTAAAATTACATTTTGTATATTTAAGATGAATATTTGTTATAACGTTTCGACCCTTTCTCAGGTTGTACATATGTAGGTACTTTACACTAATGTTTTAGGGATGAGTAGGGTTTGATTTAGAAGAAATGTATCCATATTTGAGTGGGGGAAGAATTGAACATCGTTTAGGAAAATCATCCTCATCTTTTATTTGTAAAGACTTGATCAAAGTTTAATTTTGACTGAAACTCCCCCCCCCTCCCACCCCCCAAGTTTCCAATCGAGCAACTAAACACAAAAATCGAAATATGTTTTCAGTTCCTCCTAAAATCCTCCCATTCACTTTCGGCGATACTCCGCTAAACGCAGGTCAACCCATGACGGTGACATGCGCTGTCATTGGCGGAGATAAGCCCATGTCCACTTGGTGGACCCTGAACGGCCTCAACGTTACCCGCGACATGCCTGGTATCACCGTGGTCCCCTTGGGGGACGCGGGCTCGTTGTTGACTCTCGGCTCGGTCTTGTCCAGTCACACGGGCAACTACACGTGCACTGTTAGCAACTCCGGGGGTCTCGCCTCGCACAGCTCGGAGCTCAGGGTGAATGGTAAACAGCTCACAGCTCGTGAAAACCCGCTTATTTCAAACAAATACCAGGGATGCCGATTATTGGCATTTGTTTTTTAATATCTAAAATATAAGCTAACTAGTGAAGATTCTTAAAATAAAAAACAAGCAATTTTCTTGCATGCGCGCAGCTAATAAAAAAATGATTAATTGCATTGTAACTGTTTTCATAACTGATTTAATGTAGTTTTGTAATTTTTTTTTATCCATCCGTATTTTTTCCTATCCCAAGTATCCTATCAAATGATAGCACCGCGTCTTACTACCCTTTCAGTTCAAATCTCTGTCAGATGAACAAACGATGTTTTTTTTTTCAAAATGGTTTTTCACACAAATGTGGGTACACTTCCTCTAAATATAGCCCTCCTAATCCCATAAGCGTACAACCCGAATGAGTAGTAAGATACGGTGCTAAAAAAACCCAGGGCTTCACTTCGCAATCTGACATTCAAGTGAATGGTAAACACAGGAGCTACTGTTTATTTGGTTTTTAGTCAAATGACTTGCTTTCTTGTATTTTATTACTACCCCACCTTTGTTTATCTCTTTGTTTTTTCCAAGTTGTCCTCCTTCACATTCTCGGTAGGTTCCTGCTTCTCTTCTCTTCTAGTGGTTGGAATAGGATGACATTTGTTTCACTGGTTTTGTCCCAGCAGAAATCGGTGCGGAAACCTTAAATTACTTTTTTGGGTCATTTAAAGGAAAATAAATTGATAGGAAATAAGTAACTCATAAATGCGCTTAATTTTTAAGCTCCCATGCATTATGTGAGCTCGACATATTCTACTAAAAAATAGTCCTATGTGATTATTGTAGGTAGGAGATTGTGTTTTTTAAAGTAATTAAATTTTAATCTACATTTATTGCTAAAATATATGGGATTCTATCAATTTATAACAGATCAAATTATAAGAGACTAGTAGAAGTAGCTGGCATAGCCTGGGGGGTAACAGCGCAATTCATTTTGTGGTTACCCCTGGCGACTCTTTTTTTTTTACTTCAAACAAACAGAATAAAAATCTCTTAATTTTATTTCTACAGACCCGGTTTTTAATTAATTTAAAAAAAAATCAAATCCACATATTAAAATCCCAGCTTCGATATGCACATTTTTGTGGATAGGGTTAATAGTTTTGAAGTTTCAAACCTCTGTGTGAGGTAAATATCACCTACCGCTCCTGACAGGCAGACACACATACTCTTATTTATTACTATTGATGCATTACCGACAACTTACTACCTGCAAGCTACATTTATTGGGTATATTTTCTCAGTTCCCCCCAAAATCCTCCCGTTCACGTTCGGCGACGCCCCCTCGAGCGTAGGCAAACCGATCACCGTGACTTGCGCCGTCATTGACGGTGACAAGCCCATGACCGTCTGGTGGACTTTGAACGGCCATAACATAACCAGGGACATGAGGGGCGTCACCGTGGTGGCTCTAGGGGACGCTGGTTCGATCCTCAGTCTTAGATCTGTTTTGTCGATCCACGCGGGCAACTACACTTGCACCATTATTAACGACGGAGGGGTCGCCTCCCAGAGTGCCTTGCTTCGGGTGGATGGTAAAAATAACTTGTTTTTTAAAACTAGAAATTTAATTTGCTCTTTATTATGTTAAGGTCATCATTTTGAGGCCAGCGCAAATATATATTTTAATTTTAATTTATTTTGTTCTCCTAATAATCATATCCACGGTGTTACTCCTTTTCTTCCACTGTTTCGGAAACACATTTATGTCTGTAATCTGACACAAACTTCATTTAATAAAACTCTAGCTTTCTTTGAAAGGTTTCATAAGATGCTTTGTTCACAGTTCCTCCAAAAATTCTACCCTTTAGTTTCGGTAACACGCCCTCGAATGTTGGTAAACCTATAACGGTGGCCTGCGGTGTTATCGACGGGGACAAGCCCATGCTCACGTGGTGGACACTAAATAGCCGTAACGTTTCCCGGGAGATGCCAGGCATCACTTTGGTCCCTCTAGGGGACGCCGGTTCAATTCTCAGCCTGAGCTCCTTGACGTCGGACCATGCCGGCAACTATACGTGCTCTATTAGCAACTCGGCAGGCACGGCCTCTCACAGCTCACTGCTGCGGGTAAATGGTAAACACAATGGCTGGAGATGTTGATATTTGTTTGTTTATCTACTCTAGTCAAACTGTTATATTTTCCCTTCAACGCAGTCTTGATGTTATTGTCTATATATTATTCTATAGAGTTATTTTGTTTGTTGGGTTGGTAGTAGGTCAATCTTTCTTTAGTGTCTGATTGCAACTTTAAAAAAACTATTGAAGTGGTTTGGTTTTTTTTCTGTTTTTATATCATGTTACATCAAGGATAAATAATTGCAGGATTTTTTTTTACACATTTTTTCAGAGAAAATTAATACCACATTCTATTTGATATGTCGAGAGAAGCGTTAAAGTCTTTTAGAGGTCGTAATGAATTCTAATAAACGCCATAAAAAAAACAATGGTTTAAATATGTATTTTACTAGGCCTTAGTTTTATTTGTTCAATTTATGATGTGACATTTCTTACGTGTTTATTTGATTACAGTAACATGTTGTAAATGGATCTGCGGTTATTACTGCGCAGATATGTCATTTTCAATAATTCTTTGAACAAGTTTGATTTATGTATAATTAAATAATGAAAATGGTCTTCACATGATGGTTGCATAGTGTCTCTATAAAATGTTTATAAAATACCTAAAATTGAGTTTACAAGTAAATAATTTAGAATTATTGGAATTTAAAACGTGTTGTGAGTTTTTAAAGTTGTTTTCAGATCAAACGTTAGATTGGAACTCATCTGCTAAATACTTTAAATTACTCAAATATTGCCTTTATTTATTCAACACTGAGTGAGAAATCTCAGATCCTAACAGTCTTGCGGCCAGGGTCACAAGAGGGGTTCACCCAATTACACCTCGCATGGGTGTCACAGTTCCATAGGATAGAGTAATCTGTGACGCTAAATGTCGAAGATCATGTTACCTGTAGATACTTTTTTCAGGAACATAAATTGTTCGTTTTGGTTCGTGTGCCGATTATTTTTTGTTTCAAAAACACGATCACATGTTTCTTTACTAGACCCTAGAAATTAATATTTTAAAAAAAATGTTTTTTAATAAAAGTGTAGACATACAAAGAAATACCATGTTCTTTTAATGTTTCTTTATGAAGCATCTTGTGTACTTTTTTTACTATTTACGTTGCATGGTGTTGTTTTACTTTTTATGTCCACAGATTGTATTTATTTTGATTTAATAGAACCAATATATTTCCAGAAAGAAAAGAACCTCTGATATCTTCTGTAGTTGTTCATCTGCTGGTTTTCCTAACAGATTGCACGACTTAAAAATCCCACTTATATTAAGTTTCAGCTCGTTGATTTGTATATTTTTTTATTTATTTTTTTAGTCCCTCCCAAATTGTTGCCATTCACGTTCGGTGAGGACGTCTTCCACGCGGGCCAGGCGGCCACTTTACAGTGCACAATCACCGAAGGGGACTTGCCCATAGACATAGAGTGGACTTTGAACGGACAGGATCTGTCCCGGTTCTCGGACGTCTCGACCTCTAAGATCGGTCGTCGGACCAGTATTCTGTCGATTGAGCCTGTTCATGGCAGTCATATGGGGAACTATACGTGTAGAGCGAGGAATGCGGCGGGCGTCACTTCATACACCACTCAGCTGGTTGTGAACGGTTTGTTGCGGGAATATTATCATATTTGTGTCTCGCAATCTCTCAAACATTTTATTCATACTTCATATTAAAGTTCAAAAACTTGAACTTTGTACAACCATCATACACTCGTTGATGTTTCACTTTTCCTTGAATATATTTTGTTTTATTTCATTTTGAACACGTCCTTGAATCCATTTCCGACTGTTCCTCTTGTCAATATTCTCTCGTCATTCCTCTGATGTTAACTTTGTTAGTTCCATATTGGAGCGCAGGAGCTGACCAAAGCAACAACAGTTGCTAATTGAAAACTTATTGATCTTGATATTGACTGAGTTGTAAGCTGTTAGTATTGTTGGAATGTAAAATTATTGCTCCATGGGATTTTCTTTTTTAAGTATGGGGCCATTTTGACAATGTGTTACACTTAAGACATTTTCACTTCCAACTGAATTTAATAAGACGGGACGAGATCAGCTATGAGTAGATTCTGAAAGCTGAATAAACAGAGTTGATAGTATGATGTTTAGTTTATACACTTTGAAATAAAAGAGTGTATTTTTATTTGAATCCAAACAACCAATTTAATATATTTTTCTTGGTAGGTAGTGACATTTTAAAATCATCTTGTATTTTATTAATTCAGTAAAAATGTCTGTAAAGGAAATGATCATCATCATCAAACATAGGCCTCTCCACCGCCTCCTTTCCTCCCTCCACCTTGGCCCAGTCCCCTACCACCTCCACCTCCATGTTCAACATCCTCCTGGAATCTCTTTCTCTCTCTCCATTCTCCTCACATGACTGTACCACCTTAGTCGTGCCTTCTCTATCCTGTCCTGTCCTGGTTCTTCCTTTATTCCTCTTACTCTCTCATTCCTCATCCTGTCATATTTTATCACACCGATCCTGCTCTTATCCTGTTCCTTCATATCCACGTTTCACGTCAATACTGGTCGGCAATAGTGTTGTAGATCACTCCTTGCACTTGTACGGTACATCCCTGCTCCAAATCAGGCTCCAGGTCACTCCTTGCACTTGTACGGTACATCCCTGCTCCAAATCAGGCTCCAGGTCACTCCTTGCAATTGTCCGGTACATCCCTGCTCCAATCAGCTCGGGTCACTTCTTGCACTGTCCGGTACATCCCTGCTCCAAATCAGGCTCCAGATCATCTTGCATTGTCCGGTACATCCCTGCTCCAAATCAGGCTCCAGGTCACTCCTTGCAATTGTCCGGTACATCCCTGCTCCAAATCAGGCTCCAGTCACTCCTTGCACTTGTCCGGTACATCCCTGCTCCAAATCAGGCTCCAGATCACTCCTTGCACTTGTCCGGTACATCCCTGCTCCAAATCAGGCTCCAGATCACTCCTTCTTGCCTTCCTCTCTCTCTTATTACTCTCCTGTTCCTTACACTTTCCTCTACAATACTGCCCAGATACTTGAATCTTTTTACCATCTTATATTTCTCCCCTCTCACTGTCACACCTGTCCATCTTCCTTGTCCTGGTCACCCTCTCACTCTTCCATACCTCTCTCTCCACCACTTCTCAAACCTCCAGCTGTGAAGGAACTATATTGTTAACTAATGTTGTGTTGTAGTTCCACCAAAACTGTCGCCCTTCACATTTGGGGAAGACATTTTCCACAGCGGTCAGTCGGCAACCTTACAGTGCACGTTCACGGACGGGGATCTGCCGATAGATATAGTGTGGACTCTGAACGGAGAGCAACTGTCTCGGGACTCGGACATATCAGCCTCTCAGGTTGGCCGTAGATCCAGTGTCCTCTCGATAGACAGTGTGCACGGATCTCACGCCGGGAATTACACGTGTGTAGGGAAGAACGCCGCTGGGGTGGCGACATACACCGCCACGCTTGTGGTCAACGGTTGGTCCATACCGCTATGTTGTAGTTGCTCATTTGTTTGTTCTTAGTTCTTCGCCGGCTCTGTATCAAATAGTGTTTCTCCTTAATTCGTATTTTATTTATTAATATTCACTCTATCCACAACACCAACCCTATCCATTGAAATCAATGACATTCGTTTTTCTTCACTCCCCTTACTATTTATTCAACTGTGTATTAGGTTAATGTTGGGGTTTTCATATTTAACGATTGGTTAAACTTGAACTGTCGTCTTTGATTTTTCAACAGGTGAGTTTTAGGTTAACATCTTCTCTTTTTTCTGTTATGGATGGATTTTTTGTGTCGGTGTTTATTTTACTTTCACAGGGAAGAAATATAAAATACAATTAAATTGAAGAGCTTTACAGTTGTTATTGTTTCAATTTATTTTATTTACGTTTTAAACTTATTGGCTACTAAAAGTAATTTGATCATTCTATAATTAACTACCGACCACATTCATACTTTCTGTCTTGCGTGGTGGCAGCCATTTTTGTTCGGAGAGTCTATCAAAACCACTGTCATTAACGACTGACTAACGTATTGCAGTCCGCCCAGTCATCGTCCCGTTCTCGTTTGGCGACGTCCCCTCGAATCCGGACGATGTTGTCCAACTGACCTGCCTGGTCACCAAGGGGGACTCTCCCCTGAACGTGTCGTGGGAGTTCAGAGGTCCCCTGACGGATGAAGCCATCCCGAGGGGTGTTGAGACCACCAAGTTGGGTGACAGGACCAGTGTGCTCATGATCAATCCAGTGATGGCAGAGCACCAGGGGAACTACACTTGTTCTGTAGTGAACACAGCAGGGACCGACACCCATTCAGCCACTCTCACAGTCAACGGCATGTTCCCCGCTAAACTGACAGATAATATTACACTTGTTTTATTTAATTTATTTTTGTTTTAATTACACCTTCCTCTGTAACTCCTCTTCTTCTTCCAATTCCTTTTTGTTTCTGGATAAAACACAGATTATGAGAGGTGCTGTTGTGTGCTACAACAATTTGTGTAGTTTCGTTGAAGATTGTCTTATTCTTGTTTAGCGTTTACTCGTCACAATTCAAAGGCCAGATATTTTTGATTTTTTTTGTTCGTGTGTGATGTGACAGCCCCAAAGACACCACATAGGTGTCTTGTGGTTATTTTGTTGAAGTTTCATTCCCCTAGGGATGTGTGGCAGCCATTAAACTCGGTACACCCATCAATTCACATCAACAAGGACACTTGATGTGCCGCTCCAAGGACCCTCAACAATTTTGATCCTATCTTGTCAATGACATCCTAAGTTTCACTCTTTGTTGTTTTTTTCCTTTGAGTCGATCAGGTTTCTTCGAAACTATTAACTTTTTTTTAATTGCTTGTCATTTATTTTACTCAGAATGATATCTTCTTGGTATCAGAACTTAACCATTTAAAATAAATAAAGATTTTTTTTAACTATCTAACAAACAACCCATATATCCTTTAAATTTTTTTTCTCTGCCTTTCTAAGAGATTAACGTTTTTGAACATACATTTTATTTATCCCTGTTTACTACTGGATTTTATTTTTGCCCCGCAAGTCTATTTTATTAAACACCTTTTTTTAAATTGTTTTTGCTTTCTCAAGTTAAAACACTTGTCTGCTGTAAAATCGGAAGCAAACATCAGTTGGAAATGTAAGAATAAATGTTAGATTCAGTAACTCTGGTAGAAATGTCAGGTAAACATGCTCAATATCTCGAATACTGCGGTTCCAGTGTTGCCACATATCGTTCCTTTCCACTTTGACTCCCCCATCTTTGCTGGGGAGGCGACGCAAGTGACCTGCTTGGTGTCCCAGGGAGATCTGCCTCTCGACATATCCTGGAGCTTCCAAGGGACGGAGCTCTCCTCCCAGATGGGGATATCGACCAGTAAGATGGGTAAAAGGGGCAGTTCTCTCCTACTGGACCCGGCTAGTTCGGGACACAGAGGGAACTATACTTGCACCGTGAGGAACCGTGCAGGAACTGTCAACTTCAGCACTAGCCTAGAAATACACGGTACTTTTGAGCGGTCTCACAAACAAACCGTAGGGGCATGCGCTCTCTTACCATTACGTCTTGTAGTTCTCATTTTATTATGTTTCAACTGTTTTGTTTGGATTATTGTTTCATAAGCGGTTGTAACATTCCAAATTCCAGTTCTCCCACACATCATCCCTTTCCACTTTGACTCCCCGATATTCGCGGGGCAAGCCACCCAGGTGCGTGTCTGGTCTCTGAGGGCGACCTGCCCCTAGACATACTGTGGAGCTTCCAGGGCACAGGCCTGTCGTCCCAGAGGAGTATCTCCACCACCAAGATTAGCCGCAGGGGGAGTTTGCTCCTGCTCGACCCCGCCAACTCGGGGCACACAGGGAACTACTCGTGCACCGTCAGGAACCCCGCCGGGACTGTCAACTTTACCACTAGTTTAGAGATACACGGTACAAAGTCTTGCGACGACGTGCGGTCATGCGGTGTATAATTGTTTGTTACTTTTTGTTGGGATATTTTATAAACCCCTCCAATCCTCTTCCCTCTTATCTTGTCGTCTTATCCTGATGTTCATCTTCTTACTTTACTTCAGTCTTTATTCAGTCATTGGTAGTTTTTACAATATCATCACTTCTGGTTCATTTATATATCCAAGAAATCTCTTTCTGTGTGGACACACTAAAATTCTAATACATTAATTATTAATTTGTATTCATCATCATCATCTCTTTCAAGCCTGTAGTCGGGTCAGTTTAATAAAATGCCTCCATCTCCTTTTGTCCTTCCACCATTCTTCCTCCTTTATCTGCTTCCACTCTTCTCCTCCCATATCTTCCTTAGTGTTCCTTGCGGTATTTTCTGCTATAAACACATCTAATATCAAAGAGTTTCATTTCATTGGGATGGTCACATGGTCTAACACTTGTCTCTCATGTTAGGCTAGATTGACGATGACGGGGAAATTGGTGTTCAAATCCCGTTGGGTGTAATGAGGGTGTTTTTTTTAATGGTTCTCCCTGGAAAATGTAGGAACAATTACTCTAAATTCTACCTTCACCTCACTAGTATAATATGTATGTATTTAATTGGGAACAGGCAGTGTGGATAGAAAGGGTTTTATTTAAATAGATAAAGTTTGTCCAGCCCGTGTGGGAATTATTAGTAACGCCAATAATAATTGATTACAAAGCATCGAGAAATACATCTCAAATGTTTTATAAACGCCACTGAACTTACTATCACATCACCAGGTTTAACTTTATTTATTCCAGTCTTGCCTCGCATCGTCCCTTTCCATTTCGACTCCCCTATCTTTGCGGGTCAAGCGACCCAGGTGACCTGTCTAGTCTCTGACGGCGATGCTCCGTTAGACATATCCTGGAGCTTCCAAGGGACCGACCTCTCATCACAGATGGGCATATCTACCATGAAAGCCGGGAAAAAAGCCAATTTACTTCTGATAGACTCGGCGAATCTGGGACATAAAGGGAATTACACGTGCACGGTTAAGAACACGGCGGGAACGGTCAACTATACCGCTAGTCTTCACATACATGGTACAGGGGACAAGCGTACAGACCTCTTCTGCATGATCTGTCTTAGCTATTGAGAGAATTTACAAATGCATGCTGTAGTTTGTTCAGTCGTTTCTCAATTTCGACCACCTCCGTATTTTGAAATTACTTCTCCTGTAAAAAAAAACCCAACAAAAATTGTGTTAGGTCATTTATACATGTACTTTTTTACCACACCTATTTTTCACATAGTTTCAGTCTTGTTTTGTTGAATCTCCCTCTAAGTTTGGCATTCCAAAACGCCCATATCTTTGTAGGCGATACTTAGCTTTGTTGTTTAGCAAGTAACGTTCATACCGTCATAATCGTTTCTTTTAAGTCTTGTTGCAATTGAAACTAATTGAAATCTTTGAAGAGCCTCTCATTTACAATTTGCTTCTTAAACTATGTTTTTTATAGGTGTCATAAACCATGTTATTCCTTCACTTGGATATCACAAAGTCCTATCTGTTCTTATATGATCTGTTTAACATGTACTTTAGGAGGTTATGTTGACAAGCAATTATAATTTTTTTTAAATTTCAATTTTTGGATAACTTTACAACCATTCTGTGTATTACAGTTTTACCCAAAATCATCCCCTTCCACTTTGACTCCCCGATATTTGCCGGGGAATCGACCCAGGTGACATGCATGGTGTCCCAAGGAGATCTACCCCTCGAAATATCATGGAGTTTTCAGGGGACTGAACTGTCTTCACAAATGGGGATATCTACGATGAAGGCTGGCAAGAAGACAAGCCTGCTTATCATAGATCCAGCCAATAGAGGGCATAAAGGGAATTACACGTGTACCGTTAGGAACACGGCGGGGACAGTCAACTATACCACTAGTCTTCACATTCACGGTACGGGGGACAATACGGGACATCTCGTGCATGGTGCAGAGGCCTCACCTTGGTCACAACTGGTGTATCACAGTGCATGTTGAATCTGTTCAATTTATTCTTCAATAATCCACTCTTATACTCTTATTTGGTTTTCTTGATTATTTTTCCTTAGTTTAACTTTCTCGATAAATATCTTTACCACTCGAGAAGTTCATTGAACCCATCGGCAACAACAACAACAGTTTCAGCGCTGCTGGGTCTGTTTTGAACATAAGCCTCTCCAACTCTCCTTTCTCCCCATTCCCTCTTCTCTACACTCCCTTCATTCTCCTGTCCCTTGGTCTTCCTTCTTCCCCCCACTTCAATAATCAACATCTTTGGTCTCTTCTCTTCCATTCTCCTCTGTACCACCTTAATCTTTCCTTCTCTATCCTGTCCTGCACTGGCTCCTCCTCAACTGTTCCTCTCACCCTCTCATTTCTCACTCTCTCTGTTCTTGTCACTCCTATAACACTTCTCAGAAATGTCATTGCGCTCATGTTGTCCCAGATTATTTCACCCAGTCTTTGTCAAGTTAAAAGTTATTTGTAGGAGAAGTCTATAAGTTCCAGAACCTTTTATCAAGGCCAACTTTATATATTCCTTTAGGGATTGGTAAGGTTATATTATAGGAAGTGTACCTACATTTGCGTGGGGGGGGTGGGGAAATCACTTTGGAAAAACCACCCTCAGTACACCCGGCCGAGATTCGAACCTCCATCTCCTCGTCAGCGGCAGTCTAGCCTACTGCACAAGCAGCGCCTTAGACCACGCGGTTACCGAAGCGGGTAAGCAAGCTATTATTTGTTAGAATTAATGAGCTAGGAATGATTTTAACTGGTTATAACAATATTCTATTGGAAATTATGAAAATAACACAGTCAGGAAAGGCATGTTATTACGGGGACAGTAAGTTCAAAGCATCTCGTCTTTGTCAAGAAACGTACAAAGACTACATATAATAATAGTTTTAGTGGTTTTTCCTGTGGTGAAACTTGGGTTCCTACCTTATATGACAAAAACAAATGTATGATGTTCGTAAACAAGGTGCTTTGAAAGATATATCGATCCAAAAAGGGATAAAAAATACTGGTGATTAGATGAGGTTACATAATGATAAGTTACATAACCTGTACTCATCACAAGACATTAGTAGGATAATCAACTCTCATAGATTACGGTGGGCAGGACATGCAGTGCGAATGGGAGATTATAAAACCTTGTTCAGGTATTGACTGGCAAACCCAATGGGAAGAGAGCAGTGGGAAGACCTAGACGCAGATGGGAGATAACATTAAAATGGACCTGAAAGACATAGGGTGTAATGAGGTGGACTGGATAGAACTAGCTAGAGATAGGGATAGGTGGTGTACTTTTGCAAGTGCGACAGTGAACTTTCTAGTTCCTAGTACCATCGAGTAAGTTAATGATGTATTCTTCAATTAAAGCAAACTTTGTTTGGTGTACAAGCAGATAATGCTTTGTTTGGATAATATTTAGCACATTTTACTTTACCAATTACAGTTTTGCCCAAAATCGTCCCCTTCCACTTTGACTCCCCGATATTTGCCGGGGAAGCGACCCAGGTGACCTGTATGGTGTCCCAAGGAGATCTTCCCCTCGAAATATCATGGAGTTTTCAGGGGACTGAACTGTCTTCACAAATGGGGATATCTACGATGAAGGCTGGCAAGAAGACAAGCCTGCTTATCATAGATCCAGCCAATAGAGGGCATAAGGGGAATTACACGTGTACCGTTAGGAACACGGCGGGGACAGTCAACTATACCGCTAGTCTTCACATTCACGGTACGGGGGACTATACGGACATCTCGTGCATGGTGCAGAGGCCTCACCTTGGTCACAACTGGTGTATCGCAGTGCATGTTGAATCTGTTCAGTTGGTCATCATCCAAACTATCTCCCTTACCCATATCTCCTTCGTGATCCGTCTCATCGATAACAAACTTTGTTCAAGGAAGGAATAGAAGGTTAAGCTCTATATTTTTGCAACAAAATAAATAAAACCTTACCTCAGTAGATACGTTTAGTTAAATGGTCCAAGTGTTGTAATATCAAGTGTTGTTGAATATCTGTCATGACCACGGTAGGATTTGAACAAAGTTTGTTATAAAAATTTAAAAAATGCAGCCCTTACTCACATTTCTCTCCACTACGTCTTAGCCTGATTGTCTTCGAACTATTTACCACCATTTTCTCTCATCAATACATTTTAACATTACAATAATTTCACTTATTTTTTAAACTGTTGCAGTAGCGAAATCTTTAAAAAAAAACATTAAAAGGGTAAAGTAGTTCATGCATAAAATAATGTTAAAATGAACGTAAATCACGCAAACTATGTTGTCCAATTCAAAAAGAATTCTTTCAATTTACAAAAGTTGCTTTTTGTTAGTTTTTTTTATCATGAGGTCATTGACTATTGCAGTGCTGCCAAAAATCGTCCCCTTCCACTTTGACTCCCCAATATTTGCCGGGGAGGCGACCCAAGTGACTTGCCTGGTGTCCCAGGGGGACCCTCCTCTCGATATATCCTGGAGCTTTCAGGGAACTGACCTATCCTCACAAATGGGTGTGTCCACTACTAAAGCCGGCAAGAAAGCCAGTATGCTACTTATTGATGTGGCGAACCCAGGTCACAAAGGGAATTACACGTGCAACGTTAAAAACCCCGCAGGTGTCGTCAACTTTACAACAAGTCTCCATATCCACGGTATGGGACATGGAAAATTGTAATAATTAATTAAAATGTGATGTAAAAATTACCCTAACATGCACAACAATCATACTTAACATTGCACATCAAAAATTGGGTTTAATGCTCCATTTGTTTTTACACACACACACACACACACACAACACACACACACACACACACACACTAATTACTAGTTGAACCACAATAATTATTGAATAATTTTCCAGAACTATATTTCTGGTACACTATGATTGCGCCAATAATTTATCGCAGCTTGATGGTAGTGGCCTTCTAAGTTTATTCTCTTTCATAATAAGTAGACTTCTTCAGTTGTTTCTAAGCCTATTTTATGTTTTCACATCTATTTATTGATAGTTTTTTTCAATCTTTCAGATTCTTTGAATGATGGCGATTTTTATATTTTGTAGTTTATCAGACAAAAATCCTGGATATTGTTTTATCTTAATTAGTTAGAGTTTTTTAGTTTGGATTTTGAATCTTCATTTTCTATTTCTGATTTCCAAAATTTTAAATCTCTTGGGAAGCCATTCATTTTGCATGGACTATATAGTGAAATCTTAATTATCATCATCATAAACTGTTTCTATCCTGTTACCAAGTTATTTTTAGTACAATGTCTCCACTGTCCTCTTTCTTTCCACCATTCTTCCTCCTCCATTTTAATTCCATTCTTTTCTTCTCATTTTCACACATGCTGTTATATCTGCTCCTCCCATCTCTTTATTGATCTCCCTTGTGGTCTTTTTCATCCTCATTACATGTCCATACCATCTCAGTCTTCTTCCTCTACTATCTCATGTACTCCAACATCCTCATTACATGCCCATACCATCTCAGTCTTGCTTCCTCTACTATCTCATGTACTCCAACATCCTCATTACAAGCCCATACCATCTCAGTCTTGCTTCCTCTACTATCTCATGTACTCCAACACCTCATTACATGCCATACATCTCAGTCTTGCTTCCTCTACTATTTTCATGTACTCCAACATCCTCATTACAAGCCCATACCATCTCAGTCTTGCTTCCTCTACTATCTCATGTACTCCAACTCCTCATTACATGACCATACCATCTCAGTCTTGCTTTTCCTCTACTATCTTCATGTACTCCAACATCCTCATTACATGTCCATAACCATCTCAGTCTTTCTTCCTCTACATTCTCATGTACTCCAACATCCTCATTACATGCCCATACCATCTCAGTCTTGCTTCCTCTACTATCTCATGTACTCCAACATCCTCATTACAAGCCCATACCATCTCAGTCTTGCTTCCTCTACTATCTCATGTACTCCAACATCCTCATTACATGACCATACCATCTCAGTCTTGCTTCCTCTACTATCTCATGTACTCCAACATCCTCATTACATGACCATACCATCTCAGTCTTGCTTCCTACTATCTCATGTACTCCCTGTACCTCAACTCTTGCCAGGAAGTAGTTAGTTCCTAATCTTGTTTCTTCTGATAACAGCTCCTCACTTTTCCTTGTCTCTTTTTTTACATCCAATACCCATTTTTCTACTGTTTCTGTAACTACGGGTATCTGCGATGATGATAAAAAAAAGGTGCTGTGTCTATGAGGTCTTGTCATTAATCGGCAACAAGTAAAGGTCGCCGGGCAGCATCTTGATGAAGAAGTATATCGATATATGGTTGTGAATGTTTGCCTGCGCTTGTGTACACTTGTAAGTGAAAGACAAGTGAAAAGATGAAGCATGGTTGTTGGTGACGCATGTGTGACTGAAGATAACACAAGGTAAACGACAGAAATCGATGTTGCATGGATGTGATATCTGCATGGAGAAGATACATTTTGTCTAAGAAGAGAATAACGAAAAGTTATCACTTATATTAGGCATGGCCGAGGACTGTATACTGTGGTGAAGCTCCTGTCGACAAGAAAGAAGCTGATTGAGGAATTTACAACTGAAATGATGAAATCTTGTTGAAGTGTTAACAGACAATTCAGGAAGGAATTAGCAATTCAAGAAAGTGGAAGTGTTTTGGACAATCTTTAAATGAGTGAATTAAGTGTCAGTAAAATAGAAAGTGATAGTTGATATATTTAAATTGTAGTTTAGTCTCTGTTAAATTATTTAGATAAATTAATACAAGCAACCATCGGGTGAAGATTTTAACAGAGAGGATAATTACTATGAATGTCAGCCAACTTTAGAACTATAAATAAATTGGGAATATATTATGTTGACCGCAAAAATAAAACATTTCTTTGCTGAAATTGTTGCTGTTGCTGGAAGGTCGATTTAGGTTTCCAGTGATGCTACTAATCATAAATTTTCACTTTTAATAGAGATAAAATCTGCTGTTTAAAAACCTTCTTCTGGGACAACCATTGTATCCATGGTTTGCAGTGTTGCCACTTATCGTCCCCTTCCACTTCGACTCCCCGATATTTGCGGGTCAGGCGACGCAGGTGACGTGTCTGGTGTCTCAAGGGGACGGGCCCTTGGATGTAACCTGGAGCTTCCAGGGGGCGGACCTCTCGTCACAGACTGGAATATCTACCAACAAGTTTGGGCGCACTAGCTTACTGTTGATAGACCCCGCAGGTTCGGGGCACAGGGGTAACTACACGTGCACTGTTAAAAACCCGGCGGGCGTAGTCAACTACACGGCTCATCTCGAGATACACGGTACAGATACCCTCTCTCCTTGCTTCTGCTTACTCTACAAGCTTACACTGTCTTATGATCCCGCTTGTGTATTCACCCTTCCATTCCTGGTAAACCATCATCAACAGCTCGGAATACACACATTATCAGAGAATATCTCGCACAGGGGGGTAGAAAAATAAATCAAATGTTTTATGCAGAAGTTTTGTAAACCATTCAATAAATTCAATGCACTTTTTGGAGTATAACTTATATGAATAATTATTCAATAGCTTAATTCTACCCACACAGAAATATAAACAACCTTTTTTTTTTTAATTCTTGTGTATAACCGACAGTTGATTTTTTATCTTTCTTTTATCCATTCATGCTTCATCGCAATGGCTCCTAGGAGATATCTTAAAACATAATCCTCTCTTGTATACTTTCAAAAAATATGCCCCTTCTCTCGTCTGATTGGTTATAAAAATATCTGCGACTGTAATCATCTCAACTGAGTCATTTTGTGCATCTCATTCCTCACTTGAGCTGAAATATTCTATCGATTGTCGTTACCAGACTTTCGGGATAATTTTGTTCTTCCCCCGATAAAATTCCAGTGTTGCCACTTATCGTCCCCTTCCACTTTGACTCCCCGATCTTTGCGGGCCAGGCGACGCAGGTGACCTGCCTTGTGTCCCAAGGGGACGCCCCGCTCAACATATTGTGGAGTTTCCAAGGCACCGAGCTCTCGTCGCAGACGGGGATATCCACCAACAAGTTTGGTCGTAAAGCCAGCAGCCTCTTGATAGATCCGGCCAGTTCTGGCCACAGAGGGAACTACACTTGCACCGTTAAGAACCCCGCGGGCACCGTCAATTACACCGCCCATTTGGAGATACACGGTATAACATCGGATTCACACAAACTCTCCTGTAGAACCTTGTAGACTTGAGTTTTTAAATTGACAGTTTTGTAGTTTGGGATAGTACTAAAACATTTCATTATTTCAATGATCATTTGTTTCGTTTATTTAGGTTTTACTTTTATGCTTATATCCTTTTCCTTAAAACATTTTACAACTAACTTCCCTAATGTTTGTTCATACCAATTACACTTGCGCTGAACAGATAAAAAGATGCACCATACAGAGATTGTTAACAAAACTATTACATCCATCCCACACGTCCACTACATTCTCAACATCTGCTTTGTGTTAAACATATCAAATATCAGTCATACATTCTCGTTCTTCAGTGTTACCCCAAATTCAGCCGTTCAACTTCAACCCGAAAGGAGTGAACGGCGGCAGTTCGACACGGACAATGTGCTCAGTCATCGCCGGTGACTCCCCCTTGAACATCAGGTGGCTCAAAGACGGTCAGCCGTTGTCGGAATCTCGCCGGAGGATCCGTAAACTTGATGACGTTACTGTGATCTTGTCACTCGCTCACATTTCTCTGGACGACTCGGGGAACTATACGTGTGTCGCTTCCAACGCGGCAGGATCTGCGAGTCATTCGTCTGTTCTCAAAGTCAAGGGTAGGGATGGTGGGGGGGAGGGGCGCTTTTTTTTTACACCCATTGTTTTATATATATTTATTTACTTTCATACATTCTTTAACTTTTTTTGGTTTACACTGTGTTTTTTTTTACCATAGTTAATCTTGATTTGCGTGTAAATCATCAGCTTCATTTTGATTTTGTTTGGTTTTATTTCTTCCACCCTTTTTTTCTGCCACCTTTTTGATTTATTTATTGAAACAGTTTTTTTTTTCCTCTTTCTAAAATAATTTCATAAAACATTCCTTAACACCATTAGATGATTTTTTTTTACTAAATTGCTCCTATATATTTTTAGGTATATGTGCCCACCTAACGCTATGCATTTTCAAGTATATCACTGTAAATAGACAACAATTAAGTCTTTCTAAGAACACTCCAGTTAAATTTCCTAACATTTTCTGTTGGCAGAAATCCCATCTTTGCTCCCAATATCACTCCCCTCAGAGTTCAACAACGAAGGTGACTACGTTCAGTTGACGTGTGTCGCCACAAAAGGGGACCACCCCATAACTTTCTCGTGGTTTCTGAACGGCAACGTCGTAAGTCCGGCGATGGGCGTCAGTACGGTGAATGTTGGCCGACAGACTAGTCTCTTGATCGTTCAATCCGTTACGTTCAAACACGTCGGAAACTACACGTGCGTCGCTTCCAACTCGGGGGGTCAAGAGAATCGAACTGCTCAACTCGTTGTTAAGGGTAACTCGAATAACCTCTGCTATTTAAAAGACTAGTTTTATCGTAGTAGTCCCCTCAAAGAGACAAACACACCTGTCACCTCCTTTACTCCCCGCAGTGTTCCCAGTTTCTTGTAGATTTGTGTACACCTCTATAGACTGAATTTTGGTTTCACTTATCTTAAGCTTTTTTTAATATTCATTTTCAAACATACTTAATGTTTTTTTATTTACTTTTAATTATCTTCTCTTTTTTTTCTTTTTTCCTGTGCTAATTTGGAGAGAAAAAAACACATAGTTTATAATTATAAGATCATTTAATATCTACCTTAAAACTTTTTTGAGCAAATAAAACTCATACAACTTGTTATTCTTGCATATTTTTAAAAGTTTTTTCACCTTCTAGCCATGCCCTAATAATACGATTTTATCCCTTTCGACAAGATGGATGATAATATTAAGTGGTTGTATTTTTAAAATAACGGTAAGAATCTTAGGAGGGGAAAATGTTATTTATATCAGCACTAATATTTATCAGGGGTCTTTAAATTTAAAACCCGAGCGAGCGTGATGTTGGAGAGTTTCCTACACGTGATACCGTCAGTACATTCCAGCGCAAAATTACCGGTATTTTTTGACGGTGTATCTCTTCGGGTGCTCGTGTAGATGTTACTATGTACCATCGTTAAAACGTAAAGGTTTGATTTTCAAAATGTCACTACCACTACCACAGGTATGAATGTAAATGAATTTTTAAGTATTTAAGTAATATTCTCTCATAATTCAGCTGTCGAGAGGAATTCATAGGGAAGTTGTGTGTTCTTTGTTCCGACCTTACCCATCTTGTCTTTAGGCATAGTGGAGTGTCTTTCAAGCTTCCCTGTTGGTAACCCTCGACACAGACGTCAGATATGATTGGTTGTGTGATTCGAGCTGAGCTCTTCGATGTATTCACTTGTTGGTCGGAGAATGTTTTGTGTTTTTTATTACGGTTCAGAGCATGTTTCCTGTCATATTCCTTGCTCCTTCCCGGTAACATCCTCTGTGCCTGAACCGGGACATTGTTGAGCCGAGGTTAGGGTGTCTAGGGTTGACTTCTTGACGGTCATGAAAACCCTCCTATCCTTCTGTCTAACCCTTTTCACTTTATTTTATTTTTTAATTCTCTTTAATTTTCTTACTTTCCTTATTTATGTTCTTTCTAAACTTTTTTATAACAACTTTTTTGCCTACTATTGAAAGACCACCAAACCCCTAAAAGTTGAACCGGTGATTGATCGATTCTATAAAATTTCTTAATCTATCACCAAATTTCCCCATACTTCAATCAAAACGTTTGAATGATCTGGGATTTGTTTTCCTTTGGAAAGTCTTGCTAAAATTATATTTTTGGGAAAAATTAATGTAAATTAACTAAGTTTTATTGCGATCTATTTATTTGATCTAAAGAACTGCCTGATATTCAGAAATGAAGTGCCTACCATGCCTATTTGTTTTGATAAAAAAAATTAATAATTTCTTGACATTATACCTAGTTTGATTTCAAAATAATTCAGACAGAACTATATATTTGTATTCCAGTTACAACTTTTAGAACATGTTCAAAAATAAGAATCAATTGAATAGAAGGTAATTTTTAAAACATTAAAAATGGTCTTCTTAAACTAAAAGTGGTTTGAATATTGTAAATATCACATTATTTAACACATCACATTTTAAAGAAGGAGCCATTTTGAAATAATACAGCTAAATTGAAAGTACACTAATGTGTTAAAAATATAAACAAAAATACTTGTTATATCAATCTTACTGAAATATAATCCAACGTGTCGAATATAAAGTAAGTATTTATTGTGTTTTTTTTCCAAGTTGTGAAATGATATTTGCATACACTTGCCACAAGGGAAACAACTCGGATCGCCCAAACACATACACGTGGTGTATTTTACAGTGTGAAACATATTTATAAAGTGTTCCAAATATTTTGTTTTCAACCTACTCTTTCAAATAGTAGGTCCTTGATGAAACTATTAAAACTCGTCAAGAACATAACATTACTAGAAAACAAAAATGTTTGTTTAGAGCGGCTTTCGTAACTTGCTATGCAAATTTTGACAATACTTCGTTGCGCTCATGTTTTGTCAAAACGGGGATTTGGTGGTTTTTTGAAATTAAATTAATTTCTTAAGCATGATGTGCTTTCTTTTTGGTTTTGTTTAGGCTTTGCATTATTTTTTTTATTTATTTTTTGTTGTTATAAAATATGCATGTTGATAATTGTTTATTTTAGTATATAAAAAATATCATTGCCAAGTTATGTAAATGTGCCGTATAAATAAATGAAATTATTACTTGTCTGAAACAATCATCATTTATTATTTGTGCTTAAAAAAAAATAGTTCTCGAAACTATCTAAAATAAGATACAAACTAATATATAAATTAATGTGTACAATTAGAATTTGTTTAAACTATTTAAAAAAACATCTAAACTTAATAAGGATGGTTCTTTAAAATCCTCGAATTTTGAAGAGTATTAATTGATATCCAAGAATTCAAACTTTAAAACTTGTTTTTAAAGCCTTGAATCTGATTTAAGGATCAATTAAGATGTTTATTAGTGATTCATTCCAACACAGTGATAGGACAAACTTAATGACTAGACCCATACCTTTAATTTATCACTTAACCCAATGAGACTTCATGTTAAAACAAACTATGGTGACATTTGGTTGTTAACGTGAACAACATCAGAACTGAGAGTTGATTGGTTGGGGATGGAGAGGGGAGGAGGAGAAATGGTACCAATGTGGGAAGTTAACTTTTTACACTTGCTGTGTTTTATGAGAGTCACGATTCATATTAGAGGAAAAAGAAAAACTAGATTCAATTAATCTCAAAACCTACGTGACATATGAGAGAACGTTGATATTGTACATACAATTTGGTACACTTACCCCCCACCCCCCGCCTCTGGGAGTACACGGAGGATTTCAGGGGCTATGTGACAGAACAGAGTTTTATTAATAATACTAACCCTGTTACAGTAACACAGATTTAGGATAAGGATTGATTAAAATTTGGAACAACCATTGAGAGAGGTATTTTGAGTAGACCATGGCCTCTATAGGGGTATATTGGCCAGACCATGGCCTTGAGAGGAGTATGTTGGCCAGACCATGACCTTGAGAGGAGTGTGTTGGCCAGACCATGACCTTGAGAGGAGTGTGTTGGCCAGACCATGACCTTGAGAGGAGTGTGTTGGCCAGACCATGACCTTGAGAGGAGTATGTTGGCCAGACCATGGCCCCGAGAGGGTATGATGACCATGACCTTGAGAGGAGTATGATGGCCAGACCATGACCTTGAGATGAGTATGTTGGCCATATCATGACCTTGAGATGAGTATGATGGCCAGACCATGGCCCCGAGAGGGGTATGATGGCCAGACCATGACCTTGAGAGGGGTATGCTGGCCAGACCATGGCCCGAGAGGAGTATGTTGGCCAGACCATGGCCCCGAGAGGGGTATGCTGGCCAGACCATGGCCCGAGAGGGGTATGCTGGCCGACCGTGCTCACCTCTATTCTCAGAGGTTCAGATAAAATATAAATAGTAATTGAATGTTAGAAATGTATGTTTTAATGTGAATCCTCACTCATTGGGAGTTAACATTCAGTTAAGGAATGGTAATCTGTGTTGATTGGTGCTTATGTTTGTCCTAGCATCGGGTTGGCAGAAGTTGCTCTGTGTTTAAATAGGTTTGAAATCTAAACAATTTGGCAATGAATATTTATAGGTAATTTATGAAATCCACCAAATCAGGTAAATGTTGATATTTAGAAGGTTGATCACACAGTAAATGTATGAAAACAATGCAGTGACAGTGTAAATTAATGTACTCTACGTGTTAAGGAATGAAGGGAAGTTAGGTTATGTCATTATAGAAATAATTAAATATAATACAAAGAAACTATTAAAGTGTTTGTATCAAGCTGTAACCTTACACTTCTTCTTTCCATAGCACTTAGATTACATTACTTAACAGTGTTGCTACACTTTTCAGACTTTTTTTTAACAATAAATGATTAATATCAATATAATTTATCAATATAAATTTATCAATAATTTACTGTTCGTGTAAATGCTGAGTGTTTTGGTGGTTTTCAAGGCATGTTAGTTTCATTTACAAATGTAGAGTGTTATCTTGCTTGAAGATGGCCGCATATCCCCTTCAGATCCCAATTTTTCGATATTAAACCCATAATTATAATTTTACAAATATAATTTATATTTGTATACTTACTATTGAGGTTTTAGCCGCTTAATGCATGGCTACAGTTGCAAACTTATGATTAGTGTTGTGTTAAGTAAGTAAAATGTTTTAAACAGAGTGGTTTTTAGCTAAACAACTGTTTAAATTATGTAAAATAATTATTTCGGAGTATACTTATTTTTTTGGGTCGTAATGTAAATGTATTTTAATTCTCTCCCTTGAGAAATAGATTGTTAATAATATTCTTCACGGTCACTTTCAAGCAAGAAACATTTTTAAAGAAAAACCCCCTCAGGGTTTACTTGTTAAACATAAATTGATTCACAATAAAATTTAAAAATAAAACTTGTCTTCTAAATTTGTTTCAAAGCCAATAACTAGTTTTTCCATATTTCACATATTTTAAAATTAGATTTTTTCACTTTTCAATGGAAATACCACTTGAATTAAATATTTTATGAAATACTAATATTTATTTAAAATTTAAGATTTGTTCTTTTTCAGAAAACTTAGTTTATTTTTCAATTCAAATCAGTTCATTATTGGCTTACAACTTATATATTCCTGGCCTAACTTAAAAATGTAATTATTTCAGTAAATACAAATTTTCATTTAATAAATACATCATGGACTTATGTGCACTTAAGAAGCGTTTAATTCAGCCCACATTTTAAAATAAATTCTAAATTAATTATAAGAGCAATTAGTAAAATATATCTGAATTTAAAATAGGAGCACATCCTTGGATAATTGAATTAATTAAGTAGACATTTCTCAACATATTTGCAAGTCACACTATGGTAACTTACATGTGTATTGCTATTTTACATACATTATTAGTTGGTTGAAAACTCGAGAGCTGAGTCTCTACGTTGCAATTAGTATCAGTTTGTTTCAAGTGCTGTTTTTTTTAAAAACTCTTTAGAGTGCACATGGATCCATGTTCGACACATGTGTACAGACTGTTGGATAAGTGTGTATGACCGGTTTGGTCCGTAATCTTCCAGTGCCTCCCAGATGGATTCTGGAACCGACGGACAAAGCTTTTGCTCAAGGCAGCGATGCCAAGGTTGAGTGTAAAGCTGACGGTTTCCCCAAGCCCCAGGTGACTTGGAAGAGGGCAGCTGGTGAGTCCTTGCAAATACATACAGACATTCTCTGATACAATTGTAGAGTCCACAAATAAACCTTATCTGTATTCGACCAGGATTCAAACCCTGGTCTCCCTGTCTTCAACAGTCAAAATATATTGTAAGTGTGACCTTTGATGGCAGCACGGTCTAAGGTGTAACTCTCTCACTGTTTATGACAGGGAGATTTGTGTGACTGAGGTTGGTGTTTCCAAAAATTGTTTTCCACTCTCCATTCAAATGGTGGTGCACATTCTCGAAATATAACCTTCCTCATCCTTAAACCCACTAGCAAAATTAGTACATAAGCATATAACCCGAATGGGTGGTAAGATGCGGTGCAAAAAAAAATCTTGTTAATCGTCTTTTGTGGTGATGGGCCTTTAAACTTTTTTTTGTTTATGTGTTTCAGAAATATGTAAAAAAAAAGAATTTGAATTTATCTTTTGCTTTAATTTGTCCTTTTTTTTTTTTTTTCTTTCCAGGGGAGACGCCCGGAGATTACAAGGACTTGAAACCAAACAACCCGAACATAAAAGTGGAGGATGGGACCTTGACGATTAACAATATCCAGAAAACAAACGAGGGCTACTATCTTTGCGAAGCCGTCAATGGGATTGGTTCTGGGTTGTCCGCTGTCATCCTAATTAGTGTACAAGGTAAGACTGGAAGCCATTCATAGCCATTGTTTTGGTTGGATTATCAACCATCTTTGCTGATTACGTTGTGCAAAAACAAAATTAGAATTATTATTTTTTTAGAAGGGGGTATTGCTTACTTACACTACGGCATTGGGAACTCGAGGGTTCATTGCCGCTTCGATTCTTTTTCACAAAGTAATTATCCAAACTAACTGTTAGCAACTTTATCTGTTAAATCTTTTGTTCCACCAATTAAAATGTAGCTACCGGCACTTATCGCAACCCTTGTGGTGTACCCCGTGTCAAGGAATCACGCAGTGTGTTCTGTGTTCGCAGCTCCTCCTCATTTCGAGATCAAACTGAGGAACCAGACTTCTCGTCGAGGCGAGCCTACCGTGCTTCAGTGCGAGGCTCGAGGCGAGAAGCCCATAGGAATACTGTGGAACATGAACAATAAGAGGCTGGACCCCAAGAGTGACAACAGGTGAGGACAGTATGATGACAATGATTGAGACAAGTGACAACAGGTGAGGACAGTATTGGGACAATGGTTGAGATGAGTGACAACAGGTGAGGACAGTATGGTGACAATGGTTGAGACAAGAGTGATAACAGGTGAGGACATTATGGTGACAATGGTTGAGACAAGTGACAACAGGTGAGGACAGTATGGTGACAATGGTTGAGACAAGAGTGACAACAGGTGAGGACAGTATAGTGACAATGGTTGAGACAAGTGACAACAGTATGGTGACAATGGTTGAGACAAGTGACAACAGGTGATGACAGTATGGTGACAATGGTTGAGACAAGTGACAACTGGTCAGGACAGTATGGTGACAATTGTTGAGACAAGTGACAACAGTTTGGTGACAATGGTTGAGACAAGTGACAACAGGTGAGGACAGTATGGTGACAATTGTTGAGACAAGTGACAACAGTATGGTGACAATGGTTGAGACAAGTGACAACAGGTGAGGACAGTATGGTGACAATGGTTGAGACAAGTGACAACAGGTGAGGACAGTATGATGACAATGGTTGAGACAAGTGACAACAGTATGGTGACAATGGTTGAGACAAGTGACAACAGGTGAGGACAGTATGGTGACAATGGTTGAGACAAGTGACAACAGGTGAGGACAGTATGATGACAATGGTTGAGACAAGTGACAACAGTATGGTGACAATGGTTGAGACAAGTGACAACAGGTGAGGACAGTATGGTGACAATGGTTGAGACAAGTGACAACAGGTGAGGACAGTATGGTGACAATGGTTGAGACAAGTGACAACAGATGAAGACAGTATGGTGACAATGGTTGAGACAAGTGACAACAGGTGAGGACAGTATGATGACAATGGTTGAGACAAGTGACAACAATCAGAACAGGGGAAGACCTCTCATTGGAGAGTAATAAAGAGAAGCAATTAAAACATTCAAAGTAAACAATCCCACCTCGGACACAAAATAAAAATATATTATATTTACATTCAAGACTGAACACAGTGAAAATAAAATTGGTTGGTTTTGAAATTATTTTTGCTATCAAATTTAAACTAAACACCCATCATAAAGTTAGATTTTTAGAAATATAATGTTATGGATTGCTTGATAAGTTTGTTCTTTTGTGTCCCTTAGATACACAATCCGAGAAGAAATCTTACCCAATGGTGTTCTCTCCGACCTGAGCATCAAGCGAACTGAAAGAACAGACTCCGCGCTCTTCACCTGCGTTGCAACTAATGCGTTCGGCAGTGACGATACCAGCATCAACATGATTGTTCAAGGTATGGACAGCTTCTTAAATACTATAAACTATATATTTATACAATATTCAATATAACATATTTAGTCAAAGAACATTTTTCTGGTCCGCTTCGGTGGTCACATGGTCTAAGACGTCATTCTCGCAATAGACTGGACTGCCGATGATGGGGGAACCCACTATTTGAATCTCTGTCGGGTGGTTTTTATAAATAATTTTTCACACTCCCTACACACAAATGTTGGTACACTTCCTCTATAATTCTACCTTCCTCCCCCCTAAAACAGTAACGTATTTAGTATATAAGCGTATAGCCTGAACGGGCGATAACTTTTTTTTTTTGTAAAAATGTAGGACAAAATATACCATACAATGAAACAAAGAAATGTTTGCACCAAATGGAATGAAAGATAAATTACGGTTCAATGATTTAAAACTTTAACATCGAAATAAAGATAAAAGAGCTTCACATCTTCTCGAATCTGAAACTCAAATTTTATCTACGTACCTAGAATCCTAATCCTAGAAACAAAAGAATATTGATAGGATTTGTTTTCTTCAATTACAATCTCGTTTATATTATGTGGTGAATAAATTAATGTTCTTGGCTCTGGTTTCTAGAGTTTTCTCTATATCTTTGTTGAGTTGTGAAACACTAGTAAACCTCATAACAGCTCTCAAAAAAAAATATTTCATTCCTAAATTTGGGATTTTTTTTTTTTTTTTTAATGTTGAATCTGAAATGTTGTTTTAATTATCTAATATCATTGCTAACTCTCAAGTGAACTGTTATACTCAAATGCTTGTACGTTTTCAGAGGTCCCAGAAGTTCCTTATGGATTGAAGGTGCTGGACAAGTCTGGACGCTCCGTTCAGCTGTCCTGGGCGGCTCCGTACGACGGCAACTCTCCTATCAAACGTTACATCATCGAATATAAGATATCCAAGGGTGAGCGTGTGTTTTAAAAAAGGGGGATGGAAACTAATAATAATATAATTAAGTATGTAGTTACAGAGTAAGTAATATCAGGTACACTCATAGTGGTGGTCAAATGGGGCAGTTTTATACTCTAACCACTCAAACATCATCAGCAAGTATTACTGCAATCATGTGCTTAAAATACATTCTTTAAACTTCTTCGTAATGTAGAGAAAGTATTGTACAGTATATATGAACAATGTTGACCTTGAGATGGTGATTGTGTCCTTGAACTCAAGGGTGGGTCTTGCGATTCTGTCTGTCCATCTGCCTGGGACTACAACTGAAACAGTTAAAACAGGTTTGGTTCATACTTGGTTAAAAATGGTCGTTTGTCAACACCAAATCATGATTTTAATTTCAGCTCCACAATCAAGGCTACCTACTTTACTGACTTTTCAAAAATATCTTTAAATATTTTGTTTGCAATGGATATTTAGTGATAAATAACTCGGCCTACTTGGATCTATAATTTACTTTACAACCATTACTGTTTCCAGCCTGTGGTCAGTTTTTTATTCAAGCCATATATTGTCCACTACCGGCTGGCTAGGTCTGTCGTGACTTCATATGCCTTATAATATAACTTAAAGACTAGGACAGACACAACATCCAGTCCCCAGTTGTTACCACATCACTGGGAAAGGGTAGACCCACATTTTCACCAATGATGCCAAGCCGGGAATTGAACCCAGGACCTTTATCTCATTAGACAGACACACTATCAACTGAGCCAAGGTGTCTGATTAAAGTTTAATCACATTTTCTATATTCACCGAAT
This sequence comes from Timema podura, assembly GCA_033556935.1. Taxonomy (NCBI): domain Eukaryota; kingdom Metazoa; phylum Arthropoda; class Insecta; order Phasmatodea; family Timematidae; genus Timema; species Timema podura. The sequence continues at coordinate 61,223,077 of JAVRXN010000012.1, read as the reverse complement.
TTATATAAAAACTTTTAAAACTGCACAAAACAAATCTTATTTATTGTGGTTCATGATCTGAACGCGTGATGTCCGAACAGGTACGTGGGAAGTGGATATTGACCGTGTTCTGGTCCCTGGACAGCAGAATGTGGCCGGGGTGTTCAACCTGAAACCAGCCACCACCTACCACCTGCGCATTGTGGCCGAGAACGAGATAGGATCCTCCGACCCGTCGGACACTGTCACCATCATCACCGCTGAGGAAGGTGAGCGCTCGAAACACTCGTATCTGTTCAATAAGAGGGCGAGGCTTCGGAATCTTTACATCATGAAAAACATTCGAGATTAATGAAAACACTGGACTCAACATTTAAATTAATTTAGAAAATCTTTCAATTTTTAAACTGTAATTTGTCTTGGCGCTTTAATACAGCTTATTGGTGGCTTAGACCAACCAAATTATAGGACAGATTCACCAAACTAACTCCGGGCCATTAAGTTATCACTATACTAAAGTGTGTTATGTTTGTCCAGTGTCAGCAATGTAAAGTGTGAACTGTGTTCTTCTTTTCCTTGTAAAAGTCATGTGGTATTTGTTTCCACCTTTCCTGAACCTTCCTCCAAATATAACATCATTTACCTCAAATAGCAATAAATAGATCAAACTTTGGCACAGCTTCTTTGTGAAAACTCTAGGTCCGCTGTAAGCTCCACCAACTCTGTATGGTTCTCTTTAGCCTTCGTTTTGGTATTGCTTTTATCTATGGTAGCTATCACTCTTCTTCCCTTGTTCTTCCCACCTCTTTCTTCCCTTGTTCTTCCCACCTCCTTCATCTCCCTCGATGCTTCTCATAAACTTGACTAATTTCCCAGTGAGTATTCTATAACCCTCCTCCACCCCGTTTTCCCCGACTATACTCTAGAAGTAGACGCAATCTCTTGATGAGCGGGATCCTGTCGTTCCCTCAGCTCCGAGCGGCCCCCCCTCCACTGTGAAGGTGGAAGCCGAGGACCAGCACACCCTGAAGATCTCGTGGAAGCCCCCAGAGAGGGACGAGTGGAACGGAGAGATCCTCGGCTATTACGTGGGCTACAGGGAGGCATCTTCAGAGAAACCGTACCTCTTTGAGACGGTGGAGTTTAGCAAGGAGGAGGGGAAGGAGCACCACCTCAAGATCAACGAACTCAAGTGAGCGCACACAACTTCTACGACATTGCACTTGTTGCAACGATTTGTCAGCTGGGAATTGAACCCCAACCTCCCCGTCATAAGACAGTCCAGTCTCTTGCGAGAGTGGGGCTCTGGATCATTTGACCATCGAAACGATTTATTTCAATAATGAATACAACCTAATAATGTATTGTCTGAATAATAATTATTATTATTAATTATTTTTATTTATTATTATTTAATGATTGTGTAGTATTTTTAAGATTGCCAATGATTTTTTTTTTATTCCATTCATATTTTGTGTCACCCCCTTCCTTTATTCCCCATAATAATTCAAACTCTACAAAGAAAATGTAGCCTCACTGCTCTACCTTTGTCCAGAATCGACCACACGCCACTGGTTGACACACGCACTGTTAGATAACACGTGTGGCCATTTCCCCATTAGTCCTCTCACTTACATATCAAATTTTATTTGTCAGATACAGAAACATTTGAGACTTTTGAGCAGTGGACGGAGCCTATTGAGGGTTTTTTAGACAGAAAGAAAGAGAACGCATGTCATAAACAGATGGCGACACCTCTTGAACGAGCGTATCTACCTGTTACAGACTTATATTTGTCATTTTTTGTAACACTCCTTCACTTTTCTATATCGCCACTACTTTGTGATTAAAAATAAAGTGTACCAGGAATATTGAGATGAATGTGTGCGCGTGTCCGCAGAACGTATGCTCAGTACTCGGTGGTGGTCCAGGCATTCAACAAGGTGGGGGCAGGCCCCATGTCTGAAGAGGTGCGTCAGTACACCGCCGAGGGTATCCCGGAACAGCCCCCTCAAGACACTACCTGCACCACGCTGACCTCTCAGACCATCAGGGTGTCTTGGGTGTCGCCCCCGCTTACGTCCGCTAATGGTGTCATCAAGGGGTACAAGGTTGTGTACGGACCCAGCGACACTTGGTACGGTAAGTCAGCTACAATCCAGTCAGTCGGACACAGCTCTCTGTTAAGCTAGTAATGTAACACTTCTTGAGCCGAGGAGTAATGGTGGAGTGTTGTTTGCTATGTTCTAGATGAGAACAGTAAGGACACGAAGATTACATCATCCAGTGAGACGATCCTACATGGTTTGAAGAAGTACACAAACTACAGCATGCAGGTGTTGGCCTTCACCTCGGGAGGAGACGGAGTCAGGAGCAGTCCCATACACTGTCAGACGGAGCAGGACGGTCAGTATTAGTCCCATACACTGTCAGACGGAGCAGGAAGGTCATTGTCAACACCCTTGCACTAAAATATTAGTTTAAAGTACTCGCAGTTGTTAGTGTAGTCAGTGAAGGGATTGAGACACTTTAGAAGATGTTGAAAAAACCTAGATGTTGAAAAAAAAATGTACTATAATTGTTTTTAATTGCAATGAAATATCACAAATTAAAACTTTAAACTCTTGTCTAATATTATTTATAAAATAGCATTTCATATACAGACAAAGGTAACCGACTTGTATAGATTAATTTACAAAAGTTGTCCATTATTGTATTAACTGTATAACATTTTTTCACTCAATATATGCAACATAGTTTAGGCGCATTTGAGAATAGTCGCCCTAGCTGGAGAGGATATGATGTAAAAACCACCGGGGATCCGAACCTAGAACCTGTCTTTATCTATGACAACTCGGTGAATTTCAGACTTGCCACTTTAGAACATGCAGGTAACTAGTCGTGTTTGATATTTGTTTTAGTACCGGAAGCTCCGAGCGCAGTGAAGGCGCTCGTTATGTCCGGGGAATCCATCTTGGTGAGCTGGAAGCCTCCAGAGCAGCCCAATGGAGTCGTGGTCCAGTACACAGTCTACGTGCGGGAAATAGTCGACGAGGGTAAAGAGGTGAGACCAAGAGTTCCCCAAGTCCTAGTAGTGCCGCGCCAATGACGTATTCATTTGACGACAGCGTCAGGTCTCTTTCATTCTTGTAAGGATGTACAATAATATCAATCCCCAAATGATATTTAGGAAGCACTTTTTCACGTTTTTCTATCATTTTTATCTGCATGCACTGTTCTATAACTGAGGGGAATGTTAGCTTTCTAGTGACATATTCTATCTTATCTCTCGGTAATGCCAGAACTAGTGAAAACACTGTTCTATAACTGAGGGGAATGTTAGCTTTCTAGTGACATATTCTACCTTATCTCTCGGGTAATGCCAGAACTAGTGAAAACACTGTTCTATACTGAGGATGTTAGCTTTCTAGTGACAATTCTACTTATCTCTCGGGTAATGCCAGAACTAGTGAAAACACTGTTCTATAACAGAGGGGAATGTTAGCTTTCTAGTGACATATTCTATCTTATCTCTCGGTAATGCCAGAACTAGTGAAAACACTATTCTATAACAAAGAGGAATATTAGTTTTCTAGTGACATATTCTATCTTTTCTCTCGGGTAATGCCAAAACTAGTGAAAACACTGTTCTATAACAGAGGGGAATGTTAGCTTTCTAGTGACATATTCTATCTTATCTCTCGGGTAATGCCAGAACTAGTGAAAACACTGTTCTATAACAGAGGGGAATGTTAGCTTTCTAAGTGACATATTCTACCTTATCTCGGGTATGCCAAAACTAGTGAAATCTGTGAAGCAGAAACTTTCATCCGTAGAATGTGTAGCTGATTATTCGGCTCGTGGCACTAATAGTGTTAAGATAACACATTAGTTAACAATTTAATTGGTGCGTACAAATCATAATGGCTCATATTCATGACTGACCGTACATTCTGAATACACATTATAACTCGACCTGCGCACGACAGGCTAGCAATGTTGTTGTTTTATTACTATAATTATTCTTGGCGTTGTGTTTAGGCCGAGCCTAAGAGTCAGAAAGTTCCTCCATTCCAAATGAGCTACGAAGCCTCCAGCTTGAAGAAGAAGGAGCGGTACGAGTTCTGGGTGACCGCGTCAACCGTCATCGGAGAAGGACAGCCGTCAAAACCCGTTTCTCTGTCTCCCAGCAACAGGGGTAACATTTCCTATAGTTTGAAGAGCTTTGGTTGACATACCTATATTAAATATTAGTGTGTAAGGGCAGGCATATTGGCGGTCTAAATTTATTGACAAAAGGAATGAACCTGCCGTAAGACAGAACAACTAATAGTGATAACCATTATTATTATTGCTTTTATTGTTAATTTAAAAGGTGTGGTGAGAAATTCAGAAATGTTACTAGAGGAAATAGTTTTAGAAGTGAACACTGAAAAGACTAAGTTTACGATCACACAGATTGGGGGCGAGAATTTAGAGATTACTTCGAGGAATAATAATTTTTTTCCAAGAGTCAGGATTCAAAGGTAAATTGGAGATTTGGATTGGTAAAATAGTGTATTCAACCCAACTTTAGATTAAATGTTATCAAATATTAGACTAATTGTAACAGCGTGGTTTGTTTCTGTCATTTGCTGTGCTCGGCTCTCGAGGGTTGGATAGTTCCCAACAATAACTAGCCAAACACATTCCTTTATGTGGGTTTATTATAAACTCAACACAATCTGTACACTGACTTCCCTCCGTTCTCATCTCTCGTATTTGGAGTTTTGGATCATCGTGCCACCCAGTTACATATGGGTAGATTGGGTGGGCACACAACTATAATGTTCGTCGAACGCCAACCTCTCTGTATTGTGTCAAAACGTAAAGTCCTTTTGAGCCGTGTCTTTGTATGGTTCTGTAAGAGACATATTATGTTTGTTCCACGTTCTATGTTCTCTATCCACATTTTCTGTACCTTCTTACATATGTAACAAATATTAAGATTCAGAATTTCAGATAGAAAATGAATCCTGATTAGATTCATATTCTGAGTTGAAGTTTCCAAGCTTCCCCGCGGGTTTATCTGATGTCCGGTTTGTAAATGTTGCCGCAGTCCCCGCAAAGATCGCTTCGTTCGACGACGCGTTCACGGCCACGTACAAGGAAGACGTGAAGCTGCCATGTCTCGCAGTCGGTGTCCCCGCCCCTGACATCCAGTGGAAGGTAAAAGGAGTCGCTTTCCAACAGGACGACCACATCAGGCAACTCCCCGAGGGCTCGCTCTTCATCAAGTCCGTGACGAGACAGGACGCTGGCGAGTACTCCTGCTCGGTCGAGAACTCGTTCGGACACGACACCATCACCCATCAGTTGGTAGTTCATGGTGAGTGTAGGTCGACACAGTTCATGGTGATACAACTTCTCTCCAAGGAAATAGCTTTATAAAAACTGAAATTTGTAGTTACAGTAAAGACTCGACCAACCAACTTATACAGACTTACAGTGGTCGGATAGTACCGAAACTATGGGAGGGCTGGAACGAAACAAATTCAAATTAAATCCAAGTGCAGAATAAGTGTGAAATAAGGTTAATTTTATTCATGTAGTAAGCAAAATTCAAAAGTCGTCGGATATTTGGGACTCTACTTTATTTTGTTTTTAAAATGGTTATTTTATCTGATTAAATATTGCAGTAAATACTATTTGACGGTTTACACATTATCTTGTGTTGCGTGTTTCAGCCCCCCCGCACTCCCCGCAGGTTACCCTAACCTCTACGACCACCACGTCCATCACGATGAAGCTCCGCCCCCATGCCACAGACACCGCTCCCCTGCATGGTTACACTGTCCACTACAAACCAGAGTTTGGCGAGTGTGGAGACAGTGCAAGTGAACAGTCAGGCGCAGACGTACACCCTGGAGGGTCTGTGGTGCGGCTCTCGGTACCAGATCTATGTCACCGCTTACAACGGGTATGTTGGGGACTTAACTGAGTAATTTTATAAAATAACAACAAACATAAATACACATTTTTTAAGCTTCTCTGTCTAAGGCACTACTCTTGTGTTGTACTAGACTGCCGACTACAGGTAGATCAGGGTTCAATCTTGGTTGGGTGTACTGAGGATGTTTTTCATAAATGTTTTTCCACTCTCTCTCCACACAAATGTTGTTATACTTCCTCTAATTTCAACTTTCCCAATCCCTAACACATTAGCGTAATTAGTACATAAGCGTATAACCCGAAAGGTTATTAAGACACGGTGCTATAAAAAAAACTACCACTGGTATCTTTTTCAGGTTCAAACATTAAATTTGTATGTATTTTTTCATTTTTAGTTTGTATTCAGTTTTAAGGTTCTGGCGTTTCAGCCCTAACAAATTTAACAACCAGAGCCCAGACCAGTAATTATAACACTTGACAGAAAGAATGAATGCTATAATGAACGGATTATAGCACAAATGGTAGCATTTAGCCATTATTTATACTTCTTATTCCTCTAAGGTTAATAACTTTTTTACAATCTTTCGGAATTTTAAATTTTGGTTCCCATTCGACACCTCTGTTTAGTAACTAAATGAACCCTTTAGAGCTACACCTATGATGGGATTCACACGCGAAGAGTACCACAACTATTTCATCACTTTTTATAATGTTGTACAAGAAAAATCACCCATTCTTCTATTCGTGAAGCGATTCTTCTATTTTTTATCTATGTACACTGTTCTATAACAGAGAGGAATATTTGTGTTCTAGTGACACTCATACCCTATCTATCGGGTAATGCCAGAACTAGCACAGATCTGGAAAGCCGATAACATTAGCTCGTGGTACTAAAAGGATTAAAGATATATTTAATCTACACTTGAGGTGTAAGCTGCTTGACATTGTAATGCGGGTGATTCTGAACTTGTGTGCAACAACCAGGATTGGAACCGGAGAGCAGTCGGATAATCTCAACACGCGCACAAAGGGCTCCAAGCCTGTGATCCCGGAGGCTGGGAGGTTCATCGAGGTTTCGACCAATAGCATCACACTCCACCTCAGTGCCTGGTCCGATGGGGGCTGCCCCATGCTCTACTTCGTCGTGGAACACAAGAAGACCTCAAGTGTACAAGTTTATTGCATAATATCTCTTTGCTCTTCGAGGAAGATTTTACTTATATATTTGCATACAATGTCTAACTCCTATGTTTGTTATTTGTTTCTGTTACACACTTCTCTCTAAGTGTCCTATCATTCTTTACCAACTTCCTATTCATACCTTTTGTGTTTTTGTTTTTTTCTTTTGTGAAGTTGTATTGCGTAAGAAATACCCAATTCTGAGTTTTGGAAGATTGTGGATTTGAACACAGGATTATGAGGAAGTCATGCTGCCAACTTGGCCATGAATTTGGTAGTATGTTTAAAGACCAGAAGGATTCAAGGTATCAAAAATCTGATATTAAGATAGATTATTTCGATACTAAGGAAGAAATGAGACCAGCTTCAATGACCGAATGTTCTAAGGCGTCATTCTCATCTTAGATTGTGCCGCTGAAGATGGAGGAATCAGGGTTATAAAATCTTGGTCAGATCTACTGAGGGATTTTACCAAAATTGTTTTCCACCCTCCTTCCAAGCGAATGTGGGTAGATTACCTCTAAAAAATTAGGGGAAAATGGTGCTAAGTGGCTATATAAAGTTAAACATTGAAAGGAGGTTAGAAGATAAAGACCTACGCACTCACCAGAAAACTGTAGGCCTCAAGAGTTCACAACAAAACACATATTATGTAATTATCTGGGTACATCAGTCCCTTATTTAGCAGAAGAGAGTAAAACACTGACTGGACTATAGCAGCAAGGCGAGAGTACCCTGAAAACTACATAATTATGTGTTTTGTTGTGTCTTAGAGCCCTACAGTTTTTTCTGGTATATAGATCTTGCTCTTCTATTCTCTTTTCAATGTTTAGTTGAGAAAAATAAAAATCAAGAATAATTGAGGATATTGAGGTGTCAAGGAATCTAATTTGACACCCTTATTTAAATGGTAAGGATTGTGATGTATAAAACTTGTGGCTGTGTTGCTATTGTAGAGTTTGCTTTGTGTGTTCAGGAACTGCCTGGGTGCTATTGTTAGGAGTTGCTGTGTGTTCAGGAACGCCTGGGTGCTATTGTAGAGTTGCTGTGAGTTCAAGGTAACAGCCTGGGTGCTATTGTAGAGTTGCTGGTGTTCAGGAACTACAGCCTCGAGTGGAACCAGATCTCCAACAACGTGAAACCCGGGGGCAACTTTGTAGTCTTGGACCTCGACCCTGCCAACTGGTACCACCTTCGAGTGACTGCGCACAATAATGCAGGATTCGCCGTCGCTGAGTACGAGTTTGCGACGCTCACCATCACCGGAGGTGAGTGGCAGTCACATTATTCAACACTCAATAAACCAAGTGCCCCACGTCAGCTGACGATAGAACAACCGCTGATATCGACTAATCAAACAATTCCAAAGATTATTTGATTTTCAATAAAGCTAAGTTGTCTGTGAGTCCTCCCATTTTGATTTTGTTTACGTAAGACTATTTCTGTGCTGTATGTGTGTGTGATGTAGCAAAGTTACTCTATTCTCTACTCGTCTGGGTGTTGGTTGTGAAATGGTGTTTGCGTTTCCCGCTATACAAACATTCGCTCTCTAGTCATTTCAAAAATAATATTTTTATTTTTAATATTGAAATTTGATTTGCCTTTAATTGCAGCAATTATTCATAAAAATCTCTAATACAATTATTATGAAGGCCTTGACTTTAAATCACCATTTCAAGCGATTGGTAAAAGTAATTACATGTAATTGTGTAGTTTCGAGAGTAACAAGTTACTCGGAGCTCTATTTTGATTAGAAATGAAGTTATCTGGGAAAGAGGGAGTACGTGAGTTAGTGGAGGAATCAAGGATGGTACGGTCATGTGATGAGGATGGAGAAGGAGAGAATGATGGAGATGACGTATGCAAGGAAAATACCGCAAGGGAGGCTAGGAAATAGATGGGAGGAGCAGATAACAGAAAGTCTATAAGTTAGAGGAGAAGAATGGAAACAACTAAAGGAGGAAAAAAGATTTGAAGTCCCATCCTTAATACATATATATTATATTTTATTATTGGCAATTATTTGGAAAGTGATGTCTGCATAAAGTGATATTAAACTTGTTCCATACTTTTTCCATCATTTCCTAACTTCCGTTTACTCCCCATTTTATGCCGGCATGACAATGGTACCTCGACAACCTAATAAATAAACTTGAAATAAAGTTTTACTTTTTAACTTTGTGGAAAATTAATGTCAATTTTCACAAAACATTTTGCCTTGAGAATAGTTTTTTTTTCCCCCCTTCAAATGTTTAACTATTGGTTCTTAACGCTATTTTTAGTACAGTAAACTTTTAATTAACAATAGTCTTACATTGTCTCAAAACTACATGCATTCGTGTCGATAATTCTGTATTTGATGCAAAATCTTGTAAAGAGTAACTCATGAGATTATAAATGTTACGGTCATCATTCACAACGATTCAATTTTTTAAAGTCTAGTGTTTCCTCCCGAAGCTAAACAAAACTATTGAGCGTTCTAAACACGTGCGTTGTGTTGCAGGTACCATTGCCCCGGCGCGCGAGCTCCCCGACCAGAACGCGGAATCCCCCATAACCATCCTCATGTCCAACCTGAACCTTGTGGTCCCCGTCGCCTCGGCCCTCCTGTCATCATCATCGCCGTCATCGTCATCTGCATCATGCGCGGGAAAAGCAACCACCACAAAGGTAAGCTCGTTGTCGACCGACCCGCTGTCGTTTTGCAGGGACCATCCCGCCACCAGAGAGGGAGTCCTCGCCAGGCAACAAGTACTTCCCGTGGCTGCCAGAGTGGTTGGACCTCAATGTGGTGGTCCCCGTGGGGGCCACTGTTGTGGTGATCATTGTCGGGGTGATCGTCATCTGCGTGGCGATGTCTCGACGGTCCAGGGGACCCGAACAGACCAGACTCAGAGGTAATGTGTTGGTAGCGTTGTCTGTGCAGGTTAGAATCTTCAAGTTGGTAGTGCTCATTTAAAATATATTATTATTTCAGAATTGTTAGCTGTTAGTTTTTTATTTATTTTTTACCATTTAAATTGGATCTACTTTTACTGCTGTTTGAACAGTGTGCATCTATTCTTTTCAAAGAAATAAAAAATTCAAATAAATAGAGTGTCGCGCTGTTTCTCAAGTTTCTGGAAAAAAATATTAGTTTCGATTCCCTTTTGACGGAAAATAATTCACCTTTGACAACTAGTAAGTTTTGTCGGTAAAAATATTTACAGCAAAAATTCTCAACCTGTGTTCAATTACTATTGCCAAGCTGTTATATACGTTACAAATTAATATTAAATGAAAAAAATTCTGAAGCAATTGAATTGCATCTCGTGATAGTAACTTTTTTATCAGATTAGAATGAAATGTTTCACACAATTGTGCGATAAAACATTTTTAAATGATTTTGCGTATAACGTTATATAACACATCATTAAATAAAAATGATAGAATTGTAGAAAAATGAAGCACAAATAAAATTTAAAAACACTTAACACATATTAACAAACTCATCAATATTTTTATGCTTTCGTGGTATCTTCCTCATAAAGTAATAGTAATAAGAATAAAGAGGAGACCCGCCTCACTGGCGTAGTTGAGCTAAACTGTCGAGGACGGGGAGATCGAGGTTCACATCTCAGTCGGCTGAACTAGGGGTGGTTTTCCACTCTACCTCCACGCAAATGGGGTTCACTTCCTCTAAATTCAACCTTCCCGATTCCTAATCCATTATGTAATTAGTACTTAAGCGTATAACCTGAACGTGCAGTAAAACACAGTGGTAAATTAATAAAAAAAAAAAATAAAGAAGTTAGCTTCATTGATACCAACTTAGTTGTGAAATATGAAAACCCCAACTTCACAAAAGTTGGTATTAATGTTGCTCATTTCCTGGTCAGTTTTATTACCACCAGTTCCTGAAGAAGTTGCTATGAAAGCATCGGAATACTGAACTCTCTTAAATATGTGTAACTTTTTGCTTTTATTTGTACTTAATTAAATATTCAGACATTGATTCAGCTTAAAGAATATTTACTATAATCATTTTGAGTTTGTTCCGAGTTGAAGTGTGTACTGGGTACACCCCTAGCAATAAAGCAAGTGTTTGTCGCCAAACTCCCGCAAGGGAAGTGCGACACACTTAGTCTGAAGTAAACCTGATACTATCTGTCCCCAGATGATGTAGTCTACAACCAATCGGCCGGAGGAAACTCAACCATGGACAAGCGTCGGCCGGACCTCCGCGACGAGCTGGGCTACATCGCTCCGCCCAATCGGAAGCTCCCGCCGGTCCCCGGTTCCAACTACAACACTTGCGATCGGATCAAGAGAGGTACAGTTATAAGTAAGGCCATTCAGACAGTAAACTTATTATCTGGTGTTCTTCTTCCGTCGGTCGCTGTGGTTTGCTCGATCACTTATTATTATTACTTACTACTACTACAATGTTAGCTCGCATGAATAAAAACCCTTATCCAAACCTTTGCAAGGTATTCTCCGCTTCTGTGTCGTCGTGCAAAAAAATAACATTTCACGATTGTTTTTAAAATATGCCATTATTTAAAAAATCAAATGTCAATTTTAATTCTGTTGCCTTTTTTTTATCAACTTTTGATTGTGATTTTTTATTTTTATATATATTATATAACTTTCCTTTCTAAATTATGGTTCTTCAGAAATACTTATCTGTACCAAAATAACCATAATTTAGAAAGAAAGTATATAATTATATATATACAGTTAAGTATTTCTGATGTACTCATTACGCTAAAATGTAACGGCGATGATTTTAGTTAGAAATGTAATCTTCATACACGAGGACACAGTGACCCAAAATTAAGTTCAATTTTAAATGAACTCCATAAGCGTGACCAATTTACAACCGTCAAATGCCATAAATCACAACTGATTCATTAATTAAAACATTAGCTATTCTATTTGACTAGAATTACCTTAAATAGAATAGGGAATTGATTCCATATATTAATTTTAAAAGACGTGAACTCTTTGTTGACGCTTTTGGAGTTATAATTCATAAAGATGAAAAGCATGAACCAATTTGTTTGGCATGTCAACCAAGATTTTTTTTTTATAAAAAATACCCATGAAAATGCCACTAAATGTCCGACAACCCAGCCGAAGGTTCTTTTGATGGTTTGTTTTGTGATGACAACTTATTTCAAATTATTCCATTAAGTTTTATTTTCATTTTTTGTTATTAAAAGCTAAAAAAACTAATTCTTAAAACACACATTTAAAAATTGTTTCTGCAATGATGTTAGGTTGGATTTAGAGTAAATGGACCCAAATTTGCATGAAGGTAGAATGTAAACTCATTTAGTAAAAACACCTTGATACACCTAGCCAGGATTCTAACCTCGATCTCCCGTCATAAATACATTGCAGATATTAAAATATATGGAGAGTCCGACCGTTAGGTTTAGCAAGAACTTCTAAAATTCCGTAATAAAGAAAAGTCATGTTGCTAGTAAAAGTTCTTATCGTAACATTAGACAAGATACAATCGTTGTTTATATATTTATTATTTCACTTGAATGCGAGTTCTGCAGTTGTTACCAAAGTATCAATATCAAGATGGAGGCTTGTTGTTGCCAATCGCAGTAAATGTGAAACGGGATTTATCAGTCGACGAATATCTGTATTTGGATTTTATAAATTTCATAGTCGAACAAGTGCTTCCACAAAGATATGTGCTCCGAGCATAACACTTCTTAAGTGCAAAGTCTCTCAGTTTCGGATAGCAAGCGCTCTTGGTAATAATTTAAATAAATCTTCTCCTTTTTAAAAAGGGTCTGGTTCCAAATCGCACAGTTCCAGTTGAAGGTCGAATCTTAAGTTTTTAATGCTGAGCATAAGCATTCAAATGATCCATCTAGCATTGACGCATTGAGATGCACTTTAAGTTGTGCGTAGGAATTTAGGTTTGTGCTCAAGTTTTATTTTTTCACGGCTGAAAATAAAAATCTGTAACCCACAGAAGGGCCGCTCGAAATCATTTTGTGGGCCGTGTCTTGGACACCCCTCCCCTAGACCAACCCGAGTTTGTTGACACTAGCTGGACACTTAACACTCTTTAAATAAGTACTTACTGTATTAAGTAAACAAGTTAATTTATCCTTTACATTTGATGGATGTAGAAACATACTTTTTTTTTTCCTTACCTTCAATACAAATTTATTTTGCCAGAGAAAATGATGTTTGGTTAACTTTTAAAACAAATAATTTCAGAACTTAGCTTTAGTTTAATTCGTTCATAAAGCGAAAAGAGGTTTTCTATGAAACTTATTAATTAATCGTTAAATTACGAAGGATAGTCACTTATCAGAGGGCTTCTCAAACAGAAATTGCTCAAGTAAAAACGCACCAACACATTTTTTATAGAAGATCTTATACTGCCACAGGCAAACTTCTTCAGGCTCCGTGAGTAAACTTTACCTGAAGAAGCTGTCGGTGGTAATGAAAGCTCGTCTTTAGTGTTAGTTAGTGTCTTATGTAAATAAATTCTACTACAGCATCAGTCTTATCTCTCCTAATTTAAACAATAAATAAAAATTAAGAGAAGAGTAAAACATTAAGTTAGTGTTTAAATTAACACAATAGCTTTTATTTATTTATAATATACGTTTAATCACAGCGGTTATATTTTCTCTTAATTATTATTTTATTTATTATTATATTTTTTATCAATTCTACTATTGTTCTAGAAAGCTTGGGTAGCATTTTTTTTAGTTGTTTTTTTCCTCTTTTTTTTAATCAGTTGATTGGCTTTGTTTTATTTATTTTTTTATTATTTTGTTTATCCATTTGCGGTGTTTTGTGTCTTTTGTTCTGGCTTGGCCCCCTGCAGGTCACACAGGCTCATTCCGCAACCACGCCACCTGGGACCCTCGTCACCCGCGCAATATGTACGAGGAGTTGACTCTTCACCCGCCCAACGGGCGTCGCATCCCGGCCCACCCCGGCTCGGACGAGACCATGTACCACCGCGCAGGTAAGATCTTCGTGTCCCAGACTGACATTGCGGTGTGGGGATGTTGTGGTAGGGAAAAAACCCAGGATAGCAAGATAAAATAACACTAATAACATCATGTAATAAACAAATAAAAAAAGTGTTTTTTTTATTATTATTAAATTTATTCTCGTTTGTGAAAAAAACAATGCAGATGATTTTAGCTATTGGTTTTATTGATCTTTCTCGTTCAATGAGACATTCAAATAGTTTAGATTACGGTATATTTCCTAATTTAGAAGTTTTATGTTAGATATATTTTAAAAAAAATACAAGAAAGATTAGCAAGGCAAAGTCTTATAACTTTAATGCAGTCCAGACAATAGAGTGAAAAAACGAATCCCTTATAGAAGAATTTTTTTTTAATCTTCTTTAATACTTGAGAAGGTAGTTTACACTGCTACCACTGGACATAAGAAGTGTTGTTAAGCTATGATAATTTATTATTCTTACAAAATACCCGCTTCTATCACTGAGCAAATAAACCTCACTCTGCTTCCTAATTCTTGAGTTAAGTTTAATTTCCACGTCTCATTCAGAAAATATCTTGTTCAGAACATTTAAATATATTTCCTAAATTTTTATCTCACTTTCGTTTTCACTCTTGGATATAGTTGATCAATGTTTTATGTCCGAGAGTACTAGAAAACTAATCCCCGCCCTTAGAAAGTTCTCGGTTCAGATTCCGACTGTGAATTATAGACGGTAAGAACTTTTTTTTTAAGTCCACTAAAGTGAGATATTTTAGGGCAAGGACTAATAAAACTGTGTATTGATTTCCCTGTCTCCCTCCAGTCTTTTATTGTGTCTATCTATATATTCTTGTTAAATTTATCTAAACATACAATTTAAACAATTCACAGTGGGCTGTTAATATTCTAAAATAGTCTTTGCTATGAGCTTGTTTCATATTATAAACTACAGTTTTATTTCCAATAAATTATCTACATTTTATTCTCAACTTTTGATAGTCAGAATTTAGTTTCTCTTCTAACGTTTTCGTCAATTGTTGTTGGTGTTGATCGGTCAAGTCCTAATGGGGCCCTGTTCTTCTCTTTGGCAGAGGAACCAGGTAAGACGAGCTAATTTCTTGTTGTCGTGCGATCGTTTATAACTCTTTGTTTGCTTTTGTTTTATTTTAACCCCACGCATGTTGTCATTTGTATATTCTTGGCACGTGTGATATACTCTTGTAAAGCTTCAGCATGAGTAGGAATTGGAAATATAGTAGATGTAATAAATGTCTTACGTATTTCTCTGCCATTTCTCTGTTAATATTCTTATTTGTTTCAGGTATTATTGTGATCTGTATTGTAATTCATTGTTTTAGTATTTCATTTGGAAAGTAAATTATGAATCACATGTCCTGTGTTTATATTTTTTAATCTAAAATTAAAAATTGTAACTATTTATAGGTTATTAAAAAAAAATTATGTAGAGTTAATTTGCTTGCATAGAAACAAAAAGTAATAAAAATTGTGTTTCATGAGATATAAACGTAACTGTCTCGTAATATCTACATTTATTCCTAATTTTCGAATTAATTACATTGGCCCATTCTTTGTTTGGCGGAGCATGAACTAAAATTTAAACTAGACCTCTCAATAACCATTTTTGTTTGAAATTAATCTCTTCCCTATTTCATACTTTTACTTACACACAAACAAATTAAATTTAAAATTAAATCAAATTAAAATGCTTTTGAACCCTTTTTTTTTATTATTGGTTTCTCTTTAAGGAAAAACCTTTTTTCACTTTTTGAAATATTTTGTTATATTACACTTTTGTGAGATTGTACATGAAAGGTGGATAGAAACATATAAACGGAACAAACACAACTCACTCTTTACACTGCTGCCACTGGACAAAGAGGCAATGGCTACTTCTTGAAGATAATAGATCGTTACGACCCAATCCCCCGACCTAGGTTTCATTCTATCGGAACACATCAGGATGGAGTATGCAATGTGCAACACAACTTCCTAAAAGAGGAAAAAAAAAAAAAAAGGGAGAAAAGGAAATTGGCAAAGAATGATAGGACACAAAGATAGGAACATGTGAATTGGTCAATCTTATAAATGATCAAACTGAAATGTCAACATGCGTCAACTTCCAACTCCACTTAAAAATCTTCTTCACTAATAAAAAGTTAGGCAACCATTTTCGTTTAATACTTTGGTTACTTTTCCTGCTTACTTCGCATATCATGAGATATTTTTTAGTTTTATTATTTCTTATCAGATTTGGTTCAACTTAACCATTAATAAATAATCATCAGAATTTTAAATATTCTATAATTTTAAATATTTTAATTACTTTTAGTATATTTAATGATCATATGGTAGTCTTATCATTTATTGCAATGTTTCCCACACTGTTGTCAATGGTGTACCCTTTTTGGGGCCATACCCTAACCAACGTACCCCTTTTATCAATACATAAAACGCAGCTGTCTGTAAAGCATAATTGGTTGCTCCAGATTCTACTAGAGCTCTAGCAGAAGCTAAACAAAGCCATGACAAAGGGCAAGAAAGACTTAAGTCCATGACATGTTTCGGATCTCCGTTAATTAATATTTTACATAGTGTACCCCCTGAAATTGTCTGTGTATCACACTTTTTATGAAATACTGGTTTAATAGCAATAATGTGTTAAATTTATTTTGAAACTCTACCATTCAGTAGATTAAAATGCAACAAAGCACCGTATTGGCTCGAATATTGTACAGCCCCAGCACATAATACAGCGCTAACATTTTGAAGCTGTTTTAGATGAAAAATAAAAGGTCTCGAATATACCTTGAGGTAAAAATCTAACAAATTTTGACACATTTTTGTTAGGCCCTATGAGTGCTTTTCATTTTTTTCCTCTAAAGTCTTGTATCAGCCTCGGAAACTCCAAACTTACTATCAGCTTGCACGCCATTTGTTTGTTGTGCCTCACGTATCGATGTTAATATAGAATTAATATCGTAACTTGTTCTCATTCCCTTGAGACCCAACAGAATCTTCTCCGCACAATTACTCGCGTGAGGATCTGCCGCCAACTACCAGTTCATTGGCACTAAAAGGGTGGAAATATTCTCTCTCTCACTTTGGTTTGACCTTGAACTTATTATTTATTAGCTCTTGACGATTCCCGCCAAAGCCGACCAGTCCACTTTTGGCATCTATGAAATATTCTCTGTAGGAAGATACTTTTTTCAGTGAGAAATGTTAGTTTTGGTACAGTTTTTGGAAGGACATTTTTAGGAGATAAGAATTGCACTATATTCGGGTCAAAACGGTCTATATTCAATACTCTCGGGGCTAAAAATCCCTGAAAAGACCAATGGCATATTTTAAAAAATGCTTTAATGAATGTAGGCTATTTATAAACTAAATTATTTAAAGTGGTGGTACTTGTGTCTTAAGTATTGATGTACTAGTGTGTGTACTTAAGCTTTAATAATAATAATAATATCTTCTTTTAGTAGTCGTAGAAACTGTTTGTTTGTGAGTTGTTGATGTTTCTTAGTCTCGTTAAATATTGACTTCCTACGTGCTTTTAAAACTGATGTAATAATTCAGCTAAAGTAACTTAAAATTTAAATGCCATTATTTATTTGCTAAACATAACGAAATGTTGTGTTCCACTAATTTGTTGGCTTTTATTGCTTGTTAAGTTTGAACACAGTTGGAAGCTAGGTATTGTTGTGACATCTAGTCGGGAATGCTAACAACATTTATAGTCTTCTAAATTATTCTTGGACACCCCTTCATTTTATTATTAGCTATGTAATTGTAAACAAAATACCAGTCCACTAGAAATATTTTATAGATTCAATCAAAATAAATAATATTTTATTTATTAAAAAAAAAGATTAATGGTGTGTTTTTATAATTATTAATTGATTACGCTGGTTTTCGTATTGTTTGTATGTAAAATACTACAGGCGAAAGAGTAGCTAAAAAGAGTAATGAAACCTTATTATATCTAATCGTGGTTTAAATTGTGGTAAATATTCAGCACATTTACCTGAGTGAGATTACAACCTCGTATACTGGCAGCATAACAGCCCTCCCGAGTCGCAGATGGCTCTGGTGTCTGAGGCTCTGGTGTCTGACGGCTCGCGATAATATTGGTCGCTCTTATATAGCTTACGATTACACATGTACATCACAGACTCTAAACTATGAGTGAAGAATGACCCTGAGCACAGGGTAGCTCTGAGGTAGAGCATTGCTGTGCTAAGCTAAAGGTCCTGAGTTTGATTATAGTGTCCTGCTGTCATTTTTCTAACTAATAAAAAAACATTTATTTAAAGACAAGCTTTCACTGTCGCAAACAGCTCCATCAGGTTGAGAGTAAGCTGATACTCCAGCAAGGCTGACTGTCCATTCTGCTCTCTTGACTCGATGGAACTCGTCTTTTAACATGAGTTTGTGCTTTTTAGTGTTTTATATAAACAACTTCTACTCCAGTATCACTCAGATAAGTGTTCTGGCTATCCCTAATAATTTAAACTAAAATATATTAAGATATTTTTATACACTAAATTTATCTCCTTAGTCGTTACTAAAAAAAATACTAAGCTCACCTTGAAAGATGTTAGCATATTGGGCTTGGATTGGGTGTAAAATTGACATTCTGAATAAATGAAAACTTGCTATTGGAACTGAAAGGCTGTATTCCATCTCCAATCCAGGCCATGCCAAGTAGTGTCAGGCAAGATACAAGTAGTTTGCATACCACTCTAATCAAATTAATTCAGACATTTTACGTTTTCGATTGCCTGACGCATTATTGCAAGTCAGGTTTGTGAACTAGTTAACTGGATTTTGAATTAATTACATTTTTTATGATTTTATGATACTTAAAAAACTACTATTTAAAATATTTAATACATGTTAAGGGGTGTGCAAAATACCTTTTTTCAACTTGAAGCAAAGTCGGATCGAAAATATGAAATATTCTCGAAGCCCAAGTGAAGTTTTAATATTTTATAAAAGTTGTTTTATGTTGAAAAGAATATTATACTGTGCATATTTACAAAACTTTATATGTGACGAATCAAATAAATATCACAACAATCAATTCTATTTGTCAAGTGAACATTAATTTATAACTTACCTGATGTCTAAAATGATAAAAATTGAAAACAAATAGTGTATATGTTTTTTGCTGGCGAAGTTTTGTAGTTGTGTAAGTACTCGAAGCTTCGCCCGGATAGTGTGATGTGTACATTCTGTGTGAAGGTGGCAACTGTGTTGACAAGATAGTGTATTACCTGTCTTTGAAGGTGGCAACGTTGTTGACAGGATAGTGTGATGTGACATCGGGAAGTTGGCACACTGTTGTTGCAGAGATAGTGTGATGTGTACCATGTCTGTGTGAAGGTTGGCACACGTTGTTGACAGAGATAGTGTATGTGTACCATGTCTGTGTGAAGGTTGGCACACTGTTGTTGACAGGCATGGAGGACGAGATCTGCCCCTACGCCACCTTCCACCTCCTGGGTTTCCGCGAGGAGATGGACCCCAACAAGGCCATGCAGTTTCAAACGTTCCCACATCAGAATGGTCACGAGCGCACGCACAGCGGCACTATGGGCCCCATCGGGGCAGCGGTGTGGCGGCAACGGGCATGTTCATCAACGCAGCGGGTCGCAGTCCATGGTGAGACGGAATGATAAGCAAGTTTAATACGGTCTGTTCGGTAGATGTTCGGCGAAAACTGATATTTATTCCCAAGGGTAAAATTAAGGGTTAATAATAAATTAAAAATGGATCAAATCCAAATTTGAATCCTTGAACCTTTAAAAGTATACAATCTTAAAGTAAAAATATTAAGAATTTGATTTAAAAAAAAAAGTTATTCAATGTGGAGCTGTAGGGGACTCGAGAAATTGTCACTGTTTTTGTAGTTTTTATAGCAAAACATTTTTTGGTTAAAATAAATAAAATATTGTTCCAGTAGAAACATAGTTTAATTTTCTTCACACGTTTATATCAACAATTGTTGAATATCTGTCATAAGCATAGCGGCATTAGGTGACAAACTTTCTAGATGAAGAGAAAAAGTTGTCATCAAGTTCCAGAATTAGTCCTTAGAGTTAAATCAAATTCAATTAAAATCGAACCCGGGATCTTTGACTTTGCGCTACCACTGAGCCATCCTGGTTTGTGTCGTATCACCATTTGTTGGTGTAGTGAGTTGTATGTAGTAACGAGGCAGACCAGAATGTCTCGGTGATAGAGCGTTGGCATGAGATCCCGGGTTTGATTCCCGTGTTTTATCATTTTTACTTGATCATTGTGGTATGATTGTTTATTGATATTGTCTTTAGAATGTTTTATCTTAAATGGTGTCAAAATGTTCCTTTAACTATTAAAAACTATGTTAGTTCGAGATATTCTGCATTAAGGCTACAAAACAAAAGTTTATCTTTAGGAAAAGAAGACACATATTCGATTTTTTTTTATTTGGCTATTTGGAGCATTCCCTGGTTGTAGATGGTCACTAGTGAACCTGTTTCAGCCGAGAGCTAACGGCCGTTATTCTCGTGTGGCCAATCAGAACGGACCCACATTCTCGCCGGGGCCAGAGTATGACGACCCTGCCAACTGCGCTCCGGAGGAAGACCAGTACGGAAGCCAGTACGGACAATACGGGGCCCCCTATGACCACTACGGCAGCCGTGGGTCTGTCAGCCGTCGGAGCGTAGGTCAGTTCTCCTCGGATATTAAACCTGTGCCTTGATATCCAGTTTAAAACTCGTGTTTGAATGTCATTTTAGATTAAAACTACTGTTCTCAGAGTTTTATTATTTGGCGGGGATCTACCCAAAACACAAACTTAGCTCATTACATTATTTAATGAACCCCCAAAAGCTATATTTACAGTCCACTTTCCATAGTAAGGACGAGGGTTGGGCCACAGACAAGTGTACAACAGATCCTCAGCCTGACGCTCCTTGAGCCAGGTTGAATCCATCAACACTGGGGTGTCAATGCTCGGTGATAAAAGCACTCACAAATGTGCAAGTTGCTAGCTTGTCTGGACGGGTTTTAGGACAACCTTTATCGTCTTGTATCAAGATCACCAACATTATGGAGTACTTGTGTTTGTTAATAATCTCGTTAGACACCGTCACTAATTAGTGGTCCCTCATCCCTGTCACCCTTTCAACTGACTGAGGGCTCGACACTTTATTCCCTGCTTCCAACTAAATATGAACTTCAGGAGTTGCCAAGTCCCAACGTGCAGGAGGCCTTGAAATAAGGGCTATCTCTTGATACAATCCCACACGAGGGCTATCTCTCGGTACATTCCACACGAGGGCTATCTCTCAGTACAATCCCACACGAGGGCTATCTCACAGTACATTCCCACACGAGGGCTATCTCTCGGTACATTCCACACGAGGGCTATCTCTCAGTACAATTCCACACGAGGGCTATCTCACAGTACATTCCCACACGAGGGCTATCTCTCGGTACAATCCCACACGAGGGCTATCTCTCGATACAATCCCACATGAGGGTTATCTCTCAGTACAATCCCACACGAGGGCTATCTCTCGATACAATCCCACACGAGGGGTATCTTTCGATACAATCCCACATGAGGGCTATCTCTCGGTACATTCCCACACGATGACTATCTCTCGATACAATCTCACACGAGGGATATCTCTCGGTACAATCCCACACGAGGGCTATCTCTCAATACAATTCCACATGAGGGCTATCTCTCGTACAATCCCACACGAGGGTATCTCTCGATACAATCCCACATGAGGGATATCTCTCGGTACAATCCCACACGATGGCTATCTCTTGATACAATCCCACTCGATGGCTATCTCTTGATACAATCCCACACGATGGCTATCTCTCGATACAATCCCACACGAGGGCTATCTCACAGTACATTCCCACACGAGGGCTATCTCTCGGTACATTCCACACGAGGGCTATCTCTCGTTACAATCCCACACGAGGGCTATCTCTCGTTACAATCCCACACGAGGGCTATCTCTCGGTACAATCCCACACGAGGGCTATCTCTCATTACATTCCCCCACAAGGGATATCTCTCGGTACAATCCCACACGAGGGCTATCTCTCGGTACAATCCCACACGAGGGCTATCTCTGGTACAATCCCACACGATGACTATCTCTCGTTACAATCCCACACGAGGGCTATCTCTCGTTACAATCCCACACGAGGGCTATCTCTCGTTACAATCCCACACGAGGGATATCTCTCGGTACAATCCCACACGAGGGCTATCTCTCGGTACAATCCCACACGATGACTATCTCTCGTTACAATCCCACACGAGGGCTATCTCTCGTTACAATCCCACACGAGGGCTATCTCTCGGTACAATCCCACACGAGGGCTATCTCTCATTACATTCCCACACGAGGGCTATCTCTCGGTACAATCCCACACGAGGGCTATCTCTGGTACAAGTGTGTGAGTGTATGTGTCTGCCAGGCTCTGCCCGTAACCTGCCCATGGCGGGCAGCCCAGAGCCCCCACCACCGCCTCCTCGTAACCACGACCCCAACAACTCGTCGTCCTTCAACGACTCCAAGGAAAGCAATGAGATCTCGGAGGCAGAGTGTGACCGTGACCAGCTGGTCAACAGGAACTATGGAGGTCAGTGAATCATTGTCTTGTTACGTCGTCGTATTATTATTGAAAACAAATGTTGGTGCAAGTTGTATTCTCTCAACGGTAGTTTAACTTGGGAGTAGGGAAGTCGTCAAATCTGGGGATTATAATCTGGAGCTCAAAGATCATTTTAGGAAACTCCCGTAGTTTATAGACAGTGTCTACCATCGGGGAAAACTGGAATTATCCGGGAATTTGAAGTGATCGGGAAAAAACGGGAATAAGTCGGAAATTTGGTAAATTACAATAAAAATATGGGAAAATGTTGTTTCAAAATATGAACTATAATAATCAGTAAATAATAATGTTATTCAAACTGTAGTTTTTTTTTTTTTTTTGTAGTTGTGTAATATATTTTATAATTCCTAATAAACAAATTTAATACAGGTTTATTCAAATTTTAAAACTTATTATTATTCATAAAAAAGGCTAATAGAAAAATGAGGGGAGAGGGGTAGTTAGAAGGATGCAACATACTTTTGAGTCGGGGAATTTTAGGAAATGATCAGGGGAAATCAGGAAAAGTCTGGAATTTTATTGGTCAAGTTGAGTAGACATCGTGATAGAGCGACATTCAAGTATTACATGAGCACCTTGGGGGGAGACGGGGGTTCGAGCTTTGTTTATTTTGGCTGACAAGTAGGGGAATGGATGTCAGAACAATGCTTACGTAAGACAGAGACAGCGCAGCGACTCAGGTCACCCCGAGTGGACATATAATAATTAAAAGAGTCAAGATATGGATTCAAAGACCTTGGTCATCAGATTAAAAGTAACTTGAGTTTTTTATAGCATTAATAATCTATGTATTCACCAATAATACTTAATTTCAATTAAGTGTAAATTAAAATTAGTTCTTTTTATAAGTTTCAAATTTTTAAAATTAATTTTACATATTTATTGCAATAAATTAAAATTAATTTTACAACGTTTATTGTTGATTATTTCGAAACCTGCTTCGGTGGCCGCATGGTCTAGCGTTCTACTTTCGCAATAAACTAAACTGCCGATAGTGGGGAGATCGAGGTTCGAATCTCAATCGGGTGCATTGAGGTTGGGTTTTCCAAAATGGTTTTCTACTCTCCCTCCACGTTAATATGGGTACACATCCTCTAAATTAAACCTTCCTAATCCTTAAAACCATCACCGTAATTAGTACAATAGAGTTTAACCCAAACAGGTAGTAAGACCGGTGTCAAAAAGAAAAATCGCACCATTATTTTACACCTCTTCGTTAATAATTAGCAGCAATTTATAACTCGCATAAGAAATATTAGTTATTCCTTTGAGCAAATTGCAAAGCTTGACGTAAGCAAACATAACGTAAGCAAAAGGAGAAAGGAGGGCTGGCTTATTTTTGCTTACAATGAAGGGAGGGCTCCAAAATGGCCAAAAAATGTGCTTATGTAATTCTTGCAATTCCCCGCTGGAGCAAATTGTGCTATAAATAGAAACGGAGCGTTCAGGATGAGAACAAATTAGTTTAATGATGAAACCTGGACACAGGAATCAAACCCGAGACCCATGGCTTTGCACATTCCATGTTCAGGCTCATTCATCACTCGTAGTTTTAAAGCAGAGTTTGTGATGGATGTGTGAAGTTTCCTAGAGAAACATTTAACTCCAATCACAGACCAGTCGTACAATACCTGACAAAACATGATCGCAGTTGATTAATATTTAAGTACGGGATAGTACGGAAAGTACGTTGTGTTAAAACATGAATAAACGTAGAGCCTGAACAATTGAATAACACACAAATCACTGAGGGCTGTGGCTCTAGGACCCTTCACACGTCCATCATGGACTCTGCCTTAAACGAATGATGAATGAGCCTGAGCGCGGGATAGTTCAGTGGTTAAAGAGAGCATTGGCGCGCTGAGCCAAGGCCACCGAGTTGGATTAGTGTCCCGTTGTCTTTTATTTTCAACTAATTTAATTGGAGCACAATGATTCTCTCTCTTGAACTTACTCTTAAACTTATTTCTCTTTCATAGTTAAAAATAAAGAAATGTAGTTTGTGTTTTCTATTAACATTTGATCTAATAAAAAGTTTCTATCAATCAACCCTTTTTTTTTTTTGTGTGTGTGTGTGAGAGATTTTCAAAGACGCATTGGCTCTGAATAAACTTGTTAAATATATTTCTTTTAATTGTACTCAACTAAGACTTGGGTTTATTTGAGGGAAGAAAATTAGTACACTTTTAACAAGAAGAGGCTTATGTCATTCACGATCTTACGTTTTTTTGAATGAACCTAAACAAGGGTTCACTTTCATGTTTGATCTCATTTTTTTTTAATATACCCCCCCCCCCCCCCAAGTGTGTTAATATTCACATGGATGGGTTTGGTTTACATTTTTCCTGTTTAAATTTAGTTTTCTTTCTAAAATGTAATATTAGAAACAAAATTGTATTTCTGAAGTAGACTATTCATCTGCACCGAATGAAGACGATAATAAACTGTGCCATGAATTTGTGGATTAGATGCATTTCTTACTAATCACAATAATTTGCATGCGTGAAAAATGATGTGTCTCTTTCTAAAAACACTGTATTTATAGTGAAAAAAAGATGATACACGATTTATTTGTGTTATGCCACTTTTTTTTTTAAGGTGTGAAACTAAAGTTTTACATTTCCTCCTGTCCAAACATGTTCTTCATCCATAACCTGAATATTTTAAGTGAATATTCTGAACTTGTGGGCTGTGATTTACTATCCCAAAGAGAAGCACTGCAAAGTGCAAAGTGCAAAGTGCAAAGTGCACTCATTCCCAGGCTGCAATACCCCTTGTATTCCCCAAGTACACGAGTTGTTCAAGTATTTTGGACCACTCCGTATATGATATATCTCTGTACGGACCTTGCTAACTTTCTGACAACTTTAATCGTGTTTTTGTGTGTTCTTATTTGGGTCAGATTCAGTCTTACATCTTTTCTGTCACTAAAAGTAATTAGTTTTGTAAATTTTTGCATTGGCATTTTAATATAACTGCATTGAATTGTGTTGTGAATAACATTTGTTTGATAATTGACAGTAGGTATCTAACAAATAAATATATATATATACATATTAAGTAGTTTGATGGCTTCCTTCGAGAACTCCTTTTTTTTTTACGGTAATTTTACTGTTTTTGTGTTGTTGTTTTTTTTGTTGTTTTTTCTCCTGAAGATTGGCACAGAAATTCTAATGTTTTTATTCAACGAGTTTATTCAATTTACGTTTTTAGTAGCTTTGGTTGAATCCACTATTTTACAATTCCAAATCTCCAATTTACCTTTGAATTCCTAATCTCTTATCTGAATTTTGTAAAGAATTTTTAACACAAAAGGAAATATAATATAAAAAGTAACTAAATTTTAACATTTTTCTTATAATCCACTCATTCTAACATTCATACATTCAGTCAAGTGTTAAATTACTGCTATGGGGCCTGGTTGTTGAGCTTGTACTATAACTATAATTCGTTCTGAACCACCAATAAGGAGTATTAAAGCTCTTAAAACAAATTCTACTTGAAAATTTGAAAAAAAAAATTATTCGAGTATCAAATCCAAAATGTTATCGAATCTCATATCCTTGAGGATTCGATAGATTTGAGGGTCCTAGCCCTAATTTAAGAGACCCATCTATGCTTAATAAGCGGGAATACATTTTATCTCGGCCCAATTTCTGTGCCAGTCGGCAGTCAACATTATTTTATACTTTTTGTTCCGTGCATCAGTTGTCGTCTTGTGGTCGTGTAGCTGCTGTTATTTTTGGTTTTGGTTTCAGTAAATGTCAGGGCCAACAGCAAGGATTTGACAACAGAGGAAATGAGGAAACTCATTGAGAGGTCAGTACTCTTGTGTGTTGACCTTTCAACCCTTCACTCCCCTGAGCACTTGTTCTTAATCAACACGCACAGGCAGACTTCACATATACACTCTGTGCCGATAACATTCCTCTCTTCCATTCCACAATACTTAGGGTGGTATTTATAGTCTAGTCTCGGGAGTCAACCAATCTCCCAGTGTAACGAGGAGTTCAGGTCTAATGGGGGATTGTATTTATAGTCTAGTCTCGAGAGTCAACCAATCTCCCAGTGTAACAAGCAGTTTAGGTCAAATGGGGGATTATCTGGGTGGTATTAATAGTCTAGTCTAGAGATTCAACTCCCAGGAAATGAATAAGAATCAGTTCAAGTCGAATGGGGTATTTGTTGGTATCCAAATATTTTCCATACATACGGCTCTTAGTCCTGTATTGAGGTTAGTCGTAGAACTTGTTTTTATGTCGCTATTACTGATTTGTGTCATGTTTTGCTTATTGAATTAATTAGAAAAACCAAATGGTATTGACACTCTCTAATATATTTATTTAGCCATATTTTGAATATAGATCATGTTAGATTAACTGATGCGAGTTTTATCGGACAATATAGTATTTTAATTTGAACAGATTCAAGAAATAGACTGCCCTTCACTTGTTTCATTGTAATCCTTGTTTCATTAATTGAACTAAAGGCCTCTTGTCCCTCTCTAGCGCAGAAACACAAATACTTGAAATATAGTAATTATTGTTTGGGCTTGTGTTGTCATTTAGGTGGTGCAAAGCTAACTTTTTAAATGGAACATGAGAAGAAAATACGAAGCTGTTGTCACATAACACTACATTTAATTTTTAAAATACACGCTTGAGTGGCCACATGATCTGAGGTACTACTCTCGCTGTAGACTAGACCGTCGATAACTGGGAGATTGAGGTTCGAATCTCGGTCAGGTGTACTGAGGGTGTTTTTTTTTCTTTTCCAAAATGGTTTTCAACTCTGCCTTCATGCAAATGCGGTTACACTTCCTTATACCTAAAAACCATTAGCATAAATAATACATAAGTGTATAACCCTTACAGGTAGTAAGACTCGGTGCTAAAATAAAAACAAATTTTAAGTATCTATTTAAGTGCATCAAGGTAAAAAGTGAGACTTGTTTAAACAAACAAAGTGCCCGCTGTTATTTTATGCCTACATAGCTGAATTTATCTCTGTTTACTTTATAAATGTAATTTAATCAATGGTCTTTGTTAAAATACGTTTTAGTAGCTGTTATAAAAATATTATGTGTTGAAATATGTCATGTTTAGTGAGATAGACCCGCCTCGGTGGCGTAGTTGGCTAACACACCAGTCGTGTTGAACTAGACCGCCGAGGACAGAAAGATCGAGGCTCGAATCTCGGTCGGGTGAACTGGGGGTGGTTTTTCCTAAATGGTTTTCCACTCTCCCTCCACGCAAATTCGGGTTCACTTCCCCTAAAATTCAACCTTCCCAATTCCTAATCATTAGTGTAATTAGTACTTATTCGTGTAACCCGAACGGGTAGTAAGACACGGTGCTAAATTAATTAATTTAGTGAGATATTTCATTCAAACTTTATAATAATATATAAAAGTTTTCATCTTCCTTCAACATGTTTCTAAGATGCCAAGCTTATTGTCAAGAAGATTTGACCTTTGACTCAGATATTTCGATTCTTCACACTTCTCCAATGCTAGTTGGGAATTACTAATTTAAATGTTCACTGTTTGTTTCCACCTACACCTTGTTCTTTATTCAATTCCCTCCTTGGACCCAACACACAGATTGTGTAAGTGAATCTGTTCAGTGCTAACTCCTTTTCATCAAAGGTCATTCACTCTTAGTTTTTTAAACAAAACATTGTCTCACCTTCACTAACATCACTAATCAAGTGTGTTCTACTTTAGCTAAGTAACTATTAGAACACTACACAATTATTTTTCAAGGAATAAAGATTAATATTTTTAGTCGTGTAATTAAAATAGAATAAAACAAGGCAAAGCAGCACCAAAAGGATGGATTCAAAATGGAGGTTAATCCTTCGTCGTCTCAAGCTATTTGGTTGTTTAAATTGTTTTAAAAAGTTTCTCTTAAACAAGGTGATTAGTGTGCAGTTTCATTTTCACTCCACTCCCCCCCATCAACAACAGTGGATTGACCCGCTTCGGTGGCCACATGGTCTTAGGCGTCTCACTCAAAATGGACTGGACTGCCGATGACAGGGTGATTCGGATTAGACTCCCTGTCATATGTACTGATGTTTTTTCATATATGATTTTCCACTCTCCCTTCACACAAATGTAGGTACACTTCCTCTAAATATAACCTTCTTCATCCTTAGCATAAATAGTACATAAGCGTATTATCCAATGGGTAGTACAACACAGTGCTAAAAAAACTGTGGATTGAATTAGTTTTTTTAATGTGTACTTTAAAATAAATTACAAAAATATTAATTCATTTGATTAATAGGTCACAAATTTCCCCAAGAATAAATTCTAAATCCATGAGCTAGCCCAGTTTAGAAACTTAGTAATGGAAAGTCGTGGATCTGTGTAAGCTTAGAAAGGATAAGACAAAGCCTGCACAGCAACATGGCTTACAAAATTATAATTTTGCAGGCTTAGCGTCTTATAATCACGTTCCTGCTGAATCCAACATTTTGGTGTTTTATTTTTAATATCATTGGCTCATTAAACTAAAAATATTAGTTGTAATGTTGGAAAAATGCAACCACAGTTTATCATTAAAATAGTTTTGAATGTTTCCTTGACAAAACTTTGTAGGTAAAACTTAGTTATTGTATTTTTGTAGTTGATAAACATTTTAAAAGTGTATAATTTATTTGTTTTTACATGAAGTTGCCCGCCTTTCTAAACAACATTTGTTAATGTGTACGACAGATTAGTAGTGTTGTATTTGTGTAGTTGTTTTCGTTGTAACATTTGTGTGGTGCTGTATAATTGAAAACTTTCTTGTTTTCATTAAATGACTTGCACGAACAAAACAGGAAACCGTAAGTGAATGTTCAGGCGCAAGGTTCCATGTGGTTCCGTTACGAGTTCACCATGAGAACCAAGCGCTCTGAGCGTAGTTTGTCTGTTCCGTGTTGTATAGTTAACAAACAACCTTTTACAGAAGATGGTTTCTTTCAAGTCCAAACTTCGGAGTAAAAGGGAAATATTTAAGATACGGTACATATTTGTTTTTTGTGTTTGACTACTATTCGTTTTACAGCAATCAAATCTAGTTCATTTCATTATGAATTAAAAAGATGTTTCTGATGAGTAAGGGTGACCTGGCGGTCTAGTGGTAAGGTGTCACTTCTGTGTTGAGGGTCCGGGGTTCAATCCTCCATCCCGGCACAGACTTATCTGATTGCCAAACCTTTCCTTCACCTCTGACAAGACGTGTATTAATCACAACTTGTGAATGTGAGGAATGTCAGGCCTCCACCGTGGTTCGGATCCCAAGTTAAACTGTAGGTCCTCCATTTCATCTCACAATCACCCTACCATTGCACATTAACGTAAGTGCATATAACCCGAACGGGTAGTAAGATGCGGTGCTAATAATAAAAATAATAATGAGAAGTAAGGTTTATTGTTTCGCTATTTCGATACTTATTTTAAAACCTAAATAGTAAATATAACTGCTGCAATGACTATAACATTCAATTAGGTACGGTCAAGCCAAAAATATCGAGCCAGCCACTTTAACTTTATATGCAGAAAGAAAAGTGTACTAGCCGTGACATTAACTGCATCGGGTGACGCATTGCTCTCATGTTGGGCTGGACTACCAATGACAAGAAGACCCGGGTCAGGTCTACTGTTTTCCCACCCTCCCTCCGTGCGAAACAGTACAGACATGAAACTAGCCAACCTCTGTAATTTATATTGTAATTGCTTATTTTGTTGTTGCTTGATTTGTTGTTGCTTAATTGTTACTGCTTATGCTTCTTTGGCTTTCTAATTTACTAATTTACATGAGTCATCATCATCATCAACTGTTGCCAGTTTGTGGCTGGGTCAATTTAGTAAAATACCTCCATCTTCCTCTATTCTACCACCATCCTTCCTCCTTTAATTTCTTCCATTCTTCTCCTCTCACTTGAACACTTGCTGTTATCTGCTCCTCCCATCTCTCTATCTCATGTACTCCTTGTACCTCCACTATTTTCCCGGATAACTTCATTCCTAATCCTGTTTCTCCTGGTGACAGCTAACATGCTCTCCTTGTCTGGCTTACAACACTTCCAAGATACCTCTTCTCCATAGCACGAGTTAACATTTTAATATTATGCTTTGCATCATAACAAAAACAAACACAAATAATTAAATACCTCAAAGTAAAACTAAAACAGAATTAATATAAAAAAAAATTTATGGGGTTAGCTTGCAAGCGAGCTTTGCCGCAACCGTCGGCGATGATAGTGCCGACTTATGTGGATAGAAGTTTTCATGTGGTCAGCACAACAAACCCTCCGGCCATCAATCTCAGTTTTCTAGACCGGAGCCGCTACTTGTTTATTCATTCGAGTATCTCCTCATCTGTCCTCACGAGGCAGAGTTGATCTCGTTCCAGACCCACTGCCTCACATGGAAGCACCGGGAATTGAACCCCGGACTTCGTGATCTCTAGTCAGGAACTCTTGGCTAGACCTTAGAGGTGGTAGAATCAATACGTACAAAAGTGATTTACAAAACACGCAACTTAAGTTATTTAAAAATAAAAACATCCCTCTTCCTTATTGAGATATTGAAAACATTTCAATCACTTTGGAGTTTAAGTCTGAACATATTTTTAACCAATTATTTTGAAAGTAGTTCATTTTATTAGAGGTAAAAGCATGTTAACAACAAATATTGGTACAAGGAAAAACTTAAATGTTACATTCAAAGACCAATCGTCAACTTAATAAAGAGACGGGATGTCAAACTTTTATCATAAATCAAATAATGTTACATTAACAACTTGAAGTTTCAACATCTTTCAATATGGAATGTAACATTAAAGTTTTTCCTTGTACCAGTATTTACTGTTATTAACTTGATAACGAGGTTGAGATGTTTGGGCATGTGATGAGGATGGAGGAGAGGGTGCCAAAGAAAGAGATGGGAGGAACAGAAGAATGGACGCACTTGATATTATAAGATATAGTAGTGAGCCGTACATTGCAATCCTTCCCGTACCACAGTTTGAG
Organism: Timema podura; assembly: GCA_033556935.1. Classification (NCBI taxonomy): domain Eukaryota; kingdom Metazoa; phylum Arthropoda; class Insecta; order Phasmatodea; family Timematidae; genus Timema; species Timema podura. The sequence continues at coordinate 61,191,268 of JAVRXN010000012.1, read as the reverse complement.
GAACTCTAGAGGTAAATGACAGCGACTGTCAATAATAATAGCTTCCGAGTGTCGATGTGTTCCGTCAAACCACAACACTCTACATCACCAGTGTCATGAGCCGACATCTCATATCAAGAGTGGTGAATAACTGGGGATATGACGACGGAACATTGACCGGCGACGCTTGGAAGAACAGAGTTATGGACACATATTTATAAATTCACACCTGGGAACCCCTGGCTTAGTGTGCCGATATATTCTGACCACTGAGCTATCCATGCTCGCATGTCCATCGACAGACTCTGTCTTGAACTATGAGTGAACAATGGCCCTGAGAACGATTCCTGGATAGCTCATTGGTCAGTGGCGAGCTGAGCCAAAGGTCCCAGGTTTGATTCCCATGCCCAGTTGTCATATTTTAATTTACAAACTTACCAAGGATAAATGCCATAATATAATTATGTTGGAAATAACATTTAAGAATTATATAAATTAAAAACAACTTAGAAGGATTTCAACCCTGATATAGGTACTAAGGGGATGTTTGTCCTTAAATTATGTAAGGCTCTTTTCTTCATGAGTTTCGGCCCCCTCACCCCCTCTTGCATAATATGTTATGTTTAGGTAATAAAGAGAGTTATATAAACATTTATAATACTTGCAATAAGTAAATGAAATTTTTGTGTGTACGTGAGATGGATTCTGGCCCCCTCCCCCCCATGTAAAAATTCCTTGTGTAATTTAAGGACAGCCCCTGAATATAATGAAGTGTTTCCTGCTTTAACTGGTGTTGTTTGTTGGCCAGAAACGAAGCAGGGTACCACCACCACCAAAACGGACTCGCAGTCACACCCTACGATACTGTGGCAGTGTAACCTATAGTCACCCACAAGTCCTGCCACCGTCAGCTTGAGCCAATCGTCTGCCTCGACACCGAGCCGACCACTTTAATGGGGGAGGGAGGGGTATTTTCTAAAAAAAAAATAATAATTTTTTTTTTAGAAAGTTTTTGTTTGGGTTATTTACAAAATGAATTATTTTTTTTAAATGTGTTGCTTCCGATGAAATATTTTGTTTTGATGATTTGACAGAACGAATCATCTTTGCTGGTTATTTTTGCAGGAGTTGCTCTATGGGTTTATATGTTGAATTCTAGCAAATTAGTAATGATTTCTTCCACACAAAACCTCGTTAAAAATGTACATAAAAAATAATTTGTTGCAGTTTCTGATAGCAGTTAGAAATCTTTAGAAACAAAGACTCTTTGTTTTTTTTCATTGCTGTGCAATGAACTCTTTTAATTTCTATACAATATAATAAAATTGGCATTTTAATGGAAATATATCACTTTAAAAAAAACTTATTTAAAAGTCTTTTGAAATAGCTCTTTTTTTTCTTTTTTTTTAGGAAGGCAGGCCCTTGTTTTCTATTTTGTGTACTTGTGTACATAATGTTTTGTGCGCATATTAATATGACTCGCAATGCATCAAGGAAAAAAATACTTCCCAGAAGGAAGTCAATCAAACAATTATATTAATTAATTTAGAGTACTTTTGTTTTAATGTTTTTTTTTCTTTTTAAACTGTGGTCATAAAATTAAAATTAGTTTATTTTTAATTTTTAATATAGTCATTTTTAAATTAAGTTGCCAAATCAAATCATTTTAAAGTTGTGGGTTGTTTGCTTTTGTTTCTTAATGAAAGCTCAAAACTATGTGAGATGTGATATTTTGTCGTGTATGTGTGTTTAATTTTAGTGTCAACTAGGCGAGGGGCTGTAAAATGAAACTAAACACAATTTAAAAAAAAAAAACATTTACTCAACTTTTCAAAATAATCAAATATATATTATATGGATGACTTGGATTTTTTTTTATTTTTTTAGTTGGAGAAAGCCGCTGTTTATTTTTATTTCGAGTGTGTTTTATGTAGACCACTTTAACAAATAACTTTAAATTTTACTTACTATAAAGATTTGTATAAGAATATTAGCATAATGTGAATATTATTTTAAATTACTGATTTGACACTTTTAATTACTTTTAATCATTTCTTACATAATACAGTAAAAAAAAGTCAAAGATAAAAAAAACAGATTTATTTTTAATTTGATGTATATACAGTTTGAAAGTTTGATTAATATTTTGCTGTAATTAACGACGAACGTCTCTTTACTTTGTGTGTGTGTGTGTTAACTTTGTACCATCGCTTGCCGACTTGTCAAGTCCCCTCAATCTTGTCACTATAATCTTAACCATTAGTGTTTTTTAGTGTTTACATGTTTTTTCGTCGTGCTCGAAAAGCCTGCTTCTAGCTTCTTCAATATAGTTAGATAAAAGAAACAATTATGGGTCTCGGGAGCAGCACGATCTCGGCCAATGTGAGATGCGAGCGGGATTTATTCGAGATTGCGTTAGTACCATTATTCATCGAACTAGTTTGCCATCATTAACTTTTTTTTTTTTTTGCGAGCGCGAGATTATAGCGATGCAAGAGACTGAGCTGGTGTAATTTTACATACATCCCCATCTTTTTTGCGCATTAAAGAACGCAACTGAATAAATCTAGTTGACTTTCGACTGTAAATGTGCATAGCTTTGCTATTTTTAACGCTTTTTTTTTATTAGTTGTGTAATATATTATAGTAGTGATGTCTTTTTGAAAAGATTTGTAGTTATATCTGCGCGAGTTAGCGCGCAGATGCTAGAAGAATACACAAAGAGATTGACCATTAATCTTTTTTCTTTTTAATTCTGATTTTTTTTTAATATTAAAGTTTTTTATAGATATCAAACGATTAAAAAAAACGTTTTTATTGTACTATAAGATAGGTATTCATAAAAACATACATACATAGCTGTTTCAACTAACCTAGAACATTGGGGATAGTACCAGTGCTTATAAGTAGCTGAATAAAAATAATCTTCAATTTAAACATGTAATATGTGGCTATATTACTGTTATGAACAAACAGATAAAAAAACAAAACTATCCTAATATACATATAAGCTTTTAAAGGTGTGTTTATCATCAGTTTATCATAAATGTACACAATCGAATAGGTTTTACATACTACTACATTCAATGTAAAGTTACTCAAAAGAACAACTATATTATTGCATAACAGTGAAATTATATTCATTGTTCTTATCTTACATTATATATAATGAATTTATTTCTTGTGTGTTGGTATTTATGTGAGTTGTAACTATAGTGGACTGGATGAAAACAGATCACATGACTTATAAATTAGAGTGAATCGACAATTTCTTGCATTCACGCTATTCATCATAGATCAACAAATTTACTGTTTTTAAAAAAATAAATCAACTTTGATTATTGATTGATGAGTGGGCCTAAATTGATTAAATTCGTGATTATTTAAAGTAAAACTGTATAAACTTTTTTTTTTTTCAAGGGTCTGTATACGACTTATTCGCAAACTTCTGTTGTTTTTTTTTTGTTGTTGATGCAAGAGATTTTCGAGCTGTGTGAATCATAGCTGTTAATGCAAGGTAAACTAAAATGCCAAAATAAATTTACATATAGTTAGCTCTCAAAGTTAGATTTTAAAACACTCTGAGAACTTTTTTTAATTCTATTATTATAATATTTGCTTTGTCAAGCTGATTGGCCAGGGTATTTTTGAGGAGGAAGAAGGAAGGAGTTTAGTTTTTATTTCTTTTTCTGTTGGAACCAACGTGTGTGTGACAAGCTATTTGTACCAAAGTTATTGTAGAATTAATGGACTTTTTGTGTTATTAAATATTTACAATCAAATAAAAAACTGCCGATCTATGTTATTGCCCTATACTCCTTTTCCATACACAAATTTTAGTTATTTTTATAGCGAAGCACAAACTAAGTGGGGGTTGATTGTTTACTTTGTTTGCTATGATTTTATAGGATTCAAGATTTGAAAGAATTATAAAAAGCTCTAAACCAAATTTGAAAGTTTATTTACCACATTCTTCTAGTCATCACATAATATTAACCTGCATCAGTGGCAAGGAACCGTCTTCTGCACGACGTCATCGAAGGAAAGGGGAGCTTAGGAAGGAGGAGGATTAAAATATTGGATGACTTGATGGGCGCCGAGTGAGGAGGCGTAAGACAGGCGCATTGGCTGTCTAAGGTCACTGACAAAAGGAATGGACCTGATGTTCGTGGGTTCAAACCCAGCCGAGGTTGACAGATTTTTGTTGGGCCATAAAAATCCATAGCACAATTTCCTTTCGAGGGGAAGTAAAGCAGTCAGATGCGGAATGTAAAAGAACCCTCGAAGGTATGTGAAAATACCTTTCCCCGGCTAAATCGGTAGGCCCTTTAGCTTTTGCTCATAGAAATTATTATGTGCTGACATAATCAGTTGGTTCAGAAAGTGGACGTTCAATACCACAAATAAATTTAAAAATGTTAACATATATCCCTAAAATAATTAATGTACTCGGTGTATTCATTATTTTACTACATTGTTTCTGTTCCAACTTCCAAGCAGCAATAAAGTCTGTAAAAAATATTTAAAATGTGTATGTGCTTTACTAGATATGATGGATCAGGAGAAGACGTACTATTAAACAAAAGTGAAAATTTCAAGGTGGAAACAAACGTTGTTCTGGACGCTTTGAACGCTGACCCGACAAAAAGTGCAGCAGTGGATTGTAGATCTGGTTCCTTCCTGGGTCCTGGTTCTGATGAGGTTAACATCCAGCTGATGTGTGTGTGTGTGTGGCAAAGACCGAAACGAATACATGTTTCCTGATGAGCTGTGTTTCACACCGTCTCGATGCATGTTGGTGAGTGAGCAGGGTAACGCTTGTTTTTAAAAGTTGAAACTTGTAAATAATCAGTTTAGCTCTACCATGAGTTTGAACTGACATTCACTCGTGTACATGGGAAATGACATCCTGAAGGCCATTGACTTATAAAACAAATTCTGGAGAAAGTAAATAACTCAATAGTAAAAATAATGAGAAACTAATAAGTGTAAATTTATCAAAATACAAATAAACTTTTACCTTTTATTACCTTAATACCTTTTACATGTTCCTATCTATGTGTCCTATCATTCTTTACTAATTTCTCTTTTCTCCCTTTTGTGTTTTTATTTTTGTTTCCTCTTTTAGGAAGTTGCGTTGCGCGTTTCACACTCCTCCCTGATGAGTTCCGATAGAATGAAACCTAGGTCGGGGGATTGGGCGGTGACGATCGATTTTCTTCAAGAGGCAACCATTACCTTTTTGTCCAGTGTCAGCAGTGTAAAGTGTGAACTGTGTTCTTTTCATTGTAAAAGCCATATTGTGTTCATTCCCCTTTTTATGTTATTTTTTTATGTGTTTCCATCCACCTTTCCTATACCTTCTTCCAAATATAATAAAATACAAATAGAGTAATATTTCGGTGTTGTTACCTTTATCAAACAAAAATAACAGTTGAAATATTATTATATTTGTGTATAAATGTGTGTGTGACTATTTCTACTATAGAAGACACAGTCATTGAATTCTTAACACATTTTCCCTCACTCCCCAGGTTCAATAAACTTGCACTATTAGTTTATTTTAACAATTTTAATTTCCATTATTATAAAATCATTCCTCATTGTTAAACAAATAATTCATTAATTTATTCTGTACAATTTACCGATTAATCCAAACCCTAAGCTCAGTTGTTAGCGCGTCTGCCTACTGAGCTAAGGGTCGTGGGTTTGCCCTTTCACAGTGATGAATTAACGGCCGGGGGGCTGGATGTTGTGCCTGTCCTAGTCTTAAGTTATATTATAAGGCACATGAAGCTATGACAGACCTAGCAAGCCAGTAGTGGGAAATATATGTCTTGAATAAAAAACTGACCACAGGCTGGAAACAGTAATGGATTGAAAAAAAAAAGTTTGCCAATTATCATTTATATGCTGAATTTATTTTTTTATGTTTAAACACTGATTTTGTTGTAAGTTTCCGATAAATCTAACATTTATATCTTTATTTCCGTGGATAGGTGGGAGGGCCCCAGTGCATCGCTTTGTCCAGAGCCTACAACGCTGTAACCCCTCTAGGGTGCACAGGTCTTAGTCGTCCACTTGTGAAGTGTGCTGCCAAGTGTGCGACGTCAGTAATTTGTAATGCACCATGTCTTACTACCCATTCAGGTTATACACTTAAATACTAGTTGCACTAATGGGTTAGGGATGAGGAAGGTTGAATTTAGAAGAAGCGTACCCCGCATTCGTGCGGATAAAGAGTGGGAAACCATTTAGGGGGAAAACACCCTTGGTAAACCCCACCATGTCGGACCATGTTTTCCCTGTCATCGACAGTTTGGTATATTGTGAGAATAGCACCTTAGACCGTGTGGCCACCGAAGCGGGTCTTTAACTATTGCACTAGAGAAATTAAGTCTCTCTGAGGAGGGGTTCCAGGAACTGATAAAAGTCCAGGCGGCCCATCTGGAGATTAATCAATAGAGAGGTAATTTCGTATAACACCAGCAAAATATAGACTTAATTTCAAAACATTAGAGTTTTTAAAACTTGTGCTTACAAACCCTAACTTTAGGGCGAGTGTTCCATGCACTGAATGTTATATCTAGCGTTGGGTCGAATAGGGATCTTGGAAAGTAATAATAAACATGAGAAGAAAAAGAAATATAATAGTTTAATATAAAATATAAATAGTAACAAAACGTTAACATGGGTTTGTTTTAATACATTCAGCTAAATAAATGGCATATAATTGTAGAAAACTGAAGCACAAATAAAAGTAAAAACAACAATGCATATTAACAAACACTTGAGTATTTGAATGTCCTGTTATCTTCTTCAGGAGGTTGTATAACACTTGTCAAATAATTTAACAACACATTTTATTATTAACAACACCTGCCTTGGTGGCGTAGTTGGCTAATGCGCTAGTCGTGTTGAGCTCAACTGCCGAGGACGGGGAGATCAAGGTTCGAATCTCAGTTGGGTGAACTGGGGATGGGTTTTCCTAAATGGTTTTCCTAAATGGTTTTCCACTCTCCCTCCACGCAAATGCGGGTTCACTCTCTCTAAATTTAACCTTCCCATTTCCTAATCCATTAATGTAATTAGTACTTAAGCGTATAACCCGAACGGGTAGTAAGACGCGGTGCTAAAAAAAAAATTATTATTAACAAAACAAACCTTTTTACGAGTTATTTTGGTCACCATTACCCATTCGGTTTATACATATATTGACTAACTACACTAATGTTTTAGAGGTGAAGGAGTTTGAATTTAGGGGAAGAGTACCCACATTTGTGGAGAGGGAGAGTGGAAAACTGCTAAGGAAAATAAACCTCTGTACACCTGATCGGGATTCAAACCTCGATCTCCCCGTCATCGGTAGTCTAGTCAACTGCGAGAGTGACGACTCAAACCAGTGGACCATCAATATTCCTGACGGTCAATCAAATTAGCTGAAGCTTGTGTTCTTCAATAGGTTTCTCTAATCATTATTTTGTTAAATTGAAACAGAAACTGTTTACAAATTTATAGAAACAGTTTCTGGTGTTTGCTTAGACTGGACATGAAGTACTAATATATACACGCACACGCATGCATGTATGCACACACACATACACACACAGAGTCTGGTTCCCAACAAACTCACGACTAAAAGGAACGACACAGACCACGTTTACATAGACAATCAATCCAAACTCGCAAGAAAAGGACGATACAAAGACTTCAGTCTTCTCCTTACTCTGGATGGAAAGGTTCTCTTGAGTTGTGACATTTGGTGAATATTCTGAAACAATAAAATAACATCAATGTACACAACTAATCTTGTGCGAAGCTTTCAACTGTCGAGCAAGAACTTGAATCCAACCTACATTCGTATTCGACATTCCAAATGTTAGCATTTGAAGGATTTGAAATTTCAAATCGATATAGATCCCAAATTCAATGGATTGTAACTCGAAATTTTAACCTAGGAGTGAAACTTTTCATTGATTAAACATTTTATTAAAATTATAATCAATTTGTTATCAAAATATAATTACAATTCCATCATAATAGTTCAGATAAATCACATTTTATTTTAATGAATCAATAAATATAATTTAACTTAATGTTAAATTTAAATTTGATTTGAAACCTTTACTTCATAAAATCATTGATTCGGATTTGATTTTTTTTAAATACAAAGCGTTATAATCAAGTTAGTAAGCAAAGATACATATTTGGCTCAAAATTGAACTTTTGAATTTTCCCGGGTTTATATACACAGCCCATTTAAGTGTTATAAATACAATAACGAGCGTCAAGTAATGTAAATGAGCCCCCATTAGAAATTACTGAGTCAGTGCTAGTTCAATTTAGCTTACCTTGTTGAGATGATCTATTTCTTCGATTGCGATGAGATCTTTGTGTTGGTTCTCGGACACTAAAAGTGACTTCTTATGAGTGGGAAGATGAACTGTATCAGAGTTATCACACAATGAACCAGCTCCGAAGATACTATTTTCACTACTAATGGTTTCCACACCATCCATGTGACCAAGTTGAGGCATTTTATCGTCCAAAATGTCCGATTGTTTGTTGGTGATGAAATTAATATTCCTTAGTGTTTTTTCAGTGACATATTGAAACTTAGAATCATCTGCGGTCATCATCTGTCTGGATGTGCTGTGTTCTTGATATATTTCTTCATCGTCAGGTATCAACAATAGTTTGTGATTGCCCTTTTCGTCAACAGAAATCGCCAAGTAGCAAGGCCTGCCAACCATGTCATCCCAGGTCGACAGGTCGTCAACTGTCACATTTATTCTTGTGGCCTTGGCATCTGGTGCATTTTCGCAGAGATTATTAGCCGATGGAGGTGAGTTTGAGCCATCGGAATAATTTGTCGCAGTTTGAAGTATCAAATCTGGTGTAGTGTTTTGTTTCAAAAAAGATAGATCCCCCATTTCACTGTCAACATTTTCCACGTTGATATCAGTGTTTAATGATGAATTATCACTTGTTGTAATAAGCTTTTGTTTTGTGTGTAGTTTCTTTGTGGGTCTTTTTGAACACGTTTCATATTTATGTACATCAAAATGGTGATTACTTTTGCACATAGACGAAGATTTGGCTGTCGAAATATCATCTGTTGATATTTTATGTGACTCCTCGCTAAGATATAAAATGTTTGAATTTATGGAATCGTCATCCAAGTATTTATGATTAATCTCAACAATGGCGGAGTCATGAAACAAAAGATCACGTTCGCTCATGCAGGACGATGAATCAGATCGCTGACATTCATTTACCACATTGGGTATGTCGTCTTCATGAGTAGATTTACCGTGATATGACTGTTCAATGCCAGGAAGAGTTCTGACTAGTTTGTCATCATTTTTTGTCACACACCTGCCATGGGTAAGCATCTCAACACGTACACCTGGATTTCCGACTTCACGCGAAATCGACACTTGCATTTCAAGATCTTCTCTATCCTGAAGTATATTAACATCCCTATTTTTAATCACACAATCATCATTAGTCACTTGCACACATGAACTATCATTGAAGTGGGCCGGAATCTCCGTGGTTATTTTAAAACTATTTTTCCTTTGAGCTAAATTCTCATCACTATTATCATCCATCACAATGTTATCACAAGTGGATGTTTCAACACGCATACTTGTATTGCCCTTACCGCTAACTTCAAGAGGAATAACCTTGAGCTTTTCACGAGTGACGCTATCATGAGCCAACATACACCGAGAACTGTTTGGAGGGGACATTTGAGCAAAGCTATAAGGGGCGTCCAACATAACGCCGCTGTCCCCACGAGTTTCCGTGATCGTTGACAAGTTCTCCGTCTCGCTCTCTTCCTGCGGTTCTAGTTCCGTCTTGATGGGGGGTATAAGTAGAGACAAAGGGTCCATCTGGGGCACATCGGGAAGGTTCGAGTCCCTGGTATTCACAGCGGTGCAGTATGTGTCGTTATAGATGGTGGGAGCTTCTCTGCTGGGAAGGTGTATAGCTAAAGGGTCGGTTTCTTCTAAATAGTCGTGTGAGAACATGGAAGGGCTTGGAGCGCTGAGTGTGTCACTTCGAGACCTGGAAAAAAAAAAAGTTTTAGTTTATTTAGGCCTGCATAATATTTTGGAAGAAAGCTAACGATAGCTTTTACAGTTTATTATACATTAACAGCAAAGCTAAGAAGATGGAAATGATCTTTAGGCTACGAATATAGACGTATCTAGTATAGTATTCATGAATTGAAAAATTACAGCTAGATATGGGAATCAAACCCAGTAACCTTGGCTTAGCATGCCAAAGCTCTTCCACTGAACTAACCATGATTTGTCCAGTGTCATTTTTCAATTTACGAATACTGTTAAATATATCATGGTCGTAGACGTTTGTAAAATATATAAATAAAGGTTGTTTTTTTTACTCTTTTGGATTTGTAGTTTAAAAAAAACTAATTCAACGAGCAGGTAAGTCAACATGCAGCGAACGCAGACAGTTGGTTTGAAATAAGTAAATAAAACAAAAGTGCTTACTGATCGTCGTTGGGGAACTCTTCCATCATAAACCGATGTGTGTTCTGAGCCGAGGAGTAGAATGAAGAGTTATTTGTGAAGTTTGCCGACGTTAAGAAAGGACTGTCGGCACTGAGAGTGTCGCTGTCACTAGCCAGCCTGAAAATATGAACCAACGTCTGTGAAACAGGCTGACAAACATTTTACACACAAGCTGTCAGTGTGTATCATATCTTACTGGGATATATGTACTTACTTTGGGTTAAGGTGGAGGAAATGTACCAGAATTTGCAGGTAACAAGAGTGAGGAACTATCATCTTCATCATTAAATGTTTCCAGTCAGGTCAGTTTAGTAAATTATCTTCCCCTCCCTCTGTCCTGAACATTTAAGGAAAAAACACCCTCAATACACCCGACCTGGGTTTGAACCTCGTTGCCAGTAAACAGGACTAGGTAGGGTTGACATCAGTGATGGTTATTTGTATCTAGCTCCCAATAAATAGGCTTCCTTAATAATATAGGCCAAATGACAGTATTGACCGTTTCTATGTTTTAATGTTCGGAACTCGAGGTCCCGGGTTCGATCCCCGGCGCTTCCATAGTTTTCTGTGAAGCAGTGGGTCTGTAACGAGGTCAACTCAGCCTCGTGAGGACAATTGAGGAGCTGCTCGAATAAAGAAGTAACAGATCCACTGAAACTAACAGCCGGAGGGTTCTTTGTGCTGAGTTTATATGAAAGTGTAAAGTTTTGAATCACATACTCATCTTGAAACTCCTCTTTCACTATATCATGGCGGCCGTAGCTGCGGAATCTGGCAAACTCGTCCCTTACCACAGCGGCATGATCCTCGTTGGTGACATACTATAAAACAAAACAAGTCCTTCAGGATAACAGCCCAACAAACATGGCTGCTGATCAAAGTAAGAAGGCAGTGAAAATCTGTTACACCTCCTGGTGGTACTCTGGGCTTCCAGCGGGTGTCAAAGGTGTTGAGAAAGTAAGGATCGAAGGTATCTTTGGTTCCGTAAAGGAGGGTTAAAAGGTATGAGTACGCACAGAAACTGCCCAGGAATAGCGTGGCCTTCGCAAGCCCGACTGCCACCAAGTAGTTTTATAGCTGCCAACTCTCAGTCAATACTTGTCAGATCAATGTGACGTCACATTGAACCCTCAGGGGAACAAGGGTTGGAACAGAATGTGTTCACGTACCTGTGCCTGAGGCCTGACATTAACGAAGGTTATCGGTGCAGGATGAGTCTGAAGGTTGTCTCTGGCAAGCTTCCTGCTGACACTCGTCTGGATACAGGACAGACACAATAAAGATTTGTTAAAAAAAAAGTATTGGTGCTTTACTACTGGCAGCCATTACTTCAAATCCTGGTTGAAGATGTTAAATGAAGCTAAAATAGGTTATAAGTAACTTGGTGTCTACAATATTCAATTGCCCCCCAAAGTACAACCAACATAGGTTTATTTTACTGTCACTCAATGCAGCGTTATGTTTTGTTTCCGTCGTGTCTTGGTACCTGTTCGAGTTATATGCATACATTTAACATTTTATTATATCATTATTGTTGTTATTTTAAAGGTACTGATAATATCTATCAAAAGTGACAACTGCAGATCACATGACACGACGTATGAATACGTGAAAGTAGATCTACTGACTTTTATATATTTAAGAAAAGGTTCTTCCTATGAAGATTGTACTGAAGATTTTGGTTGGCAAAAGAGCATGTTTTTTGTTTGTTTTGTTTTAATTTAGCAACTTTATTTAAGGTATAATGATGTAAAGGAAATACAGTGGTGAATGAGTGAAACATATCCAGTGAAAAAGGTTGAGATCATTCTCCAGCAGCGGACCAGAGTCTGGAACAATAACCCTGTGACCAAACTCTCAGGAATGGTGGCTTAGCTATTTCATTTACCTTTTTCTTGTAGGAGAAGAGCTTTGATTTCCCCTTTTTCTTCCTTTTGATCTTTTTCTTCGTCGTGTGCGTATTACTTTCAAGGTTTGTCTCGACTACACTTCCGGACGAACCAACGATTCTCGGTTCATTCCGAGCGATGGGTTTGTTGAACGTTCTATATGTCGTGTCATCTAACGAGCGAGTTTCACTTCTGTTTGGTTTATTTGTCTTGCGTGTTTGTTTGTCGTACGAATGTTTTGTTTCATCCACAGGAACATGGCTCTTTCTCGGGATCGCTATCTGCTCGACATATATACCATTATTGTTAAGTTTTGGGTGTTTAACCAAACTCTGATTGTATTTCAAACTGCTAGCGAGTCTCTTACGAGAAGGCTCACTGTCTGCAGGCAAGTTGTAGTTGTGTTCCAAAGACGGTGAATAGTAACAATATTCTGATATTTCTCGGTCATTTGGCTGAAGAGCAACACTTGAACATGTTTTAAATGACGAATCTAAGTTGCATCCCCGTGTTCTGACTTCAAAATCTGAAACATGTTGTAATTTCTATATTTAGCAACAATCAGTTATAGCACACTATGTAATTATAAAAAAAAAAGCTCAAGAGATAGGATTAGTGCTAATTTTGATAATGGTAAATTTCTTAGAGCCGTTAATGTTGTCAAAAGTTCATGCTATAGACGATGCTTCTCGATGCTAAGTCCTAAGTGATCACAAGGAATTTCTAAATGACAATGAAATTATGATATATTCATTTTGTTTTTACAACATGTACTTATTTCCTAAAATTTGATTTAATTTCCCTGTTTTATGCTCATTATTATATTTTTGAATATGGCTATTTTAACTGTATCCAGTAGTTTATAGAATAGTGGGTGGAGTTATTTACTGACACCCCTCTCCCCTGTAATATGTTTACCTCTTTCTAGATATTTATATATTTATTTCACTCCCGCTAATATTCTCAAATATGAAGTTGACCCATGGCCGCGTATCAAACTCAAAATAGCATCCAAAAGCAAACAAATTTGTTTTTAATGTGCGAGAACAAAAATATCTTATAGGGGAGTACAATTTTCAAACATTTGCCGAGGAGAAGGGTTGTCCTACCTCCTCCTTTAACTTGAGGGTCAAAGCCACTTACTTTCTTTTTCTTTTTTTTGCGCTAACTCCCCCCCACCTCTCCAGACAAATAATATTCCGCAGCCACTGGATGTAATAACTGTTTGTGTTTATGAGAAGCTATCTTATGAAAAAAATTTTTAGAAAATAAAAACTTTTTTTAGGTCAACTTTGATAACATTTTGCTTGCTAATGTTTAACAAAAGTGACAAGCTATATATCACATGACTTGATGTATGAATACATGAAAGTAGATGTCATGTAATGTTCTTCCTTCTCACCTGTTGGTTGGTAATACTACTTTCAGAAATAGTTTCACTAATTGTTGGGAAAACAATTTGTTGAGGCCGCACTAGATTATCTTGTGGTTGCCGGTTCGTGTCTGAAGGCTGAAACAAGGAATATGTCCCTTTGTAAGTCCCTGGTGCAGAGGAACTGATCACACAAAGTTACAGGGGTTGTCGTCATTAACATTGTTTTGATTATCTAATGAGGGGACATTTCTACTGACGGCTTAGAAGATGTGTTGGAAAGGGTGCCAAGCTGGGAGCAATTGGTTATTCCATTGTTGGGCAACAATGCCAAGCCAAGGATGATGGTAGTTTGAGAAAAGGGTTCTCAACAATAAATTCACTCCTGGCAGTTAAAAACACTTGAAATATGATAACTTTATAGGGATGAATTTTTTTCATCACCAAAACTTGCCCTTAAAAAATTAAAAATTAGAAAAACAAGCATCTCAATCATAGGAATTACTAAGGGGATACATCAACTACAAAAATACAGTTTAGAAAATTCAAACACATTTTACTGTGGTAGACAATTGATAAAATTTTACTATATTTTTATTATTATTTTAAAGGTATCTATCTATTGATGGAATATCAAAAGTGACAGCTGAAAACTTAATACTATTTAATGACCTAGTCCATATTCTGAAGTTGTGAGATTTTAAATAGAATCAATGAATACAAAATCTTGCCATCTACCAAACAGTTTTTGTGATAAACACTAATTAGTTTATAATATATGTTTTTAATATAAACTAAAATCAATACTGACAACTTGTCTACTAATATTCAAGGCCAGTTAATAAGGAAAATTTGAACTAATTATCACAGATCTATAATCTTACTTCCTTCTAAAACAAATTAGAACATTGTTAAAACAATGATTACAAATTTTTTAAATATTGATCATTTTTATAATAAATATTTGATGTCTTGGGTTATTTAATAAATTCAAGCTAGGACTATTATAAGGTATTATGGATTCAAAATACTAGAAGAAGATACATTTTATAAGACAATCAAATTAAACTGAAGTGATTTTAATTGATTTCAAAAAAGCTTTTGATCACAGTTCATCATATTATTCTAATAATTAAAATTAAAACAATAAAGTTTGCAAGAACCCACTTAAATTATAAACAAAGCAACCTAATTGATATATATATATATATATATAAGGCTAATACAACTTCACACCTTACCTTACTTTTTATCATTGACTTTAACTCTTATACTCCACTTCTCTCTCTCTCTTTATATATATATATATATATATATAATTATATATATATATTCATTTTCAAAATTTAAAATAATAGATATCAAATATATGAGCTAATAATTTATTATACTTATAGAGAAGATAAAGTCAATACTATAATATATAATATAATAAGATTTAATATGTTTTGAAATTATATAAGAAAGGCAAAAAATTAATTATAATGATATATGAATATATATATATAGAGAGAGAGAGAAGAGTGGAGTATAAGAGTTAAGTCAATATATATATATATATATATATAAGAGAGAGAGAAAGTGGAGTATAAGAGTTAAGTCAATTATATATATATATAGAGAGAGAGAAGAGAAAGAGAAGTGAGTATATTATCATATTATTATATATAGAGAGAGAGAGAGAGAGAAGTGGAGTATAAGAGTTAAGTCAATGATAAAAAGTAAGGTAAGGTGTGAAGTTGTATTAGCCTATCTACTGGCATGAATAGGTACTCCCCTAACTTATTCAAATTAAACATTTTTCAAATTACTTTGTAATCAGAATTAAAGATTATAAAAACTTGTTTTTATTCTTAATTTGTTTTTTGTTTTTCAAGTGATCCAATTCAATTAATTTGAAATGTGTATTCCTATAAATATATGATGTTGATTATTATAATATATTATTTGGCCTATATCAATTTGTAAAACATAATAAATCTGTGTTTAATATATTTTGTATTGCTTTATTTCAAAGTTAAAAATTGTTAGCCCTATTTTTGAAATTTAAATTTGCAACAATATAGGCTTAAGGCAGTTTGAAAAAGTGAATGTATGCAAATTAAAATGTTACCAACACACCACTAAGTAAACCAACTGTGACAAACATGCCTTGCAATTAAATCATACATCTTAGATAATTATAAAAAGCAATAGTCCTCATTTTAAAAAAGAAGAGATTTAGTAAAATTCTGTGAAAAATGTGAGTCCTTGGTAAGATGTTCAACAGTTATTCTAAGTCAATCAACATATTTTAAATGTATTTTTTTCTAAAGACTTTTGCTGCCGTGTGCCGCCGTGTTTAAATTAGTTTCAGTTCCTATAAATGTGTTATGGTACTGCCTAGGTAACAACTTGTCAAATCACGTTTACTTTTCTTGTCTTAATTTACAGACTTAGTATCACCATCATAACTTAGACACACCTTCCCCCATCCCAAAAAAAAAATCCTTCCCATACCCGAGACCCAGCGCAAACACTCACGATCACCAATTTTCATCTCAAAGTGTAATGTATATTAATACTCCTGTAACTCTCTTACAGCTTCATTTCATGTTCATTCATAGGTATACAATTTCATTCAAGAGGTGAAGAGTCACGACAGTGACTCGGTACTCAAAGAGAAAATCAGCCCTTTCTCTTGATGAACTAGCTTGGCGCTTCTGTCAAGGAAGAGAGAAATTCAGAGTCGGGCAACAGCCGAACGGCGACAGTACCTAGTTTAGTGTTGGTTCATGCTAGCATATTAAAATATATAAAAATAGCTAAACGTTGTAGGAATTATAACCTCTGTAGTAAGTAAATATAATGTATTCCTACCTATGAAATTATAAACACACAAATGGTAGCATTGAAAAATGCAAGGCAAGCTTACTGAAGTTGGTACGTATGGTATAGGATCTGGATATTGATAAGATGGTCCACAGCACCCAACAAAATGTAGATTGCATATCAACGTTTTATCGTCAATATCATCCAACGTGAAATCATTTCTTCCGCAAGCTTTCACCCAGTTTTCACACCTTAATAATTCTTTCTTTCGTTCCGGAAACCTATAAAAAATACTCCTCGCATGCGTGGTTTGTCTACATCTTTTGTATTGCTGTCGCAATGTCCATATACGCACCGTGTTATCCACATTTCTTGAATATAACCTACAATTTATAACTGCACGTTAGCTTTTGCTTAGTTATTGTTAAGTAACAATTTTGTCTTGTACAAATATCAACTAAGAAGTGGTTTGTCTTGGAAATAATTGTGTAGAGTCAAAATAAAACCAATATGTATGTAATAAATCTAGTTTAAAACTCTTTAAAACTATCGTTTATATAAATCGACGCCATTTTGTATGTTTACTATTTGTATTTTGATAGAATCATGGTAAAAGAAAGAAGTGCGAAAATAGATACGCTTTTGTTTTTGTGACGTACATTTGCAACGTCACTGCATCGTAACTTTATTGTAAATATTGACATGGTGCATATGCTAAAATATATCATTCAGCTATGTATTAAATGAGTATGAATAAGTGTTTTATACAACTTTGAACACAAAAACTTTAAAATAAATTATATAAACCCTAACTAATGTTTTTACACATTATCTTTAAAGAGTTTAATAAGCGGGGGTATGATTTGAAGCAGGTCATTTAATAAATTAAAAGTAAATTTTTTAGTAATTAAGCTATATATTCTGCCAAAGCCATATTAAGGAGTGGGGGTCGAATAATTTATGCGCCCGGGTCTCTAAAGAGATTAAAAATCAAACAGAAACTCAAAAACAAGAAATACTTATTAACTCATAGACTTTATTTTTTTGTAATTAATCCCATATGCCTTGATTCAAATTTGGATTGTACAATGTACCTAGCTGAGAGGGTATTTTGGATGTTACAATACACACTATAATTTTGATTTAATAGCTTATGAATACAAACTGTTCAAGATTATACAAAGTAAATATGCAACAATTAACTAATAAAAAAAACTTATTTAGATGTAACAGCAGTTGGCACATAACAAGTAGAATGATTGTAGGTATCTATCTAATGTAAAAACCCACTACAATTTTCGCTTAGTAGTTTATCAATTTAGACAGGTTCAAGATTATATAAAATATTATATACGTAAAAGTTTTATTAAAAATTAGATAATATTTCTTTTTACTCCTGAAATGGCTCGAATTAAAATAGAATGGAATAAGCAGAAATTATCTGTAGCAAAGGATTAGATAGGAATGTAAATATGAGCATGGACCTCCGACACTTTGCTGCACTCGTGGATATTTCCTTGTAGCAGCAAGCAGAGTGTACTGATATAGGCTATCTAGCGTAGGAGTGGTGGTAACTGACAGCTAACAAAAGTTACCACATCTAATCTCATGTATCCATTCGCCAAACTATATGATCTGTAAGATCACGTGTTGAACTGCTGTCACGTTTAGCAATCGGAACTTTATGACAAACAATTTGTTTTTAATTATTTTTCTATTTTTTTAAGCGTGTTCACATTATTTAAATGTAAACTTAAGAAAATAAACGTTTGGATCTTTTTTTTTTTGAAGTGGAGTCTGTTGTTTATTTACGAATGCTTTACAAATGAAGAGCTTCTAAAAGGCTGCCTTCACTTCATAAAAGGGTGGTTGATGACGTCATACAAACTGTATATGGTTTTGAGAATACGCATGTGTTTACAAAATGAAAAGGTTTTATTTTGAAACTAATATATTGTATGGTTCGCTCTCTAAATTATAAAATAAACTCTATTTTTATTGGTGGATAGTTACTATAAGATACAAGTGTGAATATAATACGTCTTAATTTATTATTTAATTCACTATTATATCCCTTGTTTCCACAACAGCTAAACAAAAAACAAATTAATTTGTTTGGCCCATAATGGACAAATATTTACAAATCAGCAATAACAAAACATGAGATAAGCTAATCATTTTGTTAGTCAAAAATACAAGGTAGGTACAAAGATGCAATTTCCAAACACCATAGTGACTTAAGACTCGTACTTTAAGAACTACGACGGTTAAAGTATGCCGATTTTAGTTTAGTTTACAATTAATATAGCCGAAGACTATTTAAATTGGTTGGTTTCTTGCCAGTTTTGGCTATACTTATATTTGAGGAAGAGCCAGGATAAATATACATAATAACAGATTTACTATGTTATTTATTTTGCCTATTTGAAATATGTGTTTTAGCAATTACCTTCACTTAAGTGGCTCAAGATTATACCACTACCAGCATTGCATACATCAATGCAAAGGGCCTATACCAATGTAAATAGAATAGAAGGTAGCGCCAGATGGAGAAAGACGTCTGATTGGCTGAGCTTGGACTTCACTCAGTACACACTCGGTACACACACCAGTGCGTTACGTACATGAAGCTATATGGAAGACAAACTGAGTTGTTAAAAATCATGTCACATTTTGAAAAGTTTAAATTATGAATAAACCTTTAAAATCCAAACCAATGTCCCATTAACGTCATTACTCTACTTATTGAAAAATATGTATGTTTAGCTGCCTTTGTATTAAAATAAAGCTAACTGCTGTGTTATGGGTGACGTAAGCAATGACATATTAAAATTCCTCCAATATACGTTACATTTTTATTCTCTTTACATTGGTAGTTTCTTCAGCATCTAAATAATAAGCAACTTTTCCTGTGTTTGGCCTATAAATACATTTGTAAAGATACAGAGCTAGATAAATGTATGAATGGTAAAATTAGCAGTGAAAATTCTTATTCAGAAAAAAAGAAAAATTAATCACTTTTACCTCCTGGGTCATTCCATATCAAGTGGTCCAACACTGGTTGCTTGACTATTTTTAAAAAAATTGATTTTTTCTTCTCAATTACCCTAACATGTTGGTAGTTCAAAATGACTATTATTTTATTTTTATTATTTTTTGTTTTCACATAGTGACCATATTTGTTTTACAAGGTGCTACATTTTTTGCAATTTTAAGGGTTTACGGAAACGCAAATATCTCAGCCTCTGTTTGTTCAATCGACATGAAAGAAAAATCATTTTGTTTGGAAAGTAAAGGGCTACAAGTTTGTTTATGGATCATTTTAACCTAAACTCAATTCTAAAGGGTGAAATTTCTAAATAAGTTCTAGCTTTTTTTATAAAAAACCTCCGGTTTTCAGGGGGAGTTATTTTGATTAAGGGAAAGAGTCAACAAGCTACAATTTTTTATACAGTCAGACATAAACTATTTGTCCTCACATACCAAGTTTCAAACCTGAGAAATTGTCCTCTTTTTTTAAAAAAAATTTCAAATCTTTGGAAATTTGAAAAAAATTGCAATTTTCAGAGCTAAATATCTCAGGTGGGGGACGAGATAAAAATCTGAAACTTTGTACCATAATAGTAATATATAATAGTATTATATGAAAAAAATTTGAAGTTTGAGAATTGACTACAAGCCGAGATATTTAAAGAACAACATGAGGAGAAAAACTCATGTTTCAATGGGTGTATGTATAGTATTTAAATCAATTAATATGTTATTTCATTGTATGCTCATGTAAAAAATAACTACTACTCTAAGATTACAGAACTATTCTATATTAAAACTAAAGTATTAAAGCAATATATAGAAAATTCTAATGTGTATATCACAGAACAAAGACAGAACTAAGAGTATGAGTCAGAGGTTTTTGTTTTACTAATAGAATAAAGAGGAGCATGAGTCAGAGGTTGTTTGTTTTAAATAGATACTGGCCCATGAGTCAGAGCTGACACAATTGTTCAGAAGTTCTGAGTGAGAGTATCAGAGCAGAGATAAAGGAATAAAGGTTATTTTTGTGTGATACATGTTTTTTTTGTAGATATTATAATGTATTAATATATTAATGAGTGTAATTTTAATTTACTAATTT
Source organism: Timema podura (assembly GCA_033556935.1). Lineage (NCBI taxonomy): Eukaryota > Metazoa > Arthropoda > Insecta > Phasmatodea > Timematidae > Timema > Timema podura. The sequence continues at coordinate 61,170,538 of JAVRXN010000012.1, read as the reverse complement.
TGAAATAGAAGTGTAGTGTATCTATTTAATTAATTATTTGATTCATTCTAATTCATTGTGTCATAGTGGAATATCTACAACAAGATTTTATCCAAATATTTTAGTCATCATTAAAATATATCTTGCATCTTAAAAAAATGGAATGTAGTGTGGGTGAATTTTTTGGAGAAGAGTGTCATAAGTGTGTGTATGGACCAATATCTAATGATATCAAAGTGATTACTGAATTCTGTGAAGAGGATCGAAATCTTATTGTTTTAAGAACAAATATTGGTGTTGCAAATATATGCAAGTACCACGAGATTAAATTATTTTTAAAGTACCACCATCTTTATGGTAACTCATGTTCTGACCCACTTAAAATCCATAAAAAAGTGATTACCAAAGGACTTAGAGAAATCAAAATGGAATATTTATCAAAAGAAAAAAATTACTCAGTAGATCTTATTCCTGGGAAATCTTTGTGTGCCACTTGCTACAGCAGGCTGTTTGTAATAAAGGAAGAAAGTAAATGTGAAAAAGATGATGTTTTCATGCCTCGATCTGAACATATGGACATTTTGAATACAACCTGTTCAAATTTAGGTGTATCTCCTGTTTCTAAAATCATAAAACTAAATTCTGAACAAAGACCAATGGCAATTCAAGCAAAGTTGGGGAAGTTATCCCAAAGGTTGAAGCGAGAACTTGAAGCCTCTTTTGAAGAGGGAGTAGACCTACTTCATGATGAGCCCTTAGCACAAAATCTTCACTCGCTATCGTTTGCTGAAGAATATGAAGCACTAATTGAAAAGCTGAAACAAAAATGTAAGACAGCAGATAAAGAAGAAAAGGTAAAAATATTAAGTCTATTGCCAGAATCTTGGTCAAGAAAAAAAGTTAGTACTGAATTCGAAGTTTCTGAACGTTTAGTAAAAGTTACTAGGGATCTTTCTAAGGCACACGGAATACTACCAGACCTAGGAAAGAGACATTGTGTTAAAAATATTAATGAAGACACAGTCAGGAAGGTTGTAGATTTTTATATCAGTGGAGAAAACACCAGGATTCTTTCTGGTAAAAAAGATTGTGTATCTGTTCGAATTGATGGGGTTAAAGTACATAAACAGAAACAATTATTACTTTGTAACCTAAATGAACTGTATGTACAATTTAGGGAAGCCCACCCAGAATGTAAAATTGGACGCTCAAAATTTTGTGAGTTTAGGCCTAAATGGTGTGTAATTGCTGGTGCATCAGGGACACATTCTGTTTGTGTATGTTTATACCACCAAAATATTAAATTAATGATAGATGGTGCAAAATTAAATGTGGACTACAAAGATCTTCTTATGATGCTTGTCTGTGACCTAAACCGTTCTGAGTGCATGCTAAGCCAATGTACCGACTGTCCAGGTGAAGATTTCCTACTGGAATTGCTGTTCCAAGAACAAGAGACAGAAGAAAACCCTGACAACATAAGCTACAAACAGTGGGTCACAACTGACCGAGCCGAGATGGTTTCAGTCACAAAACCAAGAGAAGAATTTTTTGAATCCTTAGCAGAAAAACTCAGCTCTCTAAAGAAACACCACTATGTATCCAAAGTACAGTCAAGTTTTCTCAAGGACAAGAAAAAGAGTCTGCTGTATACAGAATGCATTGTTTTAGCTGATTTTTCTGAAAACTTTTCTTTTGTAATCCAAGACGAAATACAAAGTTTTCATTGGACGAAAAAACAAGCCACTGTTCACCCCTTTGTTTACTACCATAAAGAAAGTAATCAAAGTGAATTGAAGAGCAGAAGTTTTTGTGTCATCAGTAACCACCTCACGCACAATACCATCACAGTTCATGCTTTCCAAAAGCATTTGATTAGTGATATCAAGACTACTGCCCCATCAGTGAAGAAGATATTATATTTCAGTGACGGATCTTCTAGTCAGTACAAAAATAAGAAGAACTTTCTCAATCTATGTCACCACGATAAAGACTTTGGCCTTCAAGCAGAGTGGCACTTTTTTGCTACCAGCCATGGGAAAAATGCTTGTGATGGGGTAGGAGGGACTACAAAAAGAGAAGTGACCAAGAGGGGCCTTCAGATGACAACCAATAATCAAATATTAACTCCAAAGGATATGTTTCAATTTTGTGATAAAAACCTTCTTGGCATTAAGTATATCTATGTTACAAGTGAAGAAGTGGCTAAAAATGGAATTGAATTGGAAAAGCGATTTGAAAACTGCTTGCCAATTCCTAAAACTCGATCATACCACAGATATATTCCTATAAATGACACCACCGTAAGATATTACCACACTTCAATTTCTGAATACTTTGAGGAAATAAAATTATCAAAAGTTTCTTCGTTCTTACTCCCAAAAAAATAGACATAGTTGCGTAAGTAAATGATGGGTAATGATATCTTAGGGTTATTGAGGAAGTGAGCATCGGATATAATTACTTCAAAATTCATTAATACGAGCCAGCAGGACCAAGAATTTCTTTTAAGATTTCAAGAGATGCCAAAACCTGTGTATCTGTGCAGAGAATTTTTAATTAAGATCATGGCAATGGAACTTTCAACTGTGACTGGTCGTACGCACAACATCAGCTCTAAATTGTGTGAAGAAACATCTCAGCTCTCTGCCAAACACCAATCTTAGTTTGTTAATAAGGTAATAGTTTTTAATTTTTATTTTAGGTAGAATAATAAGCACCTATGGATTTATATGCTTGAAATATATTTTACACAAAAAAAACATGTTTAATACAATTAAAATTGGTTATAGGCTTGTAAAAGGTATTATTATATTACCAATTTTTTTTAAAAGTTGGTTAAGATCTTGTATATTTCTCTCAGAAACCATGTTATGTTGAAAGTTCGATAACTATAATGAAACAAGTTAGCTAAAAACTGTATTACATTTGTTTTAATGACATACTTTGTGTAGAAGTCTTACGTTCAAATGATAATTTAGGTTATAGGCTTTTAGGATATATGGTATATACTAAGGGCCAGTTTCATAGTCAAATTTAGTACGCCTCAAGTACGAGTCGATACTAAATACAGGACGACACCTACCTAGACCAAAATGGAATGGGCCAGTTTCGCATATGAAACTGGCCCATTCCATTCAATTTTCAGGTAGGTGACGTCTTGTATTTAGTATAGCGCCGTACTTGAGGCGTACTAAATCTGACTATGAAACTGGCCCTAAACCATGATTTTAATAATAATCACAATCTGTAAGGCTTTATTTCTTACAAGAATACTATCATATGTATAATATTTTGGTAGGATAAAGAGCCATTTAGAACGGAAGTAGAAATTTCCTTCTGGGAGGTATTTTATCCTACCTAAACACTACTATAGGGTAGAATTCTGGTACGAGATAAAACTTTCCAAGCGAGCTTTCTTAAAAAAATCATCGTATATATATTAGGCTACACAAACTTATTTAAAGAAAAACTCACCAGTATCGAACGTTTTTATGCTCGCCAAAGCTTTTACTAACATATTTATTTCATTTAACTAATCACACATTGATGTATCTCATATATTGAATCAAATTAATGAACGATGTTAAGATGCCACATTGCCTTGTATGGGTGTAAGAGAGAAAGAGATACCCGAAAATTTCTTTCTTTCCTACACAATGGTGTGCAGCTGACAGCTCGAAAATTTCAGCCACAGATGTCCATCCAATTATATTTTAGAAATTAATGACGACACTACTCACTCACAGCATGTAAAAGTTCTAGTTTCAGGGATCAGACATACAAGCCAAAAAGCGCTAGTATTTTAGCATATTATCACGCGCGCAATTAAAATATTGTAAAGAATTTTGAACTACTACGTTTTCATTTTATGGTCTTAGACAAGTAATATGGTGAGTAGGCCTAGAGAAAATAATTGAGATGACCAAAAAAATAAGCTTATCAGTAAAATGCATATTAACTTTGTAATGATATTGATTTTTCCTTTCGTATGATTCCAAATCAAAAGTTCCCACGCTTAATATATTTCAAATTAGTGAACAATTTTATAATATTAAACTTAATGAGTACATATGTGTTATAAAATCTTATCTTATGGTTTAACAAACGTGAGTGGTCATTTTATTTTATTTTTGTATGTTGGTGACAAGACTTTGTGTCACCATATTAAAACTTTAGCTTTGTTAACAGGTTTCCACCCCTCTGCTGCGTATTTTGTAAACAACAAGCCACTCCCAGATAACTTTGTTTGTTTCTAGCTGACGAAATCATGGTGAGGTCTTATGAAACTGTAGGTTTCTAGAAGCCTGCTTGTATGACTATAAACAAGGAAAAGGGCTCTACCAACGTCATCTGGCCTGCAACCCCGCTGCAGGTAAGGTCCATGGCACGCTAATATACAAACTTCAAACTATAAACCTACCATGTATTAAAAACATTTAGTTCAGACTGTGATAATTTCGGTATAATCGAGTGTCATTCCATTTGAATTAGTGAAACATAATTAATAGTCCTGTATTTCCATTATAAAATATACCTAAAGTGTAAGTTTGTGGAAAACTACTCTTACATGCAATTATTAATAATCTCATGGTGAACAACGAGCAGTCATGAAAAGAGAATCCGAGAAAAATAACGTAATAATTTTAATTTCTGACGTGAAAGAGTGAGGGGAAGAAGGATAACACTTCAATTTGGTTACCAACCTAGAGGCACGAATGATGACGCTACAATTTGGCGCCCAACGTGGGGTGAGAAAAAGAACATTTCATCTATTGATTTCTCATTATTTTTAAAGCATTTAAATTTTGTTTGGCTATGCAATTAATGTATTTTTTAATTATATTTAGCAGGGTACATTGTGTGCGGGGGAGGAAGGAGGGGCAGGTTTTCTAAATCATATAGTCTTTATATAATAGTGGTAATATTACAATGCTTTATTTTCAGTTTTATGCCTAGTTTTTTATTAGCACCACGTTTTACTACCCATTTGAGTTGTGCACCTATGTACTAATTACGCTTATGGTATATATATGAGCAAGGTTGAATTAGAGGAAGTTTATCCGCATTTGCATGGAGAGAGAGAGTGGAAAACCATGTGAAGAAAACACCTTCAGTGCACCCAACCAGGATCGAACCACGATCTCCGCATCATCAGCAGTCTAGTATATTGCCTTAAACCATGTAGCCACAAAAGTGGGTGTACGCCTAGTTAAAAAAATACCTATTCCTCTTCATTTTAAATGTCCTTTTATCGATTAATATACTGACAAATTATTAAAAATGTCACCGTATAGGAGTCAAACACGAATTCCCTCAGAAGTCGAAAGTTAGTTGATAAGACTGGTGCCTTACTGCCCTCCAACTCAAATACAGTATTTGCCTAGATATAATTGAGTAACTTGATATCAACTTGGTTTCAAATGCGGACCTCTGAAAACCGACCAATGGCACCACAGCAATATGCTCACATGACCAAGAAAACTGTCGTGGCAGCTGTTATTGTTGATAAGTGGACGTTATCTTTGGTTTATCTTAAAATATTTTGTGTTTTTCAATCAAATATCATATTATTTTTTAATATGGGTGTGAAAAATGGAACTCAACATCATGTCAGTGCATCCAGAAAATGCTATGAAGAAGAAATCTCAATCTGAAAAGTATAAAAGAAACAATGAAAAGCATCAAAGGTTAGGACAATATTCACGCTATACTACTCTTGTTTTTGGTATGTTTTACGATATATAGTCAGTGGGAGAAATTTTTTAATTTTTTTTTTTTTTTTTTGCGATTGAAAGTCGGTATTAAACGTAAGCTAGACTGGCCTATTTCTGTCCTTCCAAGTTCTTTTTTATCTAATTTCTTCATAATTTTTAGCTTGGTACATCTGTAAAATAAACTGTGATTGAAGGCATTAACTATAGTAATTTTGTTATTTTTCTAGGCTATGCCTATTTTATTATTTTCTCTCTGTCCCCTCTATTTCTCTCTGTCCCCTCTATTTCTCTCTGTTTTATTTTTTCACCTTTGAGGTTACAGTATGGATTTGTTCTGAATATTCAGATATTCTTCTAAAGGTCTCCCAGAGTGCCAGAGTACATGTGGCCACAGGGTTGGTTACCAGTGTACGTTATTAACAATGCGTGATATCAATGGTTTTAATGGAGCCTTTTACTCCATACACTGACAAAGGTAAGCAAGACGCTTTCATTTTGAAATACTGTCATGCTGAGGCGCTCAACCCTAGGAGGAAAAAGAAAGAAGCACTTAAAGGAAAATCCAAAACCTTTGAGCACACGATTGAGAACCATGCTGGAAACTATCTCAGAGTTTGTCACAACACGTTTCTGAATGTTTCGACAACAACCAAGCATAGAGTCATAGGGGTATTTAAGAGATTCAAAAATGGTAAAGTCCACGTTGCAGTAAAAACTAGAGGAGGAAACCACAAAGAAGCAAAGTTTGGTCCAAATAGAGACACAGTCGAGAATCTCATCTGTAGTCTGAAAACCTGTAAATCTCACTATTCAAGAGGAAAAAGTTCACTTGTTTATCTACCGTCAGAACAAAGAATTCGTAAACTGTGTAAAATGTACAATGAAGATAAACCTGAAGATAAGAAGGTCACACAGGGCTTTTTCAGCAAAGTGTTATGCACAAATTTTAACATTGGCTTATCTGCCCCCTCTGTGGATGAATGTATCACGTGCATTGAAATATAAAACAGAATTTTGATAGAGAAAGATGAGACTGAGAAAACAGGATTTAAATTTAAAACTAAAAAAAACTATCCCACTCATTTTTCGAACATTAATTTTGCGTGAGAAGTGGCAAGGATGTTTTGTTATATCATTCTATTGTCAGAAGAATCTCGTTGTTGCAAAGGTTAGTGACGAGATTGCTTACTATTCTAGGCAGCTGTATTGTTATAATCTATCTGTGGTTACAGGTTAGCCAACAGACTCCTTGAATCCTGAAACTGTATCCTCTTAGCCTACTCATTGACAGAAGAGCAAACAAAAAAAATCTTCCAATGAGGTTGCTTCAATTGTATTCAATGAGATAAACACTGTTGAGATCACAGGTTATGATTCTGAACAATGTAGTTGCAGCTGGTTGGTTGCGCTGGACAAAACAAAACCGTAATTGTACATAGCAATATTGTTACAAGTCATAGTGATGTGTTATTGTTACGAGCTGTAGAAATTTAGTATTGTTACAAGTCGTAGTGATGTGGTATTGTTATGAGCTGTAGAAATGTAGTATTGTTACAAGTCGTAGTGATGTGGTATTGTTACGAGCTGTACTGAAATAATATTGTTAAGAGTTGTAGCTATGTAGTATTTTCACGAATTGTAGTGTAGTAATTGTAGTGAATTGTGATGTAGTTGGCCTGTTGTTATGCGACAAAAACAAACTAGGCCTATGAAGATAATAAGTAAAACAATACACAAAATTAATTTGAAATTTCTATTTCAGTTGCATTAGAACAATCCAAGAATACCTCGTAAGAACCATTCACCTTGTTAAAATCTTTTATATAACACCAAAATATATTTTAGGGTTATAAAATAATAACGATATTAACCAAGGTCAAGACGGACGTCAGATAGAATTGCGGATCTTAGGGCATCCACATACTACATAAGGTAGTGGCTACGCTACTGGTAGTTTGCTAACAAATATTTCAAATTCAATTTAAATTATAAAATAGTTCAAATAACAGCACTCCAACTACAACACAAACCAATCGTGCTTCTTCGGCTGATCTCGGTTATAGTAGCGAACTAAACCAAACAAACTTGTTCAAGAAAAGTGTGTGAGAGAAATTACATAGTAAATTATATTTTTCATGTGAGGAGTCAGTTGCTGTAGGTCGTGAACTTGTGAACGATTTTCTCCAATATTCTGAAGGTTGCTAATTTATGAACTATGAAAAGTTAGCTGCTCATTTCTGTGAACTAAACTGGACACGAATTATACCCAAGAGTAATTATATTCGTATGTAGATTCAACACCACGTCATATATGTGTATATGTCATACTACATAATCACCTAAAAATACTCAAATGAAACACACATTAATTAAATACTTGACATAATTGTTTGTACCAGGTTTCCAATTTTTAATAATCTAACCGTAATTACATTAAAGATGAGTGACTATAGAGATATACCCGAAAAATTTACAAATAGCTTATCTAATCCGTACTCTTTATGTTATGATTAGAATCAAAGCCATGCCATTTGGAATTTTGAAGACGAAGAATTAATCGTATATTTTTGAAATTGTAGTAAGAAAAAAACTGAACAGGGGCTGAATTTGCTTGAAGTAAAAAATTCAGAATGTTTCATTTCCTCACATGGACTTTAAATAAACAATCCAGAGAGAATCACATCCCATCTAGAGAACGGTATTATGTCTAGCATCCCTGGTTCTGTCCGTACACCGTATAGTGCTGCTACCTATCAGTACAAAACCAACTATACAATCTAGAAGTCGGGCACGGTAGCTCGTTGGTAGAGTAAGCAAACAATAATGTTGGTTCAATCAATGTATTATATTTTATTTTTATTAGTTTTAGCTCTAATCGTATATCAGTTTATCTAATTACTATCTTGAAGTGCAGTAATCACGTTAGTTATTGCCATGAAGGTAATCTTATCCGATAGCTGTTATTGTCCTGGGGTACAGCTTGCTTTTACTTCTTTCATTACCACCCACCCCCTCCCACCAACCCGGAATAGATGTTTCCATTCCATATAAAATAATTTTTATTATTTCACTTCCCTCTTATATTCTAGAATATGATACAGTTTTAAACAAACTTCTAATAGCTTTTAAGGCAGTCACTTTAGAAACAAAATAGCTAAATGTCACTCCTGTAAACAAAAAACGTCAGGTAAACTCACATCATCTGTAAACAAAAACGTCAGGGTAAACTCACAAGTCACTCTGTAAACAAAAACTTCAGGGTAAACTCACAAGTCACTCCTGTAAACAACTAACGTCAGGGTAAACTCACAAGTCACTCCTGTAAACAACAAACGTCAGGGTAAACTCAAAGTCACTACTGTAAACAAAACGCAGGGTAAACTACAAGTCACTCTGTAAACAACAAACTCAGGGTAAACTACAAGTCACTTCTGTAAACAACAAACGTCAGGGTAAACTCACAAGTCACTCCTGTAAAACAACAAACGTCAGGGTAAACTCACAAGTCACTCCTGTAAACAACAAACGTCAGGGTAAACTCACAAGTCACTCCTGTAAACAACAAACGTCAGGGTAAACTCACAAGTCACTCCTGTAAACAACAAACGTCAGGGTAAACTCACAAGTCACTCTGTTAAACAACAAACGTCAGGGTAAACTCACAAGTCACTCCTGTAAACAACAAACGTCAGGGTAAACTCACAAGTCACTTCTGTAAACAACAAACGTCAGGGTAAACTACACAAGTCAACTCTCTGTAAACAACAAACGTCAGGGTAAACTCACAAGTCACTCCTGTAAACAACAAACGTCAGGGTAAACTCACAAGTCACTCCTGTAAACAACAAACGTCAGTGAAATAAACCATTTTTGTCTATGAAAACATTCGTTCAGGAACATACAGATTCTTAGAAAACACTCATTTAATACACTCGTTAAAAATAAAGGTCTTTTAATTCACTTGTTCTGTTATAAGTGAGGGTCTCCTTGTCATCTGAAAAAAAGAGGGTAAACTCACAAGTCACACCTTTAAACAACAAACGTCAGGGTAAACTCACAAGTCACTCCTTTAAACAACAAACGTCAGGGTAAACTCACAAGTCACTCCTTTAAACAACAAACGTCAGGGTAAACTCACAAGTCACTCCTTTAAACAACAAACTTCAGTGAATATTAAACCATTTTTTGTCCATGAAAACATTCGTTCAGGAACATACGATTCTGAGAAAACACTCTTTTAATACACTCGTTAAAATATGTAAAGGTCTTTTTTTTTTAATTCTTTGTGTGTGTTTAGTGAGGGGCTCCTTGTTTTTCTATCTGAAAATAGAGGATCGCAGACACAAGAGAGACTTGCAGAGAGGAAAAGTTTATTTTCTAATGCAAGTTACGACTCTCTTTGTCGGCTCTTCTTTTGACCCATGCTTGGTGAACATTTAAAAAACTCTGAAGTCCCTTCTCCCCTCCCGTCCACATGGGCCCTTTAAATACCCCTGATCAACTAAGTCGCCTAATATGTCTACTCACGCTGAGAGCACATCTGTGTGGAGGACAGGGTGTACAGTAAACTAATATAAGTTACTAGCACATCTGTGTGGAGGACAGGGTGTACAGTAAATTAATATAGGCTACTAGCGCATCTGTGTGGAGGACAGGGTGTACAGTAAACTAATATAAGTTACTAGCACATCTGTGTGGAGGACAGGGTGTACAGTAAATTAATATAGGCTACTAGCGCATCTGTGTGGAGGACAGGGTGTACAGTAAACTAATATAAGTTTTCTAGCACATCTGTGTGGAGGACAGGGTGTACAGTAAACTAATATAAGTTACTAGCACATCTGTGTGGAGGACAGGGTGTACAGTCAACTAATATAAGTTACTAGCACATCTGTGTGGAGGACAGGGTGTACAGTAAACTAATAAGTTACTAGCACATCTGTGTGGAGGACAGAGTGTACAGTGAACCCGCATTTGCGTGGAGGGAGAGTGGGGAAACTATTTAGGAGAACTCCTCCCTCCCAGTTCATCCTAGCAAGATTCGAACCTCGATCCCCTCCCCCCCCTCTCCTCGACTGTCTAGCTCAACACGAAACTAGCGCGTGAGCTAACTACGCCACTGAGGCGGGTGAAAAAATTATTAATAATTCAATCAACAAGATCTTAACTGGTTTACTTGATTAATTTTTACTAGGTGATATCGTTCGTTTAAAAACGAATAAACACTCGATCAAATTCGAATTTATTTTGTATTTGATAAATTTGATAACAAAACAGAGTATTTTAAGTTTTACATCTGGGAATTCGAAAGGAACCGCTTTATCCCTTGAATGCCGAGCAACAACCTCAAATATATATCTATCTATTTTTTAAACATAGTCCCAGAGCCCTTGAACCAACCACGTCCCCCGTGCCATTTATTGGCGTAGAAGGATCGCAACTCTTTAGTTCTACTTTGCAGGGGTTCGTCGAAAGGATTTTTAAACTAGGGTCAGTCTGATGACAATTATAGGCATCTCAAATATATGCACTATTCGCTATGTTTCGGTTGTGAACGCTATCTTTGAAAATTACGTGTTTCAACATTTTTACCGCACTATGCGTTATGTCTAAAGTATGATTCTAACGTCCGCTGAAAACATAGATCATAATCTGCTTGAGTGTCGCAATAATTCACATGACAGCAGAACTATATTATATTTACCCATAATGCTTTGTAACACATACTTAAAAGAGCTGGTCATCAATATAGTTAACTTTCTAGTGGATAGATAGATATTTTATACTATCTTCATAATTATTGTGTTGTGTAGCGAAACAAATTAACAAAGACCTAGAACTAAACACACGAAATTTTCATTCAACAAATTATTTCAAATCATTTCATAACAGTAGATGCAGCTATCTCCTTGGATCTCGTTTTGTAGGGCATGCAACTGATCGGGTGGGTCGGTTTTGAAATTTGATTGGTTCTTTCCACGCAGATTTTATGGAGCAAGCGGACAGAACCCGCCTCGGTGGCGTAGTTGGCTAACGCGCTAGTTTCGTGTTTGAGCTAACAGTCGGGACGGGGAGATCGAGGTTCGAATCTCGGTCGGGTGAACTGGGGGTGGTTTTTCCTAAATGGTTTTTCCACGCAAATGCGGGTTCACTTCCTCTAAATTCAACCTTCCCAATTCCTAATCCATTGGTGTAATTAGACTTAAGGTATAAACCGAACGGGTAGTATACGCGGTGCTAATATAATAAATAATAATAATAATGCGGACAGAGATTGTTTCTAGTAGTGCCGAGGGACCAACGCAGTGATTGGTCTAGAGCCCGTCACGTGACCACAAGTCCCGCTCTTGATTTGCCTCGTCGACCGTGTGAAGCCACAGTAAGTTGTTATGGCTCGTTTAGACCCCCCCATTCCTGCCATATTTAGTTAATGCAGTATTGAGAAAGAGACGAGGCTACCTCAACAGAAGATGTCTAACTCCAAACAAACCCTCCTTCTGATCAAGCAGAACAAGCTGGAAAGGTACCGAACAAGAAGAAGCTGGGAGTACGGAGTTAAATATTTACTGTCTTGTAAAAAGTATACACACAGACAAAACAGGGGGAGGTTCGGGATACGATTCCTTCACTATATGACGCTCAGGTTGTATAGGATCTCGCCTGGGAAGTTTTTGTTACCGTGTCCTTGGGTTTGAATCCTATACAGTGTCTTATGAATACAAAAACAAAACAGTTTCTGCAACTTGATAAAGGGCGGGTAGCCTGGGGTCTAGGGGTAAGGTGTGGACTTCTGTGCTGAGGGTCCGGGGTTCAATCCTCGGTCCCGGCACAGATTGATTGCCAAACCCTTCCTTCATCTCTGACAAGACGGGTATTAATTACAAATTGTGAATGTGTGGAATGCCAGGCCTCCACCGTGGTTCGGATCCCACGTTAAACTGTAGGTCCTCATTTCATATCACAGTCACCGTACCATTACATATAGCGTAGGTGCGTACAACCCGAACGGGTAGTAAGACGCGATGATAAAACAAACAATAATAAAATAATAAATAAAATACGGGCGTCGCCTACTTGGAGGTAAGTCTCCTCACACCGTGGTATTTCTAATTGGAGGCAGTTTCTGAAACTTCAAAACCATTAAAACAATCCTCGATTATCTTAGAATGGTCTGTTGTTGTTTTTTAGCACTGCGTCTTACTACCCATTCGGGTTATACGACTGTGTACTAGTTATTCTTATGGTGTTAGGGATTAGGAAGTGCACTCGCATTTGCTTGGAGGAAGAGTAGAAATACCTATTTTTAAACCTCAATGCACCCGTCCGAGATCTAACCCCGATCTCCTAGTCTTTGTCATCTAGTTTATTGCGAGAGTAGTGCCTTAGACCATGCGGCCACCGATGCGGGTAAATGCCTTCTTGTAGCTCTGTCAAAGGATGAATTTATTTGTAGAGGAAAGCTAGATTTATTTTTCTAAACAGTTTACTTTTATCTTAAAATTTAGACATTTCCCGCAAAATGTCCTCGAAAATGAGCCCTTTTCAAGAATGTTTTTTTTTTATTTAAAAACTAAAGATACCAGGTTTTCAATCTTTAGGGAAGTGCTAAGGTTTTAATCTCCGTTTTAGTGTGAACCATATTTCTAATTAACAAATCACTTGTTAAATAACGCGGGGTTTCTGAACGTTTAGCAACATGTTTATCAGCGTTCCGGAAGGTTATTATAGTAATCATTATTACTATACTGATAATAATATTTTAATAATATTTAAACTATTTCATTGTGTTCACCTCATGCGAATGTCTAGTTATACCAAATTTCAGCCCTGTACATTATTACTTTACCTTATCAATAGTACGCAAAAAGCATAAAATAGCAAGTATAATTCGTGACCTGTAATTATTTGAAATCAGTGAATCAGTATTTATAGATTATTTATTAAACACTTGTTAAAATTGTGAAATACAATTGTTACTGTCGAATGACAGTATGGTTTGGTTTGTAACTAGCGCGCAAGAGTAACCAAGTGTTAGTAAAGTGAACTTAAAAAAAAGAACACAAGAAGATTGATCAAAGCCAGCAACTCTCTCGATACAGACTCTAGTCTACCGCCAAGTTTGTCCGAACACACTGTATGTGCCCGAGTTGTTCCTCCCGTGACCAAAATATGACAAGAGGAAGAGAACAAGGATTCCTTTTGAAGACGTTGTGATGAACCGTCAACTCCTGCGTTGGACAGGAAATTGAACTATTTGACGACGGCTCAAAGGACCGGAAATGGCCGCCATAGTTTGGTCGTGACGTGCTTCTTCTTTTAAACTTCCGCTTTCCCCCTCCCTCCCCCGGAGGGGTCTTTTGTTTCGCCCGTCATCTTCCGCCACGCCGGACAATCCCATTATATCGATATGAATCGACCCCTCGCGCTGTTTGTGATGTCCAATTAGGAGCGACGCTGGTGTCTGCGATGTGTTGCTGTTCTTTTATTGGTTGAGGTTTCTAAACGACACAAAGTGAGTTGTTGTGTGACAGAAAGTCCGATAAGACATGACCATTATCAAACCATTATTTTCAAGTCACAGTTGAAAGTAGTTCCAAGCGATATATTATCTAATTGTTGTGTTTAAACTCATTTACAATGTGTCATTGTTGTTTAAAACTAACATCATAATCAAAAACAGTTTAAACACCTTTTAGAATCAGTATTCTTCTAAGTCATAATATGAGCAAACTTTTCTCCCCGAGGGCCGCACATAACAAAAATATAAATTTACTAAATAATGAACTTTATTTTCACACAAAAATATATTTATTAGTCACGTAACTGCCGTAGTAACCGTAAACACACGTTTATGCTCGTACACGTCACGTAACATAATAAACGAGCTTGTTCATTTGTTCACATGTTCAAAAACACGAACTGATTCTGTATTTAATTTGTCATTTTTTGTTAATAAAATCACGAAAGTTTTAAATTTGTGTGTGGGCCGTAGTTTCCCTGCGGCTGTTCTAAGTTATGGTGGTGGAGTATAGTTAGAGAACTACCATAATACAATAGTTAATTTAAAAAGTTAAAGGATGAAATGGAATAAAATATATGTGCCAGCAATCGCCGGGAGATATAATTAAAAAACTATTTAATTGTTGCTGGTAACCTACACTGTCAGTCAGGCGTGTTAACCTCTTACCTAACATAGTTATTACAAGTTTTAATTTGTAAGAAGGAGTGCTTTAGAAAGGAGAACGTTATAAAAACACGAGTTTTATAGCGAGCTGCGCCATTACAAGATTCTCCGGTCGTCAATCCTTGCTCCCGTGATCTCTTCTGAATCAAATCAAGTAAATGGAAGTCGCATCGCCCCTTCCGGCCGTTTGTAGTTTTAGAGTTATGGCGGCTGTCTTGTTCAGATTCCAGTCTTCTCCTCGGATAAAGTCTACACATTAACTTGATGGAAGAAGAAAATGTCGTGCTTGAAAGATAAACCTCGCAGCTTTCCTTGAAAAAAAACCCGACAACAAACAAACAACAAGAGTTGGTTTGAGTTCGTTACTTTCGTTTTTATGGATGTATAATGGTAGGTTGAGTTCTAGTTAGAAATGAGGGGGTGAAGGTTTGTTGGTAGGGAGAAGTTGGGGTTAACTCTTTTCAAACATGATCTCTCCTTTATAGAATTGATTGCAAGAATATGAACATTTAGATTGAACGTTTCAAAGTTCTGCTTTGATTGATACACACTGGCATTATAATATTATTTAATTTCTAGATTGTTAAAACAAAACAAATTCAACCTTTGCGTTCATTTATTTAAAATCTTTATAGACTTTACTCATAAATAATATTGAAATCTGACACACGAAGTCTTTCAAACTCTAACTACTCTATTTTTATTACTTGTTCAATCTAAATTTGAACGTAGAGAATAAAAACCAAATTGTGAAATGAATATTTCTTGATAAAAACTTGTTAAAACATATTGTTTAGACATTTTTAAAAAATTCTAGATTTAATAGAATGTTATTAAACTTATTAGTCTTGTGGTTGCAGTGAAAACAAACTAAATAGGTTTTAAATTTTACAAACTTACATGTTATACCTTAATGTTAGTAAGAGTAGGTGAAATTTCTATGTTCTTGATATAACACCATTTCGTATCAAAGAAATAGATTAAATGTAATGAATTGCGCCATTTAAATTTTGAAATAATGGACGTTTTATTCATTAAATAATGTTAAATTCAGAAGTAGTAAATTTGTGATTATATCAAATCTCCCAGCGTTGACGAATAAACTGACGCCAAGAAAAATGTATGTGCCTGGGCAATTTTATTTTTATCACTAGTATTATCTATAATACAACAATTAAATTAATCCACTACTGTTGAATGAGATTAACTATGTATCTTGAAATAGTTTCTCTTTCTTTTTTCTAGGTGTTTTGAACGTTTGTGGAGTCTTCAAAAGCATTTTTATATTCACAAAGAGTTCGTAGAAACAGTACATTCCCTTGCAACCCCCAGACGGTACGAAATTATTATTACTATTATTATTATTATTATTATTAGTAGTAGTAGTAGTAGTAGTAGTAGTAGTAGTATGTAGTAGTAGTATTTGAGAAGAAAGGATTTATTACATCACAACAATTTGTAAGAGTTGTCAGATGCTAAGCTCTAGCGGACACTTCAGCAACAGACGAGAATGTAGTACGTGACATTGCTAAGAGATGGCACTACTGGTAGCATTATTTTACTTTTCACGCACCTTACCTCATCAGCTAATGTCGCCCATTCACACTTAGTTTAGAATACAAAGTGTTGAGATGGAATTAAAATACACATGAAATTGCAATTGAAAAAAAAAATCTATTGCTTCATTTTCCTAAACGCTATCAGTCTCATTTTGAGGGTAGATAAATATAGGATTAAAAAGCTTATATTAAATATACCTGCATGTGATCAGTGTTTATTGTCACAGCAGTGTATTAATATGCCATTTTATAGAGTCTAATTTATTATTTTATTTGCAAAGTACAAACTAAAATATTAACAACGCCAGACTCATCTCATTTGTACCGAGTATTTTAACTAAGGGCGTAGAGAGAATATAATTTCATGGGGGGTGGAGAGCGTTAAAAATCGTAAGTTTATGACATGATGTTAAGACTTACTATTAAATCGTAAGAATATTGTTACTTCCTCCAGCAGTGGTGGAACTTTATTTGTGTGAGGGGGAAGTAACAAAAGAGGTTTTTTAAGGAGTTCCCCCCGTCCTCTCCTATTTTATATTATTTGAGATACATCGATTTGTTTTTAGGCCCGTGTGTACTTATAGTAAGTTGTATTAGGTCTACCCACTCTTATAATTAATATAAATACAATCGAATGAAAACGCGATGTATTCCCAGGGGAAGAAAAACTAAGTAGGGACTATTTATGGCACTGAATGATTCGAACCCCGGTCTCCTGTAAAAGAGGCAAGGATGTTGAAGTTACAAAAACTACCAGTCGTAGAATAGACACTGTGGCTCCAGAAAGACAACCCATTGAGTCATCGCTCTATCGAAGTGTTCAAGACGAACCTTTTGAGAACCTTTCTACCTACACGACGTGTTCTGCGTTTGACTGGTTCTCCGAGTGTTCCTGGGGAGGCAGTTGTCTGTTTCGAAACTGCCGGCCAAACCCTCCCTACTGGGGGCCGCTGTCAATGGTCCGTGGTAGTCTCAACGGTCCACTGACTGTACCCGGTGTACAATCTGTAAGGGGACGATGCAAAAAGGGCTCTTTGTTAAAGATTAGGAATGGTTTCAAATTTGGGACATAGAAGGGGGGATTTATCGTGCACATGTGAGCATTTCATGGTACAGGTCACACAGCGTGACATATACTGGGTTGGTGGCTTAGCCCTAGAGACCGGCTTGCTGTAATCTAGAGACCGGCTTGCTGTAATATAACCTGCTTGCTGTAATCTAGAGACCTTCTTGCTGTATTCTAGAGACCTGCTTGCTGTAATCTAGAGACCTGCTTGCTGTATTCTAGAGACCTGCTTTCTGTATTCTAGAGACCTGCTTGCTGTAATCTATATACCTGCTTGCTGTATTCTAGAGACCTGCTTGCTGTAATCTAGAGACCTGCTTGCTGTAATCTAGAGACCTTCTTGCTGTATTCTAGAGACCTGCTTGCTGTAATCTAGAGACCTGCTTGCTGTATTCTAGAGACCTGCTTGCTGTATTCTAGAGACCTGCTTGCTGTAATCTATAGACCTTCTTGCTGTAATCTAGAGACCTTCTTGCTGTATTCTAGAGACCTGCTTGCTGTATTCTAGAGACCTGCTTGCTGTATTATAGAGACCTACTTGCTGTAATCTAGAGACCTGCTTGCTGTATTCTAGAGACCTGCTTGCTGTATTCTAGAGACCGGCTTGCTGTAATATAACCTGCTTGCTGTAATCTAGAGACCTTCTTGCTGTATTCTAGAGACCTGCTTGCTGTAATCTAGAGACCTGCTTGCTGTAATCTAGAGACCTGCTTGCTGTAATCTAGAGACCTTCTTGCTGTATTCTAGAGACCTGCTTGCTGTAATCTAGAGACCTGCTTGTTGTAATATAACCTGCTTGCTGTAATCTAGAGACCTTCTTGCTGTATTCTAGAGACCGGCTTGCTGTAATCTAGAGACCGGCTTGCTGTAATATAACCTGCTTGCTGTAATCTAGAGACCTTCTTGCTGTATTCTAGAGACCTGCTTGCTGTAATCTAGAGACCTGCTTGCTGTAATCTAGAGACCTGCTTGCTGTAATCTAGAGACCTTCTTGCTGTATTCTAGAGACCTGCTTGCTGTATTCTAGAGACCTGCTTGCTGTAATCTATAGACCTTCTTGCTGTATTCTAGAGACCGGCTTGCTGTAATATAACCTGCTTGCTGTAATCTAGAGACCTTCTTGCTGTATTCTAGAGACCGGCTTGCTGTAATCTAGAGACCGGCTTGCTGTAATATAACCTGCTTGCTGTAATCTAGAGACCTTCTTGCTGTATTCTAGAGACCTGCTTGCTGTAATCTAGAGACCTGCTTGCTGTAATCTAGAGACCTGCTTGCTGTATTCTAGAGACCTGCTTGCTGTATTCTAGAGACCTGCTTGCTGTATTCTAGAGACCGGCTTGCTGTAATATAACCTGCTTGCTGTAATCTAGAGACCTTCTTGCTGTATTCTAGAGACCTTCTTGCTGTATTCTAGAGACCTGCTTGCTGTAATCTAGAGACCTGCTTGCTGTATTCTAGAGACCTGCTTGCTGTAATCTAGAGACCTGCTTGCTGTATTCTAGAGACCTTCTTGCTGTATTCTAGAGACCTGCTTGCTGTAATCTAGAGACCTGCTTGCTGTATTCTAGAGACCTGCTTGCTGTATTCTAGAGACCTGCTTGCTGTAATCTATAGACCTTCTTGCTGTATTCTAGAGACCTGCTTGCTGTATTCTAGAGACCTGCTTGCTGTAATCTAGAGACCTGCTTGCTGTATTCTAGAGACCTGCTTGCTGTATTCTAGAGACCTGCTTGCTGTAATCTAGAGACCTGCTTGCTGTATTCTAGAGACCTGCTTGCTGTATTATAGAGACTGCTTGCTGTATTATAGAGACCTACTTGCTGTAATCTAGAGACCTGCTTGCTGTATTCTAGAGACCTGCTTGCTGTATTCTAGAGACCTGCTTGCTGTAATCTATAGACCTTCTTGCTGTATTCTAGAGACCTGCTTGCTGTATTCTAGAGACCTGCTTGCTGTAATCTAGAGACCTGCTTGCTGTATTCTAGAGACCTGCTTGCTGTATTATAGAGACCTGCTTGCTGTATTATAGAGACCTACTTGCTGTAATCTAGAGACCTGCTTGCTGTATTCTAGAGACCTTCTTGCTGTATTCTAGAGACCTGCTTGCTGTATTCTAGAGACCTGCTTGCTGTATTCTAGAGACCTGCTTGCTGTATTCTAGAGACCTGCTTGCTGTATTCTAGAGACCTGCTTGCTGTATTCTAGAGACCTGCTTGCTGTAATCTAGAGACCTGCTTGCTGTATTCTAGAGACCTGCTTGCTGTATTATAGAGACCTACTTGCTGTAATCTAGAGACCTGCTTGCTGTATTCTAGAGACCTTCTTGCTGTATTCTAGAGACCTGCTTGCTGTAATCTAGAGACCTGCTTGCTGTATTCTAGAGACCTGCTTGCTGTATTCTAGAGACCTGCTTGCTGTATTCTAGAGACCTTCTTGCTGTATTCTAGAGACTGCTTGCTGTATTCTAGAGACCTGCTTGCTGTATTCTAGAGACCTGCTTGCTGTATTCTAGAGACCTGCTTGCTGTAATCTATAGACCTTCTTGCTGTATTCTAGAGACCTGCTTGCTGTATTCTAGAGACCTGCTTGCTGTATTCTAGAGACCTGCTTGCTGTAATCTAGAGACCTGCTTGCTGTATTCTAGAGACCTGCTTGCTGTATTATAGAGACCTGCTTGCTGTAATCTAGAGACCTGCTTGCTGTATTCTAGAGACCTTCTGCTGTATTCTAGAGACCTGCTTGCTGTAATCTAGAGACCTGCTTGCTGTATTCTAGAGACCTGCTTGCTGTATTCTAGAGACCTGCTTGCTGTAATCTATAGACCTTCTTGCTGTATTCTGAGACCTGCTTGCTGTAATCTAGAGACCTGCTTGCTGTATTCTAGAGACCTGCTTGCTGTAATCTAGAGACCTGCTTGCTGTATTCTAGAGACCTGCTTGCTGTATTCTAGAGACCTGCTTGCTGTAATCTAGAGACCTGCTTGCTGTATTCTAGAGACCTGCTTGCTGTATTATAGAGACCTACTTGCTGTATTCTAGAGAGCTCTAGGTAGAGAGATAAACAAAGCCCACTATATAATGCTATACAGACATATCTGGATTTATCTCTCTTCACGTTATAGATGACATTTAATCACTGGTCCGTGTTAAAACTCTGTTTATTAATGGTTGGAAGACCGCACTGGTGGTTGAATGGTCCAAGGCGTCACACTCGCGTTAGCCAGGGCTGCCGATGACGGGGAGATTGGGGTTCGAATCTCGGTCAGGTCTACTGATATCACTGACGTGTAGTAAGACGCAGTGCTAAGAAGGAGAGCTAAACACTTGATGAATACTCGCAGGGGGGTTGTAACTTGCCGTATTTGACGGTTTTCTTCAACAAATATAGTCTCGCGAACCACGTGCTGAGAACTCTCGAGAGACCGCTGGGTGGTCCTTTTAAATCTCTACAGCTGTTCACATGTCCAAGTGTTGGATCAGACTCAGTCTTGTGACGTAATTCGTCAATGCGGTATTAAACAAGAACCATGATCTGTCCTCGGCTCAGTAGGTCCCATTTACAAGCTTTGCAGTGGCGAGGGCGGTGAGCTTTTGGAAAATAATACCAGTAGACTTGAATTTTCAAAAAAACCCGTATTATTTCCCTTTGTAAATCTAAAATTGGAAGAAGATTCACTCAAACAAAAATGGTAATTGTTTGTCAGTCTAGGAATAAAAAAAATTGTCATAGAAATAAAAAATTGAAATGTTTATGAATTGAAAGCCACGCCCTTTCATGCTCGCTGTTGTCACAGCCACCAAATCTCGCGCACGTGCGGTTCGGAGCTCCCAACAGGATTTCGTATCCAGTCTCGTTTAGTAGAAACGCTTTACCTTACGTGAACAAGTATGTTTCCTTTTTATGAATTGATTATCTCAGTTTTGAATAATTATTGTTTCCTTTTTGGTCTACAGTATTTGTTAACATTATATTACTTGTGTCGACTCTGGCACGGGAGGTCGCCATTTATGTTCCGGTCGCGTAAACTTGTGCTTTATTCGTTAGTTTATATCTAGCCTCTTCTTTGCGGGAATGCTGGATAATTTAATTAACATTCGTCCCTTCTTATCCTTTTCACTAAAATTTTGTTGAGACTACCAAGAAGTGAAAAGGTGTCCACATTTACCAAATATTTTAAAAATCTTATTCTGAATATAATTATATGAGGCGTAGTGTAATGTGTAACTTAACCTAAGACTAACTAGAGTAGCATTCCCAAAACAATTCAGTCGCATATTCTGGGTCATGACCTGACCAACGTAACCTTGGCAACTGTTATTACTATTATTTTTTAAAGTACACAGCTGTGAAGAATAAACGAACATTCTGAACTCCAATAAAGCTCAAGCAAAGACACGACCAAGGGAAATAAAGGTTTACAAGAGTCCTTGACATCTCGTCCTGGCCTCAGTTTGTTTTTCAGACTTACTGTTACCATAATATATTTCATTATTAATAGAACTCAGTGTTTCATTGTATACCCCTGGGGTCAAACACTGGACTAGAGGAATCTTTGGTAAATCGTCCATACATTAAACCATCCCCCTCCTCCCTCACTCACTTTTTTGGCATCTAAAAAATATTCAATTTTTGTTGTCGTGCTTGAGTTTTATTGACGAAATGTATCGGAGCGCTGCTTCATATTAGAGAATATCAGGGAGTGAAATTGGAGGCTTCACATTTTTAGGGAAATACAAGTTCCGCCCCTTGAACCAACTAAATTCAAGAAGTAAGAACAAACCTAACACTTTCCAGTCTGACTTATTACACCTCAAGTGCAGCGCTACACTAAAGACAGGACGGCACCTACAGTACCTAGACCAGAATGGAACGAAACTGTTTCGCCTGAGATCATGTGCCCTAAGTTAGGCTGCCCCTCTCTCCCCCGGCTAAGCCTCTACTGTTTATACTATTCAAATTTAAACTAGGGTCCCTAAGATCCCTTCCACATAAGGTTTCTAGTTACGCCACTGGCCCATAGTTCTTTATTAGGTCAGTGTCGGACGGTATCATCTTGTTGGAATAGGAAATAATATTAATTTTATAGCAGGTGCTACGAATCAAAAGGGAGTTTAATATTTACATTTTCCAAATTCATCTTTGTTGAAACTTATTTTAGTTTTATTTGTTTCGATTGTAAAGTTTGTTATGTTCCGAGGGAGTAGATGTCTATAAACAGAAGACGATCAGTTTGGTCTTTCAGTCTGCGCGCGGCAGGCAGCGCGGTAGTTCGTGTTAGAGTGTGCGCAAGCGCGGGAACCACTTTGAATTAAAAGAAAATACGTTCGATTCGTTACGTAAGTTTCGGCGGCAAGCAGGAATACGTTAATTATTTTATTGTTGATGAAACGAAACTTGTAAGTTTATGTCATTTTATTTATTACAGTGAAGTTGATTTTTATTGTGAATTTTATAAGTAGACGTTCATGTTGTGATTGCGTGGTTCCAACAATTAATTGAAATAAGTTAACAGGATGTTGACTATCATCATTAAAGCAAGTGTTGGGGCGGGATTCTCAAAGAAAATAAACTTTCCAAGTGTTTCTAGATGTTGTGCACCTGTTCTAATTTAATTATGTTTTATAATTACACCATTTTCTCCTTTCTGTAAGGTTTCGTAATTATTGTCTCCGTGTGTGGTCGAATGAATTAAATAACCATACGTGTGATATCGTTGCTTCTTTTTTTATTTCGCTCTTTTTTTTTTTTTGCGGTTTATATCTCATAAAAAGGTAGCGGGACGATGGCTTTTGAATGAGAAATATAATTTTGGCTTCATGATGATTATTGTGATTTATAGCCGTGCAGTTGTTCAATGGACATAATTTTCAATGCTAAATTAAAATTCTTTGGCAATAATTTGGCCGCCATTCCATAGAAATAATAATGATAATAATAATAGCTGGGAATATAGTAAACTTGTCTTTGTTATCGTTTTCTTTTTCTTCGTGTTAGTTTTATGTTTCTCCATTTCTTAATTAGGAAGCTGAACAAATTGATTGCGAAGCGGAAATGAACGCGTTATGATTTACGTTGAAGTAGTTGTAGATCAACAAACTTCGATGAAGAAGACTGGTCAAGTTGAAGCAAGATCTCTTACACTCAACTTCATTGATAAGGTGAGTAAGACATTCGTCAGTCACGTGATTCTATCTAGGGCCCAATTTCACGAGGGGTGTGGTATCAAAACGAGTTGGCCGGAAAAAATAAAAATAAGGTCAAAAGGAAGAACGAAATCTTACAGGCCCCTATAAATTTGTATGGATATATTTGAGTGCATTGAATAGAAACAAATTATTTAATCTACAACAAAACTGAATTAGTTCAAACTTTAATAAAATTCCTCAACGTCCAATTAGAGAAGAAAACTGAACCGAACGGGGCTTGAACCATTGGCTGGCCATAAAATTAATACAAGCTTCAATGTCTTGTGTTGATAAAATGCGTGTAAACAACTAGGATGAAATATTGGGTTATATTGGTTTTTTATGGTTTTATTAAAGATATTATGTATGTTATCTGACTTAATCAATAATTCAAATATATTAACTATTCGGGATCCAGAGAAACATATTTTAATTATAATTTAGTAAGGAAAGGAGTCATAAGGGACATAACAAAGGAAAACAATAATGCAACAATGTAATTCTTCACAACAATACTGTATAAGATATCAGGTTGAAGATAAAGATTGTGTAGAAGGCATAGAAAGAGGGGGGAGGGGAAATTACCGGCAATCCAGGTGAGAACTTTTGTTATCTCATTTGTTGTTTTGACCAAGCATTATTTCTAGGTCCTAGCATTAATACAGCGTGAGTATCTTAAAATGATATTATCCCGAGTGAGTTGATAAACCAATCAAAACATGTTTTATAGCTTAGTCTATCGTATAAAATGTGTAATTTCAAAACTTGTCGATAGCACCAAATACAAATAAATGTATTATTATTATTGGGTTTGAAACAAAAGATTTTCAAAAAATTAGACGATTGATTTGTATCCAAAATAAAATAAGTGTTTTTTGTTTGTTTTTTAAATAGGCCTAGTTTTTTAAAAAAACAGGTGGTCTTTTAGTGCTGGGTCAAATTATAACAACCTTGGTAAACAAGCACATCGTAGACAGAACCCTTAAGTAAATATATCCATGTAATTACTCGCGCCGCCGGGTCCCACATTCTGCCCTATTTGACCCGCCACGTGCGTCTGACTATGACGTAAGAGACACGTGACGTCTCTATCAGACCAGCTGTCAAGTCGGCCTCCCTTTTCAATCTGGTTTGATTTAATTCAGTCTGGGGAGGAGAAGATGGTATGTCTCTTGTTGGAGACAATGAGACATCCGTGGACGTGTAGTACATACACTGTCTCTTGAGAGTGGACGTGTAGTACATACACTGTCTCTTGAATAGTGGACGTTGTAGTATATACACTGTCTCTTGAGAGTGGGACGTGTAAATGAATACTGACTGATTAACATTTATGATGTAATTAAAATAACGAGCATTTTTATAAAATTAATATCATTTTATCAATCGGTTTAAAGTGTGTGTGGGGGTGGAAGGGGGAACGGTCCTGGGTTCTAGTTCGGTTGATAACTTTTGTGTAAGACTTTCGGAATCAGTGGCGCACTCAAGGGGGAGAAAACGCTACACTTGCCTTGCCCCTTATCCTCAAGACCACAAATAACTTTAATAAAAATCGGGCCAATGACTAATTTAAATTGATACCAAACAATTATTATTAATATCCATAGGATAAGAAATTCCTATAATTTAATTTAGAAACCGTTTACATATTTAAAACACCGTAAATTAGATATTTGTAAATAGCAAATGTTATCAAAATAGTCCTAGAGTTCTAAAAAAAAACTACTTTTTTGAACATGCAATACATTTTATTCAGTCTTTACTCATGAACCAAAGTGAAGTGTATAAATTTAACATATTTGAGTGATTGTTATTACAACTACCTTCTATGTACTAAAAGACAAGTAATTTACAGAACTTACATTATTTAAATATTATTTAAATAGCTGCCCCAAGCTACTATAAAAATAACTATAAAGAATTTAAATGTATACTTTTTTTGGACCTCAACGTTAAGGGTATAATACTACCTTACCTTCCCTTTTTTCTCTGGTTTTGACCTTGATAATTATACGGCCCTCAAAGTAAATGTTTCTGTGTACACCACTGTTTGTAAGGGCTATGTTAAAATCACAGTAGCTTTTCTTGTAGTTAATCTCCGAACAGAAACGGGGGGGTCAGGCGCCCCCTTCTACCATTTTTTGCCTCTATAAAACCATCGCGTTCATTAGATAGGGCCGTATCGTGGCGCCAAATAATTTATTGGCCGGAAATGGATGCGCGGGGAGCGATAGTGGCGCCCCAAGCGTGTGGGATCATTCATTAGTCTACCACGTAAGTGCTGCTGTTCACGGTTGTTTTTTTGCACCGGATAGATGTGGGAAGGGGGATGTACAATAAATAATCCAAGAACGCCGATTATTTGAAGTGAAATAACCTCACGCTGGGAACGAACGTCAGACCTGAAGATTCAAAAACCACTAAAACAAGCGTCGAAAATCTTTCTGTTTTGTTGTTACTTTATTAAAGATGACTTTAATCGCGCGATGAAGGCTAGATTTACTTTTCTAACATAATGAAGAACACGGCTAGTAAACATCCGTAAACCAAGGCCGTAGCCAGCCAATAATTTCGGGGTGGGGGGTGTTGGTGGGCCCATCCCCCAATTGACGGAGGCTAGAAAAAATTCTAAATAAAAAACAGTTTTAGAAGCTATCTGAAGTGTTTTTTTTTAATGGTAACACAGCCTCCTAATTTGTACATGTATCTTAATTTTGATATTGTTTGAACCATAAATAAAGCCATATATTTTTTTTTCATAAAATTTCGGGGGAGGGGGGTTGAACCCCCCCCCAAAAAAAACCCGACTACGGCCTTGGGCGCAAACATACTAAGGATAGTCAAGGCGCGCAGGATGAGGCTGGGTTTGTCATGTGGCGCGTACGGGCTATTACAGACTTGTGTACACAACATTTTAGTTGGGAAACCTGAAGATACAAGAGCCCTTGGTAGGCCGAGACGTTGATGAGGGAGTAAAGTGAGAGTATATCTGAAGGAGGTTGTGAGTCAGGTCAGGGATTGGACGGTACAGGATGGCTAACATAAACATTCTCACCATGTAACAACAGTTTTCACATTCGAGAATAGATCACAGGCCTCCTGGGTCAGAGTAAAGCGCGTTAACATACTACCTTTTGTTTGTAAGTCCATAGATGGTGATATTGTGGGTAGTAAGTGGAGCGAAATCTCTGGTAGGGCGCCTCCCCAGTCGGCGTGGAGGGGGCTGTTTGTCCCCGCTGGGGCTCTCGCCGATCTGGGGACTATTAGATCCAAAGGGCGGTGGGACACCCAGCGGGGCAGGGTACCGTGGGCGTGCCAACTAGTAGGTTAGCTATAGGAAAGAAGGACAGATAGGACTTCTAGATTTAAGTGTATTTTTAAAATTTATTATCGTAATTAAAAAAAAGAATGTAGCTAAAAGATGTAATGTAAATTCAAGATGTAGATCTAGGTCCCGAGCTACATGCTAGGAATCGGGATAAATAATGTAAATAAATAAATAAATAAAATACTACCTTTTGAACAGTAGTATTTGTATATGAAGAACCTTCTTGCACCTGCAATTAGCCGGCAGATAAGGTTCTTCCTGTCAGTGTTCTACAATGAGTACGTGTGTTTAGAAAGTGGACGTAAGACACCTGTCTATAACAAAAGAAGGGCAGTAGCACTCAGGTATAACTCCTGCAGAGTTCCGCTCGAGGAAAACCTCTCACTTCTTGTTAATGACGCCATCACACCCTCACCACGATCTTCCCTGGGTCATCATCTCATCTTTGGTGATTCACCCCCCAAACTACCCCTTTTGTCCGCGAGGATGTGTTCTGCTATGGGTGAAAGATGGCCGCATTATTTTCATCCCCTAGTGATCCAGTGATTCACCCTCTTCATTCCAACACTTGGCGCTGTCGGTACAGTCGCGTGCATGAAGGGGGGCTAAGGTTGGTTCACACTCATCTAGAACAGAACACTAGTGCATGAAGGGGGACTAAGGTTGGTTCACACGCATATAGAGCAGAACACTAGTACATTAGGAGGACTAAGCTAGGTTCACACACATCTAGAGCATAACACTAGTACATTAGGGAGAGACTAAGCTAGGTTCACACAATCTAGAGCAAAACACTAGTGGATGGGTGGGCTTATCAGTGGCTTATGTTTATTTGTAACATACAAATATTTTACTTGGGTTTGTAGTGTTTATATAGGCACTAGGGTAAGTCAACATACAACCTATAACCAACTTAACCTAAGACAGCACTACACACTATCCAGACACCTGGGGTCGAAACAAGTTCGGACAATCCTGACCAATAAGTCACCTTGTTGGACAATTCCTTATCATTCTCACGGTCGTAGGAGACGTTCTCACCAATCAACGCTTCGGTGGACACACGGTCTAAATGTCAGGCTCATTTATTTCGGTTTGCCGGTAACGGAGAGGTCTGGGTTTGAACACCGGCCGGATGTTTTTTATAGGTTGGTTATCCACGCTTTCCCTCGCGCAAATACGGGTACATTTACTCTAAATTATACCTTCCTCATTCATTAATAACATATTAACTCCGTTGGTCACATGGCTAGGGCGTTAGTCTCGCAACATACTAGCTTGTTGATTATGGGCCAATTGGAGTTCGAATTCCAATTGGGTGTACTGAGAGTGCTTTTTTTTAATAAACTGTTTCCCATTCTCCTTTCACACAAATGCAGATACATTTTAAAATAGATTCTACCTTCCTCATCCTTACCCCACTATAGAAGATATGCTGATAATCCCGACGGGTGGTAAGATGGGGAAAACATCCGGTCATGTGAAGCTAAAGCCACTCCATGTCGGCCGAGGTCCACTTTATTCGGCCCGCGACTGTGCGCGAGTCTGGAAGACCCGCCGAACAAATGAAATGTCGTTAGAAGCGGTGAGAGTGTGCGATTTATCAGGATTAGAAATGGATATCACAGCTGGCCCTCGCGGGGGATTGTGGGGCTACGGTACAGTTGGTGGCGAGGGTGGTAGGGTAACCACTTCCTACACTGAAGTCAGCGGTTCGAACACAGACAACACAACGTCGTGTGGATCTTGCAGGGCTTCGTTCTGATACGTTCATCGGGATCACCACATGATTGTGTAATATACTATCGTAAGTACAACCATTTTAACACTGTTAGGTACCACTATCACTCGTGCTGGAGAAGAAAGTAACCGGCACAGTTATCCATGATTGTATATTTTTAACAAGGCACTAAACTTAACCCTGCATTTTATAGGTAAGCCATCAACATCGGTTCAAAGTCACTCAAATTTGGTTTTCTGGAAATATTTGCTATTTGATTTTGTTCAGTCTTGGTTGTAAATTTATTATTATTTTAGTTGACTCCAAAGATACTTTGTTTATTGTTTACTGTGTTGTTTTTTGAATTGCCACTCCTGTTATACTAATTGTCCAATGAGAGGCTTCCTTCCTCTCTCCTGATTGGACAGGCGGGTCCCTCTCCCCCTCCTTTTATTTGCCACTGACAGTTGGTTTATGACTCTCCAGGAAGTAACATCTTAGTTTGTTGTAGTGTTGGTGTATTCCTTATCCTGAGTGTTAGTGGTTCATTAGTGTGGAAGGTTGATAATATTAACCTGGGAAAATAGATACTGATTTGCAATGACCTAACTTGTCATTATAAAGCAACAATCTTCAGTGAATATTTCATTGTTGAATTTCTATACAATCAACTCTCGAATGTTCTCGCTCGCTACCAGATTGTTCAGATTTATTAATTAAAAGTTATCAAAGCTTCAAATAATACTGCTTATCAATACTGTATGATAATTTATATTTACATTATAATTAAAAGGCTAAAAATGTAAGTATACAAATTGAACCGGTACAGGAAAAAGAGGTAAGTCCATTACACCAGAAAACAACATTTATAGCTCAACACATAGGACCCAGTAAATATTGTTTTTTTAATTTAATATAAATAGAGAGATATCCCTCTCTTTTAACCATAATCTAAAGTGCATTTAAAGGTCCGTGATTGTCTAACAGATGGTAGCACTAACTCAATCTAAAAAATTAGAAAGTACATATTGTAACAGATGGTAGCACTAATCAATCTAAGTACATTTAAGGTACATGATTGTCTAACGATGGCAACACTAACTCAATCTAAAATACATTAGAAAGGTACATGATGTCTAAAATGGTAGCACTAACTCAATCTAAAGTACATTAGAAAGGTACATGATTGTCTAACAAGTGGCAGCACTAACTCAATCTAAAGTACATTAGAAAGACATGATTGTATAACAGATGCAGCACTAACTCATCTAAAGCACATTAGAAAGGTACATGATTGTCTACAGATGGCAACACTAATCATCTAAAATACATTAGAAAGGTACATGATTGTCTAACAGATGGTAGCACATACTCAATCTAAGCACATAGAAAGGTACATGATTGTCTAACAGATGCAGCACTAACTCAATCTAAAGTGCATTATAAAGGTCTCGTGATGTCTAACAGATGGTAGCACTAACTCAATCTAAAGTACTAAAGTACATGATGTCTAACAGGTGGCAGCACTAACTCAATCTAAAGCACATTAGAAAGGTACATGATTGTCTAACAGATGGCAACACTAACTCAATTTGAGATAAGATTGAACTTTCCCCTGAACCCTTATTGCAATATTTTTTCCCGCCATTACGGCAACTGGAATATCTATAAAATAACACTAATAATATAGTAATTGCTATCATTGTTGCTCTTCCTCCCAGAATCCTGCTGCTAGCATCTATTGTTGTATTCGTTCATCATCCATAATCCAGATCTAAACAATGTGCTGTTCTAGGTTAAGTTGGTTTCTAAGTATTTTAAAGGTTCCCAGTAACTAAGAGGTACATTTTGATAGTTCCAATCTGAAAAAGCTATAATATTGCTGTAGCTTACAATATTTTAATTGCTTGTGCTGTCCCCAGGTTTTGAACCATGGAGTGCTCACGAACAGTGGCTGGGCTGGGCCGGTCCAGGAGGCGGGGAGTCTCAGTACCCGTACTGCCCCCAAGGATACCCACCCCCGTGCCGCCCCCGGGTCACAGGTAAGGGCTGGAATAATATCTACTCTACATATTATATTATCTCCGCGTCTTACTACCCGTCCGGGCTATACGCATCTGTACTAATTATACTAATGTGTTGAGGATAAGGAATGGTTGATTTAGAGGAACTGTACCTGCATTTGCGTGGAGTGGGAGTGGAAAAAACCCTAGGAACACCCGACCGAGATTAGAACCGTGATCGCTCGGTCATTGCCAGTTCAGTCTATTATGAGACTAGCGACTTAGACAATGAGGCCACCGAAGCAGATTTCTACAATATTGAAGCCTTCATTTTAAGACTGAGGTGGGGGGGAGGAGGCGGTGAACAAGATCTAACTTGAGGATTTTTACAGTTATTACGACAAAAAATATATTTTGGCTAAAACGAAATATTACTTTAGTAGATTTGTTTAGTTTTATTTTCTACATATCATAATCTCGACAGTTCTTGAATATGTGTCATGAGAGTATTATCGTTTGAACATGAGCGCTTTTAATATATATATATATATATATACATATCATTGTATATATATATATATTTATATCACTCAACAATGAGAGCCTGGAGGGAAGTGCCAACAGCTGATGTTATCGGAACAGACAGTATATTATATCACTCAACAATGAGAACCTGGAGGGAAGTGGCAACAACTGATGTTATCGGAACAGACAGTATATTATATCACTCAACAATGAGAGTCTGGAGGGAAGTGGCAACAGCTGATGTTATCGGAACAGACAGTATATTATATCACTCAACAATGAGAGCCTGGAGGGAAGTGGCAACAACTGATGTTATCGGAACAGACAGTATATTATATCACTCAACAATGAGAGTCTGGAGGGAAGTGCCAACAGCTGATGTTATCGGAACAGACAGTATATTATATCACTCAACAATGAGAGTCTGGAGGGAAGTGGCAACAACTGATGTTATCGGAATAGACAGTATATTATATCACTCAACAATGAGAGCCTGGAGGGAAGTGGCAACAGCTGATGTTATCGGAACAGACAGTATATTATATCACTCAACAATGAGAGCCTGGAGGAAGTGGCAACAACTGATGTTATCGGAATAGACAGTATATTATATCACTCAACAATGAGAGTCTGGAGGGAAGTGGCAACAGCTGATGTTATCGGAACAGACAGTATATTATATCACTCAACAATGAGAGTCTGGAGGGAAGTGACAAAGCGGCACACGATCTTGTCTAAACGCAGTCACACGCGCTATCCAAACACACACAACACAGAAGCCAGCTGCCTTGTTTTAATAAACACCAGAGTTGAAAAGCTCTCGTCAAGACGATAATTCACTCCTCTCTTCTCTCGATCAACCCACCATGTTTTCATTGTTGTAGTCTTTACAACATTGTTACAAATAGTCGACTGGATGAGATTTGACCTACAGTGGCGTCACACGATCGCCTGAAAACAAGAGCGGGACTGTAGGGCTCTAAACGAATCACAAGAAACCAGCGCGAACTGCGTTTGGTAGCTCTGCACGAGTAGAAACCATATCAGCTGTGTTCGCGCTTCACCAAAAAAAAATCTGCTTGGAAAACTATTCAAAACTAAGTGAAAATAGTGCGTGTGCGCACACAAAGCGAGATACAATAATACAGCTGAGTTTATTGTTGTTGTGAGGATATTTAGATTAGTTTGAGGGAAAACGCACGTAACGTTATTGTTCTGTTGTTTTGGGACCCAGCAATAAAATATTATACTCATAAATGGCCGTTTCCTGAAATTGAATGTTTTTGAAATTTGAAATCTCGGGAACATCATTGGGGTAAGAATTTAATTTTATTTTTAAAGATGGAAATTGTTAGGATAGAACTGTAGGAATCATTTTTGAATTAATCGCTTCACTTTTTTAATATATGGATTAGTTTTTTACTTTCTCTTGACCCTTAGCAGAGAGAAAGAAAGTATTGTGATCTTAAAAAAAAAAGAATTACTTTGAAATTTTGATTGATGTCACGTTTCATGAACCTTTGAACCAGAACATTTTGTTTTCGTGATGTTGTCTGTCTGTCTGTCTAGGGACGAACCCGTTTTACCGATCAGGCTAAAACTTGGGATCTGGGGTTTTCATAAGGTTTCCCCAAAGTAATTTTTGGAATTATTTCCAACCCTAAAATTAAGGGTAGTTAGCTGAAGGGCAAAAAGAGATCAAATCGATTTTGATTAAATTTTTTGTGTACATGCATTGTTTGAAATTATAAACAAAATGGCAATTCTCATTTTACCAATGAAAACTACTTGTTTCTTAGAGGATACTTTACTTCTGTAGAAATGCCATATTTTGATCACATCCCCGCAACTATTTGTAGTGTTAAATAACTTATTATTGTAAAGTTGTAGTAATATTCAAAAGTAAGATCTTTTATTTGGAATAATTTTTGATGAAACCAATAGTTTCTTAGCTATAAGCATATAATAATAACTGTATGTAACTCTAACAAAGAAATTTATTGTTATGCTCTTTGGTGGACGGAGATATTCCTCTTTGCTCGACATTTCCGTATCAGTAGAGGACATTATTTCATTTACGCTCTTTGGTTAGAGTGCTTCTCCAACAATGTGCATTATTTAGTTTCACAAATCTTATGACTTTTTAGAAAATGTCTTTAATTTTTTTTAGACAAAGGTGAGAGAAAGCCTGTGTGTTTACTAAAAAATTAAATAGAAAATATTCCACAAAACTTTTTTGTAATTAAGTAATTGAACTATGTTTTGACATAAATTTAGGCTTATATACTAAACAGTACTAAATTAATAGACTTAATTTTTTTTCCTGGCAATGCTATATTTTTGGACTTGAAAATGTGAATTTAACTCGGTCAAAACGTTGTCCATTCACGTGACTTGACACTAGTTCAGTACCCACCTACATTGTTTTTATATCTAGATAATTTTAAAATCATTTATTAGACTAGATTCTATATTTATTTATTTAGCACCGCGTCTTACTACCCGTTCGGGTTATACGCTTAAGTACTAATTACGCTAATGGATTAGGAATTGGGAAGGTTGGATATAGAGGAAGTGAACCCGCATTTGCGTGGAGGGAGAGTGGAAAACCATTTAGGAAAAACCACCCCCAGTTCACCCGACCGAGATTCGAACCTCGATCTCCCCGTCCTCGGCGGTCGTAGATTCTATAATCATGGACATTAAAAGTAGTACAATTAAAGGAAATGGTTAAAACAAATTAATACGTTCCACCAAGGGTAGGAGGAAATAATTATAAAATAAATCAGTCCTCTGCAAACAGTCTCGTTCAAATAATGTTCTATAAATGGAGGTCCTATATATCGATCTTGGAACCGTTTCCGTGCTGCGACCTCTAGCAGCATCATTCATCAAACGCTTTCGTTGAAAGAGTTCAATATTTCCTCGCTAGGTAGCACGACTATGTTAGTTTTATTTTATCACCGCATCCGGGGAATACACATTTTATCTACACTAATGGAATAAGGTTAAGGAAATTGGAAATACTAGAATTTGTGTGTAAAAAAAGAGTAGTAAATCGTTTAGACAAAACCAACTTCAGTAGGTCAGGCCGCGATTCGAACAAGATGATTAGACGCGTATCAATATAAACTAATTATTGAAACGGATGGATTTCCGTGTTTGACTCGTGAACATGCAGGAATCTATCAAATAGCTCAGGATATTAATAACAATGTCTCATTTAGTTTAAATTATAAGATATTTAGTTCATCAGAATAAAATTGTGTATAGTATAGTGTTGTGTGTTAAATGTTGATAGTTAATTTCTTTATTGTTAGTGAATTTCTTCCTTGACGGTTACAGCCAATGACATTTTTATGTTATAGTAAACATTTCTCTGTGTCGTATATTAAATAAAGTCATTAATAATAATAATAATAATAATAATAATAATAATAATAATAATAATAATAATGTAATCACATGTGTTGTGTCCAACTCATTTACGGACTAAGTAGTGAGAACAATCATCAATATGGCTGTCAAAGTTTAGTTTAAATAATATATGAAGTTACAAAGACTCGCGCCATTTGACCGTAAACTATTTAAATTGAGGGTTAAAGTCCTATTCAAACTATGCAGCAGCAACGACAGATATTCATTCACTGGAGTGACTTCTTATTTATTTTGGCAAAAAAAAAAGTTTTTTTTTTCTAATTTAAAAAAAAATCGGAAAAATATGCTACATGACTAGCGCTTTTTTTTTCCATACCACCTTAGTTTCTGAATACAGAGTTAGGTGCTTGGGCATGTATGTCACCTCCCCCCTCCCCCCCGTCTCATACTAAGGCTGATACTCGTGAATATAAAACAAATATCTGTAGGAAAAGTTTGTAACAAACAGTACGAGTTAGGTTATTAAATCAGGAGGGAAAGTTGTTACTCCCAACTCTTTGGGAAGAAAAAAATAAAGGGGGTTAGGGGGGGGGGGGCGAATAAATCACTGGAGAAAAACTAAATCCACCCTTATAATAATTTTTAAAAAAGAGTTTCAAGCCACTGACCGAGAATATAATAATATGATATACTTTTTTTTTTTCCAGGTTTTATTCGAAAACTTTGTCAACCCGAATTTATTTGGAAAAGGTTCACGCGCTTTAGCAAAGTTTTTTTGTTGTGAACCAAGAAACGTCAGAGGATTGAATAAGTTTATTTTTGTTTTCGTTTGTTTGTTTGTTAAACAAAACACACATATCGGATTTAAACGTCAAGCTCGTATAGTCTGGCTTGGGGAGGTCTGTTCGAATCCAGTTGGGTGCACTGAGGGAACTAAATAGGGTAACCCCCCACGCAAATGCGGGCATATCTCCCTGACCACGGGTCAAACTGACCTGGACCATCGGTACCTGTTGGTGTGGGCCGCATGGTGATCATCAGACACTAGTTAGCGGGCATCGTTACTCTTTTGTTTTCACTGCTCGTCACGTGACCCTGAGAAAGGGGAGGTTGGGTCCAGCACGTGTTTTTAAACCCCCTGCAGTGTTTCAGTCTGGATATACAGGGTGTTCGGTAAAGAACTTAGCGGGAGTCTGCTAGAGATGTAAGACGGACAATTTCACATTTGGGAAAATATTCTACCTTTATTTTCTTACAAAAATAAATCCAACCATTCAAATGAGCTCCAATAAGACAATAACAGGGATAACAGTTCTCTCTTCTCACTCACGTGTTGACTACAGCGCTTGGTGGTTGAATGTGTTACTAACGTCGGGTCTGCCGCAGACCACACATCCCCTGTACCCTGGGATTCAATCAGCTGAAAGTTTTCCTCTCTTATTGCCATTAACATGGGGGCTACAGACAGGAAAAAACCTGGGAAAGTCAGGGAATTTTTGAATGACAGGGAAAACAGGGAAATGTCAGGGAATTTAACTAAAGATAATGAAAAGTCAGGGAATTAAAAAATATGTCTAAAAATCCCATTAATTTCACAAATAAACACTAAAACAAAAGTTAATACCTAAATAAAATAACATTTCAATTTTTAAAATAACTGATAAAACTGTTTATGTTTAGTAGATACAAACTTTTTTAATATGTGATCAATAATAAATAAATTAAGTCATCATCCACCATTAAAATTGGAAAAAAGTAGTCAGGGAAAATTGAAAAATGTTGGCTTGAAAACGTGTAAAAGTCAGGGAATTTTGTAAAATATGTTTTGTAGCCACCCTGCTGATTAATTACTTGTTTGAATTTTTATTTTCACTAAATCATCAATAAAATATCTAATTAAAATAATTTTAAGCAATGGATTAAGTATTTTCCCACCCCCAGCCCACAAAACACTATTTGGTGACTTTGTAATCGTCTTCCCCAACTCAGCCTCTTCACCCTGTTAGTAGGTCGCAAGCCGCCACTGCGGAGAATCTTCATTTCTAAGTAAGCAATGCGGGTATTAGTAGGTGTTGGAGGGGGAGATCCGAGGGAGGATACTGGTGGACTAAATAGAGGGACATCTGACCTTGAAAAGCAAGGAGACGGGAACAAGTTTCAATGTGCAAGTAAAAGTGGCCAGTAGCCAGGACCTCTCCAACCCGACCTTAGAGGGCGCGAGCTTGTCCTGCAGTCCAATTTCCATATGACGGGCCCTTATCTGACAGTTACTAGATCTACTTTCATGTATCCATACGTCAGATTGAACCAGACCTAGTATCGAGGTGCGGTTGTCTGTTTTACTATGTGCCAAAATAAATGGTACGAAGCACCCTAAACACTTTCTCGCTACTTTACCGACAAATGTAGAGATTTACTCAAAATTCGTCAGATGTGAGAAACTAAATAATATATCCGGTTACAGAAACATTGAGAAAAAACATTCTGGTGCCCCAAAGAGCATAACAACCAATTCCTTATATCCCGGTTAATCCTGCATCTGATTCCCGGTTAACCGCGATTGGGGACCTTAAGGGGCTTGGTATGCCGACAATTGTGGTCCTGGGAAAATATCAACTAAATAATTGATGTTGTTTCCAGGGTGAGCCCCCCTCCCCCGCAGCCCCCCTACAACTCGAGCCACAAGGCCATGAAACAGTTGACACACAAGTACCTCGACCAGCACGAGGAGTGGATCAACCCCAGGATATTCGCCAAGGTCAGTAGGTCCCTGGTGGCTTGTATGTTTCAAGGTCACACTCGAGGAGTGGATCAACCCCAGGATATTCACCAAGGTCAGTAGGTCCCTGTAGCTTTATGTTTCAAGGTCACCGAGGAGTGGATCACCCAGATATTCGCAGGTCAGTAGCCTGTGGCTTGTATGTTTCAAGGTCACACTCGAGGAGTGGATCAACCCCAGGATATTCGCCAAGGTCAGTAGGTCCCTGGTGGCTTGTATGTTTCAAGGTCACCACTCGAGGAGTGGATCAACCCCAGGATATTCGCCAAGGTCAGTAGGTCCCTGGTGGCTTGTATGTTTCAAGGTCACCACTCGAGGAGTGGATCAACCCCAGGATATTCGCCAAGGTCAGTAGGTCCCTGGTGGCTTGTATGTTTCAAGGTCACCACAGGGAGGTTCAGGAACACATAAAAAAACAACTAAAATAAATACTGGAAATATTTGTAAATCTGCGATATCTAAATCCAAGCTTAAATAGATTATTTTTGTGTTTATTAACAAATACAGCCTCTTCCTACAACCCCTAAAATATTGGTTGCTTAACGTTGGCTTATAAATGCTGTTTTTTTTATATAGGAAGCCCCTCTTTCGAACCCCGACATTGATTGAAATTCACTAATATTTGTTATTCTAGTAATATGTCTTGTTTGTTTTATTAATCAAAAAAGTTTTCTAAAAGTTATCAAAAGCTGCCGATAATACCTCCTTATTACCTTCTATTTACGTCATTAAAATTACTAATGTAAATGCAAGTTTAATCATCTGTTTTCCGCCATTATGGCAACATGCGTTTCCGGTTTTCAAATAACAGTTTCCTATGAAAATAGACTGTTCTAAACACCCCCCTACTATATCCGTCACCATCCGCCACTGGACAAGGGTCCACAGCCTCGTGCTAATTATAACTGTCAGTAAACAGTTATATCATCTTGTACATGTAATTAGTCAACTGCAATTAACTCAAATATAATATTTGTAGAGCTGTGGGTGGAGGGGTGAGTTGGTGGGGTGGGGTGGGGAACTCTGCACCCTTTTGGTGCTCTAACCGGGGATATGGGGAACAAATAATTGGGGCAATGAGACTCGTTAGATGAACAATTTTCTTAAAAAAGTTGTTAAATTTGAATAAATATGACCGCTATAATAAGCAATTTACCCAGGGAAATTAACACTGTAATGCCCCCTGTAAATAACATTGTAAGTTTTGTATTTTAAAAAAACTGTCAAAAGCTCAATGTTACAGATTTTTTTAAAATAAGAACTAATGTCATCAAAATAAATTAGATCAGTTTGAAAAAAAACGTATATTTAACTTTTTTTAGTTATAAAGAACAGAAATTATGTCAAAACTTTTAAAAAAAAGTTTTTCTCAAATATTCATAATAAGTTTATGAAGGCCGTGGGGGGGCTTAGCCCATGTAACCCTCCCCTTTAAATCCGAGCCCCGTCAATACGGGTTTTTTTGGTGATTTAATGTTTTTCTATAAATAAATATGATAATATCAGGTTATATATTTCTGTTACTGGATGTCCATAGTTGTCATACTGGTACCTGATGATGATTTCAACAGTCTGGGGAAGGGGGCGTGGGGACATATCGGACAATCTAAATAAAAACCTTCCTCTACCATAACGTAATTTAGTACATAGACGTGTAGCTCTAACGGGTAGTAAGACGCAGTGACGAAAACAACCGACAATCGTATCGTTGATGGGTTTGTCGTATTGTTCAGACGTCCTAACAGCTTGCAGCGACAATTGTATCGTTGTTAAGTTTGTCGTATTGTTCAGACGTCCTAACAGCTCGCAGCGACAATTCACTATCATCCCAAATGAAAATAGACAAACAAATTCTCTCGTTTCACTAAAGCAGGACAAAAGTTTACGACGTCAGAAACCAGAACCAGTTTCTTCTCCACTTTTCGAACGATGAGGCTGCCGATAGTTTTTTTTTTCAATTATATCGGCAGGGAAAAGTTGCACCTAATTAATATCGAGCCCCGTAATTACCTTGCTCTCATTAGCGGTTAACCGACCGTTTATGTAAATAGGTTTCATGTCGAGCGTTCTTAAAATAAAAAAATAAATAAATTATAAGTAATGGCATCGTCGCTTTGCTGATGGTTTTTTAACTCCTCCCAACTCAACTTTGCCGGAAAATATATTCATTCATTAAAGTTTTGATGACGGAAACTGTTCGTTTCTCTTACCATTATAATGTTTTAATTTAGGGGGGGAAGGGGGGTAATATTTCTCGGGAACACGGTTTCAACTAACGTGTTATCATTTTATATCCAGGGGTGTTGAACAAGGGTCAATCTCATGGAGACCAAATGAGGGTTGAACCAATAGCCACGTGGAATTTAAAAAAAAACTTAATAATGAGACAAGTTTTGGACGTAAATAGCAGTTACGACTTTTTTTAAAAATAAATACTGTTCCCACAGTAATTAATTGCGAATAATCACACTTATATAATAATAATAGTAATAATATCGTAGAAGGTAAGGCAAATGTCTTTTTGACAGATTAAACAGCCAGGCTATTATATTTGTTAGTTCCGGTTATAGCCGCATCTAAATATTATATTCTTTGAAATGAAAATTGACAGCTGGTCACGGGAATCTAACCCGGAACTTTTGGATTAGTACGCCAATGCTCTAACCACTGAGCTCTCTAGGAACCGTCGCGTACCCAGGGCCATTCTTCACTTATATTTTAAGACAGTC
Source organism: Timema podura (assembly GCA_033556935.1). NCBI lineage: Eukaryota > Metazoa > Arthropoda > Insecta > Phasmatodea > Timematidae > Timema > Timema podura. The sequence goes on along the minus strand of JAVRXN010000012.1, from coordinate 61,130,386 downwards.
TGTGATGGACGTGTGGAAATTGTCAGCTACATATGAGTGACTAATTAAGATCAGGAGCTATCAGATAACGCAGCCACGTCCTTCACAGAATCTACCTTTAAATATGAAGTATATACACCCCTTTGTCAACCTGGTGAAGCCTGTGTACCCCTTTGTTAGCATGGTGAAGACTATGTACCCCTTTGTCAACCTGGTGAAGACTATGTACCCCTTTGTCAACCTGGTGAAGCCTATGTACCCCTTTGTCAGCATGGTGAAGCCTGTGTACCCCTTTGTCAGCATGGTGAAGACTATGTACCCCTTTATCAACCTGGTGAAGACTATGCACCCCTTTGTTATCCTGGTGAAGACTATGTACCCCTTTGTCAACCTGGTGAAGACTATGTACCCCTTTGTCAACCTGGTGAAGCCTGTGTACCCCTTTGTTAGCATGGTGAAGACTATGTACCCCTTTGTCAACCTGGTGAAGACTATGTACCCCTTTGTCAACCTGGTGAAGCCTGTGTACCCCTTTGTTAGCATGGTGAAGACTATGTACCCCTTTGTCAACCTGGTGAAGACTATGTACCCCTTTGTCAACCTGGTGAAGCCTGTGTACCCCTTTGTTAGCATGGTGAAGACTATGTACCCCTTTGTCAACCTGGTGAAGACTTTGTACCCCTTTGTCAACCTGGTGAAGCCTGTGTACCCCTTTGTTAGCATGGTGAAGACTATGTACCCCTTTGTCAACCTGGTGAAGACTATGTACCACTTTGTCAACCTGGTGAAGCCTATGTACCCCTTTGTTATCCTGGTGAAGACTATGTACCCCTTTGTCAGCATGGTAAAGTTTATGTGGTACCCCTTCTCAGAATAAATTTTGTAAATGCCTAAAATGAAGGGTCAATACATGAGATTACAAAGGATACCAATTATATTGAAACCCAGTTAGCCCCATTCTAAATGAAACGAGGGCTGTGATACAGTAATAACAACACCCAGGTTATTAACGCTTGCTCTAAACTGTCTTGAAACAATTGGGAACTCCTTCTGGAGAACTTGGAAACCACAAGGAACTTATTAACCAGAAAATATGGTCCTCTTTTCCAACGTATCAGCGAGAATATGCGGCTGGTCCGACAGGTTGGTGGTAACCGCGGCGCCGCGACTGCAACCAGAGTGTTGTGTTGCTAGCCGTGGCTCGGAGCATATTTTTATTGCTCCTTATCTTTCATTAGTTGGCCATTAGTTCGAGACTGTTCTGTCGTAAAGAACTTTACAAGCCTCTCCGTGTCTTGGAGACGGGTCAGGGCGACTTTACGAGCCCTCGGGGAGAACAAACTCTTCCTCGACTCACGGACAGGAACATTTCCGCAGGAAGGGCCTTCGTCTGACACTAGAGCTGCTCTCACGTTTTTATGATCCGCTAAACGAGACAACCAGTGATATCTGTGAGATAGAGAAGTCTAGGGTGTCACTCTCACAATAGACTGGTTGACGGGGAGATAGAGAAGTCTAGGGTGTCACTCTCGCAATAGACTGGTTGACGGGGAGATAGAGAAGTCTAGGGTGACACTCACGCAATAGACTGGTTGACGGGGAGATAGAGAAGTCTAGGGTGACACTCTCGCAATAGACTGGTTGACGGGGAGATAGAGAAGTCTAGGGTGACACTCTCGCAATAGACTGGTTGACGGGGAGATAGAGAAGTCTAGGGTGTCACTCTCGCAATAGACTGGTTGACGGGGAGATAGATAAGTCTAGGGTGACACTCTCGCAATAGACTGGTTGACGGGGAGATAGAGAAGTCTAGGGTGTCACTCTCGCAATAGACTGGTTGACGGGGAGATAGAGAAGTCTAGGGTGACACTCTCGCAATAGACTGGTTGACGGGGAGATAGGGAAGTCTAGGGTGACATACTGGCTGACAGAGAGATCGGGGTTCGAATCCCGGCCGGGTATAGTGAAGCTGTACTCGCTACTAATAGGCTCCTCACGCCTCACTCCACTCTAGTCCCTCCTCATCCTTACCCTGTAAGCTCGGGACAGGACGGAGAGTAACACGCTATCTGTCTGTCTGTCTGTCTTAGCCAACAGCAGTCAGTTACTATGATGGGGTATAAAGGAGGAAGGTAGATTTTAGAAGAAATGTAGCCACATTTAACATGAACAAATACCTAGGAGAGGGATAGAAATGAAGTATGTAGGAAAAAGACCGCAAAGGAGGCCAAGAAAGAGATGGGAGGAGCAGATAACAGAAAGTGTTCAAGTGAGAGGAGAAGGATGGTTGTAGAAGAGAGAGAGATGGAGGCATTTTACTAAATTGACCTGGCCACAGGCTGGAAACAGTTGATGATGATGATGATGATGACTTTCCCCGCCTGCTTTCACACATTGTGAAGACTATTTCAATCCTCCAAGATTTGAACCGAGGTCTTTTAGAAACAGTTTCCTTGAGTGTCTTGTCTACCTTAACCGCGGTCCAAGGAAAGCGCTTCGAACCGCCCCTCTCCCCCCGACTCAGAGTTCAATTAGTGAAATCAATGTTTCCCCCTTTCCAAGTGAGGAGCCAATAAGCCAAGAAGTGTCCCCCCCCCTGCTATTTCTGACCATGGAACTATTAGCACCCTCTTAACTAAACATCGCACCCCTTACTTGTGAGGGGGGGAAGGGGGTTAGTTACCAAGATGACACCAGGGTTGAGGGGGATTGGGGGGGGGGGCTGATTTCTCAGCGTTTGTCTCCCACTCGTTGTCTTTAGATTGGGTGGTGGGGAGGGGGTGAAAGAACGCCGGGTTGCAGTCATCAGAGTTTACAAGGGGAAGGAAGGACGGACCTTCTTGATATCAATACTGTTTGGTTTGGAAAAGCGTACAGGAAAGCTATTAACACAGCTCCCACTCTCCCGCGTCTTTTTACCTGTCCGGAGCTGGGGCGAGGAGTTTTTAGAAAACGAGAGGAAATGTACCCACATCTGCGTGGAGGTAGAATCGAGAAACAATCCGGGATTTTTAACTCAGGCCTCCTAGTCAACGGCAAACCAGAGTAGTGGTTTTAGGGATTAAGAAGGTTGAATATAGAGAAAATGTACCGGCATTTGCGTGGAGGGAGGGAAAAACCACTCTCGGTACACCCGACCAGGATTGGCAGTCCAGTTTACTGCGAGAGAGACGTCTTAGACCGTTTGACCGTAGGTTAGGTTATGTTACGTGTACACTCTGTTTGCCTTGAAAGGTAACGACGAGTCCAGCCAATGGCGTGTCTGCACAGCGGGCTAAGGGTCCCGGCTTCCATTTCCAGAACTGCCGGAGAAAAAATGGTCAATGGGGTTCTCCCTTTCACAGGAGATGTGTTAACGGCGGGGGTTGGGTGTTGTGTCAATTATATAATTGAATAAGATTATAATAGTTGGGCTTATATATAATCAGTTGGTTTAGAAAGTGCTCGTTAAACACTTCAAAGAAACCAAAAAAGACTTGAGATCCGGGGCTATAAACCCTCTCTCTTCTTAACTAAACCCCCCCCCCCCCACCCTTATCACTATCCGTTTTTATCTCTCCCCCTTTATCTCTATTTATCTCCTTTCTCTCTCTTGCTAACCTGTTTACCGGACGGTTATTTCTAAGGGTTTGAACTGTAGTCTTCCGCCACAGGGCTATAACCCCCCCCCCTTCCCAATAGAAGGGGGAGGGGGTGTCGTTACCGAGACATTTCCTCGCTTACACCCGCTCGTAAAACAGTCGGAAGATGGAAATGCTGTGTATTGCGGAGGGTGGAACACAGCTCTGCAGGAGTAATTCTCTTGAAGAAATCTTGAAGAAAAAAATAAAATGTGTTGTAGAGAAAAGAATCGAGGTGATGTCCCGAGATTTGTGACTGTAGGGGTAAAATGTCCCATGTCCACATCTCCACATGTGCTTAGTTTTATCGGCATGCATGCTTACCTGACCGTATACAATACACTAGAGTCGCGACTATCCGGCCCGGATAATAAGGATTCTGAGTGTAAATGACGTTCAGTATGGGTTTGCCCCATGTGGCTACACCTCCCCTGACACAACTTCTGTTTCCAGCCAAATCAAAACAGTGCTGCTATCTACACCTTCCCTGACACAACCTCTGTTTCCAGCCACATAAAACAGTGCTGCTATCTACACCTCCCTTGACACAACCTCTGTTTCCAGCCAAATCAGAACAGTGCTGATATCTACACCTCCCTTGACACAGTTTCTGTTTCCAGCCAAATCAGAACAGTACTGCTATCTACACTTCCCCTGACACAGCTTCTGTTTCCAGCCACATGAAAGCAGTGCTGCTATCTACACCTCCCTTGACACAGTTTCTGTTTCCAGCCAAATCAAAACAGTACTGCTATCTATACCTCCCCTGACACAGCTTCTGTTTCCAGCCACATGAAAGCAGTGCTGCTATCTACACCAACCATTAGTACTGTATTGTACGCCAACAGCATGCATAGCAGTTATCTTGTTATGTTGAAAGTGTTATGTATCTTGCTAGTGTTGAAAGTGTTATGTATCTTGCTAGTGTTGAAAGTGTTATGTATCTTGCTAGTGTTGAAAGTGTTGTGTATCTTGCTAGTGTTGAAAATGTTATGTATCTTGTTAGTGTTGAAAGTGTTGTGTATCTTGTTAGTGTTGAAAGTGTTGTGTATCTTGTTATGTTGAAAGTGTTATGTATCTTGCTAGTGTTGAAAGTGTTGTGTATCTTGTTAGTGTTGAAAGTGTTGTGTCTGCTCCAGGTGAACTTGTCCCTCGTGGAGTCCCAGGAGTACAAGTGTCCCCAACCGCGGTCGGCAGCCACTACCGGGGAAGTACCGTGCCAGGCCGCATGGGGCGGCACCGTCGCTCGACAGCAGCACAAGCGCGGGAACCAGAGTTGGCAGTTCATCGCCTCGCGGCAGCCGTGCCGGAGTTAGGGACGATTGGCCGACATTGGAGACGAACTCGGACCTGCCTCTAGGAAGCTCTCTTATGAAGGTCAAGGTCATCACAGGGCAGGGAAGAGGTACACCTCTCAGCGCCCCCTGGACCTGGGACTATACTCTGAACAACAGTTCTCGTACAACGTGTCCGGACTACCAGGGTCCCCGGTTCAACCCTCGGCGGCGGCAGCTTTCTTCGCCAGGTCAGTCCGCAACCCGCGCCACTCATGCCCCCACTGTTCCCATTTGACAGATTCAGACGGGACTCGAAGCAGTGACCCTCCGAGGTAGCGTTTACACCCAAATTGTGAAAATAAAGAAAAGTAACCTCTTTCTTTTCTCCACCGCGTCTTACTACCCGTTCTGGTTGCATTAATGGGATAGGGATGAGGAAGGTGGAATTTAAGAGAAAATGTACCCGAATATGCACGGAGGTAGAAGGAGAAACCATTTAAGTAATCAATAACTACCCAGTCAGTGCAACTTACCGGGATTCGAACTCGATCTCCCAGTCACAAGGCAGTCCGGTATATTAGAACCAGAAGCTGGCGACATAGTTTCCAATGTAGCCACAGATGTGGCGAGTGGGAAGTGGAATTCACCACAGCTTGTAAAAAAATGGCTCAATCCAACATTTAAAACACTACTCAGCTACAACTGCCTCAGACGTAAGTTATGACAACTGTTCGAATTGAAAGTGTAAAACAATTTAATGTGAAATTCGACAATCCTTTTGTCTGACATGTTACAGAAACATTGTCTGAATATCTGAACTCAATGAACATGAGGAGAGCTTACAATGATAGGCAGGAAATATCAAGTTACAATCAGCACACGTTGTCAGTTTTACTGTGAGAGCTGGTAAACTAAAGTTACAATCAGCACACGTGTCAGTTTTACTGCTAGAGCTGGTAAACTAAAGTTACAATCAGCACACGTGTCAGTTTTACTGCGAGAGCTGGTAAACTAAAGTTACAATCAGCACACGTGTCAGTTTTACTGCAGAGCTGGTAAACTAAAGTTACAATCAGCACACGTGTCAGTTTTACTGCGAGAGCTGGTAAACTAAAGTTACAACCAGCACACGTGTCAGTTTTACTGCGAGAGCTGGTAAACTAAAGTTACAATCAGCACACGTGTCAGTTTTATTGCGAGAGCTGTAAACTAAAGTTCAATCGCACACGTGGCTATTTTACTGCGAGAGCTGGTAAACTAGTACAATCATCATACGTTGTTAAGTTTTATGCGAGAGCTGGTAAACTAAAGTTACAATCAGCACACGTGTCAGTTTTACTGCGAGAGCTGGTAAACTAAAGTTACAACCAGCACACGTGTCAGTTTTATTGCGAGAGCTGGTAAACTAAAGTTACAATCAGCACACGTGTCAGTTTTACTGCGAGAGCTGGTAAACTAAAGTTACAATCAGCACACGTGTCAGTTTTATTGCGAGAGCTGGTAAACTAAAGTTACAACCAGCACACGTGTCAGTTTTATTGCGAGAGCTGGTAAACTAAAGTTACAATCAGCACACGTGTCAGTTTTATTGCTAGATCTCAAGCCTCAAGTTCGCCCGCCACCTTGGACTACGTGACCACCGAAGCGGGTCGTATTCTATTATTATTTTATTTATTTGAAGTGTTTAACGTGCACTTTCTAAACAGACTGATTATATCAGCACATGATAATTTCTAGGAGCAAGCGCGAAATTCCCTACCAATTTTGCCAGGAAATATATTCTCACACAACTTCCAGGGTTATTTACACGCCACAATCAACACGGGACCGACGGCTTTACTTCTCCTCCGAAGGAAGTTGTGCTACGTATTGTTATTACTCAAGAAAATCAGTCGACCCCGGCTGGGTTTGAACCCACAACATAATAAGCTGGTAAATAACACCTGGAGTTAAAAACGTGTGAAATAAAACAGAAACGTTGTAGATGCAGACAGAAGGGCACAGCTTACATCTGTTAGGTTGTTACCCTCTGTCAAATGACCGGTCTCTTGGTCGAGTGATCAGTGTATTGGTCTCAGGTCCCGGGTTCGATTCTCGGTAATACCATAGGTATATTTTCTGATAGGGGGGGGAACTGTTGTCATCTCCTTGCGGGTACGACGTGTAGACAACCTCCAAGGGGCAGCGTTCCGTTCTCACAGACCGGCTAGAAGTCTACTTACAGGGGCGACTGAACTAGATAGTGTATCATAGTCAGATGTAACAGATGTAAATGCAACTCTCAACTTATGAACACGGTAGGCCCAGTAACTTGTACAGTTGTAACACACAAACAAACTATAATTCCCTAGACTTGTATTTGAACCTCTGGACTACTGATATTTGTGGTTCAAGAGTCGAACTCTGGCCTCAATGGAGGGTGGGAAAGGGTGGGGGGGTTGAAGCAGCCCCGCTAGTGTCTTAACTCCCCCCCCCCCCCTTTCCCGACCCTGCTACTTGTTATTCAGAGGAGTGCAGGGGAATATGAAGCTGTCAGGTTGGCGGTCCTGCAGGGGGGGACTCCCACGGCGCTAGGTAGGACACGTGCAGGGGTTAGTAAACCCTCCCTGGTCTGTACGCTGGAGGGTAGCTTAGAAGGAAATGCACCCGCGTTAGTCGAGAGAGGGGAAACATGTTCACCAGACATAACTGTACTAGATCAACTTTTACGTAACCCGCTTCGGTGGCCGAACGGTCTAAGGCGTCACTCTCGTGTCAGACTGGCCTGCTGATGACAGGGATATCGGGGTTCAGGTCTACTGAGGGTGGTTTTTCCTTAAATGCGGGTACACTTCTTCTAAAATGCTTCCTTCCTCATCCTTACCCCATTAGAGTATTATCATATATGTGTATAACTTGAACAGGTGGTAAGACGAGGTGTAAAAAGACTCTCGTGTATTCATACGTCAAGTCAAGTCATGTCACGTTTGATAGATATTATGAATAACTATAAAATAACAATAATAATATAGTAAAATGTTTATCATTGTTGACTGTAACAAAATATATTCTATGGAAATTGTACTGTACCAATTATTTTGAATGTTTCACCGGAAGAACTATTTAACTAGACTGGCGCACAATAAGCCACATCGTGTCCGACCGCTGGTAATTTACCCTCGATACGTCAGTGAATTTACCAGCAACCACTCTCCATGTCTTTTTTCCCTTCCAGGAGTTTACCAACTGTTTCTAAAGTTGTCGCTCCTGTAAGACAAGTCGGTCGTTAGGTTGTCCGCACTGCGTGATGCGTGACCCCGGGGGTAACAAATGGTCGGCAGGGAAGGTTCAATATTTAAAAAACCTTCTCCAGTGGCGCGGCGGGTGGGGACGATATGTATTAAGAACATGTTTACGATCCTGCGATTGGACTATTTTTTATTAAATCTTTTAAAATAGTTCTTTCAGTGGAATATTCCAGATAGTAATAACTTACATAGTAAGGTCAACATTTACAACATCTTACTATTTTATTAGAGCTACCGGTGGTTACACTGTATCCAATGGTCAGAGCTTCGAATCTCGCGCGAAGATCTTTCCTTGTTGTTTTGATCTATTTTTAGATTTGTTTGTAACAGGAGGTAACGTGATTTGTGTCCATGGCTCTGACATGGTCAGAATTTATTAAAAAAAAACTCCATTTGTACGTTGTGAAATATTGAACTTTTCAAGTTTAGGAGTTTTTTTCATGAATATGGCATCATGTTCCATAGCGTCCGAAAGCAAATTTCAGATATCTAGGACTTAATTTGTATGTTATGTTCGCCATATTGAATCCCCCATTTTGGATTTTTTGAGTTAAAGCGATTGGCCTTTTTCATTTGGCGTGTAAATGCAGAGCCATGGGAACAAACGGTTATCTTCAAGAATTGTTATTGTTTTGAAATGTTATTTTCGGAAACGGTTTGTTCAAGAATAGAAGCATGTTGATTAAGTTATTCTTTTTATATTAGACACCTTCTCTATAATTTTAACAATGATCAAATATCGATAAAATTGACATTTTTCAATAGAAAACTGCCGGCCTCATAACAAAAAATAAGAAAATGTAGCACCTAATAAACATCGATACATTATCTTAGATGAAGTGTTGAAAATATTGACTATAAAAATTTCACTCGTTCTCGAGAAACTGATATTTCCAAACGTATGATTTTTCCGCAAGACCTGTCCGGTATCTAGCGCCATCTACGGTTTCCGTGATCCATCTGTGCTTGTTTGCGCGGAAGGATACTTTGGTAGGTGTGAAGCCACGCCACGCCTTTCACCCTCCCGCCCACCATCCCACAAAATAGGTTTTAGACTTGCGCTCGACAGGGCAAGGGCCTTAAGGAGTTTTATCATGAATATGGAATGTTTCATAGCGTCGATACCAACCCGATTGCATCTCGCTCATCAGCCTCGGTGGCGTGGTTAGTTAATGCGCTAGGGTTCTTTCACATATCACAATCGACCGAGCTTTACTTCCCCTCAGAAAGAGGTTGTACTACTCTGTTTAAAACGTTTGAGTCAATAAATTCTTAAAATATATTGACCTTCCCAAATCCTTGATGTAATATAAACATTGTTGCAAATTAATATTATAGATATTACTTCAATTAGGAGAAAGAATATTTCAGATTTTGGAAAATATTTTAGAGCACACTTGAAAAGATCAGTAGAACCACCAATGCAAAACTAAATTTCCATCTACCTACTCCACCTTTAGATTATTTTAAAGTCAAGAAAACAATATAATAGTCGCTTACAAAGTAAATTTTCCGCCGGAAACAAAAGTTAGAGTAAGGTTAGTAAATAGTTTTTAAAAAACCCGCTAGTCGCTGTTTTATTATTTTAGCACACACTGTAAAGTACTAGAACTAGCGGGAAAAAAAAGGCAAAGTTGGCAACATTGATACCTCCCCTACAGCGCTAAGTGAGTGCAAACCGCAACACGACGGGCCGGGCGAGTATCAGTCGTGCCAACATGTACAAGGAATAAATCCCCAGGGCAACATTCATTCCGGAACCCTCAAAACAAGGCCGATACTTTCAATTTGGTCGGTTACGGAAGGGTGTGGGGGTCAGGGGTGGGTTGTATCAGGGGGAGGGGCAAGGGGCGTGCAGGGCAGACCAATAGTCAACAAATATAAGAAGGATCACCACCAAATGGAAATTACTTCTAATAAGTGTTGAATTTCGTGTTCCTGTTTTGAAAGCAATCTCTCCTCCACAACTGGCTTGCAAGGCCTATCGTAGTTTCACCAGAGCCCCGTCAGCCGTCACCTTTCCAGGATCCATGCAGGGCCTTCACAGCTACTGTATTGGTCATGGGACACACACAGTCCCCACTGTACTTCACAGCTACTGTAGGGTCATGGGGCAACACAGTCCCCACTGTACTTCACAGCTACTGTAGGGTCATGGGGCACACATAGTCCCCACTGTACTTCACAGCTACTGTAGGGTCATGGGCACACACAGTCCCCACTGTACTTCACAGCTACTGTAGGGTCATGGGGCACACATAGTCCCCACTGTACTTCACAGCTACTGTAGGGTCATGGGGCACACATAGTCCCCACTGTACTTCACAGCTACTGTAGGGTCATGGGACACACACAGTCCCCACTGTACTTCACAGCTACTGTAGGGTCATGGGACACACACACAGTCCCCACTGTACTTCACACCTGCAGGTACTCCCCCACTTCTTGCCGCTGCCCGTCTCCCTTGACATGGATGAGGGGTTGGAATTTTGGGAAATAAGAGAGAGATGAAGGTAAGAAGGAGTGACCTAGAGCCTGATTTGGAGCAGGGATGTACCGGACAAGTGCAAGAAGTGATCTGGAGCCTGATTTGGAGCAGGGATGTACCGGACAAGTGCAAGGAGTGACCTAGAGCCTGATTTGGAGCAGGGATGTACCGGACAAGTGCAAGGAGTGACCTGGAGCCTGATTTGGAGCAGGGATGTACCGGACAAGTGCAAGGAGTGACCTGGAGCCTGATTTGGAGCAGGGATGTACCGGACAAGTGCAAGGAGTGACCTAGAGCCTGATTTGGAGCAGGGATGTACCGGACAAGTGCAAGGAGTGACCTGGAGCCTGATTTGGAGCAGGGATGTACCGGACAATTGCAAGGAGTGATCTGGAGCCTGATTTGGAGCAGGGATGTACCGTACAAGTGCAAGGAGTGACCTGGAGCCTGATTTGGAGCAGGGATGTACCGGACAAGTGCAAGGAGTGACCTGGAGCCTGATTTGGAGCAGGGATGTACCGGACAAGTGCAAGGAGTGACCTGGAGCCTGATTTGGAGCAGGGATGTACCGGACAAGTGCAAGGAGTGACCTGGAGCCTGATTTGGAGCAGGGATGTACCGGACAAGTGCAAGGAGTGATCTGGAGCCTGATTTGGAGCAGGGATGTACCGGACAAGGCCGAGAAGTGATCTACAACGACTATTGCCGACCAGTATTGACACTCTTGGAATGACACGTCTTGAATGACACGCCCGGAATGACACGTCTTGAATGACACTCCCGGAACGACACGCCCGGAATGGCACGCCCGGCATCATGCCGAGAATGACCGTGCACGGGCTCCTTTAGACCGAAGGTAATTTATTTGTTCCTGTGGAGAAGCTCGCATTAAACTGAACACGTTGCTTGCCGTGTCACGTGATCTATAACGCGCGCACATAATAAATTCACCTACTTGTCGTAAAGCTAATGTACCTGAATGAATTAAATATCCCTCCGCCGTTTAGAAAAAACACAACAAAAACAGGGTCGTTAAGTTTATGACGCTAATAAAGGTGATGTAAACGCATGTCCAAGTGTTTAAAAAAACAAAACAAGGCTCGGCGGAGTGTTGGCTCCGCGGGGGACCCTCGTGTCAGGTTTGGGGCCGCTGACTCTTGATGTCTATTCCCACCGCCGCTGGCGCTAGCGTGCATGGATGCTATTAGCGTTATTAAGAGGGAAAAAAAAAAACATTGTTTCGCTGTAAAGTGAATGTTTTATTGCCATCGCGCGTTGCATGTGAACGTGATAAAATAATATTTAAAAAAAACTTGTTCTCTAAATTGAAAGAGTGGCACTTCCCCCCCCCCCCCGCCCCCAATCCACTGTTATATTTATGGTCTCAGCTGTGTACATGATCGTGCATGTAGTGTAGGGGCCTACTTAGAACCAAGTCTTTGGAAAGATTTTGGTCAAAATTCTGGCCGATTCAAATGTTAAAGTCTTTGAAATGGTCAAAATTAGGTAAAGTGCTGGTTGTTCTGTGCCCGTTGTGGTCCCAAGTGCTAGCAGCCCTTCCCACGTCTGAAAATAATATACTATATTATAAATATAGAAAGATTATGATTAATATTCTCCCCAAATTTGGCCAGCTTCGCTTAAAATGATTATTTATAACACGGTTTATTTGCCTCAATATTGGGTGCCTTCATGTTTTATTAAATCTATGAGGGGGTTGGTGTGTGTGTGGGGGGGGGGAGGGGGGCTTGTGGCACCCCTTACAACGTCAATATATCATCTCAACACATAATTGTCGTGTTGTTCTTATAAAGATGGCTCCGACCGATAACAATGGTCTGAACACTATGTGTGATGTTCAATATTGACTCGTAGTAGAATATACACGATCTTTATGGTCCCCTGATACATGAGGTCATTTCAATACTGACGGAGCAAGATATGTTGAGCACTGTGATGTTCAATATTGACTCGTAGTAGAATATACACGATCTTTATGGTCCCCTGATACATGTGGTCATTTCACTACTGACGGAGCAAGATATGTTGAGCACTGTGATGTTCAATATTGACTCGTAGTAGAATATACACGATCTTTATGGTCCCCTGATACATGAGGTCATTTCAATACTGACGGAGCAAGATATGTTGAGCCTGTGATGTTCAATATTGACTCGTAGTAGAATATACACGATCTTTATGGTCCCCTGATACATGAGGTCATTTCAATACTGACGGAGCAAGATATGTTGAGCACTGTGATGTTCAATATTGACTCGTAGTAGAATATACACGATCTTTATGGTCCCCTGATACATGTGGTCATTTCACTACTGACGGAGCAAGATATGTTGAGCACTGTGATGTTCAATATTGACTCGTAGTAGAATATACACGATCTTTATGGTCCCCTGATACATGAGGTCATTTCAATACTGACGGAGCAAGATATGTTGAGCACTGTGATGTTCAATATTGACTCGTAGTAGAATATACACGATCTTTATGGTCCCCTGATACATGAGGTCATTTCAATACTGACGGAGCAAGATATGTTGAGCACTGTGATGTTCAATATTGACTCGTAGTAGAATATACACGATCTTTATGGTCCCCTGATACATGTGGTCATTTCACTACTGACGGAGCAAGATATGTTGAGCACTGTGATGTTCAATATTGACTCGTAGTAGAATATACACGATCTTTATGGTCCCCTGATACATGAGGTCATTTCAATACTGACGGAGCAAGATATGTTGAGCCCTGTGATGTTCAATATTGACTCGTAGTAGAATATACACGATCTTTATGGTTCCCTGATACATGTGGTCATTTCAATACTGACGGAGCAAGATATGTTGAGCACTGTGATGTTCAATATTGACTCGTAGTAGAATATACACGATCTTTATGGTCCCCTGATACATGAGGTCGTTTCAATACTGACGGAGCAAGATATGTTGAGCCCTGTGATGTTCAATATTGACTCGTAGTAGAATATACACGATCTTTATGGTCCCCTGATACATGAGGTCGTTTCAATACTGACGGAGCAAGATATGTTGAGCCCTGTGACGTTTAGTATTAATTATGGTGGTGATATAAACTCACCTTACTATGATAAAGCTATTAGTCTAATCACTACTGCTTGAAGTAATACTGACACCGCAGGATATACTTGGAACTTAATGTTGTTTGAACTTGTTACATTACAATTAAAATTCATCCTTCTCATTTTATTCTTTTTAAGGTCTCTGATATTCATCGTTATTAGAGACACTTTAATTTATTCACACGTCAAATTGATTGCAGTTGAGCTGTCGTTTTTGATGTATATTTTCAAGACTAGTATATCTTTATTTTAATAATGATATAACTACAGCGTTTCAAATCTATCTAATTTTTTTTATTTTTCTCTCGCAATTACAGTTTAAAATGGGATGTAGGGGACGCGAGAAAAGGTGAGTATTTTCGCAATTATCATGGTAAACAAATTTCTAGCCAAACCAAATAAAATATTGCTCCAGCAGAAATATAAGAGTTTAATTTTCTTCACATGGTGATATCAACAGTTGTTGAATATCGGTCATGAGCATATTAGCATTTGATGAGAAACTTTTTAAATGAAGATAAAGTTGTCATTAAATTCCAGGACATCTTTGACAGATATTCAACAACTGTTGAGGTTACCATGTGGAGAAAATTATACTTAACCTAACTACTGGAGAAATATTTGATTTATTCTGACAAAAAAATTTTTTGTTATAAAAACTTTTAAAAGTATTGCCCTTAACTCGCAATTCCTTCTATTGTTTGTGGTTAAAGCCCGTTTTCCCTCCTGGCGTGAATGCTGTGCGGGCTGCATAGCCACGTAGGCGCGTGGAGTAGAGCGGTTGGAGGTCCGCCTATCGAAACTTTACCGAGTCGTTCTCAATATTTAGTGGACAATTTTAAAAGTTCTGACGATTATTTGCTTCTTAATCTCCTACTCCTTTCCCAGACAACCCCCACCACAATCTGCCCGAGCAACACCACTGTTTGAAGTCAGGGCCGCCACACACACGCACATAAACTAATATAAATACTGGAATGTTTGGGAATTCCGGACATAAAAGGTTTCCTTACTAAATAAGCGCATTAGCTTCGTAATTTATTTTTAAAACCGTGTCTTAGTATCCGTCCAGGCTATACGTTGATTGCACTAATGTATTAAGGAGGAGGACGGTTTAATTTAGAGGAAGTTCACCCGCATCTGCGTGGAGGTAGGGTGGAAAAACCATTTAAGGAAAACCTCCCTCAGTACACCCGACTGGGATTGAACCCCGATCTCCCCATCATTAACAATATGGTCTATTGAGAGAGTGACGCCTTAGACCATGCGGCCACCGAAGTGGGTTGGAATTTGATAATATACTTAATGGTTTTATGCGTCCACTCCTGGAACCGAACCAATTTACCGCGACCTCTTTATTTCAGTGCTTATTTTTTTCATCCAAAGTACTCAGATCTAAAGGCCGGTCCATACAGAATGCTAAGCCAAGCTATGCCTTGCTACGCCGCGCCATGGTTTGTTTTTTTTCCGATTGCTGGCCGGGCAATTTTTCCATCTCGCAACTTGGGCTCCGTGTTGAACAGACGCAGTGCTGGTTTGGTGGAAATAACTAAAGAAGTGTTGAAGTTTTGTTTTCAGTTTGTTTAGCGTGTGTTTAATTAATGTCCTATTTAGATTTTATATTTATAAATGTTTTTATATTAAAATGGAAGCGTTAATTGAACAAGTCAAACCTCCACTTCCTAAATCTTCATCTTCCAAAACAGCTGCTAACAACAGTATCTTTTCTTCCTCAGTGCTATAACCTGAGCTCAAACAAGACATTTTGGAGAACGCCATCTTAACTAAACTTCACTGGAGTCACCAGAGAGAAACAACATGAATTCAAGAGTGAAAAGAGGGACCATGGCTTAGCTTAGCTTATCATTCTTTGTGTACCGACCCTAATCCGTGAAAACTAATGTAATAACTTGACTTGAACTTGTCCTACTCCAAGATAGTCGGTACGAGAACAGTCTCGCTCGTAGTTCTCTTGCCCTCCGCTAGGTTTCGTCAGCGTAAAGTTTCGAGCAGAAGCGCTCATCATCCTTTGCACCGGTTGTGTCACGCCACTACTTTTTTTTTATATCTCAGATGCGAGAGTTTTATGTTAAAAAAAATAAATCCATCCAGCGTAGGTCACCGATATTGTTTGACGGATTTTCTCCTCCACGCCATAAACCATAGCCTTAAAGGATTTAAAACAATTTAAAATATATCCAAGCAACGGGAGTGACCTTGGGAAAACTAGCTTAGTATAATCTGTATTAAGGTGCGGAAGAAGGGACAGTTTTTATAGCATTACATTTTGTTTGGCCAAAATAAATCAAATAGGTCTCCAGTATCAACATAGAGTTTAGTTTTCTGCACATGCTAATATCAACAGATCTTGAATATATGTCAAGGGTGTCCTGGAATCTTGTCAAAACTTTTTAAATAAAGAGAGTATTTCTTACGGTTTTTACAACTAGATCGTTTGTTTCCGACCTTTTCCAGGGTTCGACCCCAATTTCTGTCTCTGAGGGCATCGCGACCCCATCCACCCGTCCGGGATATGCGCATTTAATTACAGTTGGTAGGTAGGTACAATTTAGAGGTAATGTGTCTTCATTTGCGGGGAGGGAGAAGAGGTAAAGTGTCAAAGAAAAATCACCTCCGGTTCCCGTGGTCGGAGTTTGAATCCTGATTACATCAGCGACAGACCAAACGAGCCCACGTGCTTGATTTAATTACTATAAGTTGCGTATATTATTACTATTATTATTATTACTATACGAATGTGACTAGGATGTCTCCAACAAGTGTTTTGAAGGTTATGGTAACAGCGCTATGGTCACGATAAATATTCAACAACTGTTTTTTTTAATTTGAGGTATTTAAGGTACACTTTCTGAACCTACTGATTGTATCAGTACACAACTTAAAAACTAGCTTAAATATAGAACAGACACAATATCCAGCCCCCCGGCCTTTAATTCATCAATCACGGTCAAAGGGAAACCCACATTTCTCCAATGATTCGGTCATGACGGGAATCGAACCCTGGACCTTTAGTTCTCCAACAACTGTGCGTGAAAAATTAAACCAAAGTATCCAGTGAAACAATGTTTTATATTATTTTATCAGCTTCGGTGGTTGAACGGTCTGAGGCGTCAGTCTCGTGTTAGACTGGCCTGGTGATGAAAGGGAGATTGAGGTTCGAATACCGGTCGGGTCTATTGAGGGTGGTTTTTACTAAAATTGTTTCCTACTCCCTGCAAATGTGGGTGTATTACCTCTAAAATGCTTCTTTCTTCATCCCCAACTCATTAGAGTAATTATCATATATATGTGTATAACCTGAACAGGTAGTAAGATGCGGTGATAAAAATTAAATAATTATTTTGACCAAAATGGTATAAAAACTGTAAATATACCCATCTAACCCGCGTTCCCGCCTCGAAGTGAATATTATCCACGTATCTCGTTGGTGACTCAGCCCCCCGACTCCCCCCTTTTTTCACTCCGGAGTTTTTTTTGTTCTATCTCCTCTTCAAGAAAATGTGAATTTAAACTGAAGGCCTGATCCCTTCACAGGAGTATGCTCTCTTCCACCCCCCCTTTCATCCCTTAACCCCCTCAACTCAAATCTCGTTGCTTGACCCGCGAGCCCTTACAACTCCCCCCCCCCTCCCCCAGCGGGCTAGAGCAGCCTTATCACTCACGGTCGCCGTATATCCCCCTCTCTCTTGTACCCTGTACACGCCACTGGACCTGGCTTAGCAACTACACCGCCGGTAAGAAGCTCTGATTGGAGGCTGAGTCTGTTTACTGACCACACCAATCAGAGGAGAGCGTCAGGTAAGGTTAGAGATGGGAGATCCAGCCAGCTGTTTTACTGGAACGAATGCGATAAAGATGTCCCAAGTCTTACAGTTTCCACTTGAGCTGCATCTGTCCAACAATAACAGTGATTACTGAGATTAGAGTTCTCTTCTCACAATCACGTGTAGACTACAGCGCTTGGTGGTTGAATGTGTCACTAACGTCAGGTCTGCCGTAGACAAAATATGTTAATACTTCGTTATTATAATCAAAACCTTAGTGAATACATTCCATTCACCTGGATTAATTGTTCGTCCATTGTAAAGGTGTAACATTGTCCCCTTATAGTACAGGTATAACAGTGTCCCCCTCATAGTACAGGTATAACATTGTCCCCTCATAGTACAGGTATAACATTGTCCACCTCATAGTACAGGTATAACATTGTCCACCTCATAGTACAGGTATAACATTGTCCACCTCATAGTACAGGTATAACATTGTCCCCTCATAGTACAGGTATAACAGTGTCCCCCTCATAGTACAGGTATAACAGTGTCCCCCTCATAGTACAGGTATAACATTGTCCCCTCATAGTACAGGTATAACATTGTCCACCCTCATAGTACAGGTATAACATGTCCCCTCATAGTACAGGTATAACAGTGTCCCCCTCATAGTACAGGTATAACAGTGTCCCCCTCATAGTACAGGTATAACATGCCCCTCATAGTACAGGCGTAACCTTGTTGTATCGAGTGTATGTATATTTGCATACAGACAGGGGAAAGACGAGGAGGGAGAAAGGAGAGATGTGGACCGCAGCATCCATTGTCCAGTCTCCTCAGAGAACAGACACAATCTTGTCGCTACTACATCTGACACCCGAGACAGGGATAACTCATCCTAAACATTTCCTTGGTTCCTGTTTACCAGCCCAAGTACCTCTTGGAGCCTTGCACTGTTTTATTACACGTGGACAGAGGTGGAACTATCCGGGCTAGTGCAGTAGTTCCCTGCTAGAGTAGAGTGGAACTACCCGGGCTAGTGCAGTAGCTCCCTGCTCGAGTAGAGTGGAACTACCAGGGCTAGTGCAGTAGCTCCCTGCTCGAGTAGAGTGGAACTACCCGGGCTAGTGCAGTAGTTCCCTGCTCGAGTAGAGATAGAACTATCCGGGCTAGTGCAGTAGCTCCCTGCTCGAGTAGAGTGGAACTACCCGGGCTAGTGCAGTAGTTCCCTGCTAGAGTAGAGTGGAACTACCCGGGCTAGTGCAGTAGTTCCCTGCTAGAGTAGAGTGGAACTACCCGGGCTAGTGCAGTAGCTCCCTGCTCGAGTAGAGTGGAACTACCCGGGCTAGTGCAGTAGCTCCCTGCTCGAGTAGAGATAGAACTACCCGGGCTAGTGCAGTAGCTCCCTGCTCGAGTAGAGTGGAACTACCCGGGCTAGTGCAGTAGCTCACTGCTCGAGTAGAGATAGAACTACCCGGGTTAGTGCAGTAGCTCCCTGCTCGAGTAGAGTGGAACTATCCGGGCTAGTGCAGTAGTTACCTACTCGAGTAGAGATAGAACTACCCGGGCTAGTGCAGTAGCTCCCTGCTCGAGTAGAGTGGAACTACCCGGGCTAGTGCAGTAGCTCCCTGCTCGAGTAGAGTGGAACTACCAGGGCTAGCGCAGTAGCTCCCTGCTCGAGTAGAGATAGAACTACCCGGGTTAGTGCAGTAGCTCCCTGCACGAGTAGAGTGGAACTACCCGGGCTAGTGCAGTAGCTCCCTGCTCGAGTAGAGTGGAACTACCCGGGCTAGTGCAGTAGCTCCCTGCTCGAGTAGACTCACCCCTCTGCCCTCTTAGTACGAACCGCTCAACCCCTGTACATCTTCCATTTGACCACACTCAGACCAGAATCCACCCTACAAGTAACAGGATTACAATACCCTGACGGTCATGTTCTCCTGGTCAAATAGGGCGTGTATTGCGAGGGTGGTGAGCATGTGATATAGTCACTGTACTGACTGGTGAGTACTGAGAGACTGGGAGCATGTGATATAGCTCACTGTACTGACTGGTGAGTACTGAGATACTGGAGCGTGTGATATAGCACTGTACTGACTGGTGTCAGACTGTAGCATGTGAATATCCACTGGTCTGACGGTGCAGTATAGATCCTGCGGCGAGATGTGAATAGTCACGGGACTGAGTAGACTAGAGACTGTGACTGTGTAAGACCACTGTACTCTGTAGTAACTCAAACTCCTGACATGTATACCACTTTGACTACAGTCTACGAGACTGAGCATGTATAGTCCTGACCCTATGGTGAAGTACAGAGAGACTTACTTATATATCACTTACTGACTGGTCGAGTTCTGAAACCTGAGCATGTTATATAGTCTGTACGTGTATGCGAGAGGTGGTGAGCGTGTGATATAGTCACTGTACTGACTGGTGAGTACTGAGAGACTGGGAGCATGTGATATAGCACTGTACTGACTGGTGAGTACTGAGAGACTGGGGAGCATGTGATATAGCCACTGTACTGACTGGTCTCGGACTATTATCAAATTTTAATTAAAAAAAACTCCGTGGCTTTCAGCGCGTGGCGAGCTATACCGATCGAGCGGCCGCCGTCTGTTGGCAAAGATAGTTGCCGAACCCGGGAACTCTAACCACTAGACTACAGAGGACGATCTTTTAATTTCAATATTCAAGTAAACTAAAATAGTAACCATCCCTTTAAGTTTAAACTCTCATTACTCCTTGATCATAAAGCTTTGACACAGTTTGACCGCTAAAATGAGTCATTTATTAAGAGCGCCCCCCCCTCCCTACGACCCTTATTGGTTGTTTCATAGTTCAGAGCCAATCTCTTTATTATTTAATTATTATTATTATTTAGTCGAGACTCTACGTCACAAATTATAACCATTCTACAATCATGATTTTTAAAGTACCCAGTCTTACTACCCGTTCGGGTTATACGCTATCTACTATTAATTAATGGTTTGAGTATTAGAAGGTTTATTTAGATGAAATGTATCCGCATTTTCGTGGAGAGAGAGAGTGTGTAAAGCCATCTTAGAAAACCACCCGACCGAGATTCGAACCTCGATCTCCCAGCTATCAGCAGTCTAGTCCACTACGAGAGTAGCGCGTTAGACCATGCGGCCACCGAAGCTGTTTTTTTCTACCCCTCCACTCACGAAAATGGGTTCGTATTATTTAAAGGCTGGGTTGGTTCAACCCTCTGTACTCCAAAGTAAGTTAAAAAGGTAAGTTACAAAACAATCTCTCTTCATCTTGGAGATGGTCTTGAAGTAGCACAAAAAAACAAGTATTTTTATGAATGGAAACTTGTGTTAACCTAAACCAACTTCTGAGTGCTATAAACTTTATGGAAGGGTTATTTTTAAAATAAAGGAACAAAATGCAACCCGAAACGCGAGCTGTGGAAACAGTTGGGAAGGTTTTTCTACGGTCGGTTTACTGCATGTGGGGGGGTTGACGGGGAGGAGCGTTTTATTAAGATAGAGGATAGGGGGGGGGGGAATATCGCGCGGAGGTTGTTTTATGAGCGTGTTTTTTTCGAGAGTGTCGACTAGTATTACTTTTACTCTCGACTATCTGTGCCATAATATCCGTCAGGGCTATCTACATATATAAGATAGTAAATATAGGATGAGGAAGGAAGCATCTCAGAAGAAAGTGTACACGAGTTCGCGTGGGTGGAGAGTGGGTGAACCGGTTTTAAAGAGGGAGTAATAAAACGCCTCAGAACATCCAACCGGGATACGAGACCCGACCTCTTCTTCAGTGTAAACCCCAGATAAGACGATATTGACGCCTCTATCCACTTTACCACTGATGCGGGTGTATATCATTATTGCTGTGACATTGTTTAGCGGACCGAGTTGAAATACAATGAAGGGTACGAGGGAAAAAAGGGTGACACGTTGTCCAGGCCTTCTAAAACCCCACAAGGACAGAAGTAAATACTTTATTAATTAATTTAAATATGACAGAAACATCTTTTAACCATCATTTAAAGGGTATCAGAAAGGTCTCATGATTCTATAATAGATGGCAGCACAAGATCAATTTGCATTAAAATTGGAATTTCCCCTCCCCCCCCCCCTATTTCCCCTGTAATCTTCGTAAAAATATAACTTTTTTTAATCCCTGCGTCTTACTACCTGTTCAGGTTATAAGTTTGTGTACTAATTACGTGAATAAGGAAGGTTGAATTTAAAGGTAGTGTACCTGCATTTACTTAGAAAGAGAGTGGGAAACTATTTAGGAAAAAACCAGCCTCACTACGCACCCAATAGGGGTCGAACCCCGATCTCCCCTTCCTCGGCATCGCGAGCTTTGTGTCTTAGACCATGAGGCCACCGAAGCTGGTATCACAGAACTAATAGCTGACTAATAATTTTATTTATTTAAAAATAATAAACTCTTGTGGTTCTTGAGATAAATACTTACGAATGAGAAAGTAACAACAGTAACAACAGTAACAACAGTAACAAGGTTCTATCAATTTTTTAATCTCTTCCTCTCAAACTGTGTTGATAAAACTCCATGTGTTGGACGAACAGTAAAAATCCCGCTAATAATAATATAATTAACATAGTGAGCCGAGTATAAGTAAAGACCCGCCTCGGTGGCATAGTTGGCTAACGCGCTAGTTTCGTGTTGAGCTCGACTGCCGAGGACGGGGAGATCAAGGTTCGAATCTCGGTCGGGTGAACTGGGGGTGGTTTTTCCTAAATGGTTTTTCACTCTCCCTCTACGCAAATGCGGGTTCACTTCCTATAAATTCAAACCTTCCCAATTCCTAATCCATTAGTGTAATTAGTACTTAAGTGTATAACCCGAACGGGTAGTAAGACGCGGTGCTAAATAATAATAATAATAATAATAATAATAAACAACAATATAAGGAAAGTTTGCTCTAGAAGCTGCCAGGAGCACTCGAACGTGGTCTTTTCTTTCCCGGAAACTTTCCCGTGACTTTCTCTCCCGGAAAAAAAAAAGAAAAACTTGCCAAAGTTTGGCAGCTCGTTATTTTCAGAAGTTTTAACCTTTTAACGAGCTGTGATTGCTAGTCCGTAACGAGTTTAATTACATCGGTAATAATTTCACAAACCTAATTAGGCTGAAACCGACGTTTAAAATTGTGACATATTTAATAAAAATGTGACCATAGCCGTTCATCGAATCGTCATGCTAAAGGGCTTTAAGTCTGATTTCTTATACTTAGTTCTGTGAACAGTAGACCTCCCTCCATGTTACTATTATTACTACAGTCTTACTAGTAGTTCTGTGAACAGTAGACCTCCCTCCATGTTATTATCGTTATTACAGTCTTACTAGTAGTTCTGTGAACAGTAGACCTCCCTCCATGTTATTATCGTTACTACAGTCTTACTAGTAGTTCTGTGAACAGTAGACCTCCCTCCATGTTACTATTATTACTACAGTCTTACTAGTAGTTCTGTGAACAGTAGACCTCCCTCCATGTTACTATCGTTACTACAGTCTTACTAGTAGTTCTGTGAACAGTAAACCTCCCTCCATGTTATTATCGTTACTATAGTCTTACTAGTAGTTCTGTGAACAGTAGACCTCGCTCCATGTTATTATCGTTACTACAGTCTTACTAGTAGTTCTGTGAACAGTAAACCTCCCTCCATGTTACTATTATTACTACAGTCTTACTAGTAGTTCTGTGAACAGTAGACCTCCCTCCATGTTACTATCGTTACTACAGTCTTACTAGTAGTTCTGTGAACAGTAAACCTCCCTCCATGTTACTATCGTTACTACAGTCTTACTAGTAGTTCTGTGAACAGTAAACCTCCCTCCATGTTACTATCGTTACTACAGTCTTACTAGTAGTTCTGTGAACAGTAAACCTCCCTCCATGTTACTATCGTTACTACAGTCTTACTAGTAGTTCTGAGAACAGTAGACCTCCCTCCATGTTATTATCGTTACTACAGTCTTACTAGTAGTTCTGTGAACAGTAGACCTCCCTCCATGTTATTATCGTTACTACAGTCTTACTAGTAGTTCTGAGAACAGTAAACCTCCCTCCATGTTACTATCGTTACTACAGTCTTACTAGTAGTTCTGTGAACAGTAAACCTCCCTCCATGTTACTATCGTTACTACAGTCTTACTAGTAGTTCTGTGAACAGTAGACCTCCCTCCATGTTACTATCGTTACTACAGTCTTACTAGTAGTTCTGTGAACAGTAAACCTCCCTCCATGTTATTATCGTTACTACAGTCCTACTAGTAGTTCTGTGAACAGTAAACCTCCCTCCATGTTACTATCGTTACTACAGTCCTACTAGTAGTTCTGTGAACAGTAGACCTCGCTCCATGTTATTATCGTTACTACAGTCTTATTAGTAGTTCTGTGAACAATTATATTCATAGAGAACCGCCGTTGTCTCCGTGTTTTAAGGCGTCAGTCTCACAATACATATCGAAATTAATGTATATAAATATATATATATATATATATATACACGTCGTTTGGCCTAAAAATTGTCACTGCTAAATTTCGTTTAAGTTGGTCCACGCATTTGGCAGTAATAGCGGGAAAAAAACAGCCAACTAGACAAAATGCCAAACGGCCGAGTTAAAGCAGGGCCTCACTTTTCTTGTTCAACTATGGCCTTGTCTTATAAACTATTCCATAGTGGAACCAAGCAAGGTAAGTTTTTATTCAATTAATTCCAGATCTGCAGAGCAATAAATAAGAAAATGCAAGGGATAAGAGACTTTTTGCTTTTTATCGAGCTCCAAACTATAAACTTCTGTTTATACCTCAAGGTATGTAATTGAATGGCATTATTAACTACACAATTTTATATAATTGTAATTTTCTCTCTATCTCTCTCTCAAATAAATGAGACATTCCTGACATTTTTCACACTCAAAAACAACAATATTAAACACAATTTTATCTCAATTTCTTCCGGGCGTTCCATATAAAACCAAACAATGTTGGAAGTCAGCGAGTGATCGTGTTTTTTTTATATACAAAAAAAATTCTTTCCACATTTCTCTAAAGAATTTTTCATCATTTTTATACGTTTAATTCCGACGTCAAAATCTAAAATTAAATTTCCATTGAGGCAGTAATTAAAACATAAAACGTGTTTACAGTAACCTCAAGCTAATGAATTATCCATCTGCATATTTTTATGAGTTTGTTTTGAACATAGAACGAATTGGGATGGTGGAACAAAATATCGTGTTTTTTTTGGGGGGGGGAGGGATGAAAAAATTTGATTAATTGCCATCCTGAATATGTATTTTATGTTTTAGATAATTAATTGCTACGCTTTATGCTACCTTATACATCTTACCACTGAGCTATCCAGGATTTGGAATCGGTGTGTAAATACTCACTTTTTTTTCCATCAAACTCTCAAAATGTACGGGTTTCACTATTACCTTATAAAATATTCACCCTCACTCTCTCGAACAAGGATAGTGAAAACTTCTGGTTGACCTCGGTGGTCTTGGGGTATAAGGTGTTCTTCTCAGGACCCGATGTTCGTGGCTTCAAACCCACCAGAGGTCGACAGATTTATCTTGAGCTATAAAAAAATTCGTTGCACAACTTTCTTCGGAGGGGAAGTAAAGCCGCGTTGGTCCCCACGTCCATTGTGACGTGTAAAAAAAAAACCTGTAAAGTATGTGGAAATACCTTTTTCCGGCAAATTTGGTAAGCCCTTTCGCGCTTGCTCATAGAAATTCTCGTGTGCTGATACAATCATTCGGTTCAGAAGTGCAAGGTAAATAACCCAAATAAATATTTAACTTCTGGACGGGGAGAGTGGGGGAAGAGCAATGTTGGTCGCTTAGTATCCACACGCGCACACGCACACACACACACACACACACACACACGCACACACACGCGCACACACCACACACACCAAGATAATTTGAAAGGCCTGGCTTTAAAGGATCCCCTCATCTAGTTTTGCTTTGTGTTTTAAACCCTGTATTTTATCCCAGTGAACGCAGGAGACGGAGATAGCCTGTTGTAATAGTATTTAGATGCTCGCAAAGAGAAATTGGGTCAGACTGAATTCTGTTTGGTCAAACCCCCCTCCCCTGAGGTACGTACGGGGGGTTGACAATCAAAATCAGAAGGGTGCTGTGTTTTCCACCGTCACAAAGTTACTCTTTTATTCCGCTCTCATCAATCAAAGTAATTCAATAAATAACTAAATTAAATTAATAAAGGTGAACACATGGGGTTGGATATCTAGCTACAGTTCAACCTTATCTGATAACTATAAAACTACTAGATCTACGTTCATGTGTTCATACGTCAGGTCATGTGACTTAGCAGTTGTCAATTTTGATAGATATTATCAATACTTATAAAATAAC
Source organism: Timema podura (assembly GCA_033556935.1). Lineage (NCBI taxonomy): Eukaryota > Metazoa > Arthropoda > Insecta > Phasmatodea > Timematidae > Timema > Timema podura. The sequence goes on along the minus strand of JAVRXN010000012.1, from coordinate 61,104,423 downwards.
AATAATAATAGAGTGAAATGTTATCAATATTGAACGCAATTAAATATATTTGTATTTTCTAAAATACTCTTTATAAGAAAATTGAACTGTACTTGGCGCGTGAACACAATATAACACAATCTAGCGGATAAATTTATAATCACCGCGTCATACTACCTATCCAGGTTATACACACATATGATAATTAGGCCTGCTCTAATAGGGTAGTAATGTACCAGCATTTGCGTGGAAGGGGTGTAAGAAACCATTTAGTTAAAACCACCCTCAGTAGGCCAGACCGGGACTCGAACCCTGATCCCCCCCGTCTTCAGCAGACTAGTCCAACACGATACTCACACCTTAGACCATTCGGCCACTGAAGCGGGTTAGCTAATATCGAGAACTATTAAAGTCGTATATTTAATCCGGCAATTTACCGATCTGAACCAGAACTTCCGGTGAAAATACGACACGTGGCGCTATAAAATGCTAAGTGGACAGTAATAATTAGCAAGTCTACGGTTTGATATAAACCATCGGGGTTTTATATCCTTTCTTCAAGCGAATGATCAAAATTAAACCCCCTGAACTTAATATTTTGGGCTACGGAACCCATATTTATAATCTCAGTGTCATTGGGCATTAATTAAACATGTTATTCAATTAGATAAATCCAACTATATTGATTCATTATTTATCTTTCGCTCCGCAGTGCACACTTTGTAATTGTTACCCGACAGTCGCGGACTTTTCGCCATTTTACGTAAGGAGAGTCTTTATATTGGAGAGCACAGATGCACGAACCTTTAATAAGAATTTAATTGTAATCTTTCATTGTTTAAACTTAACGTTTTGTCATCAAAAGGTTATATCGCTAGAAAGTAAAACTCCCCCCTGCAGCGTTTTTAGAAGTGATATCGGAACATTTGTTTGGGTCGTAGCGAAGTAAAACTCTTCAACTTTAGATTGGATACAAACCCAATAAAGCTCGTTGCAAACAAGATAACATTTTATTAACACATTTTAAGTGTATTAATTTTTTATGTTTTTGAATTAAAATATTTTTTTTAATCGTTTAATTTTATGTTAATTTGAAGGGCAAAAAAAAAGTAGATGACACCTTTGGGGAAACTTTCCTTCTGGTTTCCGGGTTTCATGGGGTTTCTTCCACCTACTTTATGGGTAAAAAGTTGTATTTTTTAATTAAAGTTCACGCTGGCTGTAGTTCGTAAAAAAATGAGGCCCAATATATAAATATTATATATTTTTTTTATCGTATAACATAAATTGCTTATTTTTCTAAATGAGTTTAAAAAACATCGACTTGGAACTTTATTTCAAACACACACCACATAATTATAGTCTGATCTTCAAATGAAGGACCTTATCTGAGAGCTAGAAAAGCTACTAGATCTACTTTCATATATTCATACGTCAAGCTATGTGTTCTGCAGATGTTGATATATATTATCAACACATATAAAATAACAATAATAATAATAATATAGTAACATGTTATCAATGCTTGGTTAGTAGTTTGATGACAGACGGAGTTTAGAAAATATACATTAAATATATAGTAATAATAATAATAATAATAACCCCGCACCGGTGATTGCATAGTCTTGGACTGAAATACCGTTGAAGGAAAGATACTGGTTCGAATCCTGGTAATGTGTACTCAGGTTGGTTTTATTCCTCTAAATTGTTTTTCACTCTCTCCACGCAAATTCGGGTACTCTTCCTCTAAAATGCAACCTTCTCCAACCATATCCCATTAGGACATTTAAAGTGGGGTGGAAGGGGACGCGAGAAAAGGTCGTGTTTTTTCCAGTTTTTATACAAAACTTTGTTTTTGGACAAAATAAATCAGATATTTCTCCAGTACAAACCAAAGAGTTTAATTTTCTTCCCAGGGTGATATCAACAGTTGTTGAATATCTGTCATGGTGACCTGGTGGTCTAGGGGGTAAGGTGTCAGACTTCTGTGCTGGGGGTCCGGGTTCAATCCTCGATCCCGGTACAGACCAAACCCTTCCTTCACCTCTGACAAGACGTGTATTAACCACAACTTGTGAATGTGAGGAATGCCCAGGCCTCCACCGTGGTTCGGATCCCACGTTAAACTGTAGGTCCTCTATTTCATCTCACAATCACCCTACCATTACACATTAGCGTGTGTATAATCCGGATGGGTAATAAGACGCGGTGCTAATAATAATAAATAGGAAACAAATATTATCTTGGAAATAAGGTTTGGTTATCAGGGGAGGAGGAGATTGAAACAGTGAGGAAGATGCTATAAAAAGGTGTGTGTTTGGAAGAAATGACCCCTTCCCCCTCCTGATCCGAAGTTACGACGGATGGAGGGATGAAAGGGTGCGGGGGTGGTAACAAAAGAAAGTCTAGATTAAACTACTCGGCCGGAATACAAACCATACCGTACCGTCAGTATCATTTTTCCAGGGGTCAGTCTGAATCGTTCCCCCTCCCCCTCTTTATATTGGCTGTGTTAGGCACCCCCCTTTCCCCCATTCGACCTTGAACGAGCAACACATCCGTCATAACTGCACCCGGAGATTGATGGCCGTACAGTCGCGGGACACAGGCAATGAAAACAAACTTTTATTTCACAGCGAGATTTTAAAATAAAAATTTGAATAGGATACCCATTTCTTTTTTTAATTTTTTAGTGTAATAATTATTATTTTATCTCCGTTACTTAGGTACATTTCAGATTATAAGTTCAATATAGTAAAGCGTCGATAATTCGGACGTAAAAAATCTGGATCGCCAAGAAAAAATATCTATAAAAAATAGCCACAGTGGTATCAATATCAGAAACATGGCCGCTAAAAATCGCACCTCAACTCTTGTTAAAAAAAAAGTGACTTCGTTGTTAAGATGTTTACCTTATTATATTCCTTCAGAATTTGTGGTATTTAACAAAAAAAAACCCGCCTTGGCGTAGTTAGCTAATGCGCTAGTTTCGTGTTGAGTCAGACTTGGCAAGGGTGACATGTACAGTCCACGCCGCCCTCATGTGTGATGTCGAGACTTGGCAAGGGTGATATGTACAGTCCACGCCGCCCTCATGTGTGATGTCGAGACTTGGCAAGGGTGATATGTACAGTCCACGCCGCCCTCATGTGTGATGTCGAGACTTGGCAAGGGTGACATGTACAGTCCACGCCGCCCTCATGTGTGATGTCGAGACTTGGCAAGGGTGATATGTACAGTCCACGCCGCCCTCATGTGTGATGTCGAGACTTGGCAAGGGTGACATGTACAGTCCACGCCGCCCTCATGTGTGATGTCGAGACTTGGCAAGGGTGATATGTACAGTCCACGCCGGCCTCATGTGTGATGTCGAGACTAGGCAAGGGTGACATGTACAGTCCACGCCGCCCTCATGTGTGATGTCGAGACTTGGCAAGGGTGACATGTACAGTCCACGCCGGCCTCATGTGTGATGTCGAGACTTGGCAAGGGTGACATGTACAGTCCACGCCGCCCTCATGTGTGATGTCGAGACTTGGCAAGGGTGACATGTACAGTCCACGCCGCCCTCATGTGTGATGCCGAGACTTGGCAAGGGTGACATGTACAGTCCACGCCGGCCTCATGTGTGATGTCGAGACTTGGCAAGGGTGACATGTACAGTCCACGCCGCCCTCATGTGTGATGTCGAGACTTGGCAAGGGTGACATGTACAATCCACGCCGCCCTCATGTGTGATGTCTGATCGCGCGACTAGTATATTCATACAGTAAAACCCCATTATACTGAACCCCCGGCAGTCCGAACATACTTTTCGGAAAACAGGGGGATATTAAGTGAAATGAGATATATTTTACTGGTTAAAAGCTCAAAGTTAAAAGAGAAATGTAAAAAAGAGTGATATCTGATAACAAATGGTTAATATTTACGTGTTGTAGTCAACACAATGTGTTTTCCTGTAAATAACAATAATTGCAATACAAATCACGTGTTACAGCTACATCAGGTAAATAAATGAACATTTGTCTAAACTCATTCAACTGTAATTTAAAATTCTTGTAAACACTGTATTCTCCCGGTTAATCAGAACAAGCTTCGGTCCTAACTAGTCCGGATTAACGAGGTCCCACTGTATTTATAATTGAAGGATCTATTAATGTGTTCGTCACAGCAGATTTTAATGACATGATAAATATATAAATAACCCAACCCACGTCCCGAAACCGTTGTCACAACGTGACGTCATTACCTCCGTAATGTTGCACCACATCATACTACCCGTTCGGGTTACATGCTAATGGTTTTAGGGAGGTGTACCCGCATTTGCGAAGGAGAGTGGAAAACCATTTAGGGAAAAACACCCTCAGTACACCCGACCGAGATTCGAACCTTGGCTGTTTCCCAGTCATCGGCAGTCTAGCATACTGGCGAGAGTGGCGCGTTAGACCGTGTGACCACCGAAGCTGGGATGAGAGGGGTTGAATTTATATGAAGTGTACGCCAATTCGCGAGCAATGAGAGTAGTGAAACCATTTATGAGGAGGGAGGGGACTACTATTAATACAGCCAACCGGGGATTTGAACCCCCGATCTCCCCATCGTGCCGCGTAGGAGGAGAGGGATTTTCAAGTTCTTCTCCGCCGACAATTGACTACGCGGACCGCTATTATTATGTTGGCAACTTGATATTGTGGGGGGTGGGGGACTCATTAAAACAAACTCTCGCTACTCGGTGTGACAGCTTGGGGGAAAGGGGTGGGGGGGGCAGGAATGGGAGAAAGTTTGTATCGGGGGGGGGGGGGGGGGCAACAACAAAAAGAAGGAATAGTTTCCCCTCTCGCCGGACATTATGGAGGAAGGCTTGACCCCCGGGCTGCCTTTTCTAGGCGATCCGCAGGGGAGAATTTTCCCGAAAACGTGGCCGAAACCCCTAAAAAAAAAATCCATCGACATAAAAACTGTGACTCGGAAGGATTTTGGGGTCGCTGATTACAATCCGGTATCAAAATTAAGAAATGTAAAATGTCCGGACCAATATGGAAGATTAAAACTCCAAAATTTATTCTAACATGTCTAAAAATTGGTGGTTGGGATTCTAATCTCGGTCAGGTGCACTGAGAGTGTTTTTTTATTAAATGTTTTATTATCCTCCTTCCACGCAAATGCGGGTAGATTACCTCTAAAATGCTTCCTCCCTCATCTCTACCGCATTAGAGTAAATTATCATATCTACGTACAACCCGAACAGGTAGTAAGACATGATGATGATGATGATAACTCTAGGGGCGTCCATTTATAGTCTACGTTTAAAAACTTTTTTTGGTTAAAGGAACAGTATTAACATTTTATATCGGGCCCATCCTACAAAAATTATCTTTCTACGCCTATGTTTACTACCCTCACAAAAAAAAAGGTCCAAACTTTTTGAAAGAACTGTCCCTCAACAACCAAAACTATAAATTTTCAATCCCAACAAAACTACTAACAAATTTTTTTAATTATTATTTAGCACCGCGTCTTACTACCCGTTCGGGTTATACGCTTAAATACTAATTACGTTAATGGATTAGGAATTGGGAAGGTTGAATTAAGAGGAAGTGAACCCGCATTTGCGTGGAGTGAGAGTGGAAAATCATTTAGAAAAAACCACCCCTAGTTCAGTCGACTGAGATTCGAACCTCGATCTCCTCGTCCTCGGCAGTCTAGCTCAATACGACTAGCGCGTTAGCCAACTACGCCACCTAGACGGGTTACTAACAAATGTTTACCTTTAGAAGAAAATAAAAACATCTCACAAACAATAATAATTATTTAAACTGAATGAATCAATCACAAATTTACCATCACTAGTTTTAATAACTTAAAAAAGAAATAGTGCTCTTGTAAATCAGAGAAAAGGATTATTATAAACCTGAACAAAATTTGTTTTTTAAAGTGAAATTAAGTGCCGGACCAAATCCTGATGCGGTTAAAGGTAGTTTCTTTCCCCTGTTCTATTTTAATGTCTACGTTTACAACTACAACACACTCATGTAACGATGGTTACGACGGGGAGGGGTCACAGATACATAGTAGCCCTCTTCAACCCCTTGAGGGGTAACACTGACAGATATATTTACTACCCCTCTTTTCGACCATTCACGTCTCCTGAAGACACCCCCTCGGTTATATTTAGCGGTGCTTCCTTCCAGCCCATTAATCGACATCTTTCAAACTGTAACCGCGCTCGACCGAGCGTGTGACCTTGTTAGTACCCAAATCCGACACCAGGAGGTCCCATGTTCAGTTTCCTCTGTGACTACAGCATTCCTCGTCAGGCCGAGATGAACGGGCGAGTCATTTATCTACGGGTGACCCTCCCCCACAGATACACAAGATGTGAGATAAACCACCGTTACAAAGCTTGTTGTACACTCTATACTCTCACAGGGACACTAGATGTGAGATAAACCACCGTTACAAAGCTTGTTGTACACCCTGTACTCTCACAGGGACACTAGATGTGAGATAAACCACCGTTACAAAGCTTGTTTTACACCCTGTACTCTCACAGGGACACTAGATGTTAGATAAACCACCGTTACAAAGCTTGTTGTACACTCTGTACTCTCACAGGGACACTATATGTGAGATAAACCACCGTTACAAAGCTTGTTGTACACCCTGTACTCTCACAGGGACACTAGATGTGAGATAAACCACCGTTACAAAGCTTGTTGTACACCCTGTACTCTCACAGGGACACTAGATGTGAGATAAACCACCGTTACAAAGCTTGTTGTACACCCTGTACTCTCACAGGGACACTAGATGTTAGATAAACCACCGTTACAAAGCTTGTTGTACACTCTGTACTCTCACAGGGACACTAGATGTGAGATAAACCACCGTTACAAAGCTTGTTGTACACCCTGTACTCTCACAGGGACACAAGATGTTAGATAAACCACCGTTACAAAGCTTGTTGTACACCCTGTACTCTCACAGGGACACTAGATGTTAGATAAACCACCGTTACAAAGCTTGTTGTACACCCTGTACTCTCACAGGGACACTAGATGTTAGATAAACCACCGTTACAAAGCTTGTTGTACACTCTGTACTCTCACAGGGACACTAGATGTGAGATAAACCACCGTTACAAAGCTTGTTGTACACCCTGTACTCTCACAGGGACACAAGATGTTAGATAAACCACCGTTACAAAGCTTGTTGTACACCCTGTACTCTCACAGGGACACTAGATGTGAGATAAACCACCGTTACAAAGCTTGTTGTACACTCTATACTCTCACAGGGACACAAGATGTGAGATAAACCACCGTTACAAAGCTTGTTGTACACCCTGTACTCTCACAGGGACACAAGATGTTAGATAAACCACCGTTACAAAGCTTGTTGTACACTCTGTACTCCCACAGGGACACAAGATGTGAGGTAAACCACCGTTACAAAGCTTGTTGTACACTCTATACTCTCACAGGGACACTAGATGTGAGATAAACCACCGTTACAAAGCTTGTTGTACACTCTATACTCTCACAGGGACACAAGATGTGAGATAAACCACCGTTACAAAGCTTGTTGTACACTCTGTACTCCCACAGGGACACAAGATGTGAGGTAAACCACCGTTACAAAGCTTGTTGTACACCCTGTACTCTCACAGGGACACAAGATGTGAGATAAACCACCGTTACAAAGCTTGTTGTACACTCTATACTCTCACAGGGACACAAGATGTGAGATAAACCACCGTTACAAAGCTTGTTGTACACTCTATACTCTCACAGGGACACAAGATGTGAGATAAACCACCGTTACAAAGCTTGTTGTACACTCTATACTCTCACAGGGACACAAGATGTGAGATAAACCACCGTTACAAAGCTTGTTGTACACTCTATACTCTCACAGGGACACAAGATGTGAGATAAACCACCGTTACAAAGCTTGTTGTACACTCTATACTCTCACAGGGACACAAGATGTGAGATAAACCACCGTTACAAAGCTTGTTGTACACCCTGTACTCTCACAGGGACACAAGATGTGAGATAAACCACCGTTACAAAGCTTGTTGTACACCCTGTACTCTCACAGGGACACAAGATGTGAGATAAACCACCGTTACAAAGCTTGTTGTACACTCTATACTCTCACAGGGACACAAGATGTGAGATAAACCACCGTTACAAAGCTTGTTGTACACTCTATACTCTCACAGGGACACAAGATGTGAGATAAACCACCGTTACAAAGCTTGTTGTACACTCTGTACTCCCACAGGGACACAAGATGTGAGGTAAACCACCGTTACAAAGCTTGTTGTACACTCTATACTCTCACAGGGACACTAGATGTGAGATAAACCACCGTTACAAAGCTTGTTGTACACCCTGTACTCTCACAGGGACACAAGATGTGAGATAAACCACCGCTACAAAGCTTGTTGTACACTCTATACTCTCACAGGGACACAAGATGTGAGATAAACCACCGCTACAAAGCTTGTTGTACACCCTGTACTCTCACAGGGACACTAGATGTGAGATAAACCACCGTTACAAAGCTTGTTGTACACTCTATACTCTCACAGGGACACAAGATGTGAGATAAACCACCGTTACAAAGCTTGTTGTACACTCTATACTCTCACAGGGACACTAGATGTGAGATAAACCACCGTTACAAAGCTTGTTGTACACTCTGTACTCTCACAGGGACACTAGATGTGAGATAAACCACCGTTACAAAGCTTGTTGTACACCCTGTACTCTCACAGGGACACTAGATGTGAGATAAACCACCGTTACAAAGCTTGTTGTACACCCTGTACTCTCACAGGGACACTAGATGTGAGATAAACCACCGTTACAAAGCTTGTTGTACACCCTGTATTCCCACAGGGACACAATATGTGAGATAAAGCTACCGACTGGTGCCAAGAAATGAAAGACATCGAGGCATATAGTTTAATTTTCTTTACATGGTGACATCAACAGTCGTTGAATATCTGTCGAGGATGTCCTGGAATTTGATGACAACTTTTCTCTTCATTTGAAAAGTTTCTCATCAAATACTAAGATGCTCATGACAGATATTCAACAATTGTTGATATCACCATGTAAAGAAAATTAAACTCTACGTTTGTACAGAAGCAATATTTTATTTATTTTGCCTAAATAAATTGTTTGCTGTGGAAACTGCAAAAACACATTTCCCCCCACTTCTATCGCACCGTAACCCGATGTTCGGTGATCACGTGTGTAGACTATCTAGACGAGTGTCTTCTAAGTCTAAACATCACTTAGCGACGTCCTGTCGGAAAGGGGTGGGAGGACTAAAGGAGGTGGGGGGGGGGGGGGTCGGAGTTTAAAAGATCTATAGTTCTAAAAATAAGACACTCTCTTCTACTTGAAGTTTGGTAAAATGCAGTGAAAGGCTGCGAATGCTTGATTCATGAATGTTTTAAGATTTTCTTTGTCCGGATTTGTTTCTGGTTCTTTAGGGGGTGGGTAATTCTGGTACAGGGTCCTTTTTGGGGGGGAAAGGGGGAGCATTTTGGTTTTTCTTGCGTGGTAATTTAACTGTAATTAGATGAGGGCGTAGTGGCGTTGAAAGTATATACTATCAAGCATAATGATTTTGAATTTTTACAGGATAACGAAAGAAGATATTTAAAAAATGTATGATAACAAATTTAAAGAATATTTTATGATCTTCCTGGTAATTTAAAAAAAATTGAAATCGGATGAGCGGTTACTGAAATAATGACGTCAATGGGACCTAGCCCGTCCGCCATCTTTAATGGCGGCCCAATGGAAGCCCGACCATAAGAGTTGTTGGCAACCTGTGTTTTTACATTGTTTAAGCTGCCATGAATACGAATCAAAAGAGAAACTGCGTCCGAAAGGTTTTGCATACTCATGCGCCACCACGGCTTGCTCTAAATGGTTTCTGTTTGTACGTCCGTGGTTCGGATACTTATTGAAGATTACATGTGCGGGTCACGCGTCTCAATATAAAAAGACTACTGGTTGAAGTTTTCCGAGAAACTCTAAACACGACCAAGGACATAATCAACCATTTCAAATGTTCCACTCCACCGTAGTTGGTCTCCTCTCCCGCATTCGACTGATCTCGATCCTCCACTCGTCCCTCGCTTTTATACTCTTTTGGAGCGAGCGAGACGACCGGTAGCCTTTATTTATTTAGATAACAGAATACATGAGGACATTCCAGCATTAATACAGTAAGAAATGTGTGCTTCCTGATGAGGTTAGTCAAGTTCTGCGGCCTCGACCACGTCTTCGGGATATGCTGGTGGACCTCTCGATGACTGGTCGTTCTCGGTACTGGTGGCGGCGGCGGCGGCACGAAGTTTGGCGGATAGATGGCTGCTTTCAGATCCCCCACCTGCGGCGGCAATTGCCGTAGGCCATCCTTTAGTCAGCGATATGCACACCAGATTGATTCTGTGTACTAGACCTTAGTGAGTCCTCGTGGAGACTGTACGTGGCTATCTCCACTTGACGGGACTGTACTATCCTCTCCTCACTACTATCCATTTGACCAACCACACACACACACTCATGCAGTGAGCGATTGTGTGTACATTGGCTTCATGGTGCGAGCTTGATACAGATAAACTGAACTGCTGAAGACGGTGAGATCGAGGTTCTAATCTCGGTCGGGTGTACTAAGGGTGGTTTTTTCCCCAAAATTGTTTTTCAGTCTTCCTCCAAAGAGATGCGGGTACACACTTCCTCGAAATTCAGCCTTCCTAATCTCTAAAAGCAATAGCTTAACTATTACATATGCGTATTAACCGAACGGGTAGTAAGACGTGGTGCTTGGAAAAAATCTTGTTCGTGAGATGGGCCCTTAATCTTTTCAAAAGAATAAACAGATAAACAAGGAAGGCTGCGACACATTCCTGTCCTTCTCTTACAAACAACATCCTAAACATACTTTGGGAGTGTCCGGTTTGTCGCGAGTCTCTCACATCTGATAATACACAGGACGTTCGTTGTCTATTGACAACTTTCCTTGACATCTGATGACAACGCTTTCAAGAAAACACCCACTCTAAAAACATGGATATTTTTCAAACATAGAAAATGGAGACTGTATAGAACGCCTCAATAAAGTTAACAACTAAAACAAATAAATATGGTAGTGTACTAAAAAAAAGTGTTTAAGGAAAACACAATCTTCTTTCTTTTGTTTCAAGCCAAAGATGATAATACACTATAGTCGTAACTATCCGGCCCATTTTTCTGTGCTAACAAGTGCGTTTTAAAATAAACAAACCGGCACATATTCACTAATAATTAATAGTAAAAAAAAATCGCTCGCAAACTCCTTACAACTGTTACATTGGAGGCAGAAAAGTAAAACTGTGATTCATTTGATTGGTGTATAATACAGTCCCATTGGTTAGTGTAGATAGCAGCACTGTTTTTATGTGGCTGGAAACAGAAGCTGTGTCAGGGGAGGTGTAGATAGCAGCACTGTTTTTATGTGGCTGGAAACAAAAACGGTGTCAAGGGAGGTGTAGATAGCAGCACTGTTTTTATGTGGCTGGAAACAAAAACGGTGTCAAGGGAGGTGTAGATAGCAGCACTGTTTAGATTTGGCTGGAAACAGAAGCTGTGTCAGGGGAGGTGTAGATAGCAGCACTGTTTTTATGTGGCTGGAAACAAAAACGGTGTCAAGGGAGGTGTAGATAGCAGCACTGTTTAGATTTGGCTGGAAACAGAAGCTGTGTCAAGGGAGGTGTAGATAGCAGCACTGTTCTGATTTGGCTGGAAACAGAAGCTGTGTCAAGGGAGGTGTAGATAGCAGCACTGTTCTGATTTGGCTGGAAACAGAAGCTGTGTCAAGGGAGGTGTAGATAGCAACACTGTTCTGATTTGGCTGGAAACAGAAGCTGTGTCGAGGAAGGTGTAGATAGCAACACTGTTCTGATTGCTGGCTGGAAACAGAAGCTGTGTCGAGGAAGGTGTAGATAGCAACACTGTTTTGATTTGGCTGGAAACAAGTTGTCTCAGGGGAGGTGTAGCCACATGGGGCAAACCCATACTGAACGTTATTTTCTCCCGGAATCCGTATTATCCGGCCGGATAATCGCGACTCTACTGTATGTACATTTTTTTATCATCGCGTATTACCACCCTTTCGTGTTGTACGTATACGTACTAACTACGCTAGTGGGCTTATGAATGAGAGAGGTTATATTTTAGAGGAATGTACCCATTCTTGCGTGTGGAGGGAGAATGGAAAACCATTCAGTAATAACCACCCTCAGTACACCCGACTAGGATTCCAACCCTGATCTCACCGTCATCGACAGTTCAGTCTATCGTGAGAATGACGCCTCAGACCACGCGACCATCGAAGTGGGTACGAATAAATTAGCGATCTTTTTATATATTTTTTTAAACCCCCCTAACATCCACCGGTTGTTTTTCGGAAAACTTCTGGCGACTCTCGCGGGGTGAGAAGTATAAAAACCACCCCTAAGCGTCGGTGATAATTTTGTTCTTTTTTTTCCCCCGACTGCTAGGGGTGAGAAGACGCATTGTGGTCCCTGAAAAGAGCGGTAAATTCTCTCTCTCTGTAAGAACAAAGAGTTACTTCTTGACTCGGCCATGAATCATGTTCCACCGCCTTCTAACCGCGGAGTCTGCTACAGCTTCTTATCGAGTGGTTCCTGTCTCGGTCCACACCTGTTACACGACCACAAGGTTTCATAAAAACAACAGGAAGCTACAATTAGTTAGTTCCGAATCCGATAATTAACTGCGCATCCTTTCCTTCGAACGTCTCTTCTTCATTGTATGGAAAAACAACACAATAAAAACAATGGCTTGACGGAGATTCCTAAATATTATTTCGGTGTAGGTGGACTGGGCACTGATTTTGACCCCGGGCTGCCACCAGCATCCCCCCTCCAAAGGTGGACTGGGCACCTCTAGCCTAACTTAACCTAACCTAACCTAACTTTGCTCCCTCTCCCACTAATAATTGATGTTACCTCTGACACAGTATATTAACGTTCAGCTTGATGGCTTCTACTGATCTTTTGTCTGATGGCGAATATTGTATTGATTTACAATTAATATTATACTATGAAGTGTACAATCCACCTGTTTACAATTCCTTCTAGTAGAGTCAACGGCCTCCAATCCACCAAACCAAAATCTGTAAACTCCGTAGATATTAAAAAAAATAATCTTCTCAAAAATTACAAACACATCGTTTATAAAAAGTTTGCCATATTCAAAAAAAGATCGACAAGATGTGTGTAGTTATTTAAGTGGTCACGTGACTAAACAGACAGATATTGTGTTTAGTTTGTTTACGTACTCGTCCGGGATATTTGCATGATTTGCATCAGTGGATAGGTAGTGATGGAAGGTAGAGTTTGGAATACTATAAAAATAATACCTTCAGCGCATCTGTCAGTGACTCGAACCCCCGCAACCTCCCCGTCACAGGTATTCTGGTGGTTCGCCGCGAAACTGACGACTAAAACTGTGTGACCCCCCTTATACCCAAGTCGTCACATCGCGCCGCACAATCTCCCGCAGAACCTCGCCCACGGTAGAACGGGTCGGGTCCGGTAGAAAAACCCATAAGTTAGGGACAGGTTCCTCCTTACCGAGATAAATCTTGTGTTGGAAAGGGACCGATCACCCCCCCCCCCAACCCCAACCCCCAGTCACATCTTCATCTTCTTTCCGAAAACTGTGCGTCTTATTCTACGAGCTCACAAATTCGTTTAGAAGGCCAGTCCCTCCCCTTGCGTCTTTGTCGAGAGATAGATAGATAGAGAGAGAAAATATACGGTGAGAGACAAAGAGGAAAGACAGACGGACATTTTAACTCTTTAACTTTGTTGAAATTTCTTTTCCCCATTTATTTATCCACAAGGTCATTCACTAACAGCTTGATATAAAGGTAAGGGTTGAGGAAGGTGGATTATAGGGACATTAATCATGGTGGAGAGCGGACAGGGGTTCAAACCCCGATCTCACCGTCATCGGTAGTCCCAGTCTCTTAACGTCTAGTGACGTCGACCTGAATCGAACGTCTGTTTGTTCGGACTGTCGCGTCGACGTCCAAAAGGCAGTAGCGAGCCTAGCGGCTTATAATAACAAGTTAAGAAGACGTTGACTGAATTTTTAAATATTAATTAACGTCCCCTCCCAACCCCCTCCCTCCGTGATTCGTCTCAATTAACAGAGGACAGTGTTTCGGGGAAGAGGGGGGGAGGGGTGTTAAAGGTGACCGCCCATATTACCTACAACCTTATAACAAATAACATTTCAAACAGATAAATATTGTTATTATTATTATTACTATTATTATTATCATCACCGCGCCTTACTACCCGTTCGGGTTATACGCACTTACGCTAATGTGTAATGGTAGGGTGATTGTGAGATGAAATGGAGGACCTACAGTTTAACGTGGGATCCGAACCACGGTGGAGGCCTGGCATTCCACACATTCACAAGTTGTGATTAATACACGTCTTGTCAGAGGTGAAGGAAGGGTTTGGCAATCAGATAAATCTGTGCCGGGACCTGGGATTGAACCCCGGACCCTCAGCACAGAAGTCTGACACCTTACCCCCTTAGACCACCAGGTCACCCAATAGATAAATAAATTGAAAAAATAAAAATATTTGAAGCCTGATACATCGTCAACATGGTTTAGGCTGGTTTTAATCAGCCACGAGGATTGGGTATGATAACACAGAGTTCCTATAGGCCTCTAGTTGATCCCCCCTAACCACTCAGCCTCGGAGACAGGCAAGATGACGTAATATCCACGAGTAAAACGGCCACTTTTTCCCTCTCGAAGTGTTGATCGAATATGAATGAAAATGTTAGGTACTGTAAACAAATTATATTTTTCAGTGTCGTGTCGTGAAGTGTTGCCAGGGTAAACAGAGCTTGTTTTTTCCCCGCATCTTACTACCCGTTCTGGTTATACGCTTATGTACTAATTACGCTAATGGGTGTAAGGATTAGGAAGGTTTGGGTGAAACCAACCTCAGTACACCAGACCGAGATTCGAACCTTGATCTCCCCGTCATAGGCAGTCAAGTCTAAAGAGAATAGCCAGTTAGACCACGTGGCCACCGAGGTGGGCCGAAGCTTGTTAAAACTGCACGTGTACTATGTTCATAAGTCAAGTCATGTTACTTTTGATAGATATAAATACATAGTGAAATGTTATCAATACTGACAGCAACAAAATATGTTTGTGTTTTATATTTAAAAACTCTTCCTTTCAACATTGGACTGTCCATGCCAAGTTTAGAATCGGTCATTCTAACCACGTGACCGTGCTGGTCGCCTCGAACCCCCCCACCCGGTCAGAAGTGGTCCATGGTTCCATCCACCGCAACCCTGTACCCCCCTCCCCTCCTCCAGACTCGCTGGACAGATTCGACAGAATCTGAGGGGAACAGAACGGGGAACTGGAATATTCAATCGGAGAGGGGGGTGGGGCGTTCAAAGGGAAATACTTTTATGAATACGATTTGAAACCTATGAATATTTTTACGACACGCACACAAAAATATGTTTTATTTAAAAGGATATTGAAGTTGAATATAACATTTTATTCTATTTGACTGAGAAAGATTAATTTTTTTGTTAAAAAGTTCATGCTATTTTTTTATCAACGACAAAACAATCATAATTTCTAACAAGCTTTTTTTTTAGAATCGCGTCATACTACCGATACGCATATTCAATAATTAAGCTAATATGTTATGGTCGAGAAAGGTTGGATTTAGAGGAAGTGTACCTGCATTTTGTGTGTGTGTGTGTATGTGTGTGTAGGGGACTATTTAGGAAAACCATCCTTTGTACACCCAACCAGGACTAGAACTCCGATCTTCCAGTCATCGACAGTCTGGTACTGCTATGTATGACTGGTCAAATGGGGACAGAGTGGTAGAGAACATACCACAGGTACAGTTGTAACAAGCTCTGCTTACCCTGGCAACACTCCACTACACTGCTATGTATGACTGGTCAAATGGGGACAGAGTGGTAGAGAACATACCACAGGTACAGTTGTAACAAGCTCTGCTTACCCTGGCAACACTCCACTACACTGCTATGTATGACTGGTCAAATGGGGACAGAGTGGTAGAGAACATATCACAGGTACAGTTGTAACAAGCTCTGCTTACCATGGCAACACTCCACTACACTGCTATGTATGACTGGTCAAATGGGGACAGAGTGGGAGAGAACATTTCACAGGTACAGTTGTAACAAGCTCTGCTTACCCTGGCAACACTCCACTACACTGCTATGTATGACTGGTCAAATGGGGACAGAGTGGGAGAGAACATATCACAGGTACAGTTGTAACAAGCTCTGCTTACCCTGGCAACACTCCACTCCACGGCACTTCATAGTATTTATTTATAAATCAACCTTTCTGATATTCTTGAGATCCGACCCTAAAATGGCGACCTTCATCCCTCTCTTTAAAAACCTTCAAGTTATTCTCCTTGTGTGCATGCATGCCTCTAACATAACCTTTAGGAACCCTCCTATCGTCCCTGTGACGTGTTCTATCCCGTCCCTTCCGTACCATTTATCAACCCTTCTTTCCATTCTTGTCCCATTCCAATCCCGGTTATCGGCCATCTCATTTTCTCCTCCACTTCCCCTCACTGCCATATGCTCTTCCTCCACCCCTACCTCCTCTCCATCCCCTTGTCGTCTTCCTTCATTACGTCTCTCAGCGCCACGTTCCAACTAGGGTGAGAGCTGTTCAGTGGCGTGGCGTGGCTTGTCGCCAGGGTAAGCAATGCTGGTTTTATCCCCACCACGTTACATTAACTACGATAATGGAATTTTAGAGGAAATGAACCCGCATTTTCGTATACAGAAAGTGAGAAGCAATCTAGGAAAGAAAAATATAACACCCGACTGAGATACGAACCCCGGTCTCCTCGTCACAAACAAGCTATCCAGTCCAACACTATAATGACGCCCTATGCCATGCGACCACCGATGTGGGTGTAAGCCGACTTACAGTCCAATAGTAAAAGTAAAAGCCTTTTATAAAGTTAAAACTTTTTTGCATTCACCATTGATACACTCTAACTATTATTATTATGGTTGTTATTTTATAGTTATTGATAATATCAATTAAAAGTGACAGCTACAGATGTAATGACTTGACGTATGAATACATGAAAATAGATCTAGTAACTTTTCTCGCTGTCAGATAAGGTAGTTCCTATGAAGATCGGACTCAAGTTGAAACTGTACCTGTGAATTGTTCTCATCATTCAGTAGAGCACGCAAACCAAACGTTTTCCGTCAAAAATGTTCAGATGAGAGAATCCCAAGACAATGAGATTTATTATAATATTGAAGTATAGACATATCTGGTTACAGTAGTTAGTGACACATTCAACCACCAAGCGCTGTAGTCTATACTTCAGTGTGAGAAGAGAAGTGTTATTGCTGTTATTGTAGTTCATGTGACGATGTTTCTGTTGTTAACGTCCTCGGGAGAAATTAAACCTAGGTGGAAACCTTAAAACTCTGGATACCTCGAGTGTATTCGTTATATTTAAATACATAGTTGGTAAATTTTCCAAAAACCCGGTAAATTTCTGGGCCTGGATTCACTAACGGGAGCAAATAGTTGCACCGGCGCAAGTTTGAAAGATGTGCCTAAAGAAACAGGCGCAATTTGAAAGCAAAGTTGCTCCTTTTATTTGCCACCACTCAAGAGTAGGCGCAACTATTAAATCACGACTGTCACTTCAATAAATATAAACGTCGGCATATTATCGTAATATCTTAAAATACAATTAGTTAACTGTACTTCAATTAATAACAAAGAAATTAAAATAACATATGTCTGTCAAGCACAAAATTTGTTTCAATTTAGATAGTGGTAAAAAAAGCAATTACTTACCTTTTATTGCTGAATTGTTACATTCAAACAACGCAATGGCATTTCTTGCATTGTTACCAAACAAACAAAACATCAAACGAAACCACAAACTGTGTAATGTTTGTCTAGATACAAAGAGGTTTGTATTCCTCCAAGTCCAAATACACCTCGTCACTAAATATGGCGTTTATGGTAGCTTTAAAATAAGTTTTAATGTTTCTATCAATGTTTTATTAATGGAACTTAAGCTTTAAACTAATAATATAAATAAATACTAAATAATGTACTAATATTGTTTTTATAAAGCATCCAGAAGGAGGCCGCTTCTAATTTTATTGCTAGTTTACAAGCAAAATATTTTGAAATCCTTGTATTTGTTGTCATTTTCATTAGAGATTTAAAATAAAGTATCCTCGACTTTAAAAAAAAAGTAAATTCTTCACAAGGATTGGTGGAAAAGAGCGCAATTGATGACGTTTATGGTGACGTCACCATGATATTGCCACCAGTTTGCGCCTTGTTTAGTGAATACGGAAATGGAGAACATAATAAGGCGCATCTTTGGGCGTATCTTAGGTGCAAAGTTGCGCCATTTCTAGACTTGCATTCGTTGGTGAATCCAGGGCCTGATCTCACGTCTCCATCTGACAGTTCAAAAAGGTTCTAGAGCTACTTTAATGTATTCTTACGCTAATCAATGTGCTATACAAATGTTAATATGTCAAATTTGACCGTCGTTTGATGAATTTAGTAACCTTTCGTTGATGTTGGTACTTTATATGCTTTAAATGTATATTCATACGGCAAACAGATTAGCGTGCTAGCCCTATTTTGGCGAACCAGTGCTCGTGTTTATAATCTAGTGGAGTGCGCTGACAGACAGACAGACAGACGACATTGTCAGACACGGTATCAGTCTCACCTTGACAGATAACAATATGGCTCTATCTTATAATCTGAGCCATAGTGGAACTAAGCAAGGTAAGCTTTCTACCCTCCAGGTTAACCGGAATGTAGATGCCATTTAAAATTAATAAATAAATGTTTTCGCTATCACAACAAATTACCTTATCCTTGGTATAATAAAATAAACTAAAATCACATTAATTAAAAAACCAACTCAAATCTCATGGGCACATTAAGGTCATTTTCCCTCTCAAACTAACTCGAGTGTATTTGACGTCTTATCTGGTTTCCCCGAGTACCGCTCCATCCCCCCCTCCCCTTTACCCCTCTAATACTACGAACACTCGATAATCCAACCCCTTTTCGTCGCAGGGCTGCCACCCACTTTGGAGAGGATTATTTTACCCTCTAAGCCCACACTGGTCTTAACAGAAATTGCGGGTTATAAAAAGCACCGGTAGCTTTGTAAACATGTAAACAATGTGGGTTGTAGACTTACATGTAGGGACATGTTAATTATTTATTTATACTTTTACTATAGTTGGAGAGTTTGGAGCAATAAAATGCTATGCCACGAAAGTTTAACCTCGGGATATTAATATTAAAGGTTTCTTATCCCCTCTCCCCTGTCATCGCATCTTAGTGCCTGTCCCGTCATAGTTATTTCAGGCCTTGTGAGAATGTTATTTATTAAATAGTTTCAGTCATTAGTATTGCTAATTTATCCAAATCTGAATAAATTACATTTACCGAAGGTGCAACCAGAACCTGTGATATTAACCTTTGAATTATGATTGTAAAATGGAACTATCGTCGTTAAATGTTCATTATATTATGGAACATGTTTTTTTGTAATGGTTCCAAAATGTATTTTTTATGGTACAAGGGGCCTTAGGTCTAAAAAAATTTGGGAACCTCTGGTCTAACGCGCTACTCTCGCTTTAGACTAGACTGCCGATAACGGGGAGACCGGGTTTCGAATCTTGGTCGGGTGTACTTTTTCCTCCAAAATGGTTTTTCACTCTCCCTCCAAGCAAATGCGGGTACACTTCCTATAAATATATCCTTCCTCATCCCTATATTCATTAGCTTAATTAGTACATAAGTGAACGGGTAGTAAGATGTGGTGCTAAATAAAAAAACTACCCACATTGGTGTTCGCATGGTCTAAGGCGTCACTCTTGCAATATACTAGATCGGCGTTGACGGTGTTATAGGGGTTCAGATCCCGGTTACACGCAGATGCTGGTACATTTTCATCTAAATTCCACCTAATTTCTAAGGCATGATTGTGAATATGCAACTTCTCACGTCGTCTCCCCTGTAGTTAGTATCAGTCTCTCTACTGGATGCTAGTCGCGGTATGAGCCTCGAGTGGTCTCGCGGTGTGCGGAGGACTACCCACCCCCTGGTTGTTTGTATTCCGCGTCTGTCCGTTGCCATGGCGACCCTCCCTAGGTACAACCACGGAATGCCAAAACACACCTCACGCGGAGAGGAGCTAGTTGAAAAGAAATGGACGTCTTCCTTATTCTCTACCCTCGCCCCTTCCTCCTCCTTACCTGACTGTCTGCGATTGTTCTAGAGCTTTCTGTTGACTGGGGATAGTCGCGTGGTCAGCGCGTCTAACAATCTAGGGGGCGTGGAGGTTCATTATTACTGTTTAGCCTCGTAAACTTTCCTTTGGTCGATTAGAGTGGTATCATAATGATAATGTCGTGACTGGGATATATCACTGGTAGCTCAGTACATGGGAATACTACCCAGTACTAATGTACCGTACTTGTGTACCGCCCGAATGTACTAATAGTACAACCTTTCCGTGGAGGCTCTTTACATGTGATAGTGAGTATGAGGGAGATAGAATTAAATAGCCAAAGCTATTATTTATGCCATTAGTGGGAATTACTCCATCTAGATATCATATTCTGAAAATTGAAAAATGACACCTGGACACGGGAATCGAACCCGGGACCTTTGGCTTAGTACGCCAATGCTCTAACCACTGAGCTATCCAGGATTCATCCCGTGCCCAGGGTCATACTTCACTAAGAAGTCGATAATAGACTCTGCCTTAAAATATGAGTGAAGAATGACCCTGGGCACGGGATGAATCCTGAATAGCTCAGTGATTAGAGCATTGGTGTACTAAACCAAAGGTCTCGGGTTCGATTCCCGTGTCCAGGTATCATTTTTCAATTTTCAGAATATGAGGGAGATAGTAAATATGGCGGGGTGGAGCCAATGAAGATCTTAACCTAACTTGGTGACCGTTCGGATAATTCCCCTCTCGGGGAAAAAATACTCAAGGTACCAGCCTTGAATCGAACTCGGGATCCTTGGGTTGGCCGCCAGATGCACTGACCACTAAACCACGGGGCTGGCTATCATTAATATATTTAAAAGGGACAGCTGCAGATCATATGACTTGGTTTATGAATTAATGAAAGTACAGTAGCCCCATGGCTTCTTTGGTGCTGACTGACAGCTGAAGGCTTTGAAAAGCTACCAGACCAAATTATGTATCCCTACGCCGAACCATATGATCTGCAAAAAACATGTGTTTAGCAGCTGTCACTTCTGACAGTCAACATTTAGGTATATACCTAAATGTTGACTGTCAGAAGTCAGCTGTGAGCTGTCAGTAAGCACCAAAGAAGCCATGGGGCTTCTGTAGATCTGGTGTATTTTCTGTCAGACTGTCTAACTGTCCTTTATATGAAAATGTGACTGTATTAATATTTTGACTATAACCAAGAAAGAGAACGCATGGTTCTGACAATGTTTGGGATAATATGTTAATGTAATAAGAAATACTGCTGTTATTATAACAACTTTTACTATTGTTATGTCCCAGAAGGTAAAACATTTTTTATAACTTAGGTTACACGTCTCTTTACATAACGCGCCTTCCTTTCTTGTGACGACTTTTACAAAATACCTTCGAAAGCTTAACCAGAATACGCTTGAAAAGAAAATCTATTAAAAATAAATCTCTGTATGATTATATTATTACTGGTAAGCTGACGTAGCGCGGGACTGTGAGAACATGGGAGGTATTTGCGAGAATTGTGATCAGATGTGAGAAGTATACTCTGTTTAGTAGACCAATAGACCTGGTGAAATACTAGGGGAGGCGCTAACCAGAAGAGAAGGTCAAAAACAGAAGTACTGTAATTCAAATTGGAAACTGTTTCATTTATTCTTCTGTATCGAAATATTAAACTGAGAATATAAAAAAACTATAATCCTGCCAGTTGTTCTTTACGGATGTGAACCGTTTTCTCTCAATCCGTACCGAGAATATGAACTGAGAGTTTTCGAGAACAAAGTTCTGAGAAATATATCTAGACCTAAGAGGGACGAACAAACAGGAGAATGGAGAAAGTTACATAATGAAGGACTTTATGGCTAGTATACAGCCCTAAACATATGAAGGATAGTCAAGGCGCGCAGGATGAGGCTGGGTGTGTCATGTGGCGCGTATGGGCTATGACAGGCGTGTGTACACAACATTTTAGTTGGGAAACCAGAAGATACAAGACCCCTTGGTAGGCTGAGACGTTGATTGGAGGATAGTGTGAGAATGTACTTGAAAGAGGTTGTGGGTCAGGTCAGGGATTGGATGACGAGCTTACGTTCTGGTGACCTTGACCTGTGCTCCTTAAGGACAGAGAGTTAGTTAATTAGTAAGTTAGCTATAGACAATTCTACTACCAAAATACTTTGCTAAAGTTAAAAACAAAATTCTCTTTCATTTTTTTTTCTCTTTCTAAATTCTTGTTGTCAAATTTGGTGCCTACATATATAGTAATGTTTCCTTCAATGTATTATTCACATCTAGCCCCCCCCCCCCAATCCAAATTATTACCCCTCATACTAACCTTTGACTAATGGCAAAATGTTCGGTTGGCTCTTATTAAACATTAGCTATTCCTTTAAAATATAAGTTTTATTTTATTCGTAAATTAACTCCAAAAAAGGGAAAGTTTCCCTAGTTAAATTACCAAAAGTTTACGTTCACTTGTAAATTTATCCACCTCAACCCCTCTACCCCCTCCACACATCTACAAGAAAATAACAGTTTTCGAAAGTAGAACGTTCATTTCCAATATTTTCTTCCTGAACGTGCGATGTAGTAGCTAAAGTTTCACCAACATTTTTTTTTTTTAATGTAGAGTTGACGATGTATTGGAATATTGGTACTTCTATCTTCTCGTCGAGAAATATAGCCGACAGCTCAGTGGTGCCAACACGTACCAACGGAAATTCTTCCTACCCTCAACGTTGAACTTCCCTCTAAAAAAAACCCCCTCAACAACACCATATCGTCATATCGAATATCTATACTCGAATTTCGCCACTGTATGGATAGTCGGTGTGTTTTAACAACTTACTCCTTGTATATGATGGACGACAGTTTTCATGTATTCATAAGTCAAGTCATGTGATCTGCAGCTGTAGTTTTTGATAGACATTACCAATACTTATAACATAACAATAATAATATAAATGTTGTCTCCCAAAAAAAAAAAGTTTGTTTTTAAAGAAATTTCTTTATAACTAAATTTCAATATAGTTAGCTCTAAATCAGCAACATTTTTCCATCGGATTTTACGAGGGGTTGTTTCGGTTCAATTCGAGACTAGGTCATTATTGTTTGACAAAATGGGTAAAACTTTCTACTTTTATTTGGTATACACCCTGAGATCTTTTTTTATTATTGTTCCTCATATAAAAAACAAACCATATGTTACATATTTTTTGTTTCGTACCGTGTATTACTACCCATCCAGGCTATACGTATTTAATTACAATGATGGGGTAGAAACTAGGAAGGTAGAACTTAGAGAAAATGTATTCGCATATGCGTGAACAGAGAGTGGGAAACCATTAAATATATATTTAAAATTCAACACACCAAACCAGGATTCGAACCTTGACCTTCCCGTCACCAGCAAACCAGACTGAGCGAGCCCGCCCATTAGACCGCATGCCCATCGATGCGGGTCTCATGTTATCTGCCTCTGATAAGGAGGAACGTTTCCCTGTTAATATCAATATTTATTATAGTGTTTTAAATAAATATATATATATTTACAACTTTACTTTTGAGACTGATACCACCCCTTATCCTTTTTGTTTATATACTGTACAGAGTGTTCGGAAACTCATATCCCAAACTGTACAAATAGCTTGTTTGAACCAGAAGTAATATAAATGCCCTATACACTTACATCCGAAAAACTATACTAACACCATTAAATTGTGTTCAAAGTTTCGGCGTACAGTGCCGGGAGAGCAAAGCTGTTCAAGCATGCGTGTACAACAGGTTGCATAGGAGTTAGGCGCGTGGCACTACACACCTCTACATCTTGGAGCACGGCAGCAGAACATACCACAATTAATAGTAAACAAACCACCGGTCCATCTAGAGATGTGAATACGTTCTGAGGGTCATCATTAACTGTTCTACATCACAGAAAGTGCTTGCCATTATTACATGTGTAGTGTCACGCGCCTAGCTACTATGCAACTTGCTGTACATGCATGCTTGAACAGCTTTGCCATCCCGGTGTTTTACGCCGAAACTTTGAACAACATTTAATGGTATCAGCATAGTTTTACGGATGTAAGTCTAGGGCTTTTATATTAATTTTGGTTCAAACAAAGTTTGTGTGCAGTTTGGAATATAAGTTTCCGAACACCATGTATACATGACCCAAGTGCTTATTAACGACTATATAAACGGAGGTGGGGATGAGGAATGCAGATAGGATAGAATGAAAAAGTATTTTCCCGAAGAAAGTATTGTAATAAAAAATAAAGTGAGAGCCATAATATATCAACCCAACAAAACACCCGACCGAGATTCGAACCAATTTAAACCTTGAACGTTAAAATTACAGAGGCAGATTCCAAACAACCCTGCAAATGTAATTTTTTTTATAGCAGATTTTCATGCTCAAAAAATATTTCATTAGAAAATTCTATACAAAAAAAAAATAGTTCGAGTAATTAATTTTTCCCCAATTTTTTTTTTTAATCAATGAATTTGTAAGTTATATTTGTAAAGTTTTATTTGGGTTAGTCTTGTTTCATTTCTTGTTATTACAGTCGTTCCATTTCCAGCCCGAGGCTGTTAAATACACAAAGTGTCGACCTTGTTGTTCTGTTTCTGTCACCCTCCCCCCACCCCTCCCCCGCCTCACTACTCACCCACAACCCCTTCACCCCCTCCCAACTCCCTTCTTCACGCTACATAACTTTTTTTTGCTAAAAAAAACCCTGTGTTTAGTTAAACCTTCTCTTGTTTTGGTTTAGATAAGTCTTGTTTGGTAACTGCCAAGGGGAGATCATTTGGAAACCAGATGATTGTAAAACTTAGGACTTTGTAGTTTAGGGTTCCTTTTTTTTACTTTATCATATAGGTAAAGTATTGTAATCGGGAAAATGTTCGACCTCCAGATTATTATGTCTTGCCTATGTTTACGTTGTTAATATTGATATTGATGGGAACAAAATAGGTTTTTAGTGATATTTAAACTGTCAGAAAAGGATAGATTTACCGTGGACTGGCTATAGCTACATTCAGATCGTCATAGGAAAAGCTGACAGGTAGATATATTCACGTCTTCATACGTCAAGTCATGTGGGACACAGCTGTAATTTTTGATATAAAATAACAATAATAATAATATAGTAATGATATTCATCGCATCTATTTGTTTTTTCTAAAAGGGTCTTCCAATGTAAAAATTGGACTGTAAAATGTCTGAAACCTTAGCTCAGTCGGTAGCGTTTAAGTAAGCGGGTTGTTTTAGATCTAAGCTAGTTTGCAAGTCGTATGCTAATATGATCAATCGGTTCAGAAAGAACACTTTAAATACCTAGAATAAAATGTTTTTTTTGTAAAAGTGTATAGCCATCATACGTCTATGACAGCACCCTTTACCACACACACACACCGCAGTCCTCAGCAAACACGCTCTACTGTGACGTCATAAAAATTCCACCCAGCACCGGGACCAATCAATCGATGGGTGCAGGGGCCGGGGGGGGGGGGGGAGAGTTGCCCTAGTGATCGCTATATTACGTGAAATACCGCGCAGCAAAGCTAGGCTCTAATCTCTGGAGAGGTATGCGGGCTGCTTGCCGCCAGGCGCCGCAAGTATCTCGGAATGGATTCTACGCCAGGTTTGGTACCACTGCGACCAGACCCCAGGACGATAGCTTACCACGGAGGTAGCGCTACTACCCACAACATGCCCATTTGACGCCGTCCCATTCACCGCGTCTTACTACCTGTACGTGAGAAGTGTACCCGCCTTTGCTTGGACAGAGAGTGAAAAACAACCCTCAGTACACCCGACCGAGATTCGAACCTCGATCTCCCCGTTATCGACAGTCTAGTCTACCGCGAGAGTAGCGCGTTAGACCTTTCGACCATCGAAGCGGGTACATTCGACTCAATTGGCGTCAAATGTTCTTTGTTGTTGTCACACATGCTAAGAATAAACCTGGCAGGAGGAATAAATGATTAGAAATGTGTGTGAAAAGACGACCTTTTTTATTATTTTTATATCCTCCAAGCTTCACGTCTAACCACCCGACCTGGATATTCACATATTTACAATAAGTGGGTAGGCAGGAAGGTATTATTTAAATGAAGCGTACCCGCATTTGTCTGTAGGGAGAGTGAGGGATTATATAGAGTCGAATATTCATAGAATAAAGCCCTATTAGACAGCTAGAAAAAGTTACTATTTCTTCGTTCACGTATTCATACGTCAAGTAATGTGAACTGTAATTGTCACTTTTGATAATAAAAAACAATGATAATATAATAAATGTTATCAATGTTGACTGAAAAAAAAGTTTGTATTTTCTAAAAGGCCCTTTCAATGGAAATTGGACTGTCTTTGTAAGTAATTAATTAATTAATTTTAGCACCGCGTCTTACTACCCGTTCGGGTTATACGCTTAAGTACTAATTACACTAATGGATTAGGAATTGGGAAGGTTAAATTTAGAGGAAGTGAACCCGCATTTGCGTGGAGGGAGAGTGGAAAACCACCCCCAGTTCACCCGACCGAGATTCGAACCTCAATCTCCCCGTCCTCGGTGGTCTGGCTCAACACGACTGGCGCGTTAGCCAACTACGCCACCGAGGCGGGTCTTTGTAAGTAAATACTAGAATTGTATTTATAAAACTCAGAAACTAATTTCATTTGCAGGGTAGAAACAAGCTTGAACCAATCGTTATTTGATCTGGTAGCGTATTTGCTTTTAGGTGGTATGAAAGGGAACAAGAAAAAAGGCCCAGTGGTTTTGTGGTTTTAAGGCACAACATTTGTTTTTATCCAAACTAAATCAAATATTGCTCCAGTGAATATGTTTATTTTAATTTTAAACACGTGGTAATATTGACCCTATCTTGAATATCTGTCATAAACCCAGTGTGGCAACAGACGAGTACTTTTTAAGTGACGAGGAAAAAGCTCTCATCGAATTCTAGGACCTGTCAGATATTATTACTATTATTAGCACCGCGTCTTACTACCCGTTCGGGTTATACGCACTTACGCTAATATGTGATGGTAGGGTGATTGTGATATGAAATGGAGGACCTACAGTTTAACGTGGGATCCGAACCACGGTGGAGGCCTGGCATTCCTCACATTCACAAATTGTGATTAATACACGTCTTGTCAGAGGTGAAGGAAGGGTTTGGCAATCAGATAAATCTGTGCCGGGACCGAGGATTGAACCCCGGACCCTCAGCACAGAAGTCCGACACCTTACCCCTAGACCAACAGGTCAGATATTCAACAACTGTTTAGATTACCGTGTTTAGAAAATTAAACTCTATGTTTCTACTGGAGAGATACTTGGATTTTCTTTCGCCGAAAAATGTTTTTCTATAATAACTGCGAACATAACTGCCCTTAAATCTGAACTCATAATCGCTACGATCCAACCATCAGACGGGTGATTGAATGAGGACACTTAGTGCTTGTGACGTTTTGAATCAGACTGTACCGCGAAGCGACCTGGAACTATCTCGGGTATTTTCTTTATTGCCTTAATATCCGCCAAGGAGCGGGCGCCATCTGCAATAACTTTGTTTCGGTGAACCGAGGGAGGACCGGCAAAGATTTTTTTAGAGTGTGTTTTATAGTTCTTGTCCGCTCTTTGGCCCCCACCTTGAACAATGTGATGACGAGCTCCGGACATGTGCACTTCAGTGTCGCCAGAGTAAGCAGAGCTTGTTACAATTGTACCTGTGATATGTTCTCTACCACTCTGTCCCCATTTGACCAGTCATACATAGCAGTGTAGTGGAGTGTTGCCAGGGTAAGCAGAGCTTGTTACTGTACCTGTGATATGTTCTCTCCCACTATGTCCCCATTTGACCAGTCATACATAGCAGTGTAGTGGAGTGTTGCCAGGGTAAGCAGAGCTTGTTACAACTGTACCTGTGATATATTCTCTCCCACTCTGGCCCTATTTGACCAGTCAAACATAGCAGTGTAGTGGAGTGTTGCCAGGGTAAGCAGAGCTTGTTACAACTGTACCTGTGCTATGTTCTCTCCCACTCTGGCCCTATTTGACCAGTCATACATATCAGTGCCGGATTTTCGATGACGGGAAAATTGGATGGAGTTCTAATTTCAATCTAATACATTTTTTAAATACATTTAATTAAAGAAAATACCTTTTAGGTTACATATATTTTCAGTAGCTATCTTCTGAGTTGGAAAGTTAAGTCTGCCCCGTTTTTACCTTTTCATATAAAGATATAGTTTTGCAATAGGGAACATTTTTGACCTAAAGATTATGATTAATTTTTACGTTTTATGTGACCTCGAACCAAAGAATTTGGATTTTACGATTCTCTCTGTCTGTCTTTGGGCCTAAATCTGAAACACCTTAAAGTATTTTTTTTCAACCTTAATATTTACATGTTACATGGCTATACCTAGTTTTTTTTATTCAACCTAGCCTTTAAATTAAGTAGGCCTATAGTTTAGTGATGAGTGATTTTTTTAAATCGACAAAGTTTTCGAAAATGATTCTAACAATTTTGTTTAAAATATCTAAGGATTGTTTCACTTTCCAAATTACACTGTATATGTATTTTTAGGGGGTAAAAATTTGTTTAAGAGTAGTTTACTGATTAATGTATTTTTTTAATGTTGTTCCAAGCTATAATACTTTATGAGAAATTTGTACTATTGTATAGTGCTATTTAATTTTTGTTCTTCGCAGTGTGGTTTCTCATTTTCACTCCAGGCGAATGCTGGCAGGGCTTGCTAAAACTCTCACCTTAGGTGAAATATTTTAATTTTCCTATAACCAACACCGGAACTCAAAGAGTTTCACTTTCTCTTGTTTTGTGCAAGGGAGTGTACAAGTAAGACTCTCCTTGTCTCCGGTAGTTACAGAATAAACCTTGTTTTGTGCAAGGGAGTGTACAAGGAAGACTTCCTTGTCTCGGTAGTACACAAAATAAACCTTGTTTACGAATCGAACGTGTGGTCGCAGGTTTAAACCCCCGCTAATCCCCGGAACGTGAAGAAACAATTACCAGAACAAACCCGGTCTCAACTCCGGGAAGGTTTATTTTGGGGCGCGCGAGGGGTACAAGAGGTTAGGATTCTAGGGAAAACTTTACAGATCACCTTTCTAACTGCGCCAGGTTTGTGTCCCTTTGATGCATTTTTGAAAGAATGACAAATGAACGATTACATGGAACTGTTGAGGTTTATACTTTGCTCTACAGATTTATCATGAAATCAGTCTGCCACCTACAATCTGGAAAATCGGCAGAGTCGGGAAATAGAAGAACTATTTGTGTCTGAAAAAAAAACCCACAGGAAATTTCACACAAAACAAACCCTCAAATAAAATTAAAATATTTGTGAATTTTGAATATTTTAAGTGAACACTTTAAATATAGGTGTTTGCATGGAAAGAAAATAAATGGCAGGTTGTTCCTTTAGTTAAAAAAATGGAATATTTACTTAAAACTTGTAAGAATTGTGAAACGAAAAAATATACATTGTTACAAAAACATATCGAGAGGAAAACCTCTCTGTTCACCAAACAGCATTACAGTTAACTAAAAATGACCTGGTGGTCTAGGGGTAAGGTGTCGGACTTCTGTGCTGGAGGGTCCGGGGTTCAATCCTCGGTCCCGGCACAGATTTATCGATTGCCAAACCCTTCCTTCACCTCTGACAAGACGTGTATTAATCACAACTTGTGAATGTGAGGAATGTCAGGCCTCCACCGTGGTTCGGATCCCACGTTAAACTGTAGGTCCTCCATTTATCTCACAATCACCCTACCATTACACATTAGCGAAGTGTGTAAACCCGAATGGGTAGTAAGACGGTGTAATAATAATAATAATAATAGTAATAATACAGTTAACTGCCATTTCCTAGGTTTCTATTTAAAATATATTTCAAATAAAAGTTATTTCTAGTGGTTCTGCAACTTTACAACGATAAGTTATTGATAATCTCATCGAGTTGTGGAGATACGACCAAAATAGCCGATATCCGCTTATGTAAAGTACCTCGAAGATCAAGTCGTTGTCGAACTCAGTGGTCTTGAGGGTAAAGTGCTTCGCCTCACAGAACACGATGTCCGGGGCTTCAAACCCCAGCCTGGGTCGACGGATTTTATCTTGAGCGATTAAAATCCGTAGCACACTTCCTTCGGAGGGGAGGTAAAGCCGTCGATTACGTGTCAGTAGCCACCCTGTGGTGGCTAGGAAGAGAGTGTGTACTATTTACATGTTTTGATGTCTTCTCTTTTATTCAAATTTCGCTATATAGGCTAGCAGGTGGCTAACCTAACCTAACCTACTAACCTAACCTTGTCAAAGTCACCGTGTCTAACACGAAAACATGTAAATAGTACACATTCTCTTCCTAGCCACCACAGGGTGGCAACTAACACGGTGGCTGCTAACACGGCACGAAGCCGTCAGTCCCGTGTCGTTGTGGTATGTTATGCGATACCGTTTATACGTTCATACGCCCCAGGGCTGGGATACCAGTTGTCTCACTGCTATGTGATGATGGTATGCCTAGCCCACCGTAGGATTTACTTATTAGTTCTTCTTCTTTTGTTTATAATGGTTGGAATCAGTACATTTCAATGTTTATATACGATTTATTTAATTAATTACACATTTAATATTTTAAATTCAACATTAAAGTGACATAGTTCCTACTCGTTTAACCAACTGACGCGGAGAGCCAGAGTCAGAAAGAGAGCGAGCTATATATGATCTACCTCTTGCTTGGTGGACCCCTTGTCACCAGTGTTAAAACCAACCAATAGGAGAGCTCTTGGCAGTCTGATGTCGTGAAGGCTAGCTTCCTATTGGGTAGAAGGTGGCCAACTCATCACCACATTTTTTTTTAAAATGGAACGAAAGAAGTTTTTAAACAAAGAAAGATTTAAAACGTAATACAATTTAATTTACTTCTGAAAATGCCTTTATGGGCTTGAAACTTAGTAAAATAATTAGTAATTAATTAAAGTGGTATTAATAATGAAGAAATAACTTGGATTTAGAATCTTGTACTGAGAATAAAATCGTTCACATTTGCTTGGTAATCCATGGATGAGGTATTAAAAGGAAACTTTACATACAGTTCTTTAAAGAAAGATATACTTCATCCATGACTTTTTGAATAAATTAGAGGGGTCCAAAACAGCACCACTACAATGTGAAAATACCTTTGCCGAAAAAATTGGTAGGCCCTTTCGCTCTTGCTCATAGAAATTTTCGTGTGTGGATATAATCGGTCGGTTCGAAAAGTGGACGTTAAATACCTCAAATAAAAAAAAACAACTGAAAGTTTATTTCCACCAAAATCCTACTGTATGGTCGCGTTTTCCTATTCTCTCTCTCTCCTCTCTCTCTCCTCTAATCCCGTCTTTGTTCTCTGGAGCTTCTTCAAGCACAATCCCCTGTTCACGCAGTTTAGACAACCGGGAGCATTCAAAAGCACGCGCTCGCTCGCTCTTATACCTGCCACCGTCTTTTGTTCGCTTTCATTATTCCATTGTTTTGTTTTTGAGGTAGTTCCCAGATTATTCAATCTCCCGTCTATTCCGAGCTCGGTAGAATAACGAAGCGAATTACGCTTGTCGGAAGAGGATTAGTATGTAATATTATATATCTCACCTTTGAAATGTGGTTAAGATGGCAATTGCCAGTTGAAGGCAGTATTTTCTCAGGTTTTATTATTGCAGACAATTATTTTTCGGCAAAACAAATCAAATAGTTTTCCGATGGTCTAGGTAGGTTAGTCTTGTATTATTATATTATATTATATATATTATATATTTATATTATATATATATATACTATACTAAAATCACATGGCTGACTCACTCACTGACATTAATGTCTACCCACTTCCAGATAAGCTAGAAACTTGAAATTTGCAAACTTATAGCTTCTAGCCTGTAACCGACGGGAAAATTCTAAAAATAAAAAAAAAAAAAAATTTTTAACCCCCGAAAAAAATTCAAAACGGTGGAACAACTTTAAAGTCGGTGCGGACCTTTCTTTGGAGGTCTCTTGGGGTGAAACGGTAAGACCTATCAAAAAAGGATTGCACCAGCAGACACGGGTTTGGCGAGATCCACAAGTTTGGTCCTATTACTCCGAGGATTTGGGGGGCGGAGCCCCTAACGAGCAAAGCGAGTTTAGTAAGCGCCGCACTTGAGCCGTAATTTAGTCTGACTATGAAACTGTCCCGATATTTATAAAAGCTCTAACAGGGGGTCGAAGAGCTCACTTGATGAAGTACTGGTATTCCACCCTCCCCTAGTAAGTGGGGTGTATTCATGTGGAAAGGAGGGTAAAAAAACTTGCCCATATCTTAATCCACTCGACACGTAAATAAAAAAGTACTTCCCTTCTAAAGAAAAATACCTCAGTCTTCTTTTTATTCTTCGCCTCCCCCGACCCTGCACTTAAAATCTTATTGCTTCACCCTCGACTTTATTTTATTCGCGCCTCTTTTACTTCACCGCGAGAATAAGACACCCTCAAGGATGTATCTTGCTTCTCTTCCCCACCCGCTTCGGTGGCGCGTCACTCTCTCAATAGACTGGACCGCCAATGACGGGGAGATTAGGGTTCGAATCCCGGTCGGGTGTACTGAGGGTGGTTTTTTACTCAATTGTTTTCGACTCTCCAACCATACAAATGCAGTAACTTCTTGAATAAACCTCACTCTCCTACACGTTCCCTAATTTACATAGCTTCACGAACGGGTAGTAAGACGCGGTGACGTAAAAGAATGTCCTCCGCTTTGATGTAACCGCGGCCATTGCTTCTCACCCTATCATCGGCAGTCCAATCTATGGCGAGAATGACACCTTGGACAACGCGACCACCGAAGCGGGTTTTATAATTATTGACATAATATCTATCAAAAGTGACAGCTGCAAATCACACGGCTTGACGTATGGATATACAAACACTGTTTTAGAACCTTATAACTGTCGTAAATATTTCATTCCCCATCTAACTCTCACTGTATCAACTAGATAACTGCCCAGTTTCTCACTGTATCAACTAGATAACTGCCCAGTGTCTCACTGTATCACTATAACTGCCAGTGTCTCACTTGTAATAACTAGATAACGCCCAGGTTTACTTACTGTACAAAGAATAAACTGCCAGTGTCTCACTGTACCAACTAATAACAGCCCATGTCTTCACTGTACCACTAGATACATCCCATGTATTCACTGTACCAACTAGATAACTACCCAGTGTTGGTCTCACTGTACCAACTAGATAACTGCCCAGTGTCTCACTGTACCAACTAGATAACTACCCATGTTGTCTCACTGTACCAACTAGATAACTGCCCAGGTGGTCTCACTGTACCAACTAGATAACTCCCAGTGTTTTCACTGTACCAACTAGATAACTACCCAGTGTTGGTCTCACTGTACCAACTAGATAACTGCCCAGTGTGCTCACTGTACCAACTAGATAACTACCCAGTGTTTCACTGTACCAACTAGATAACTACCCAGTGTTGGTCTCACTGTACCAACTAGATAACTGCCCAGTGTTTCTTTCACCCGTAGAACACTACTCACACCCAACTAGTGTACAATCATTATTCTACCAGGACAGAAGAGGGCTCTGATCTCGACCATACTTGAGGCGACACGCGAGTCTAGATGTGGCTGCCGATATTGTTAGGTTGATGGATTAGGTCCATGGGGCTGCCTACCCCTTACACGAGCAGGGCTGCGTGCTAAACTTCGAGACCGTGCTGACCACACAATACAGGGCTCAT
Source organism: Timema podura (assembly GCA_033556935.1). Lineage (NCBI taxonomy): Eukaryota > Metazoa > Arthropoda > Insecta > Phasmatodea > Timematidae > Timema > Timema podura. Next base: position 61,070,227 of record JAVRXN010000012.1, on the reverse strand, counting down.
TGTTCCCAGGTGCAAATAGCCCACCTGCTTTAATCAACCTGTCTGTATATCAACAACAATGACCTTCAGCGTATAGGAGGTAATTAAATTGGTTTAAATACAGGTGGATGGCACCAATTAAAAGAAGGCGAGATACAATTGCATCATACTTCATCGTGACTAGTAGGTCCCAAGCGCTAATGACTCTGGTGGGGTTTCCTGAACGGAGTTAAAACTGTGATTCTATCATCTCCCAAAAGATTCTTTCTAGTTTTTTTATGTGTCGTAAAAAAATAAACATTGTAAGATAAGTTCACCGCACCGGTGGTCAGGCGGGTAATGACGTCAGTCCAACCTAGTTTAGTTAGTTGGGGACGGGAGAGGTGAAATTTGAATCTCTGCTAGATGTATTGAGGTTTTTTTTTTCCTAAATGTGTTTCCAATCCTACTACACGCAGATGCGGCTACCACTCTTACTCTAAGTTTTCTCTAACTTGATCATCCTTACCCCCATTATTGTAAATATAGCCGTAGACTGGATGGGTGGTAAGACGTAGAGCACATAGATTGTCTTCTTGTAGCCACATACATTATTTTCAAAACTATGTGAACTCGTATGGACCTGAATTAATGAGACATCGAACTTAAGGATGACGTCTACTTGAAGTAAAATACTCTCTCCCATGTGGTATTTCTTATGACGTTGGCAATTCTGAAACTTCGGAACCATTAAAACACTCCCCACTGGGGGGTAAATATGTCTCAGAAATCTAGATCTACAGTCCAAATTTCATATGAAGACTCTTATTTGACAGTGAGAAAAGTAACTAGATCTACTTTCATGCATAATAATATGGTGAAATGTTATCAACGTTGAACATTAAAAAAAATGCGTTTGTATTTCCTAAAAACCCGCCTCGGTGGCGTAGTTGGCTAACGCGCTAGTCGTGTTGAGCTCGACCGCCGAGGACGGGGAGATCGAGGTTCGAATCTCGGTCGGGTGAACTGGGGAGGGGGTTCCTAAATGGTTTTCGACTCTCCCTCCACGCAAATGCGGGTTCACTTCCTCTAAGTTCAACCCTCCCAATTCCTAATCCATTAGCATAATTAGTACTCAAGCGTATCACCCGAACGGGTAGTAAGACGCGGTGCTAAATAATAAATAAATAATATTTCCTAAAAGTTCCTTGTCATGAAAATTGGACTGTATGTTTCTAACAATTTACTTTGATCTCAGAACTTCAATAGATCTACCTGAAACGTCGTTAAAATTAACTAATGTCAACCTTTATTTACTAAAAAAAGTATATTAAACTTAGAATGCAAGGTTTTGAACCCTCAAAAGACATGTTGATAACATTTCACCTAATAATTTAGGGTGAACCATATTTTTTTTAAATAACAAACCACTTCATAAATAGCCCCTGGACTCGTTGATGCCGGCAGCGCTCCAGGTAGGCGGCTTCCTTAATCTTATTAGTGGTGTTTCCCCCTCGTGTTGTAGCCTCGACTCACGCCACTGCGAGGACATGTTACTTGCCCACGGACGTGTGAAATTGGAAAACTTCTCCTCCACTCCCTATTCTCCTTCCTCTCTTCTTCGGGGATCCATTTTCAGACCTTTACTTACCTTTTGGTTCTTTTCATTGATTATTATTTTTAACACAGAAAATAAATTTTGCGGAACCGTATTCAAAGGTCTCCGGTTCGAATTCGAGTTCAAGTTTGAGGGTAATTAAGTTGTGGCCTCAAATAGATCATTCGCGCGCAAGTATATATATACACACACATATATAGAGAGAGAGAGTCACCGCGTCTTACTACCCCTTCAGGCTATACTCACATATATCAATCACAATAATGTGCTAGAGATAATAAAGGTTGAATTTAGAGGAAGTGTACACGCATTTGCGTGGAAGGAAAGTGTTAAACCATCTAGGGAAAAAACAGTCTCGGTAGACTGAGCCGGGTTTAAAATCCCGACCTTACCCATCACCGGCAAACCATGCTAGACGAGTCTGACGTTAAAGTTTGCGTAACCATCGATACAGGGGACGCTGCATATTTGTTTAGTTCAATAAAATACCAGTGGACCTTAAACCGGAAAGTGTTATCTTAATATCTTGATGCTATCATACCCGCATCGGTGGACGTGCGGGCTAGCGCGTATTTCTCTCGTTGGGCTGGATTGACGTTAACGGTGAACTCGGGGTTTGAGTACCGATCGGGTGTATTAAGAGTGGGTTTTCCTAAATGTTTTCCCATTTTGTCACTACGCAAATTCGGGTACAGTTCCTATAAAATGCTACTTTCCTTATCCCTATTCTACTAACGTGTTTAACGTAACTAGGACGGGTAGTAAGACGCGGTGGAGAAACAAAAAAAACTGTCCGCCTCTTCTCCTACTTGTATCTCAGGGTTGTCCAGTGGTGAGCTCTGTGTGAACATGTTGTATCTCAGGGTTGTCCAGTAGTGAGCTCTGTGTGAACATGTTGTATCTCAGGGTTGTCCAGTGGTGAGCTCTGTGTGAACATGTTGTATCTCAGGGTTGTCCAGTAGTGAGCTCTGTGTGAACATGTTGTATCTCAGGGTTGTCCAGTAGTGAGCTCTGTGTGAACATGTTGTATCTCAGGGTTGTCCAGTGGTGAGCTCTGTGTGAACATGTTGTATCTCAGGGTTGTCCAGTAGTGAGCTCTGTATAAAAACGCTGGTTGGTTGTTTCCCCAGGGCTGCCCAAAAGCTGAACCTGTCGTCGCCCAACAAACCCGAGCGCCCTTCTTCAAGGCCAGATGAGAGGAGGGGCGCCGGATTTTGCGAGACCCTGCGCTTCTTCCCGCCCCCTTCCCAACGACGCTTCACCGACGCATCACCACCAGGGACGTCACCGGCGTCGGAAAGGTAAGGAACACGTGGATTTTCAAGTCAAGTCGGCTTTCATATATGCGTGTGGTGTGGTGGTGTGTGTGTGTGTGTGTGGTGTGTGTGCACCAAGGCTTACCGCCCGTCAGCGCGTATTTACACTGAAAGGCTACGGAGGAGGACGGTGTAGTTATTGAGAGGAAATGCACCCGAATATGCTGGGAGGAAGAGAGAGAAATCATTTAGGGAATAATAAAACCTCAGCGGTCCATATTGTGTGAAACTAACGTCTCTGCCCGGTAACACGGGTATGACTTGAACAGGGCAGATACCCGTATCGGTGGTCGCGCGGTCCAACGCGTCAACTCGTCATTGTTGGTGACCGATGGTGTATTCCCTCCCCTCCATTTTAACGGTTCCACGCAAATGTGGGTACATTGTAAACTCTTTAACATCCTCACCTACTACTCCATTAGCGTGATTAAATATGTGGGTAGTAAGTTGCAATGATAGATAGTAGTCTGTTGGTCCAGCAATACTGGCTACTTATCTAAAGGTCCTGGGTTCGATTCCCTGGGGTACCGTACCATCAGTATTTCCCCCGAAGGTGAATTGTTCCTGTGGTTGACATGGTCTGGTTAGGTTTAAAACTTCAACTGGCACATCATAATCATCATCATCACATCGGGAGGAAGTAACCGCACCTCCTAGGTCCCCCAACCTCAGGAAGACAGCTACAATCCGCCACTGACAGTGGAAGACCGGGAATGTCTGGTGACGAACACAATGTAGACCTCAAGTTGTGATGAAAACCAATTAAAATATTCTGATAAAGATTCAGACTAGAAGTTTTAAGTCAAACTTTAAAACACTCCCCCTTTCTTCTTCCTTATAACGTTCTCTGTAGCTAGAATAAACTGAGGACCGGTCCCTCAAGCTCTCAGACTCTCACGCTCTCAATTCATTAATTAAATAGCTACATAAAAAAAATAAAACAATAAAGACACCAAGAATAGAATCTCACGTGACGGTCGCGAGAAAATTGAAATTTCAGGCTCTCTCGTGAATTTTAAATGTAACGAAAAGAAAGGACTAAAGAGAGAGAGAGAGGGAGAGAGAGAGAGAGGGGGAGATATGAAAATATCCCGCAGGAAGAAAGACCGGGGGGAAGGGGGAAAGATACAGCTCCAGAAGGTTCGGGACAAGACTGTCGGACAAAAAGAGAACAATTCAGGGGTAGAGGGAGGGAATTGTTTTATTTTCATTATTATTTAAATTGGTATTTTTGTAGAGGGCTATGGGGAGGGAGGGAGGGAGGGGAGTAGTGTGACTGGGAACCGGGGAGGTCTTTGGTTGGGCTCCCAGAGAGACCACATAAGTATCACAATGATAAGGGGGTAACGTTAACTTGTAGGGTTAGGATGAGGAGGGGTATTTTGACATATTTTGGGGTCGAAATGGAACGCGGGCCCAGTAGATTGTATTTTACATTAAATTCTCTCAATAGATAGTTACATTCATCTAACATTTATTGGTACCGTCGCCATTGAGGTAAGAATGACGAAATTAGAATTTAGAAGAAAATTGTACTCGCATTTGCTTGAAGGGAAAGTGGAAAACAATTTAGTACACCTGACCGAGATTCGAATCCCGATCTCTACTTCACCGTCATATCAAACCATAGGAGCCAGATCCTCGGTCCCGACACAGATCTATATGATTGCCAAACTCTTCATTCACCTCTGACAAGACGTGTATTAATCACAACTTGTGAATGTATGGAATGCCAGGCCTCCACCGTGGTTCGGATCCCACGTTAAACTGTAGGTCCTCCATTTCATCTCACAATCACCCTACCATTACACATTAGTGTAAGTGCGTATAACACGAACGGGTAGTAAGACGCGATGATAATAATAATAATAATCATAGAAGCCAGACGTTTAGTCTGCGTGACCACCGGCATGGATAGAGCTACTGTGTTTACTTTCATAGTATTGTCAAGGAAAGGGGTTCGTTCTTCACCAAACGACTTACAAACTAATTCAATTCTAACCCTAATTGGTGGCCACGTTGACTAAATGTCCGGCTCACCTTGTCTGGGCGACTGGGAGGTCGGGAGTTCAAATCCCGGCAGCTGGTTTCCCACTCTACCTCTTCAAGCGAATGCGGTAACTTTTACTCTAAATTCCACCTCCATTATCGCCACCTCTGGCGGGTAGTAAGGCGGGGTGAAAACATCCACTTAATTCTATAACAGACACAACAGCCAGTCCCCCGTCTGTCAACTTATAACCGTGAAAAGATGAAGTACAATTTAAATGTCGATAATCGGTTCAGTCATTTAAGGAATCGAACCTGGGACTCATTAAATCAGAGAAAATGGCTGAACTATCGACTAATCAAACTATCTGTCACTAGTCCTCGAACGCGCTTAAAATAATACAATTTTGAAATAATGTTTATTTGTGAACGGGCCGTTCATATCTGACAGAGAGAGATGGGGGGGGGCGAGGGGCCCATGTGGGTGTCGTGGGTTCCCGAACACCCGGTGTTCAAACAGGTGTTAATAATGTACCTGATGTGCGCTGGAATATTCCCCAGGTAGCCCGGGGCAGCTAGGTACACTCGGGTAAGTTTGTTCTAAATAATATACAGACATGGTCTCTTACGGCCAACAACTATACTATCATTGTTTTACTATAGGTCTATCAGTAATGACAGATGCAGGTCACATGACTTGACGTATGAACACGTGAAAGGAGGTTATAGTAACTTATTAAGCTGTCAGATAAGGTTTTTACTTCTATGAAAATTGAACCATATATATATTTGTTCTAGTATTTGAACTAGGAGGAAGTTCTTTACCCGAGTTTGCACGAAGGGTGAGTGGACATTTATTTAGTAAAAAATCACCCTCAGTACACTCGACTGGGATTCGAACCCTGACCTCCACGTAACCGTAAAACTGAGCTAAATGAGCTAAATGAGCTTGACATTTGCGCCGGGTGTGTACTAGTTAATTCTCTTAGATACGTAGCGCATGATGTACAGAGTTGACCCTCTAGGATACGTAGCACATGATGTACAGAGTTGACCCTCTATGATACGTAGCACATGATGTACAGAGTTGACCCTCTAGGATACGTAGCACATGATGTACAGAGTTGACCCTCTAGGATACGTAGCACATGATGTACAGAGTTGACCCTCTATGATACGTAGCACATGATGTACAGAGTTGACCCTCTAGGATACGTAGCACATGACGTACAGTTCAACTTGAGTGGTTTATCCCTATAACTTGCTAAAAGGGGACATTTGACTGTAAAAAGTCCCAAACACCGCAGGAGTATATTAGTTCGTCTCTCTCGCCACTTGTTTACCTACCGCGCTGTCCGCAGTGTTAGTAGTGGTTGTTAGTTTGTTAGTGCTAACCCCTGTGACATGTAGCCAGGAGGGTTAGAGTGTTTGTACACAGGAACACATAGTACAAGGGTCAAGCTCCCTGGATAAATATTAATCTGGTAGATGAATATTTATATTTGGTGGATAAGTTAAAAGTGCGTCTTGTGACTGCAAGATAGCATTTATCTGCCAGATAAAATGTATTTATTCATCACATTTTTATCGGGAGGTTTAAATACCTGATAACTTTTATCTGAAAGTTAAAATGGTTGTTGCCATAGTGACGCTATCAGAATCTGTTTTTAGGTTAAAATCTTGGTTCACGTGTTTAGTAAGCACAGGCGCAGGCTCTAACTATTATAAAGTTAGAACATTTAATTCACACTTTTATATAAACTGACAAGCTATTTGTAGAGTTATATTTATATAAGAACAAATTATCAAAATCTGAGTACAATAAATGAAATATTGTAAACGTTGTACTAAACTATTGACCACATTTTGGCAGAAACAGAAATTAGTACTTGCAAGACAACTTAGCTTCTGCGCCCACATCACGCCATCTGTTTCCTCGCACTTGTTTAGCCGCCATTATTTAACAAAATGTTGAGCGTTCTACCCACTCGCTAGTTGTAGCGGTAGCGTCAGAGCTTATACGCATGGCGCTACAGTAAAAACAGTACCAACCTTGCATTTTCTGCATAAAAATATATTTATCCTACAGATAGCTATCCGGCAGATAAATTCAATTCATAATACACGTAAAACGTTAAAGTGGCCGATAACCTTTAACTGTTAGCTAACTTTAATCTCCCGATAGCAATATTTATGTGGTGGTCATAAGACCGGCCCTTACTAAAGTTTACTGGTTTCGTAGAGCAGCGGTACTCAACTTGGGGGAGCATACTCTCTCGCAGTAGAATGAGAGACTGAGGTTCGAATCTCTGTCGGGTGTACTGAGGATTGAACCCCGGACCCCCAGCGTAGAAGTCCGACACTTTTATCCCTAGACCACCAGATATTATCAATACATATAAAATAACAATAATAAAGTAGTGAAATGTTATCACTGTCACTGGAAAGAAACATGTTTGTGTTTTTAAAAGGCCTTTCCTATGGAAATGGGATTATATCTAAATCAGACTGTACTGTGTTAAGTGGGGTGCTAGTGAGCGTGAGTTTAGGGAAGTATTTTTTAAGTATTTTACAGCATAAACATTTTTTGCCAAAATAAATCAAATATTTCTTCTATAGTTTAGTTTTCTGCACATGCTAATCTCAACAGTCCTTGAATATCTGTCAAGGGGGTCCTAGAATTTAATGACAACTTTTTCTCTTAATTTAAAAAGTTTGTCACCAAATGCCACCATGCTCATGCCAGATATTCAAAAACTGTTGAGATTAGCACGTGCAGAAAACTAAACTATATGTTTCTATAGAAGAAAAATTTGATTTATTTTGTTCAAAAATGTTTATGCTATAAAAATTGCAAAATTAGCGCACTAAATTCGCGCTCACTAGCACCCAACCTTAAGTCCAAGCATTGAAATCACTCAGTAGCCGAGTAAAAAAGTCACATCATAAGTTGAGCGCTTTAGTAAAAAACATAACAAAGCCTGCGTGAATAAAACAATCATTTTCCCCGATTCAGCCTTGATCTCTGGAACACATCTCATTGTCTATCACGAGTCCTTACTACCCGTTCGGTTTATAGGCATTACTCTAATGTACTACGGATGATAAAGGTTAATTTAGAGCAAATGTACCCGCATTTATCGTGGAGGGTGGAAAGATAAACCTCTAAAAACACTCTCGTTTGCCCCAACGAGATTCAAACCTCAATTCCCCCGCCATGGACATTCTAGTCTCTTCCTTGGACCGAATCTGGTTTTCCCTTGGTTATTATTTTATCTGATATTCTCATGATTTAGTACATTTCCAGACCTAAATATGCTGTAATAAGTTGTACCACGTTTCTGAACCGACTGTACACGGATCATAATTAAATAGGCTAATATTTCGCGTTTATTGAATAATGCAAATGAATATCCGGTAAATCCAAACCCCCCCCCCTCCTCAGGCAGGTAACATGGAATATAAATTAATTAATTAACAGTGTGGTGACTGGAAGCTCGTATCGATTCGACCGCGGTACTTTCTAGGCGAGCGATCAACACGCCCGACCTTTTCCTTCAGACGAGATACTTGGAGCAGTATCTTCCGAATTCATCCACAATATCCTGGTCACTTAAATTGATAGCCAATACGGGCATTATAACTCGTAAAAAAAACCAAACTTGTTTTTATAAATCTCTCGTCTCTATTCTTCTAGGACATGTGGTTCGTGGCGTCTGTTTCATCTTGTCAAGTTGACTGGTGATCGGGAGGTCAAGGTTCGAATACCAACCGGGGGATGAGATTATTTATCTTCATAAATGGTTTCTTACGTAAATGCAGGTACATTTCCTCTAATTCTACCTTCTTAATCCCTATCCAATTAGTGTTTTTTTTAATCACCGCGTCTTACTATAAGCTCGGGTTATGCTCTTAGCACTGTTACACTAATGGCTTTAGGGATTAGGAAGGTTATATTTAGAGGAAATGTATCCGCATTTGTGTGGAGGGAGAGTGAAAAACCATTTAGGGAAAACCACTCTCAATACACCCGACCGAGATTCGAACCTTGATCTCCCTATCATCGGCAGTCTAGTCTACTGTGAGGGTAGCGCCTTATACCATGCGGCCACCAAAACGTGTCAGTTATTGTTAATATGAGGACAGTCCGGGTTGGTTAGTAAGACGCGGTGTATAAAAAATAATTAATAGTCACAACCGAATCGCAGGACCAATATTAAAATATTAAATAAAATTAATAATATATTTCCACTAATATTTTGTAAACCTTCTTATTTGTGTGCAATTAAGAGTTTTCATCCTTTAAGAAAGGGGGGGGGGGAATCGTGATCTGACGTCCAAAGACAAATTTACACTGATACTGTAAAAGGAAACATCATTCTACACATTTGCTTTACTTTTATACGATAGACAATTTATTCTCCATTAGTTTTTAAGATATGAGATCGCGTTCATGAGGGTGTCTGGTCTGTAAACATCACCTTAACAAGTGAGAGCAAGGTTTATAGAGGAGGGGGTAGTAGGGGAGGGATGGATGGTGGAACGAATATATAACATGTGGAAAAAAATATAAACGGCGAAGCAGGAATAGGGAACATTTGGAAAAATATAAGCGGTGAAGCAGGAATAGAGAACATTTGGAAAAATATAAGCGTTGAAGCAGGAATAGAGAATATTTGGAAAAATATAAGCGTTGAAGCAGGAATAGAGAACATTTGGAAAAATATAAGCGGTGAAGCAGGAATAGAGAACATTTGGAAAAATATAAGCGTTGAAGCAGGAATAGAGAACATTTGGAAAAATATAAGCGTTGAAGCAGGAATAGAGAACATTTGGAAAAATATAAGCGGTGAAGCAGGAATAGAGAACATTTGGAAAAATATAAGCGTTGAAGCAGGAATAGAGAACATTTGGAAAAATATAAGCGTTGAAGCAGGAATAGAGAACATTTGGAAAAATATAAGCGTTGAAGCAGGAATAGAGAACATTTGGAAAAATATAAGCGTTGAAGCAGGAATAGAGAACATTTGGAAAAATATAAGCGTTGAAGCAGGAATAGAGAACATTTGGAAAATATAAGCGTTGAAGCAGGAATAGAGAACATTTGGAAGAATATAAGCGTTGAAGCAGGAATAAGAACATTGGAAAAATATAAGCGTTGAAGCAGGAAAGAGAACATTTGGAAAAATATAAGCGTGAAGCAGGAATAGAGAATATTTGGAAAGACAAACTACCAAGTTGATTGCATACTTTTCGTGAAGGCATCAACCAACCGTAGAACTAAGTGGGTAGTTAATTCGTCAGCTACATGGCCATAATTTGACAGGTTGAGCCTACCTTGTGAAAATAAATACGTTCTTTAGCGTATGGGTACATTAAAGCCGACGTTTGCAGCTGTTACATACGGCCCGTTGATTGACGAATCAACCGTTAGACTTGGAAACAAACATCAACAAGAGAAGTCAACTCTCGTGAAGAGATGTCGACGAGATGTTGTGTGACAGGGGGACAAAAACATCCGATTCACACAAACATACAAAGTCAATCAGGTCCTCTTCTCAAGGGAAGACAAAAAAAATGAACCAACCAAATAATAATAATAATAAAAGATAACACATATTGTTCACAGGAGGGTGAAACGATTTTTTTTTTTGTCTTCTTTTGTTGTTCAATTTTGTCCGCCTTTATCTTGTAAGGCACTCGTCAAGCTCAATTTTTTTTCTGGGCGTGCTTTTTGGGTTCGTTTCTATCACATTTTTATGGTTTTCTCAAGAACCCTTTTTTTCACTTGTTATTTCAACCTTGATGCAATACTTCTATTATCAGAATTATTTCTGGATTTCCCTTATTTGTATTATAGCTTAACGTTTTCAGTCTCAGTACCACTAAAACCACAGTAAATATCTGCATTACAAATATCACTTTAAGAGTCCGTCTCACCCCCCGGATGAATCCTAACTTAGGTAGGTAATGCAGTTCGAATCAGAAGTCGCATTGTGGTGTGGTTTTCTGTACTATACTTTAGAAAATAGTCCATTAATTCAACTTGACCAGTGTAACGGCTTTATCGTATTTCTAAAATACATCAAAATTGACAAATATACATGCATTTTAAAAGGAAAAACTATTAATAGATCCCAATTATTTCGATGTTGTCGAGCGAAGACCGCAGAAAACCGCAATTCGAGACTATCCCTGATTTGAGCACAATCTTTGAGCAATATCCCGGTTAATCGGCTCGTCAAGTGAAACGGGAGGGATTTAAGTCCGGTATTTTCTTACATTTTATATATATATTATAATAATACATTATTGCTACAGTATCTATATTTAGTTTAATTATATAACCATAATAATATTAACAGTTGTTGAATATCTGTCAGAGGCATTGCAAAATTTGAAAAGGACTTTCTCTCATCATTTAAAAAAGTTTTGTTAAAATTTAAAATGTCACTATGCTCATTATAAATATTCAAGAAAATATTTGCGAGTACTATTCGTAGAAAATTCAAACTAATTATATTTATTGTGTAATGACATTGATTTTTCCGTCTTTAATAGTATTTAAAATCATATTTAACGTAAATATTTTCACTTTTCTTATTTTCAGTTATTTTAAGTTAAATTCATATTTTCTAAACGACAGCCATGTTTCTATTTTTCTTTGTTTCAGCCGCACGTGTTCGAAGCATGGTTTATTTCCGGGTTGTACACGCAGTATTTAAGAGTAATTAAGCCATGTCTATTTTTAGTTTTCGCGCTCAGATAGAATAACCCCATTGGTAGAGGGAAAGAAATCAAGTAGTGACCTGGGTTCGAGAGTACAAAACTACGGAGAATACAGACCCAAGCCTTGAAAGACAGCAAAGTTTTGAGCTAGTTTTCCCCGCTGAATCGTAATGTGGAACAAACGTGTTCTGAACTATCGTTATAAAATGTATATTATCAGCATGTTCGAGTGTTAAGTAGTGTAACAAACAACACGTAATTATTTAAATAAATTGCCACAACTTAAAGTAACATCCTATCAATGCAGTTCAGTATGACAGCTAAAAGAAGCCCGATGAGAGCTTTCCAGACGACACCCTTACGTAGGATAGGAAACGAGGACGGCGAACGGCTCGTAACGAAAGGAGCCCAACCTGTGGTTCGTTACAACATGTGCCTAAAAGTTATTTGTTATAAACACCCCCATCTCACCGCAAACGGCCCACCAGGAGTTCAGTTAGAGTAAACTTAATTTGGATTAGTTAAAACGTTTATTTCGAAAAACTTATCAAGTGAATAATTGTGTGTACAAACAATATTTAACAATAAATTTATAAACAACAACGTAATCATTAAGTTTAAACCTTCTTTAACTATGATTTGTATCCCTAATTTGTTAACTAACATAAGTTTTTTTTAGCTGCCTTTTATAACCATTGAAAGTGTTTTCAATAAAATTGTTATTTGATTCCAATAAATAACATCCTTGCATGATATCACACGAACAAAACAAATATTCTGTCTAGTCACTCTACAACACAAGCACTTGCTGTGATACATACATTGTTGAGGTTATGTCGCCTCCCCCTTTTCCCGCCAAGTATAAGCTGGGTTGATGCAACGCCTGCCTGTTCGTAACCGCTCCTCCCTTCTTATTCATGCTCTCTCCAGGGCCCCATTGATAATGAGCGGTCTCGTGCACTCTAGAGGGCCCTGTGTTTCGTCACAACAGCACACCAGGGTTCTATCATAGCTCCACGCCCTCGTGTCTGTTACATTATCACGCGAGGAGATGTGACGTCACACACACACCCTCTTTTCTGGAGCTACGTTCGAAATATGAAATATAAGCAAAAACACGTTGTGTAAGTGCTCGTTCACTATCACTGCACATGCGTACACCTTCAAATATAGATTGGAAACAAGGGAAAATGAGAGCTGTTTAAGAAAACACGTCATACTACCCGTCCAGTCTGGTTTGATACAGCTTGCCGGCAGCGAAGGAGGTTGGGGTTCTAATCCCGGCCAAATATATTGAGTGTCCGCTTTATCTAAAGGGTTTCATGCTATACCTCCAAGTAAATGCGGGTACAAATACTATGAACTATATCTTCCTCATCCTTAGTCTAGTTGTATAAACACGCGAATAGCCCGGTCAGGGGGCAAGACGTGGTGTGCAAAAAAAAAATAGCGATAGTATTAGTTTAGTACAATAATATTAGAACATTTATTATAAATTTGAAGATACCTGTGTGTATTAATGCTCGTGTCGCTGAAGATACCTGTGTGTATAATGCTCGTGTCGCTGAAGATACCTGTGTGTATTAATGCTCGTAATGCTGAAGATACCTGTGTGTATTAATGCTCGTAATGCTGAAGATACCTGTGTGTATTAATGCTCGTGTCGCTGAAGATACCTGTGTGTATTAATGCTCGTAGCGCTGAAGATACCTGTGTGTATTAATGCTCGTAACGCTGAAGATACCTGTGTGTATTAATGCTCGTAGCGCTGAAGATACCTGTGTGTATTAATGCTCGTGTCGCTGAAGATACCTGTGTGTATTAATGCTCGTAGCGCTGAAGATACCTGTGTGTATTAATGCTCGTAGCGCTGAAGATACCTGTGTGTATTAATGCTCGTAACGCTGAAGATACCTGTGTGTATTAATGCTCGTATCGCTGACGATACCTGTGTGTATTAATGCTCGTAATGCTGAAGATACCTGTGTGTATTAATGCTCGTAATGCTGAAGATACCTTGTGTATTATGCTCGTATCGCTGAAGATACCTATGTGTATTAATGCTCGTAATGCTGAAGATACCTGTGTGTATTAATCCTCGTAGCGCTGAAGATACCTGTATATCGTGGCGTCACATTATTAATTCTAGGAAACACTTGACGCGCAGGTACCCTCTAACCCCCAGGTAGAGAGGGGGTAAGGAGGGGTAAGAGCTGTGTCTCTAATAACCTTAATGAAGCACCGAGTTTAATTAGGCAGCAGTGTTGCCAAAGGAGACGAATTACACGCGAGCTTGTTACGAGAAAGCTTTTGTCATCCGTGACACGGATATAAATGAAGGGAAGGGGGGGGGGCGCTTTGTTTGTCGAAAATAAACACATTTATTGTTTTGATAGTTTTCTCTGTCTTCTTAGTTCTTATAAAACATCATTTTGTATGCTGTATTTATTTTGAAGGATAAAATAAAAATGTTGACGTTAAGAAACAGAAACTGTCTCTATGGCATTACATTTTTTCTGTAATAAAAATTAGTATAATATTGTACGAAATAATATATATTAGAGACATTTTGTAAATATTTTACATGAAGGGTTGAAAGAGGAAAGTGTATAAAGGGTAGAGAGAAAATAAAAACAAAGAGAGGAGGAAAGATGAACCTGATGAAAAGAGGTAAACTAATAAACTAAGAAAATGTTCGGTCTCTTTTTCTTATCATATTTTAACGTTTGTATAGTTTAAAAAAAATATGTTCTCCCATTAGTTATTGAGATCTACTTAATTAAACTACTTTGTAGTATGTAAACGGAAAGATCATGCCCGTTAGGTTAATATCCCTGATCGACAACGTCATAAGGCGATTCTCCACCAGTAGTGCAAGAATAGCACAACTCACAAAGCTTATTTTGTTCCATCCCATCTGGATTCGAGCCTGGGTCTACCATTGTTCTTTCTTCCCCTACTTTTGAACTGGAGGGGTTAGCTACAGCCCCATTTTCATAGAAAGAAGCTTATTTGACAGATAGAAAAGTTACTGAATCTACTTCCACGAATTCATAAGTCAAGTCATGTTATCTGCAGATGTCCCTTTTGATAGATATTATCAATATATTAAATAAAATAACAATAATAATATAGTGAAATGTTATCATTGTTAACCGCAAAGAAAAGTGTTAGTATTTTCTAAAAGAAACTTCATATAAAAGTTTGCACTGTATTTTTACTGTCTCTATTTCGTCATTAAATCAGTTGCTATAAATGTTGATTTAAAATGAGCTGTTAGGAGAGATGAACCAAATGTTTGTTTGTCCGTTTCAAATCTCCGGTTGTTTGTTACAACGAAACGTGAAACATTTTATTTGTGGCTTATTTACGTTCGGCGATATGAAAATAAAAAAAAGGGGGGAGGGGAGAGAGAATTAAAAGCTGTGTATATAAAAAAGCCCATCATTAATAACTCATTAAGTGGCCTGTCAAATCCTCTTTGAATGGTTGAGGATCGCCTCTTCACTTTCTACCATTAAACCGTCCATGTCGAGTAGACTTGAAGAGAAAACTTTTGTTTTTCTGAAGAGTTTTCCTCGACACCAACGAGTTGAATGAAGTTGGCGCGGCTCGTTCAGGATGAAAGGTTGGTTGTCTTTAAAACGGGAATAATGGCGTGTGATAAAAACAGGGAAACGGTAAAGTGAAAAGAAGAGAACTAACTGGTTATATAATCATTTGGTAGCAAAATAGAGATAATATTTGTTGAATATAATAATACAAAAAAAATAGCAAACGCTGTTGATGACCGGAACAAATAATACAACTTGAATTTGAAAAATCAGAAACTGAGCGTGTATAGTAATGCTCGTAGCCGTGAAGATACATTGTATAGTAATGCTCGTAGCCGTGAAGATACATTGTATAGTAATTCTCGTAGCCGTGAAGATTACATTGTATAGTAATGCTCGTAGCCGTGAAGATACATTGTATAGTAATGTTCGTAGCCGTGAAGATACATTGTATAGTAATAAGAGCTATGGACAAAAAAAAGACAAACAATGGATAGTCGCGGGGCCTTTGATAAGTTTGTGAGTTGTTCGGGGCCCGAAAAGTTTGCCGACCCCTGTCTTAGATGATGGTCTTGTATTTCTAAATAACTAGACGGTTTATAGAGGTCTAAACCAGACTTGCTATTTAGTTGATGAATGTTGTGGTTCTAGTGATTTGTAAATATCACCGGCGGGCAGAATTCCTCGTCAAACATCTCGTAGCCTACCTGTCTCATTAAGGGCGACAAGGTTACCTTCCTAACGAGACGGCCGTGTGGGAGATTGTTGGTGTCATGAAATGGAGTCATTAATAAAATGATGCGAGGGCCGTCATTAGGCTCTAGTTTGGGTATCTTATGATGATTATAATTTCAGATTTGTTTAGTGTTATCAGCCTCCGGGAACAACCTACACCTTCCAGAGAACCGAGGAATGACGGCTTATGTCCAGGAATGGATAGGATTTGGTTTATAAATAACTTACAGTGAAATCTCTCTTAATGGATACCTCTGCAGTGGGGATTCTTCCCCGACAAAATAACACGGGGCTCTTCCCAATAACAGACACGGGCACTTTCTAGCGCATATTTATGTTCATCAATCTCTGGAACATCGGACGAAAATACCGAAAACACCAATATATATATATATATATATATATATATATATATATATATATATATATAGTATTTTACTGTAGGAATGTGAGGAATACCTGTTTTAGTGGCCGCGTGGTCTAACGCGCTATTCTCACAGTATACTAGACAGCCGATGACGGAGAAATTGAGGTTCGAATCTCGGTCGGGTGTACTGATGGAGTTCCCCCCCCAAAATGGTTTTACACTCTCCCTCCACGCAAGTGCGGTCACAATTCCTATAAATATAACCTTTCTAGTTTCTAAAATCCTTAGCATAATTAGTACATAAGCGTAAGCTATAACCTGAACGGGTAGTAAGAAGCGGTAGCAAAAAATATATATCAGGAATGCCAGTGTCTGGCGTGAGTGGTCCCAATGTCCCCTTCTAGTGAACAGCAGCAGTAATGTAGTAATGTAGTAATTTAGTAATGTAGTAATGTACCTCCCACCTGCATCCTCTAAGTAGTCTAAGCCAGAGGTTCCCAATTTTTTTAGGCCACGGAACCCTAATTGATCATACTTTTTTTGGCGGAACCCCATTTTGATAATAACAAGAGTGATTGTACCTTGTAGTGTAGTTTGAATATTTTCATGTTTGACATTAAAATAAAGAATAATTATAAATAAAAAATAATTATTATCATTATTATAAAACATTTATCGTACAAAAAAAAAAGTAACTATTTAATGTGAAGAATAAAATTTTTTCACATATTTATTTATAATAGCACTAAAATTAGGCATAATGTCTGACAATTGAGCGCGAAGATCTGAACTCGGAACCCCTTTGACCCTTCCACGGAACCCCAGGGTTCCGCGGAACACCTTTTGGGAAACGCTGGTCTAAGCTACGTACCAAATTTATTCTTAATCACAATTATTATCCTGTACAGGGCAGTAATAACATTGTTGTAGTTAATATCCACAGTATTAGGTTCACTTTGATTAAAATCTCTTCAAAATGTATCGTTTAAAGAGGTTTTTTTCCTACAAATATCGGAATATTCTTAATAACGGACATAGTTTTGTAAGGTGTCCGTTATTAAGCGATCTTACTGTAAAAACTTATGTTTGGGTAAGTTAGCTGTTTCTGGGCTTCTAAAGCTGAGGATTTTAACTTCTTAGAACTATATATATAATATCGGAACCTGCCTAGGTGGCGTAGTTATCTAACGCGCTAGTTTCGTGTTGAGCTTGACTGTCTAGGACGGGTAGATCGAGGTTCTAATCTCGGTCGGGTGAACTGGGGGTGGTTTTTTACTAAATGGTTTTCCGCTCTACCTTCACGCAAATGTTGGTTCACTTCCTCTAAATTCAAACTTCCCAATTCCTAACCTATTGGCTTATTTAGTACTTAAGCGTATAGTCCAAATGGCTACTAAGAGGCGGTGCTAAATAAATAAATATAATATCGCAAATAGAGCAATTTTAAATCTACTCGGCAGTTTGTGGGTACAATCTGTGTTTACAAAAACAGACTAGTCGTGTACAGTCGTGGCAAGAACTAGAGCAACATACGCACTAAAGCACAAAGGTACTCGGAATACAAACGGCGAACATAACATCTCAAAAACCCCCGGAGAAACACGCCATTGTATGTATAATTTTTGTTTCTGTTTTAATACAATTTCTTTTTTAAAATAAAAAAAGATTGAATTCAATGATGCGATACTAAACCCAGAACGTAATCTACATCAGCAAATGGGATTGTTCACCAGCCCTGCCCTGTGACCCTTGTAAACCGCTTTAGGGAGGGGATGATTTAGTTTTTATACAACAAACGAGTAACATATTAATACCGAGCCCGTCTATTTTTCAGTTGATTTAGTTGTCAAGGGGGCATGGAGGGGGGGAGGGATGTATCGTTATAAAAACCCGGGATTAATAAATCAGAATAAAATGGAGGGAGACGTCCCTGGGAAACGTGTCGATACACATGATCGTGATGATCAGGCTAACGGCAGGGAATAGTGATCGTATTGATCAGGTTGACGGTGGGAAATAATGATCGTGATGAACAGGCTGACGGAATGAAATAGTGATCGTGATGATCGGGTTGACGGTAGGAAATAGTGATTGTGATGATGGAATGAAGTAGTGATCGTGATGATCATGTTTACAGCGGGAAATAGTGATCGTGATTATCAGGTTACCGGCAAGAAATAGTGATCGTGATGATCGTGTTGACGGTGGGAAACAGTTATCGTGATGATCATGTTGACAGCAGAAAATAGTGATCGTGATTATCAGGTTGTTGGCAGGAAATAGTGATCGTGATGATCAGACTAGTTGCAGGAAATAGTGATCGTAATTATCAGGTTACCGGCAGGAAATAGTGATCGTGATGATCGGGTTGACGGTAGGAAACAGTTATCGTGATGATCATGTTGACGGAATGAAATAGTGATCGTGATGATCAGGTTAACAGCAGGGAATGGTGATCGTGCTACGAACGTTCAAAGCCTGAGGACATTTGTTCGAGCCCTACCTTGTTTTAAATCGTGTAGCTCTATTTCATATCACTCAGTCTGACAGCTCAGCTATCCCTTCCGATCTGAGGGTCCTGGGGTTCGATTCCGTGGCACTATATAAATATTTATCATGTGTGACTATTGGAGCTTCCCTTTCTAAGTGATAAATTAATGGCAGTGGAACTGGATGTTGTGTGTTCTGGAACAAAGTGCTGATATAATCATACGGTTCAGAGAAATACTACGAGAACCTACTACCCTTCCGCACTTTCCGCATATCAACACTAAAAAGACAGGGATGAAGCAGGCAGAATTTGAGAGGAAAATGTACCTGCATTTGTGTGGAGGAATAGTTAGAACTTGTAAATAAGATATCACTTTAAGACTTGAAGCTCCGACATCCCCGTTACAGGAACATCAGAACCCCTGGATGTTGTCACTCCAATACTTGCATCCCTGGATGTTGTCACTCCAATACTTGCATCCTTGAATGTTGTCACTCCAACACTTGCACCCCTGGATGTTGCTACTCCAACACTTGCACTCCTGGATGTTCTTACTCCAACATTTGCACTCCTGGATGTTGTCACTCCAACACTTGCACCCCTGGATGTTGTCACTCCAATACTTGCATCCTTGAATGTTGTCACTCCAACACTTGCACCCCTGGATGTTGTCACTCCAACACTTGCACCTTGGAAAAGGAAAATCTTTGTTCATCCTTGCGTCTTCTAGTTCCTGTACGTGCCACCCGTGTCTTTCATGAAGCTAGGGGCAAAGGAAGAGGAAACGTACAAGCATTCTTCTTTAGAGAGGATGGAAAACTATCGATAGAAAACAAACGCTCTCGTTGGATCTGGCTCAGACTCGAACCTGGCTAAACAACCTGAAAGCTGAGCTCTGTATCTCTTTTGATTGATATTCAAATTCTGTTGAGCTATATTTGGCTGCGAGTGTTAGGTGTTGCTGTTTTAGGTTAAGTTAAATTGTTAAATATATTATATACATCCTTGTGCTTTGAATGTGCGCGTTACATGCCCCGACTCTTTTAAAAATAAATATACATCACCTCACACGTTAATGTGTTAGGGATGAGGAAGTTTGGATTTAGAGGAAGAGTACCCGCGTTTGCGTGGAGAGAAAGATTAGGAAGCCCTTTAGGAAAAAACACCTTCAGTACAACTGACCGGGATTCGAACCCTGATCTCCTCGTCATCTTCAGTACAGTCTATTGCGATATGTTGATAGATGTCACCAATATTGTAACATTAGCAATACTAGCTAATGCTACATAGTTACTACCCGCCCCAAATAAACCAATACATATAGACATCCTGCAATAGTAACACTAGCAAAACTAGCTAGCTTACATTAATACTACCCACTCCGAATAAATGCCGATACTCATAGACATCCTGCAATATCAAAGAGCACAAACTTACCATGTATAATATATGTGCTTTACTCACTCATTGTATCTTCTGGATTAGCACGAGTTTCTTGACCAACCTGTTCGCACCAAATTCTAAAATGAAGAGAAGTCCTAACAAGCTATGAATGATGCAGCAACAAGACATTCCAATAGAGGGATCCAGAAATGATCTGATTGGCCCGTCTGGGCTACAAATGGGCCACTCATAATCTTGAACTGCAACTAACCAGCTGTCTGGTGGACGTGACTCGATGGACGTAGCTAGAGTCAGCAGCCAGCTCACCATGTGTCCGGCGTACGTGAATTGGGAACTAGCCAAGTTAGGCAGCTGCTAACAAGAGAGTGCTGTTAGCAACTTATTAGCCGAGTTGCGTTATAATTTAAATATGAAAAACTCCCACCATCAACTAGACCTATATAACGAGGGAATTCAGTAAATATTGTTGACTATTACATCCGACACTTACACGAGAAGTCCTGTTCTGGACTTGGAAATAACCAGCTAGCATAGTTAACTATTATATCGGACGAGGAGTCCTGGTCTGGACTTGGGCATTATTGAGCCAGGATGGCAATATATAAAATTTATTTATTTTATGATTATTTAAAATTTAAACGCCCTATAGTGGATTTGATTGTTTTGAACACTTAGATTAATTATGTGATTGAAATCGTTCAGTGTAGGCATCTGTAATTTTTCACTAGTAGATTTATTTTTGAAAGTAAATTTGTGTCATGGAACACTTAATGTTTCCTTTTGCTGCTTGGGTGCTAGTTTCTTTGTAATTTCTATAAATATAAATAGGTAGCCACATTTTGATACTTTTTCTAGCTTGGAATATTTAGTTTATATATGCATTTTTATTGCTCTTGTGGTTACCAATAATTGTTTGAACTCTATAATTTGATTTTTTTAGGTAATATTTTGTAGACGTATTCTTTGAAGAAAATATTAAAGTAATTAATTTTTGTTGGTTTATAAGTTTTTAACTTTAACATTTACCAATTTGTTTAGTGAGAAATTACAAGTATTCTATTGTAATATTGCTTTGTTATAATGTTAAATATTAACAAGTCGGAATCTTGTCGATTACTTCAAAAGTGGTTATAGTAATAGTCCCACAAAAGTTTGAGCTATTTCGGGAAATCAAACCTTTGTGCTGTTTATTTGTATCAGAATTGATATGTAAATTTAAATTTAATCTTAAAATTTAAATTTGTTTAGTCTGAATTCACAGTGGTGATTCAGGCGCGTTATAAACCGTTTTCAAGAGGCTCTTAAAGCTCTTTATTATAATATTAACGATTTTGTTATTTAATAGGTCTCTTCTAGACCAATTCAAATAAATGAATAATTTACTTTGAGATTGTGAAATATACTCTCAAATGTACCGCGCAAGTGTAGTCTCTGCCATATTTATATGTTTTTCAACACACTTCAGTTTTACATGTGAAGCCATGTAACTTTTTTGTTTAATTCTGTTGTTTACCTTGAATAAATAATTCAAATATTTCTTAAATTGCAAATTACCTCATCTCTGTTATAATAACTTCCCTAGATTCCGTCCACCCTCTTTCAGTCTATTGTAGCTACAAGAATAAGTGGCTGGTACAATATAAACTGTTATCAACAAGAATAAGTGGCCGGTACAATATAAACTGTTATCAACAAGAAGAAGTGGTCGGTACAATATAAACTGTTATCAACAAGAATAAGTGGCCGGTACAATATAAACTGTTATCAACAAGAATAAGTGGCCGGTACAATATAAACTGTTATCAACAAGAAAAAGTGGCTGGTACAATATAAACTGTTATCAACAATAATAAGTGGCCGGTACAATATAAACTGTTATCAACAAGAAGAAGTGGTCGGTACAATATAAACTGTTATCAACAATAATAAGTGGCCGGTACAATAAAACTGTTATCAACAAGAAGAAGTGGTCGGTACAATATAAACTGTTATCATCGCTGACCGTAACAACAATCTTCTGTCTGTATCGTCTAAAAGAATCCTTCCTACCGGAACCTCACCCCTTGCCAGGACCAATATATATCCTGCTCCTCCCAATAAGGACCCTCAGGCGAAGGAACCACTTGGCTCCGAAGGACTCTCCCTGGAGAGTTTCTCCTGAGAATGTTTGCTCCTTCTTTTTACAGTCGGTCCTTACTTCTTTCCTTCCCTGCCTTTCCTCCATTCTTTTAAACCGTGTGTGTGTGTGTGTGTGTGTGTGTGTGTGTGTGTGTGTGTGTAGGGGTAAGTAAATAATACTGCTTATCCCCTCCCCCTCCTTTCTCCCTCTTTTCTCAATTGATTCTTTTATAGACCGTTTTGAAAACATCAGTCCTATCAAGGGACAGCCGGAAGGTTGATTACGGATATATTCGAGGCTTGTAGGACAATGGTTCGACCCCGGGCGTAGGTGTGCCTACATTATTATATCATTTATGTGTCTTGGTACATAGATAGTACAATAATACCTTACACTGGGGTAGGGTTCGTAGTATTCGGTGTCACTCTAGGTTAAGTCGTGTGCTGAAACATGCTCGTGCTCAAATAACTGTGTTTACATAACTTATCATTAATAATTTTTTTTGCGTCCTGTCTTACTACCCGTCCTATATATCTGCATTTAATTACACTAATGGAGTAAGGATGAGGAAGGTGAAGTTTGGAGGTGTGTCCCCGCATTTTCATGAAGGGATAGTGGTAAGTCGTTGAAGGAAAAACACCCTTGGTCACATGGCTGAGATTCGAACCCTTACCTCCCCTTAACTTTAAGACAATATCAGATGAACCTGACATCCAATCTTCGTACCCACCGGTACGGGTATAAGTTGATATTACCCTTTCTTTATTTTTTTCAATGCATAGTTAAGTCAAATGGGACAGAGTGGGAGAGAAACATATCACAGGTACAGTTGTAACAAGCTCTGCTTACTCTGGCAACACTCCAAGCCACGCCACTGCTACTTGTCCTGCAGCCAAGTAGGGTCGATGTTTTCCGAACGCACGCTACAGTTATAAAAAGGCGTGACGTATAAATAACTGAGTAGTGATTAAAACGGAGAGCGTGTTTTAAATTTTTCAATGAAACCACCCGGTAATCCGATTTCTTCTATTGCCCCATCCTTCGCGGCTTTCTTCCCCTCGATGGATGTATACACCCCCTCTCTCTCTCTCTCTCTCTCTCGAAGAGCGGGGGAAAGGGAAGTAAAGAAGATGAAGACCTCTCGGATTTCCGGTGTTCATTTAGAAAAGATCGGCCGGCGATGTTGTCCTGGCGGTTAGCGTCTGCCACTGATCCGAGGGGGAGGGGGCGGTTTTATGTTTGGTTTTTACGTGCATGTTTAAAAAAAAAAGGGTTTTAACTTTAACCCAAATAGGTGGTCACGTGGACAAAGGTGTCAGTCTCATCTGGTTTTGGCAGGTCACCACCGGGCCTTCTAATTATTTTAATATCCATTTATTTGAGGTCATTCGAACTTCCTCTTTCTGAACTGATTGATTATTATATCAGCACACGAATTACAAACTAACTTAAATATAGAACAGACACAACACCCTGCCCCCCGGCCGTTAAGTCATCGCTGTGAAAGGGTCAAGCCACATTTCACCAATGATAAGTGTTTCGTCCATACGAGGAATCGAACCCGGGACTCTTAGTTCAGCAGACAGGCACGCTACATACTGAGCCACGGTGTCCTACGAGCTTCACGTCTAACCACCCCACCCGGATATTCGCATATTTACAATATTATTACTAGCACCGCGTCTTACTACCCGTTCGGGCTGTATGCACTTACACTAATGTGTAATGGTAGGGTGATTGTGAGATGAAATGGAGGACCTACAGTTTAACGTGGATCCGAACCACGGTGGAGGCCTGGCATTCCTCACATTCACAAGTTGTGATTAATACACGTCTTGTCAGAGGTGAAGGAAGGGTTTGGCAATCATATAAATCTGTGCCGGGACCGAGGATTGAACCCCGGACCCCCAGCACAGAAGTCTAACACCTTACCCATAGACTGCCAGGTCACCCCATATTTACAATAAGTGGGAATGAATGAGGAGGGAATACTTTAGATGAAGTGTACCCACATCTTTTTGTAGGGAGAGTGGGGGATTACATAGAGTCGAATCTAATTGAAAAAGCCCTATTTTACAGCTAAAAATGTTACTAGATCTACTTTCGCGTGTTCATACGTCAAGTCATGTGATCTGTAGCGGTCACTTTTGATATATTATACTATCAATACATTAAAAATAACACTAATAATAAAGTAAAATGTTAGCAATGCTGACATCCGACAGCTTAGCTCAGTCGGTAGCGTGCTGTTAAGGGTCCAGGGTTCAATTCCCGGGATGGCCGAAAAATGTATCATCGGTGAAACTTGGGTTTTCCATCTTTCATAGTGATACATTAACGGTCGGGGAGTTGGGTGTTGTGTCTGTTATAGAATTGAGTTAGTTTGTAAGTCGTGTGCTGATATGATCAGTCGGTTTAGAAAGTGCACGTTAAATACCTCAAATAACATTAATGAAATGTCCACACCTTCATAATCGTCCTTTGTTCCTGACAGCGGTCCTCGGCTCGTTTGACGACGACAGGGAACATTTGACGCCAATGGACGCCAATGGACGCCTCGGTGAGTCACGTGGTCTAGCAAAATACTGGCCTGCCGATAACGCGGAGATCGGGGGGTTGAATCCCGGTTGGGTGTACTGAGGGGGGTTTTTACTAAATCGTTTTTTCTAATCTCCCTTCCTGAAATTGCGGGTATACCTCCATTAAATTCAACCTTACCCTTCCCTTAGAACATCAGCGTGATCGGTGCAGATGGGTATAACCTGAGCAGGTAGTGCGTGAGTGAGACGCGAGGATAAAAAAACAACTAATGAATCTAATGTAAATTTAAGGTAATAAAAAATATGTCATACAAAGGTGAATATTATGTTTGTTTTATTTCTACAAAAGGCGAGTTTGGAGGGTATTCAAAACTGGGGAGAGTTTGTGATCGCTCTCTATCTTTCTCTCTCTCTCACACACTTCTCGAGAGTATTAATCTTTGAGCAAGGCGCTCGCACCGGATGTTTAGGGAAACTGTGTGACGCTCTGTTCCCCTTCACTTGTTATGAATAATTGCGCATGCGTCAGGCTCGTCTTGACACCCAGGGTGCGCGCCGGGACGGGAATGATGGATGGAAGGAACTTTTCTTTTCTTTTTGCCGCGGAATGTCAAGTGGATTTCCCCCCCCCACCTCCTGGGTGTAATCCTTGTTCTAGCCCTCTTCAAACTGTATGTGATTTGATTTTTTTTATCAGAATGAGAAAACAAAAAAAAAACACAGCTAAAAACAAGAATCGTTGTTTTTCGTCACCTTGTATTACCCATCGGGATACTATTTACACTAATATGTTAGGGATAAGGAAGGTTGTATTTAGAGTGTCACCGAATTTGCGTGGAAGGAGAGTGTAAAAACCATATAGTAAAAAAAACCTCTCAGTACACCGGACCAGGCTTCGAACCCTGATATTCTTATCGCCGATAATTCAGCCCAACACTATAGTAACGCATTAAACTCCGTGACCACCGACGCGGGTACAAATTTTACTATGCTTAGGTTCGGAGAACCTGAAACGAGAGGTCCCAGGTGCAAATAACTATCTGTAGGGCTCGAAAGGTTGTGAAAGTGGCTGAGTGCGTGTCAGTTTTTAACTCGAACAGAGTGTACCGACTTGGTGGCTGTCACTTTACACTCCGTACCGCGCTCCATTCGGTGGCAGGACTCAACTTATCACCCCCCCCCCTCACCCCTTCTTTGTGACTTCTCACCTCATTCATAATGTACCATCATACCCCGGTTTCCCCTACAACTTCACAGAGGAACTTTTCAACGGGGGCCTCGTAACATGTTCTAATGTTTTGCTCGAAACTTGTGCTATAGCCTAGGATAAAATACAATTACATTTTACTAGATAATACAATAAAACTCGCCAATTATTTTCTGAACTTGGTACAATTATTTAATTCCAATCCTACTGATAAATAAAAATGAGCTTGTGTCTGTTACTTTTGAAGCCGAATGTGCTGAGATGGCGCATGCGCGTAACTTGTCCGGTTACCCTGTAGGTTGATTTAAATCTAGGTCAGCCATTTTATTTCAAGATGGCGACTACAAAACACTACTTTTCGCCCTTTCCACAGCTTCAGCCTATCGTATTTTCATTGGACCAACTTTGAAAGGTCTCTAGATATAGATACGTGTTATAAAACACACCCTGTGTAAAGAAGGGGTAATTAGTTAGTTTTTAAAATACAATTTTACATTTTTTAAAAAAGTAGCGAGCTCTGGTTAGACAATTTTCAACTACTCAAAGGATTTTATCGATTTTTAATTTTAGTCTGTCAGCGACTAAAACTACAAAATAACTATATATATTTGACGTGGAAATCCTCATACGACTGTTTATATCAACATACGACTTACAAACCAACTTATTTCTAGAACAAACGCATCACCCAGTCCTCCAAGCTATATTAATTGATTCTTGGACAACTTGCACTAGTTATATTTTTTTAAACAATTTGTTGTACTTTTTACCCCCCCCCCCCCCCGAGTCAGAAGTTCAACTCCGCACAGGTGATCACGTGGACTAAACCGTCAGTCTCATGTAGTCTTATCTGCTGGTGATGGAACAGTCCGAAGATCGAATCCCAGCTAGGTGTGTTTTGTTCCTGAACTATTTCCCACTTTCCCTTCACAAATATGCTGGTACATTTCTTCTCATCTCTAACTTCTTGTTGATCTTGGGGTAAAGTGCCCCTATCAAGACCCGATGATCGTGGGTTCAAACCCAGCTTAGGTCGGCATATTTTTCTTGCGCGATAAAAATCCGTGGCACAACTTCCTTCGGAGGGGATTGTGGTGTGTAAAAGAACCCTGGAAGGTAACTTAAAATACCTTTCCCGGCTAAATGGGTAGGCCCTTTCGCTCTCGCTCATAGAAACTCTCGTGTGCTGGTATAATCAGTCGGTTTAGAAAGTGCACGTGATAACGCATACCTTCCTCAGCCCTACATAACCAGCGTAGATAGCCTGGATGGTTAGTAAGGCCCGGAGTTCGTAAATACATTCAAATATTATATTTCTGCAATCAAACCTATTTGTTTAATAAACTGTTTGGATCTCGAAAATTCTTCATTGTCGTGGTAAAGCAATACTAAAATAAACCAAACTTTTTAACTTTCTATCTATATATATATATATATATATATACATATATGTAAAGAGAGCGTTACAAATTAATATTAATTAAAACGAGAAAAAAAAGTTTTTTTCCACATTTGGAAAATTATCTACAGTATCCCCTAGGGTTCTCATAAAAAAAAAAGAAGAAAAATTTAAAGCCCCTTGAATTGTGAAATATACTTTCTGTTTAACGTATATGTGAGCCATTTTGCATACACGCTCCAGATAACGGGGTTTCCACACTTCATTCTTATTCCATTCAAATATCGACTTCATAATTTATCAATCCTTTGTAGTTTTATAACAATAATGTTCTTTAACATCGCGTCTTACTACCCGTTCGGATAGTAGGCTAGGGATGAGAAAGGTTGAATTTGAAGGAAGTTGACCCGCATTTGCTTGGAGTAAAAGTGGGTAAAATCGTTTTGGAAAAAAAAACCGTCCTCGGTACACCCGACCGAGATTGAGTCTCGACATCTTTGCTACGAGGGGACTGCGGGACTGATGCTTTAGACCGTGTGATCACCGTTTCTGGTATAAACCTGGTAGGTACAATGTTTGAGCGAATGTCTAACCTGAGAAGGCTCGGCTAGTATTTTCCCTCCGACGTAACGCAAAGTGTCGACTCTGCCCGAACAACCGCTGATCAAACCTTTGTTGCCGGTTATATGGATTAAACACACTTTACATAATATGTCGAGATAGATATAAATATAAAACAACTCCGCACGTCCCTGGATTTGCGATACAGCAATGACCGTGTTGTGTCCAACTTTCTGATTGGCCTAATTGGTCAACATGTTGATCGTCGGCTGTAGCTTCGTGGGGGGGGGCTTAGCTCTGTAACAATAACTGTCCAGTCCTCACAAACAAGGGGTAGAATATTGCTGTGTTCTGTGCTATCACACTCCTTTCACACTACGTCCTTAAAGTCTTATATCAAATTTCGCAGCAAGGTCAGTCACTCATTGGGTAGGAAGAACCGTATCTCACAGTTACAAAAGCTACCAACATTTCTTAAATATATCCATACGTCAAGTCATGTTATCTGCAGCTGTCACTTTTTGATAGATATTATCTAAACATTTAAAATAACACTAATAAAATAGTGAGATATATTTGTATTTTCTAAAAAAGGCCCTTTCTACCAGACTAGTGTTATACCATTCATGGTTTTAGGAATATTTTTTTCTTTCGATTTCATGCGTATTTAAAATAAAACTAGACTTTGAATTTAATACAACTTTATGAGTTTTATAGAACACTTAGTATAATTAAAAATAAATGGAACTAGACAATCACACAAAATTTCTCTTTTTGTGTATTCTATCATGGAAGAAAATTTTCAAAAATAATTGTTCAGGAAACTACCCTTAAGTAAGATTTACTCATAAAACAAACACATCGTCTTGTTAATTACAATAAACACTCTTTATATTATATTCATTTTAAACCAAATTGTTAACATATTTTCAAAAAATTCAAATGTTAAAATATAGGCTATTTGTGAACTCCCTTAAACTTGTTCTTAATTTGAAGACTAGGGTCAAAATAAAAAACCTTCACTGGTATTTCCCTAAAACATAATATAGATATGAAGTTTGAACAAAATCTATCAAACCATTTAAGATCTTTAGCCAGGGACAGAGATAAAACGTAAAGATTCATCATAATCAAGAGGTTGAAAATTGTCACGGATCACAATACTTTGTTTTAGCACCGCGTCTTACTACCCGTTCGGGTTATACCCTTATAAACTAATTATTATAATGGTTATTAGGAATAAGGAAGGCTATATATAGGAAGTGTACCCGCATTTGCGTAGAAGGAGAGTGGGAACCTATTTTTTTAAAGTACACTCGACCGAGATTCGAACCTCGATCTTCCCGTTATCGTCAGTCAAGTCTACTGCGAGAGTAGCGCCTTAGACCATGCGACCACCGAAGTGGGTCATATTTCCTCTTGATCTGAGAAAGTAAAAATAGCCAGTGATATTGTGATGTTCTGATATTGATTGTTGTTTTTAAACAGCTGTCTAGTGATACTGACGAATAGAGTGACATCACGCAAGTAAACCGACCCACTAAGCTAAATCTGGAAATGTAACTAACTGGGCTGAGAGGGCTTAAGATAGGAATATTGCGCTCTACGAGATGACTCTCCATTAGCACAGGACAAGGTTGAAACCGTGTCTCCTGACTGGGGGCAACAAGGAGCTAACTACGGGACGATTACAGGGATTGGAACTGACTGGAGGCAACAAGGAGCTAACTACGGGACGATTACAGGGATTGGAACTGACTGGGGGTAACAAGGAGCTAACTACGGGACGATTACAGGGATTGGAACTGACTGGAGGCAACAAGGAGCTAACTACGGGACGATTACAGGGATTGGAACTGACTGGGGGTAACAAGGAGCTAACTACGGGACGATTACAGGGATTGGAACTGACTGGAGGCAACAAGGAGCTAACTACGGGACGATTACAGGGATTGGAACTGACTGGGGGTAACAAGGAGCTAACTACGGGACGATTACAGGGATTGGAACTGACTGGAGGCAACAAGGAGCTAACTACGGGACGATTACAGGGATTGGAACTGACTGGAGGCAACAAGGAGCTAACTACGGGACGATTACAGGATTGGAACTGACTGGAGGCAACAAGGAGCTAACTACGGGACGATTACAGGGTCGTTGTGTACAGGGACTGGAACGGATGTCTCATAGTCGCTTTCTACGCACTACCCTCTATTTATTTGTGTCCGTTCAGGCCGGCCCTGATAAAATACAATGTCCCTGAATGTTAAATCTCTCGCCATGTCAACAATTTTACACACGAGCTTTCGATATTGATTTATTTCTTTTGTTTCATCACAGCTTATTGAGGGTCGGGTCTGGTTAATGCTCTATGCTCGCTTCTACCAATGGGATATCGTCATTTCGTCGTGGATATTTTACATTCACTTGTTAATTCTCAATGGTTTTTTTAAATGTTTTAAAGAGGAGATTAACATTTTTATAAATGCTTGGGGCTAGCTAGCATTGGCTAACTAAGCTATGACAGAAACTACAGTCCAAGTTTCATATGAAGGGCCCTTTAATGATAGCTATAAAATTTACTAGATCTCACTAATTCATACGTCAAGTCATTTAATATGCAGCTGTCACTTTTGATAGATATTATCAAAACATTATAAAATAACAATTAGAATATAGTAAAATATTATCATTGCTAACTGTAAAAAAAGTTTGTATTTTATAAAAAGTTCTACGACCTAGGTAAACGACTTCAAGAGACTAAACAACTGAGCAACTTCATTAATAGTTTTTTGTAGTTTTTTTACGTTCCCTCTTTTCGTCTGGACATAACAGCATTGTGTTACATAAATAATCTAAAAATATTTCTCTTTATCTAACTAAATATATTATAATGTTCGGGAAGATGGTTCATTTGATGCGAAATGGTAAGCCCACATTTCACCAATCATAGATATTTCAGCCATGCCGGGAATAGAACCCTGGACCCTTAGCTCAACAGACAGACACGCTACCGACTGAACTAAGGTGTCAGACAAGAATAATATACATAGAAGCGTTCAAAATATGAAATAATTTTCTAGCTGTCCATAAATCAGTCAAGAAATCTAACTTTGGTCAAAGGTTTAGTGTTTTAGAATGTTGGATGTTACAATCATCTTTAGCTCCTGTCAATATCAATGGACGTTGTGGAACCTTGAGGGAGGGTGGAGGAGGGGTGTCCAGCTGTCCATCACTTGCTACCCGTCCGGGTGTACGCATGCATTAATTACACTCGTGTAGTATTAATATTATTATTAGCACCGCGTCTTACTACCCGTTCGGGTTATACGCGCTTACGCTAATGTGCAATGGTAGGGTGATTGTGAGATGAAATGGAGGACCTACAGTTTAACGTGGAATCCGAACCACGGTGGAGGTCTGGCATTCCACACATTCACAAGTTGTGATTAATACAAGTCTTGTCAGAGTTGAAGGGAGGGTTTGGTAATCAGATAAATCTGTGCCTGGACCTAGGATTGAATCCCGGACCCCCAGCACAGAAGTCTGACATCTTACCCCTAGACCGCCAGGTCACCTACTCGTGTAGTAGGAATGAGAAAGGTGTAATTGTACCCGTATTTGCGCGGTGGGAGAGCGGGGAGACAATTTAGGTAGTACAGCCTACCGGGATTATAACCCCGATCTCCATGTCATCAGCAATCCAGTCTATTGCGAGAATGACGTGTTAGACCGCAAGACCACCAATGACTCAATGACCTTATTCCATTTCAATTGTACAAGGCGTAACTCTTCCAATAGACTAGACTACCGATGACGGGGAGATCGAAGTTCGAATCCTAGTTGGATGTACTGAAGTTTTTTTTTCCTAAATGGATTCCCACCCTCCCTTCACGCAAATTCAGGTACACCTCCCCTACATTCAACCTTCCACATCCCTAGCATATTAGTGTGATTAGTACGTACTATGTGTACAACCCGAACAGGTGGTAAAATGGGGCTACAAAAAAATACAAAAAATAATAATTAAAGAAACCTATCCATTAAATATTGACTGTAAAATTGAAATTATTATTATTAATAAATCTAGACCCTTTCATACTAAAGAATCTTCTCTGGCAGCCTGAGAGCCGCGTGGGACACTCTTAACCTGAAACTGAGGGAAGTAGCTTGTATGTCACCAGCAATAAAGGCCCATAAAGGGACGGACGGAGTGTAGGCTGTGCGCCCTTTAAAAGGCTCCCCCCTCCTCCCGCGGGATAACAAATCAGGATAATGTAAAATAGGATTTGACGTTAACACCTCGGACGAATGGGTTTCCGATAAGATTTTAGCGGGAGCCTCATTGCCCGGAAATATCAAATGAATAAACAACAAACTCTCCTTCCTTCTGGTTCGAGACATTTATTTTTAACGAATATGAAATACAATAAAACAGGAATTAAATTTTAATACGAACGGTTGACAGTTTTTTTTTTAAAAAAAGGTTGTGTTTGTTAGTGGAGCGCCCTTTTGGCCCGGCTTAGAGCGCTCCAAACGGCCGTGTTTTTATATGACAGTTTCAATCCGTCCCTGATGGACGACAACGGGCCCATTAAACTAGATTACAGCACTGCGCGTTCAACAGCCAGTAATCAGATTATTCAATAGTCGAGATGACCGCCGTCAAATGGGCCGGAGGAAGAACCAACCAGGTGAGCTCTAGTTAGTCTCAGCTGTTTGTGGCAGGGCTGGTCGGGTGGTTAGTGAGTCTGTCTCTGGTTGGAGGACCATAGTTGTGTCGTGGAGTGCTGCCAGGGTAAGCAGAGCTTGTTAAAAACTGTAATTAGTACACTAGCGTATAACTCGAACGGGTAGTAAGACGTGGTTCTAAGAAGAGGAGGTACAAACCACCAACACCTTGGTTCAGTCGGTAGCGTGTCTGCCCACTGAGCTAAGGGTCCCGGGTCCTATTCCTGGTAGGGCAAAAAAAAAAAAAAAGATTGGAGAAATGTGGATTTTCCCTTTAACAGTGATGACTTTAATTTAGACAAAATAAAAAGCATTAAAAGTTTTCTACAATTGAATAAAAGAGCGTGATTATAAAAATTAAAATACTTATTTTACAATCCTAATAAAATGTTGTACATTCTTTTAAAATGGTGGTTATAACATTTAGTCGAGTCGTCAGATAACAGTAAAACCAGTCTTAGCATAAGATGTGATATCCACGACTCCAAAATCCTGAACACAAGTTTAGTCGGGCGAATTCAAGTCGTTATCAGTAATTTCACTGTGATGAGTGTAGAATGCTCCCTGTTAGTTTCATTGTGGTGAGTGTAGAATGTTCTCTGTTAGTTTCACTGCGGTGAGTGTAGAATGCTCCTTGTTAGTTTCACTGTGGTGAGTATAGAATGCTCCTTGTTAGTTTCACTGTGGTAAGTCCCGGTTAGTTCCTGGGGAGTATTGAGAATGTCCTTGTTACTTTCATGTGGTGAGTTATAGAATGTCCTTGTAAGTTTCACTGATGGGTAGTTATAGAATGCTCCCTTGTTAGTTTCACTGTTGTGAGTATAGAATGCTCTTGTTAGTTTCGCTGTGTGAGTATAGAATGCTCCTCTGTTAGTTTCACTGTGGTGAGTGTAGAATGCTCCCTGTTAGTTTCACTGTGGTGAGTGTAGAATGTTCCCTGTTAGTTTCACTGCGGTGAGTGTAGAATGCTCCTTGTTAGTTTCATTGTGGTGAGTATAGAATGCTCCCTGTTAGTTTCATTTGTGGTGAGTATAGAATGCTCCCTGTTAGTTTCACTGTGGTGAGTATAGAATGCTCCCTGTTAGTTTCACTGCTGGTGAGTGTAGAATGCTCCCTGTTAGTTTCACTGCGGTGAGTGTAGAATGCTCCTTGTTAGTTTCATTGTGGTGAGTATAGAATGCTCCCTGTTAGTTTCACTGCGGTGAGTGTAGAATGCTCCCTGTTAGTTTCACTGTGGTGAGTGTAGAATGCTCCCTGTTAGTTTCACTGTGGTGAGTGTAGAATGTCCCTGTTAGTTTCACTGTGGTGAGTGTAGAATGCTCCCTGTTAGTTTCATTGTGGTGAGTGTAGAATGCTCCCTGTTAGTTTCATTGTGGGAGTGTAGAATGCTCCCTGTTAGTTTCATTGTGGTGAGTGTAGAATGCTCCCTGTTAGTTTCACTGTGGTGAGTGTAGAATGCTCCTTGTTAGTTTCATTGTGGTGAGTGTAGAATGCTCCCTGTTAGTTTCACTGTGGTGAGTGTAGAATGCTCCCTGTTAGTTTCATTGTGGTGAGTATAGAATGCTCCCTGTTAGTTTCACTGTGGTGAGTGTAGAATGCTCTTTGTTAGTTTCATTGTGGTGAGTGTAGAATGCTCCCTGTTAGTTTCATTGTGGTGAGTGTAGAATGCTCTTAGTTCACTTGGGTGAGTATAGAATGCTCCTGTTAGTTCATTGCGGCGAGTGTACACACTTGTCGCAGCGGCTGTGAAGTAAACAAGGTTATTTTCGTCAATTTGTCGCCGGTGATTAAACACGCGGACAGACTGCTGTTAATTTGCAGTTGGCACCAATGGGATTAGGTCCCTGTTGTTCGGCGACGGCCTGATTGCCCGCTATCGGAATGCATTGCGTCACATATAATTAACCAGGGAATTCCAGAACACGCCCGCTTTGTTCGGAAAGGATTTTGTTTTGTGTCGCCGCAATACAGACAGCGCCATGGCGGCCGACGCCGGAATTAATCGTGAACAACCTTCGGTCCGGGCTGTCCACATTTGATGACAATAGTTGATATAGGGATGAATAAGGCATGTGCGTGGAGGGAGGGTGGGAAAACACCCTCAGTACACCCGGGTGGACCAGTTTTTCATGAGACTGGCGTCTTAGACGTTAATAAGTCTAATGGCAATTTTTGCCAAACCCTTTTAAGATGCTTATTATTGATGGAAGTTAATTTCACAAAATCTTTGTATTTAATTTTTAAACTAATTACAATTTTTCAACCACAAGTATTTAAATAATTAATGTATGTAATAATCATCGCGTTGAAAGTAAAACCAATCAAATATTGATTCAAAAATATAATAGCGCAGATATCAATTTTGACCGTATTGAGAATTGGGTTTATAAGTTTACGGTTGACAAGTTTTTTGAAAGTAAATATGGTTGAAAAAACAAATAAATCATTGGATTTATTCAAATAAAAATTCACGATACATTAAAGCTTTAAATTTTGATCTAAAAAAATGACAAGTTAATGTTAAACACCGAGCAAGTCAAAAGTGCCGGTGTTGGTTGTATTCCAGGTCCGCGTCATGTTGAGGGTGAATGGGGACCCCGCTGGGGGCGACTCTAAACTTTCTTCAGTGTGGACCCCCGGAGAAGCAGGTGACCTTGGTGGAACCGGCAGCTGGTGGGGTCGGTGACCTCTCCGCCCCTGAAGACAGAAGGGTGGGGGTCGCAGCACCCAAAGATGTTCGCGTTTGATGCCATCTTCAAATCCATGGACGACTCTCAGGTAGGTAACCTGAACCCCCAGTACCTTCTTGTTTGAATGTCTATAATTGGTCATATGACCATCAAGGTAACATTATGTTATAAAACACCCAATGACATGGACTTCCACAATATTATAAAATTGTCAAAATAGTAATAATTTCGTTCCTTAAACTACTCTCTGTCTAAAAATGAGAAATTCCTTCTGGAAAACATCCGAGGAGTTTTGTGTTGAGAAAATAATGGCAGCCCCGATGTAAAACATTGACGTGCGTTGAAAACTTTTCCCTAAAATATACATACATCATTATTGGAGGTATTTAACGTGTACATTCTAAACTGACTGCTTATATCCGCACACGAATTATAAACTAACCTAAGTCTCTAACAACACAACACCCTGCCCCCCGGTCGTTAATTCATCATTGGGAAAACTGTAATCTCTCATTTCATCAATGATAAAACAAACTTTTTGGCCATGTTGGGAATCGAACCCGGGATCCTAAGCTCATTTAAAGGCAGACACGCTACCGACCGAGCTAAAGTGTCGGACTTTAAGTTGGTCTTCCAAACGAGTGGAACACAACTTCACCTCCACAGCCTCGCTGTCTGTTGTGATTGCGTGCGAGTGTACCTCGTGGTCCTCCATTAGCGAGATTAGGTAGAGAAACGAGTTGACCTTTGACACGGGTCACAATCATCCTATGAGCTCAACCGGGAGGAGGGGATTCCCCCCATTACCGGCATTAGAGAGAGAACACTGCAACCTTCACCTTGGTCCACGTGACGTCGGGTTATACACACAGGTAATAATTAAATGGTTTTAGGGACGAGGGTGGATATATTTATAAGAAGTGTCCCCGCATTTGCGTGAAGGGAGAGTGGAAAAGTGTTTTAGAAAAACCACCCTCAGTACACCCGACCGAGATTCGATCCTCGATCTCCTCTCCATCGGCTGTGAAAGTAGCGCCTTATACCGTGCTACCACCGTAGCGGTTCTCTGACAATATTGATTATATCATTAAAAGACTTACAAACTAGCTTAATTATAGAACAGACACAACACTCGGTACCTTCTGGTCGTTGAGTCATCACTACTTAAAGGAAAACCCGAACTATAAATCTTTGGCCCACTCTGAGAACCGAACCCGGGGACTCTCAGACAGGCAGCAACACTTCCGACTGAACTAAGATGTGGATACTGTACTTTCATTTTATTATACACGGTTAAAGATGTCTTTCGTATCAGTTCATAGCGTTCGATTTAAAAAATAAAATGAGGTATGAAAAAGGTAAGAATGTCCTCCACCTCTATAAAAATAGTTTTAGACTTTTAAATTCCTCCGTAGACTCTCTGGTGCCTTACCACCCGCACCCGGTTAAGCCGTGGTCACGTTCGTCACCCCCTCCCCCTGTTCGGTCCCTCCAATAACCCGCATCTGCTCAGTCACCCCTCCCCTCAAGATATCGTCACTGGAACCCGCCATCAAAAACTCATCTAGCAGGAGCGTCTCTCCTTATGTTGACAGGGATTTGAACCGTTTAACTAGAGGTGTGTATTTACCGGAGGGAACTTTTACTGCTAATTAAGGGCCAGGGACGGGAATTATCCTTGAGAATGAGCCCTTATTTCAGCTCGGAAGTGTTGAGAAGGACGAGATCGTATCTCGGTGCTGGGTAAAGGGACTTGATTCTTTTTCTCAAAATATTCAAATAACCCTTCCCATATTCTTGGAAGCAGAAGGTGCTACAACACTTGACTCGCAGGATTTGCAGAGATGTATGTTGTTGACCCATAATGCTTTGCAATTCAAACTTAAAACAGCTGCTTATCAATGTATGTCTTTAACTTTCTAGTGAATAAACAGATCGTTTAGATTTTTGTGGCGATGTATGTTTTATAACTATCGTGTCGTGTGGTGACCAAATCAACACATGAATAGAAATACAAAAACTTTTTATTTTACTAATCATTTCAAATAATTTCCCCGCAGCAGACTGAGATGTCTGATAATAGGTAGCTCTGTAGGCGCATGCGCATTTATTGAGTCGGGAGGTTTGGAGATTTGATCGTTTCATCCACGCAGATTTTATGGAGCAATGCGGACAGAGCTGATATTGTCTAAATTAGTGAAAAGTGACCAACGCAGTTCTCTCTGAGCTCTTGTGATTGGCTGAAAACATATTTCAGATCTTCCCTTGTCGTTCAGCGATCGTGTGAACATGTTTTCTTTGAGTGAAACTGTTTCTAAGAATATCGCGCAGTTACTTGATCGTTAATCATTATATTACTGATCAATATTTTAACTGTCATTTATTTGAGGGATTTTACGTGCACTTTCTAAACAGGCTGATTATATCAGCACTCGATACTCAATATTCATCTCGTGTAGACCACAGTTTTCGATCGGTCTGCCATTTCCAAGATAGATTGAATGATTGGGCCATAAAAGAAGCAGTGTTTTATTGTGGCGGGGTGAAATAAGATCGAGGGGCAGGTTCCCGCACGTTAGACACGACTTTTCCATTCTCGTGCGGCCCTCGCCGTAAGGACCGTGATGCATGACGGGAGGCTGCTATTGAAGGACTAATGTCCCGGAATAATTGATATTCAATTCACTGGGACGACAAGGAGGTCGTAACAACATGAAACGTCTTATAGACTTGAATGTCGTCAATCATTCTTTCTGCCGAGTCAACCTTCACTAGACTAGGAGATTGGAAATATGGACGTACAGAATTAGTGTCTGAGGTCAGTTGATAAAAAACACAGTGAAATGAATACTTGAACTCCAGAGAAATGTTCACCTGTTTAATTTTCAGGAAGAAAAACAAACATTGAGGACCATTGCAGGATTGTGCGTGGTGATATGGGTGTTTGTACGGTGCTATGATTGCTGTTTGTACCATTTTAGATGATATTGTCAGTGTTTGTACGGTGCTATGATGGCTGTTTGTACGGTGCTATGATTGCTGTTTGTACCATTTTAGATGATATTGTCAGTGT
This sequence comes from Timema podura, assembly GCA_033556935.1. NCBI lineage: Eukaryota > Metazoa > Arthropoda > Insecta > Phasmatodea > Timematidae > Timema > Timema podura. The sequence continues at coordinate 61,031,746 of JAVRXN010000012.1, read as the reverse complement.
TTGTACGGTGCTATGATGGCTGTTTGTACGGTGCTATGATGGCTGTTTGTACCATTTTAGATGATATTGTCAGTGTTTGTACGGTGCTGTGATGGCTGTTTGTACCATTTTAGATAATATTGTCAGTGTTTGTACGGTGCTATGATGGCTGTTTGTACCATTTTAGATAATATTGTCAGTGTTTGTACGGTGCTGTGATGGCTGTTTGTACCATTTTAGATAATATTGTCAGTGTTTGTACGGTGCTATGATGGCTGTTTGTACCATTTTAGATAATATTGTCAGTGTTTGTACGGTGCTATGATGGCTGTTTGTATCATTTTAGATAATATTGTCAGTGTTTGTACGGTGCTATGATGGCTGTTTGTACCATTTTAGATGATATTGTCAGTGTTTGTACGGTGCTATGATGGCTGTTTGTACCATTTTAGATGATATTGTCGGTGTTTGTAAGGTGTTTATAAGGTGTTTCTGGCTTTGTTTCAGCCGGAAGTGTGCTCCAGTGCCCTTACTGACGTCATTCACGCTGTTATCAACGGAACTGACGGGGTCCTCTTCTGTTTAGGACATGCCAGGCTTGGTGAGTCAGGCAGGAACAGCTCTGGCAAAGTTCCCGGGTTCGATAACCGTGTCTGAGAGTATTTATTAACATAACAAAGTTGTCGACAGAAAGACCTAACCAAGTATTAATTTCAACACAATTATAAACCTTTGTTTTAATCACGTATATAACTTGTGTTAACATTTATTTTATTAATCATAATCCAAGTTGTATTAACTGGAGCAATGTGGATAAATCATTCGTTACCTCAATACTAGGAACAATCTTAGTTAACGAACACTCTTAACCATCTGTTAAACTGGGGAGGGCGTAGCTCAATTATCCGAGCGTACAAATCGAGTATTGGAAATAAGATAGTTATTATTTCCAGGGGAGATTAGTGGCCAAGTGATGCTTGACGTGACTGTACCGCCCTACTTTCAGTTGGGCCAACCACACACACGGGATGAATGTAGGTTCAAACAGTTTACTCGGTACAGTCCCGTCAAGACTTGCTTGCCTCGGTAACAACCCACCCAGGTTTCAAGATATTTGTGCTGAAATGAAGAGATGGAAGTTCTCTTCCGGCGTCAAACGTTTAAATCTGGGTTGTTTGCTGGAACCTGGAGAACACATCTCAAATAATTAACGAACCTCCCGCTTATTTATTTTATAAAAGAGCTTTGATAATATTCTCATTAATTTTATTCCATGTGTTTAACCCGCATCGGTGGCCACGTGATTTAACGCGCTACTCTCGCAGTGGAATAAACTGCCAATGACAGGGAGATCAAAGGTTCGAATCTCGGTCGGCTGTGCTGAGGTTTTTTAACCTAAATAGTTTTCCACTCTCCCTCCACGAAAATGTTGGTACACTTCCTTGAAATATAACCTTCCTAATCCCTAAAACCATCAGCGTAATTAGTACATGAGCCTTTAACCCGGACGGGTAGTAAGACGCGGTGCTAAGAAAACAAAACAAATCATTGTCAGAGGGAGGTAGGCTACATTTCACCAATGGTACACTTTTAAGGCCATGCCGGGAATCGAACTTTAACAGCTAACCTTTACTTTCGAAAGTTTTTAAAAAGTTTACTGGTAAATTAGTAAATAGTAAATATTTGTTGACAAGGTCGGCGTCCATTTTGGCAATAACTCGCGAACTTTAAATAAAATATGTTGTAGACGTAATAACACGCTATCACAGGTGGTGTAAACTCTTATATTATATTTTACTAAACACATAACTACCCCCTCCCCTCTGCCCCATTAAATTAGCTTCGAGATAGTCCGTCAATGGACAGAGAAGTCGGGCGGACCCTGATAGAGACTTTTCTTGATTGCCTTCCCGCCAATTAACGCTGAGCCTATCAGAGATAAAGTCGAGTAAAGATGATACTTTACGTTCAGGAGCGAGGCTTCGTAAAGTAAACACAGGCTCCGACGGGGAATAATCCAGTCGTTTGGAAGTGATGGCGCAGTTCCTTTGAAGTCGGAGTCTCTCTCTCTCTCTTCACGAAGAGAACTGACTGAAGAAGAATATTAATTCGTGGAACTGGACCGCTAACTTATCCAGTTCCCCGCTAGGATCGTGGCGTTCGAGATTCAAACAGAACTGATTTACCCCCCCCCCCTTTCACCCTCACCTTCCCCGCGTCTTTCAATCAAAGGGACTTTTATAAAATACAACCTTTTTATATATATATATATATATATAAAAATATAATCAACACCACTGCTGGTCTAGGGGTCAAGGTGTCAACTCTATGTAAGGTCCGGGGTTCAATCCTCGGTCCCGGACACAGATTTATCTGATTTCCAAACCCTTCCTTCACCTCTAACAAGACGTGTATTAATCACAACTTGTGAATGTGAGGAATGCCAGGCCTCCACCGTGGTTCGGATCCCACGTTAAACTGTAGGTCCTCCGTTTCATCTCACAATCACCCTACCATTGCACATTAGGTAAGTGCGTATAACCCGAACGGGTAGTAAGACGGGTGTGATAATAATAATAACACTGACAGCTGCAGATAACATGACTTGACGTATGAATACACGAAAGCAGCGCTAGTTAGTAGCTTTTCTATCTGTCAGATAAGGTTCTTTTTATTAGAATGTGACTGTACCTGTCCAGGCACACGATAATGGTTTAGGTAACGATTGGGGGGGATGAGATTAAAAGAAATGGTATCTGCATTTGTATGAAGGGAGAGTAGTAAACCGCTTAGGAACATAACACCCAAACCTGGATTCGAAACCTGACCCCTCCACGTTACCGGAATAGATGAACTTGAAATCTAGCCCGCGTGTCCACTAGTGTGAGTCTTGGCGGGGCTGCGTGTTACTGGCGTGACGTCACAGAGACTTTATTCTACAAGTAATGTTACTACTTGGGTGGTTCATCATTGGGATAGCGTTATTCTGCAGCATTACTAATAGTGATATAATAGTGATATAATATGACAATTTACAGATAACCTAGCCTAAACTATACAACTCAAATAATTTAATACAATATCAAAGCTCTGACTCGTAATTTACTAAAACTAGTTTCTAATACTCTGTCAATTAAGTTAATTATTTTTTCTAATTGAGAAGCTTTGAGTAATATTTTATTATCACTGTTTGACTGTTTCATAGCAGACTCACAAACAACTGTGTGGGCTATTACAACATTTTTCATTTCGAATACTGACAACACGTAAATTATTGATAATAATCATTTTATGTAACGCAGTAAAATATTACAAAGCTATTTACACGAAGGCAACTTTATCCAAACAATATATTTATTTACCTTTATCTCTTTTTTTTCTGATAACTTAGTCTGTCTTTGTAAATTTGGTGTAGTTTTTAAGAAGAATATCACAAAAAATTGAAACAGCCTCATTAAAATATCAAAATGAGGTGATTTACATTCAAAACAGATAGATGAACATAGGTTTGAGCTATTCTTTAGCAAATCCATCAATAAACTAACATTTTAAAAAAAATTTGTTAAACATTTGAATAATTTTAAATATTATTTTATTTTCTTAGTTTAAGATTAAATAACCCAACTCCTTGTTATAGTTTTCTAAAACATTTAATCTAAAATCAGAAAAGTTTAGGATATTATCTTTCCAGCGATTTCAGTTTCAATATTTTTTTTTTAATTTCAATTTCTTGTCTTTCTCCGAGCACTTTTTTTTTTTTCAAGGTTTTAAACGAGTATGAAGGTAGATTTTTCAATAATAATTGGGTATGAACCGTTTTTTAATTTTGGTTTATCTTTTCTACAAGTTAAAATGTTGTCATGGGCCTTTTTACGGAGTCTTCTCTAATAATATCCGATTCCTAAAAATGATCCTCACAACGACTAAATACGTGGAAGGGATAAAAATTGTGTCTGTGAATGGACAGAATCAATTTTTGTCCGAGCTTTCCATCCCTGGGAAATTTAAATGCTGATTTTATATTAGTGTATTCAAAGTTGGATCTACATCCAGGTACACAGATTTTAAAGGCATTCAAAACACCGCTGAACAGCGCACTTACAACAGATTAGGCTCATACAACAGTTTAGAGATCTGTGGTCGGTTGGTCTGACGTCACGCCGGTTGGGGGGGGGGGGGGGGGGGCATGCAGGCCCCGCTCTTGGTCGCCGATATTAGGAACATGTAGAGATATTGTAGGAATGTGTGTGTGAAATAAAAAATAATTACTATTTTTAATTAATATATATATATAAATGTATGTTAATTACAATATATAAATAGTATAATATATTGAAAGTATGTGTGTTTGTATGAGTGCGTGTGATTATATTTCTTCTCTTTTCTATTTAGTTTTGCTCCATTGAATTTATTTCTATTTAATATTTCCATGTACTCAACTTTGTTAAGATATGTATGTTTAGGATTTATATATATTTTTTGTAGACATATATAAATAACTTAAGAGTTAATATATTAGTAATAAATAAGTATAAACATGTTAATAGATGTTAATTACGTAGTTAAGTGTAAAAAAGGTCTATTCCTCCTTCCAAAGGTTTTTATTGATGGATTAAATACATGGGCAATATTTATGCCTATATAATATGTATATGATTTAACAGGCAAGACTGCGACGATGGTTGGCAGCCCTGAGTGCTTGGGGGTAATCCCCTGCGCCATCTCGTGGCTGTTCAAGGGGATCAGTGAGCAGAAACAAAGACCGGGCTCGATTCTCGGTCAGGGTGTCGGCACTGGAGATATCCAGCAGTAGTGCAACTTCTCATCAGCTGAGAGATTTGCTGACAGGACTAGACAACGGTAAACAAGATATATTATTGTCTGACAGACTAGACAGTGGTAAACAAGATATATTATTTCTGACAGACTAGACAGGTAAACAAGATATATTATTGTCTGACAGGACTAGACAGTGGTAAACAAGATATATTATTGTCTGACAGGACTAGACAGTGGTAAACAAGATATATTATTGTCTGACAGGACTAGACAAGTAAACAAGATATATTATTGTCTGACAGGACTAGACAGTGGTAAACAAGATATATTATTGTCTGACAGGACTAGACAGTGGTAAACAAGATATATTATTGTCTGACAGACTAGACAGTGGTAAACAAGATATATTATTGTCTGACAGGACTAGACAAGGTAAACAAGATATATTATTGTCTGACAGGACTAGACAGTGGTAAACAAGATATATTATTGTCTGACAGGACTAGACAGTGGTAAACAAGATATATTATTGTCTGACAGTACTAGACAGTGGTAAACAAGATATATTATTGTCTGACAGGACTAGACAGTGGTAAACAAGATATATTATTGTCTGACAGGACTAGACAGTGGTAAACAAGATATATTATTGTCTGACAGGACTAGACAGTGGTAAACAAGATATATTATTGTCTGACAGGACTAGACAGTGGTAAACAAGATATATTATTGTCTGACAGGACTAGACAGTGGTAAACAAGATATATTATTGTCTGACAGGACTAGACAGTGGTAAACAAGATATATTATTTCTGACAGGACTAGAACAGTGGTAAACAAGATATATTATTGTCTGACAGACTAGACAGTGGTAAACAAGATATATTATTGTCTGACAGGACTAGACAGTGGTAAACAAGATATATTATTGTCTGACAGGACTAGACAGTGGTAAACAAGATATATTATTGTCTGACAGGACTAGACAGTGGTAAACAAGATATATTATTGTCTGACAGGACTAGACAGTGGTAAACAAGATATATTATTCTCTGACAGGACTAGACAGTGGTAAACAAGATATATTATTGTCTGACAGTACTAGACAGTGGTAAACAAGATATATTATTGTCTGACAGGACTAGACAGTGGTAAACAAAGAAAGTCACATGTCCGTGCAGGTACAGACAACAGTTTCCCACACATTCACAACAAACACGCCATATGGAAGGTCTGATATTCAACCATTTTGTTTATTTGTTTACGTTCCTCACAAAGGAAGCTGATGGCGGTTTTTACGACGGTACATCAGATCTTGGCGAGTTCAACCCGCCCGTGAATATCTGGAACAGGTGGTGCCCGGGATCTTATGACGAGCACCAAGGGGTGGTTTAACCCTCTCTCATCCCTTACGAGAGCAGTGAAGGGTGCATGACGGGAGTTGGGAGTTACTACCGTGGAAATTGCCTGTTTTACCTTCCCTCGTTTTCTTATTTTATTTTTTAAAATGAAGAGGAGGATGATCTACTTGCAAGCCGAGAGTAAGTGTTTGCGTCGTAATTTCTGTGTGGATTTAATTTCCACCCCACGACCCGTACCAGTGGCTCAGTGGCTTGGGAGACCGCTTGTCCTGCGTGTAGACACTGCTTCCTTCATTTTGTGACGAGAACAAGTCACAGGTACAGTTCAAACAAGCTGTGCTTACCCTGGCGACACTCCACGACACGACGGAAGTTACCCTCCAACTTGCCGGTAAAAATGGCGGAAGCACCTTTAGCACCGAGTCTCGAGTTGGTTACGTACCCTCCCCCCCCCCCCCCCCCCTTTGTATCACATTTTATGACCCGGATAATTCCGTCGTTAGAATTTTAAATCTGATCTCCCCCCTCCACTCTTTGTTCCCCTCCGACTGGAATTTAGGATTCTCCGAGCATCAGTAAGTGTCCCCTATCTTCAAGACTGAGGGTTGTTTGATTGTTAGGGGGCGACTACCCCTATAACATCCCTCTGAAGACATTGTAGCCACTCGCCTGTTAGCTACAGTCCAATGTTCATAGGAAGAACCTTATCTGACAGAACAGTTACTACAGTCCAATGTTCATAGGAAGAACCTTATCTGACAGAACAGTTACTACAGTCCAATGTTTATAGGAAGAACCTTATCTGACAGAACAGTTACTACAGTCCAATGTTCATAGGAAGAACCTTACCTGACAGTTGAACAGTTACTACAGTCCAATGTTCATAGGAAGAACCTTATCTGACAGAACAGTTACTACAGTCCAATGTTCATAGGAAGAACCTTATCTGACAGAACAATTACTAGATCCACGTATTTAGGTTTTCACACGCCTTAGTGGTCAAATAGTCTAATGCGTCTGGCTCTCTGACATTGACTGGACTTGCACTGACGTGTAGGTCGGGGTTTGAATCTCGGAGTGTGTGTGTGGAGGGTGTATATTCCCGCATGGCCCACCACGAAAGTGTGGCTACACTTTTTCTAAATCTTACCTTCCTTGTCCTCAGCTGGTAGTTCGGATGCGGTGCACCAAACAAGATGTACTTTTAACTAGAACACTGGACAACCTGCTCGCTGGGGCCCACTATAAATAGGACAGCAGGACCCCGCTCTGAGATTCAAGGGCCCATTGTCCGCTATAAATAGAGCTGTAAGGCCCCGCTCTGAGATTCAAGGGCCCATTGTCCGCTATAAATAGAGCTGTAAGGCCCCGCTCTGAGATTCAAGGGCCCATTGTCCACTATAAATAGGACAGCAGGGCCCCGCTCTGAGATTCAAGGGCCCATTGTCCGCTATAAATAGAGCTGTAAGGCCCCGCTCTGAGATTCAAGGGCCCATTGTCCGCTATAAATAGAGCTGTAAGGCCCCGCTCTGAGATTCAAGGGCCCATTGTACACTATAAATAGGGCTGTAAGGCCCCGCTCTGAGATTCAAGGGCCCATTGTCCACTACAAATAGGGCAGTAAGGCCCCGCTTTGAGATTCAAGGGCTTGTTGTCCACTATAATTAGGGCAATAGGGCCCCGCTCTGAGATTTAAGGGCCTGTTGTCTACTATAAATAAGGCAATAAGGCCCCGCTCTGAGATTCAAGGGCCTGTTGTCCGCTATAAATAGGGCTGTAAGGCCCCGCTTTGAGATTCAAGCCTGATAGCTTTAACGTTCCGGCTGGCTCCGCCCCCCTCCCCCACGCTCTGTGAAACACTAATTTGTGGTTCTTGGCGAACCTCGCTTTGTCCTCTTTTGTACCGGATAAACGTTCGAGAAAATTACATTAATTAGTAATTACCTTAATGTACGTGTAAGTCTCGCGGCGCTCTCTATCGCCTATTCTCTCTTCCTTCCTTCCTTCCTTCCTTTGTCTCTTTCTACTGTGTTTGTGAATTACCGTTTTTAATTAGTTATTACCGCCTCAAAGTTCTCTTTGTCGTGAATTATACATCTTGCGTGTTCCAACTTGGGGGAAATCTTACAACCGTTCTTTGCTGTTGTATTAAAAAATGGAATTGCACATTTATTGTGTTAAAAAGGTTTCTCCGTGACGTCATCGTGCGACATTCAGGCCGCCATACTGACTGTACTCTAACAAGTTCGGTGGTCACGTGGGTTGAGACGTTAAACTCACCTTGTCTGGTTTGACGCTACAATCTTTGACGGGGGCTTATCTTTAACGGTTTCGCATTCTTCTTCCACGCAAATGTGTGTACATTTCCTCTAAATTCTACTTCCATCATATCCATTAGTGGAAGGATATGTTGAATGGGTAGTAAGACGTGACGCACGGAAACAAAACACTCTCCTTTACGCTTTGGTTCGAATACAAGTTGGGGTGGATTATAGTTTTCCCTAGTAGTCATAAGACCGGGTAGGTATGAGGAGGGTAACTTTGGAGAAATAACACCAACATTAGCATCAATAAGGGGGACTGGGAAAATCGTGATCATCATAAGCCGATATCAAAACAACCGGCGTACCAGGCTGGGATTCGAACCCCGACATCCTTATCAACCGGTGAAACAAGTGCACCGTGAGTCTAACGCCTAAGACAAATCTGTCACCTGTGTGTGAATATAAGTGACACGTCACGCAGACCTAACTCTGCTGCTTGTCTGTCAGCCTCGGGGTGGATTTGTAACATCTAATGTTCCGCCCCTCACACCGTACGTTCCAAGAGAGACATTGGTAATGGTTTGTTTAGCTCCGACCTGACGAACTGCTGTTCTCTTCTCAGGCCGTGAACAACTCTATTACAACCCCTTCCTCCCCTTTGTGTGTGCTCAAGAACACAAACACAACCGGGAACATATCGCGCGACCCGCTGAATAATTGACGGTCTGGTAGGGGGGTCGCCCTCTCAGGCATCGTGACGTCATCAGTTGGATGGAGAGACGATTCGGTCACAGCGGACTGGTGGGTCGGTCGAGTGGTTAGAGGAGTGGGTTCTCGGTCTTGGAAGTGGAGAGGACATTTTAATAGCACCTGCTTGTGTACAATCCAATCTGCCTAGGAAGAGCTTTATGTGTCTCTTGTGGTTATAGCTTAAGACACTGCTATCTCACACATGAAAATAGATCTAGGGACTTTTCTACCTGTAAGGTAAGGAAGGGTCTTCCTATGAAAATTGAAGTGTACACTCCGTTTCCCCTTGAAGGTAGAAGTATTACCTCGACTGGCTACATTATGACCCTATATCGTAGGCTACACCATAGTGGAACCAAACAAGGTAAGCTTTCTACCCTCCATGGATAAATTAGGATACACTTACCATCTACCTAGGATTTATCTCATTTATTTTGGTTCTATTGTTAAGATAGTTTGAACCACTCATAGTAAGTACCGACGTTAGAGCGTTATAAGGAAAGTGAACAGAATGAAATGCTGGAATTCACGTCCACCGGCAAATGGTGACGAGGGTCACGCAGTTCCCAACACAGGCTCGAACTGCCGAACAATAGTTCTCAGAGAAAGTTAGCTGCAGTTCTTACTTCTGGTGAAACCAAATACTCAGGTTACAGTCATCTTACAAGACTCTCAGACTTCCGGTTTGTAAAGACCATCACAGTGGATACAATACCAGTTCAAACTAATAACCATAAGTTTAGCTAATTACAGGAGTTTTAGAAACTCCATAGCCTTATTATCTAGTAATGTTCACTGGAGAGTTAACAAACACAAAGCACAAGCCTCCATGTCGAACAAGAACGAAGGTAACCAAATGATACCTCCGCCATCTCTGACAGGTAAACTGTTATTTACCAGACACTGATGAATCACCCGGAGTATATCTCAGGGACGACCCTCTGTTCGGAACTCAGCTGCAGAACCACAGCGAGCTCAGGGCTCCCTCAGCTGAGAAGGCGGCCTTCTACCTGGACGCGGCGGTGGCGGCAAGAGGAGGAAATACCGGGAGGGAAGAGGTCAAGGACGGACACTTCCTCTACACTTTACACGTGTACCAGTACAGCATGGCTGGCAAGGGCGGAGGTGAGGAGACGACAAACCTTCCTCTATCTCGTCGACAGAACCAACCATCGGCTAGATTATGAAACTCGACCTTTGTTTCCAGTGGCTGGAGGTCGCAGTAGACTACACCTCATGGATCTGGGGAGTTGTGAGAAGGGCAAGGCGGGAGGAGGGATTCCTTTATCTGGACTGGGGAATGTCCTGTTAGCCATCTTCAATGGACAGAAACACCTACCTTACAGGTGAGACACATATACACCGTGAGTTATATTGATTCATAATGGCTCTGATATGTCCAGTGCTATGTCTCTAAAACATGGCTCATAATGGCTCTGATATGTCTTGAGTCTTGTCTCTAAAACATGGCTCATAATGGCTCTGATATGTCTTGAGTCTTGTCTCTAAAACATGGCTCATAATGGCTCTGATATGTCTTGAGTCTTGTCTCTAAAACATGGCTCATAATGGCTCTGATATGGCTTGTGTCTTGTCTCTAAAACATGGTCATAATGGCTCTGATATGTCTTGTGTTATGTCTCCAGAGAACACAAGATAACCCAGGTCCTGAAGGAATGTCTTAGTTCCCTGACTTGCCACGCTGCCATGATCGCCCACGTGTCCCCACAAGCTCAGAACTATACGGACACATTGGCCACAATACAGTTAGCATCGAGGATACATCGCATGAGGAGAAGGAAGATTAAGGTAACTTTATTGGTTTAACAATATCTTCTGGATTGATTTACTATTCAACATCGAACTAAGAGAGTCCTAATGAATTTGTTTATTCTTGTTTTCTTATTAGTTCGCAGGGACTTCCACGGGATCAGGAGGTAGCTCAGGGGAAGAGTCCCGACTTCAGACAAAGGAAAACGGTCACTCGACGGGTAGCAGTGACGTGGATCCTTCCAGCAGCGAGCAGTCGGCTGACACCGTCATCTACGTCGGTCGCTCGGACGAGGCCACGGATGGAGAACATCCCCCAGTTTACATACCGAGTCTAAACTCTGGAGACAACCGATGTGCCATGGGGAAGGCTTTGCGAGGATCTGGGGTTGAACATAAGTCCTCATTACTTTCATCCCCGGCGAAACAAGTCCACAGGATTCCAAACGGTAACATAGTTTCTGACAAAGGAAGTCCTTCCCATCGAAATTCTAATATGAAAAGCTCAACACATCAGACTTGTTCCAGTTCAAATAAACCACCCTTGCCCGCACATTCTATTTCTAAATCATCTCCTGTACGGACTTGTAAAAATGTTCCCCATAAAACATCTTCCAGTGAGCAAACCACTTCTTCGAATGCACATTGTAGTAAGATACCAGTTCCTCACGGGTCATCGAATGGTCCAGTGGCTTCCAGCAGTGATGAACAGTGGATAGATGGGCCCAGGATATCCAAGTCTAAAGTGGCGGAGGCAAGAAGTGTGTTAAAGGACGGAGGACATAAAAAGAAGGAAACTTGGGTCGACGGCCCCATGCAGGGCTCTAAGATTTCAGCAGGTCACAATGCGGGCTACGGTTACATGGACAGTCACAAGAAGACCATGATTAAGAAGTGGGTAGAGAACCAGACCTCCCAGATCCAGAGGCATTCTGGGACGGAGGAAGAAACAAGACCACCAACAACAGGAGCCCTGAAAACAGAGCTTGAAGAGATACAATTACCCAGTGTCGAACACAACAGTGAATTGTTGAGATCAATTGCTTGTAAGGATGTTTATCTAAACATGTGCTCTAATTATACAGAAGAGGACGTTAATTTAAACGGCGGAATTACTAAAAACAATGTAACTGTAAACAAACTTGATAGTGAGACATTGTTCTTTAAAGAAGAAAGGGAAGCATGTGAAGGGGGTCAGCGAGGAAGTCCGGGTATGAGAAAAGAAGATCGTGACTTTATTACTAAATATCTGATGCAACTCAACAGTACAAACCATTATGGTAAGAAAACCACTCTATTATCAAATTAAATTTTGTTTCCCTGTCTGTTCTCTGGTATCTTACTATTGTATTTCTTATTTAAACACATTATTTTCCACAGATACGCCTACAGATACTTTGGATGTAACACTTTGTTTTCTTGAAATAATTGAACGGCCGTTGATGTCTGCTTGTAAAAATAAAAAGTACATCCTTCAAGAAAGTGTTGAAAGGGATGACACTTTGGTAAAAGAGAAGTCGGAGAAAACTTACCAGGACCTCAACATTTTTGAAGAAATTGAACATAATAGCTCAGAAAAAAAGCAAGATATCTGTTTTCAAGTAATACCAGTTTTGATTCAATTTTTAAAAACATGTATGACGATATTATTAGGTTAAAATCTGTTATTTACATCAACATATTTGAAGTAGTATCTAGTTTTGAAGTGAATAATCTTGATAATGACGAGTCTAGATGATATTTTATTGCAGGTGACAGAAGAAGACATAGCCTTATGCATGGCCCAGATGGAGAACCCTTTATCTGAGGTTGGTCACGAGAGTGCAGAGAACCATCCCCTGAGAATATTAAGTCAAGAGAACCTCACTGTCGTGTCCACATTCACAGGTAACTTAGAGATACATTCTCCTATTAATAACACATGTGGACGAACGTAAGAAGTACTAAGCTCATGTCCACTCGTTGTTACAGATTCAATGTCCGTGGCAACAGACATGGACCGGACACTTCCACGACGTCAATTCAGTCATTCCTCCTTACCAGATCACCCGTTACATACTCCCAGACCATACAGCCTCCACGAGTTACAGGAACACTACAATAACCTTTGGCTTCTGGACGGAAATTCAACAGACTGTGAAACAAAGAGACGACATAATGGGATGGTGGACTACCAAGACTTGAACTCCTCTCGGTCTAAATTTGACCAACTCTCAAGGTTACACGAGTTGTATAAGACTAAACTAGCCAGGGTCAACTCGACCAGGTTTCCTTGATCCGATCCAACAACTCAAGTATCACAGACCTTCAAGATGCCAATCACTCTCCCTCAACGATATGTTGTACGGTGACGACTGTGATACTCACGACAAGACTGATCTCAATTATTCTGGTTGTAACGGGGGTAGTAGTATTTACAGCGAACCAGCGTACGTCTTCAAGCAACAGGTACAGTCGGAAACTAAGATATTGACAACTGCAAGAACAATCTCAAACCGAACGGAACCACCACCAATATGTGGCATCAACCGTTCCTCACAGGGAGTAGGGATCATATATTCGGTCAGACGAAAGGAATCCATACATCGTACTGTGGGAGAAACGGTCATAGGTTCTGTACCAGACTGAGTAACAACATATCATCGCTAAGACATCCTGACGGAGCCTCCAACCCTGACTTGAAGGAGGAAACTAAAAGAGTTCCGGGGAATGGCGCATCCACGTCGGACCATGAAGGTGATCTAAAAGATAGGAGGAGAAGGGAGTCGTGTGAAGAAGTGAGGACCGTGACAGGGAAAGAGAACGACGACGAGGAAGACGATGAGCCTCCGCCAACTCTTCCACCCCCTCTGGCTGCCCAGGTCGCATCTAGACTTCACGCGAGATTGTTTAGTCGGTCCAGCGCTCATCTGAAGCCGTCATGTCTGGAGGGATATGATAGTACGGTGAGTTGTGTAACATAATGTTAGACTAGCATTCACCTCAGTGTGACTTCTGTGACCAACAGTCATTGTCACAATTATGTTGATAGGATTCTAGCAGCCCTCGTCCAACCAAGTCCCGGCAGTCTTTCCCGGGCAAGCTGGGTCTCCAGAGGTCGGCACAGTGTCAGAGTTCTGGCTATGAGAGCTTCTTGAGGGACAGTGAGTGCTCTAGTTTGGCTTCCAGTCAAGATTCGGACACTGGTTCCACAAGGTCGGCTGGGAAACTACGTGGTGATAATAGGACAGACTCCAGCAGAGGTACACCTCACTTGGTGACTTGTGTCCAAAAAATATCTTGTCTTTACTACTTTACTAGTTCATGTATATGACTGGTTGGTGTTGATAGTGCCAGTTCTTCAATACTGCCGGGAGGATGTTGAAAGGTTGGAGCGTCGTTGGTCCGAGGCGAGGGGAGGTCGCATTAAGGAACTGAAGGACACTCAGCAGCAACTGAAGAAGGAACTGGCTGCGACCAAAAGAAGACTGCTCATTCCTTCCTCGAGATGGAGCTTCGAACGTACGTGAGTTCGATTTCCGTTTCCTCCTTCCTTCTTTTCTCCGTTCTTTGTTGAGATTGGGTTTTAAGGTATGATGCATGTTCTTAAATTTTATCTTCTCTTTCAATCTTTGTCTATTCTTGTTTATTAATCTTTCTATTATGTGTGTTTTAATAAATTAATTTATTTGTAAATTACCAACCATGCATGTATTACTATCTGCATCTATTATACAGGAAATAGTAGAATAGCTTAATACTATATCAGCATACATTTATAACATGTAACCTTTAAATTGACTTAATTTACTTCTCTTATTTGAAACATATTTTGAATGCTTTTTATTAATGCTTTCAATTCACTTCATTAAAACTCTTTATTTATTGTATTGATATTTTTTATCAGTGTATTATCAGATAAACCCAAAAGTCTGAGGGGCAACGGATGGAAAAAAATCATAAATCTAACTTTAAAATATCCCAAAGAACCTTTTAAACACGCCGACCTAATCATTGGTGTATTTTTGTCCATGTCTTTCTTCTCTAATGATACTTGACTGCCAGCCATTGAATGGTTATTTGTGGTTGCAGTACATGTGGAGGCCTCCATGGATCCCAGGAACCCAGGCTTCTTGGAGGCACTGGAGAGAGAGACACAGATACTGAGGAAGAGAGTTGAGGCGTGCAAGTCTCGGGTCCTTATTGTCACCTGCTTCGACACCCTGATCAACTCTCACCAATAGCACTTGTCTGGGTGCTTGTCTTCACCTGCTTCGACACCCTGGCCAACTCTCGCCAATAGCAACTGTCTGGGTGCTTGTCTTCACCTGCTTCGACACCCTGGTCAACTCTCGCCAATAGCAACTGTCTGGGTGCTTGTCTTCACCTGCTTCGACACCCTGATCAACTCTCGCCAATAGTCATCGAAACGAATTTAGGTTATTATTATTTATTATTATTATTATTATTATTTTGTATTATTTTATATTTATTACTTATATCCTTTTTAATGACTAGTTTTCATATAGTATTTTTTTTAATCCGCCTTTCCCGTACTTTCTTCAATATATGACCAAATCTTATCTAAAAAAGGAAAGAGGTTTCCGTTAAAGATATCTATTTTAATCTTTAAATTTAACCCCTAACATAGCATAAAAGGTCTAGCTAATAATTGTTGCAAATAGTTTATCAAATATTCTTTGATTTGATAAGTTCAAACAATAAACAGTTAAAAAAATTTAAAACATTTTTACAATCGTATAATAATGGCTTGTAAAATGTTAGTAGCCAGCCATCTTGTTCTTGATTCGGAAATCAAAGTTTTCATTCAAACTTTTTTTTTCAAGTGCTTGTTTCTATTTTATTTACATTCGAATGTTGTCGTCGCACTTAATCAAAATCCTTCCTTGGCCTATATATAAAATTTCTCTTTCTCTTGTTTTAGGTTAACTGTGTCTGTTTGGGAAAAATGCGACTGGAGAAGAACTCGGTATTTACCAATTCATATAGTTATTAACCATCTTTTATTTAAATAAATATTTTCATTTGTAGTTAACAATAATACTTGTTTTATAAATATGTAAGATCTAAAGATGACACTGGTTATTATAATTTGTGATTGTTTATCCATAATTGTAGTTTATGATTCTATTTCCACTTGTAGATTATCTTAAAACATCTGAGTAAAAAATATGGTTTTTGATATTTACAAAAATATATTGGGAGGGGGTAGGCCTATTTTTTGTGTCTAGTCTAAATATTTTCTCGAGACTGTGATTGTATTGTTGAAAAGCAAAATTATTGTATTTTTCTTCTACCAATGATTTAAAATCATTTCATAATTCTGTGATATATTAGTTTTATGATAGCAAATTTTATATATGATAATTTTAAGTATGACTAAAAATTGTATTTAGTGCTATCTGTGTATCTTTGAGTCATGTTATATACATAATTAACAATAATATACACAATTAACTATCCATAAATGAAATACTAAATTAATTAATTAAAAGTGACCTCGACTTTTAGATTTGTTTCTTGCTGGTTCACTTTTGTTGAATATTCTTGAATTATGAATGTTTAGTAAAACTATTCAAATTGGCTTTGATTCTGTCAAGAAAATATCTCTCTTTCTCTGTTAATTTGTTTTATAATATTCTTTGGACAGTAATTAGATCATAGGTGCGTGCAAAGAGCAAATTCCACACTCTGCCATACTCACAGAAATGTATTTTAAAAGATATAAGGTCGTATATGTGGAGTTTAGCTCCAAACAAAATACATTTGAATATTTGTTTGTGGTTTTTAAATTTAGAATATTTAGATAATCATATTTTTTTGTATAAAATCTAAATTCAAGGTTCATAGCGAGCTGTCTTTTTTTTTATATAGATTGTCATACTATTTTTGATGAAGTCCGTGTAATGTTTCAAATTTATTCATTGAGAAAAAGGCCTCAATATTAAGTCTGTCCCCAAACCCCAAATATTATGTTTATGTTAATACACGCCTATGAATTGGTTACTCCCTTGGGTTCTTAAATTACATGAAGAACTATTTTATGTAATAGGATTAATAGTTTTGTCAAAACATACGCTAAAATAATGTATCGATACCAATTTTATATTGAAATAAGTAAAATAAATAAAACAGTATAAAAAATGTATTCTAAATATATTGTTAATAAAAAATGAACAAATTTAATCATAGTTTTAATTAAACCCATAACTGTATTATTAGTGAAAACCTAAAACGATATCCCCTCAATCTATGTTTTTTGTTAGAATAATAAACAATAATATATATTATTATTGAACAAAAAATAAAAAAGGAAAAGTTCCCGCTTTCTTTCCACGGTAAAGCAGATTCATTTCCTCTAAACTATACCTTCCACATCCCTTTATAATTATTGAAAATATCAATAAATTTTTCAAGGGGTCAAAACCAGCTTAAATATTGAGATATTAAGTAATAGCAAAGTAAGAAACAGGAAGAGATAATTATCCAGTAAATGAAGGTGGCTAGTTTGGTCGAGAAAACGAAACAAATTTGTAATCAACTAATAGGAAAATAGGACACAGCAAGAGGTGTTATCCAGTAAATGAAGGTGGCTAGTTTCGTCGAGAAAACGAAACAAATTTGTAATCAACTAATAGGAAAATAGGACACAGCAAGAGGTGTTATCCAGTAAATGAAGGTGGCTAGTTTCGTCGAGAAAACGGAAAAAATTTGTAATCAACTAATAGGAAAATAGGACACAACAAGAGGTGTTATCTAGTAAATGAAGGTTGCTAATTTCGTCGAGAAAACCGAACAAATTTGTAATCGACTAATAGGAGAATAGGACACAGCAAGAGGTATTAACCCACCCCGCGTTAATCTGATTACAATCGTACATACAGTTGTACACCGCCCTCTAGCGAGGTGTTAGAACCGGCCTCACGGGCTCAGTCGGTATCATCAGGTTATTTAAATATCATAAATTGTATCACAGATGGCTCTGTCAGTTATATTTATACACGCCTATAAATTGGTTACTCCCTTGGGTTGTTAAAATATATGAAGAACCATTTTATGTAATAGGATTAATATTTTTGTCAAACCCTACTCTAAAAAAATCTATCCATACCAATTTTATATTGAAATAAGTAAAATAAATAAAACAGTATAAAAATGTATTCTAAATATTGTTAATCAAAATAAAATTAAACAAATGTAATCATGGTTTTAATTAAACTCATATCTGAATTCTTAATACAATCCTAACAACGATACTTCTCAATCGATGTTTTTTGTTTAAATAATAAACAATAATATATTTTTATTGAACTAAAAATAAAAAAGGAAAAGTTATATTCTCTTTTCACGCTAACGTGGATTCCTTTTCTCTAAATTATATCTTCCTCATCCCTTTAAAATTATTGAAGATACCAGTAAATTTTTCAAGGGGTCAAAGACCTGCTTAAATATTGAGATATTAAATAATAGCTGAGTAGGACACAGCAAGAGATATTATCCAGTAAATGAAGGTGGCTAGTTTCATCGAGAAAATTGAGAAAAATTTGTAATCAACTAATAGGAGAATAGGACACAGCAAGAGGTGTTATCCAGTAAATGAAGGTTGCTAATTTCGTAGAGAAAACGGAAAAAATTTGAAATCAACTAATAGGAAAATAGGACACAGCAAGAGGTGTTATCCAGTAAATGAAGGTGGCTAGTTTCGTCGAGAAAACGGAAAAAATTTGTAATCAACTAATAGGAAAATAGGACACAACAAGAGGTGTTATCCAGTAAATGAAGGTTGCTAATTTCGTCGAGAAAACCGAACAAATTTGTAATCGCCTAATAGGAGAATAGGACACAACAAGAGGTATTAACCTACCCCGCGTTAAACTGATTCAAATCGTACATACAGTTGTACACCGCCCTCTAGCGAGGTGTTAGAACCGGCCTCACGGGCTCGGTCGGTATCATCAGGTTATTTAAATATCATAAATTGTATCACAGATGGCTCTGTCAGTTATATTTACACACGATTATTAATTGGTTACTCCCTTGGGTTGTTAAAATATATGAAGAACCATTTTATGTAATAGGATTAATATTTTTGTCAAAAACTACTCTAAAAAAATGTATCCATACCAATTTTATGTTGAAATAAGTAAAATAAATAAAAAAGTATAAAAAGTACTCTAAATATTGTTAATAAAAATAAAACTAAACAAATGGAATCATGGTTTTAATTAAACTCGTAATTTCGTAGAGAAAACGGAAAAAATTTGAAATCAACTAATAGGAAAATAGGACACAGCAAGAGGTGTTATCCAGTAAATGAAGGTGGCTAGTTTCGTCGAGAAAACGGAAAAAAATTTGTAATCAACTAATAGGAAAATAGGACACAACAAGAGGTGTTATCCAGTAAATGAAGGTTGCTAATTTCGTCGAGAAAACCGAACAAATTTGTAATCGCCTAATAGGAGAATAGGACACAACAAGAGGTATTAACCTACCCCGCGTTAAACTGATTCAAATCGTACATACAGTTGTACACCGCCCTCTAGCGAGGTGTTAGAACCGGCCTCACGGGCTCGGTCTGTATCATCAGGTTATTTAAATATCATAAATTGTATCACAGATGACTCTGTCAGTTATATTTACACACGATTATTAATTGGTTACTCCCTTGGTTTGTTAAAATATATGAAGAACCATTTTATGTAATAGGATTAATATTTTTGTCAAAAACTACTCTAAAAAAATGTATCCATACCAATTTTATGTTGAAATAAGTAAAATAAATAAAAAAGTATAAAAAGTATTCTAAATATTGTTAATAAAAATAAAACTAAACAAATGGAATCATGGTTTTAATTAAACTCGTAATTTCGTAGAGAAAACTGAAAAAATTTGAAATCAACTAATAGGAAAATAGGACACAGCAAGAGGTGTTATCCAGTAAATGAAGGTGGCTAGTTTCGTCGAGAAAACGGAAAAAATTTGTAATCAACTAATAGGAAAATAGGACACAACAAGAGGTGTTATCCAGTAAATGAAGGTTGCTAATTTCGTCGAGAAAACCGAACAAATTTGTAATCGCCTAATAGGAGAATAGGACACAGCAAGAGGTATTAACCCACCCCGCGTTAATCTGATTACAATCGTACATACAGTTGTACACCGCCCTCTAGCGAGGTGTTAGAACCGGCCTCACGGGCTCAGTCGGTATCATCAGGTTATTTAAATATCATAAATTGTATCACAGATGGCTCTGTCAGTTATATTTATACACGCCTATAAATTGGTTACTCCCTTGGGTTGTTAAAATATATGAAGAACCATTTTATGTAATAGGATTAATATTTTTGTCAAACCCTACTCTAAAAAAATCTATCCATACCAATTTTATATTGAAATAAGTAAAATAAATAAAACAGTATAAAAATGTATTCTAAATATTGTTAATCAAAATAAAATTAAACAAATGTAATCATGGTTTTAATTAAACTCATATCTGAATTCTTAATACAATCCTAACAACGATACTTCTCAATCGATGTTTTTTGTTTAAATAATAAACAATAATATATTTTTATTGAACTAAAAATAAAAAAGGAAAAGTTATATTCTCTTTTCACGCTAACGTGGATTCCTTTTCTCTAAATTATATCTTCCTCATCCCTTTAAAATTATTGAAGATACCAGTAAATTTTTCAAGGGGTCAAAGACCTGCTTAAATATTGAGATATTAAATAATAGCTGAGTAGGACACAGCAAGAGATATTATCCAGTAAATGAAGGTGGCTAGTTTCATCGTGAAAATTGAGAGAAATTTGTAATCAACTAATAGGAGAATAGGACACAGCAAGAGGTGTTATCCAGTAAATGAAGGTTGCTAATTTCGTAGAGAAAACGGAAAAAATTTGAAATCAACTAATAGGAAAATAGGACACAGCAAGAGGTGTTATCCAGTAAATGAAGGTGGCTAGTTTCGTCGAGAAAACGGAAAAAATCTGTAATCAACTAATAGGAAAGTAGGACACAACAAGAGGTGTTATCCAGTAAATGAAGGTTGCTAATTTCGTCGAGAAAACCGAACAAATTTGTAATCGACTAATAGGAGAATAGGACACAGCAAGAGGTATTAACCTACCCCGCGTTAAACTGATTCAAATCGTACATACAGTTGTACACCGCCCTCTAGCGAGGTGTTAGAACCGGCCTCACGGGCTCGGTCGGTATCATCAGGTTATTTAAATATCATAAATTGTATCACAGATGGCTCTGTCAGTTATATTTACACACGATTATTAATTGGTTACTCCCTTGGGTTGTTAAAATATATGAAGAACCATTTTATGTAATAGGATTAATATTTTTGTCAAAAACTACTCTAAAAAAATGTATCCATACCAATTTTATGTTGAAATAAGTAAAATAAATAAAAAAGTATAAAAAGTATTCTAAATATTGTTAATAAAAATAAAACTAAACAAATGGAATCATGGTTTTAATTAAACTCGTAATTTCGTAGAGAAAACGGAAAAAATTTGAAATCAACTAATAGGAAAATAGGACACAGCAAGAGGTGTTATCCAGTAAATGAAGGTGGCTAGTTTCGTCGAGAAAACGGAAAAAATTTGTAATCAACTAATAGGAAAATAGGACACAACAAGAGGTGTTATCCAGTAAATGAAGGTTGCTAATTTCGTCGAGAAAACCGAACAAATTTGTAATCGACTAATAGGAGAATAGGACACAGCAAGAGGTATTAACCCACCCCGCGTTAATCTGATTACAATCGTACATACAGTTGTACACCGCCCTCTAGCGAGGTGTTAGAACCGGCCTCACGGGCTCAGTCGGTATCATCAGGTTATTTAAATATCATAAATTGTATCACAGATGGCTCTGTCAGTTATATTTATACACGCCTATAAATTGGTTACTCCCCTTGGGTTGTTAAAATATATGAAGAACCATTTTATGTAATAGGATTAATATTTTTGTCAAACCCTACTCTAAAAAAATGTATCCATACCAATTTTATGTTGAAATAAGTAAAATAAATAAAAAAGAATAAAAAGTATTCTAAATATTGTTAATAAAAATAAAACTAAACAAATGGAATCATGGTTTTAATTAAACTCGTAATTTCGTAGAGAAAACGGAAAAAATTTGAAATCAACTAATAGGAAAATAGGACACAGCAAGAGGTGTTATCCAGTAAATGAAGGTGGCTAGTTTCATCGTGAAAATTGAGAGAAATTTGTAATCAACTAATAGGAGAATAGGACACAGCAAGAGGTGTTATCCAGTAAATGAAGGTTGCTAATTTCGTAGAGAAAACGGAAAATATTTGAAATCAACTAATAGGAAAATAGGACACAGCAAGAGGTGTTATCCAGTAAATGAAGGTTGCTAATTTCGTCGAGAAAACCGAACAAATTTGTAATCAACTAATAGGAGAATAGGACACAACAAGAGGTATTAACCTACCCCGCGTTAAACTGATTCAAATCGTACATAAAGTTGTACACCGCCCTCTAGCGAGGTGTTAGAACCGGCCTCACGGGCTCGGTCATCATAATCATGTTATTTAAATATTATCTAAATTGTATCAAATATGGCTCTTTCAGTTATTTAAGTTGATAAAATTCCAAAACTGATTAAAAATAGATGGTTTGAATCAAATGCTTTAAATGCTTTTATTTTTATGAGTCGTCTCCCAACCCACAGAGTTTGTCTTTTCCTGCCCCCAATTGTTTTTTTTATTTCTTTCATCGGTTTTATATTTATATTCATAGAGTAATACTTACACTAACAGTAAGAACAGTGTCTATAGAAGAAATTGTGTTTAGTGTTACAAATCTTACTGTCACTATGGGTTATCTAAAATAGATATAGGATAATGGAGGTGAATTTAAAGGACATTCATAAGCATTCAACCGTCGTTGACACCAGTTAATGACGCTGGCGTGACCCTGAACTGAATATCTTTGTTTAAATGGCTTGTTTTCAGCCACCATGTACCCATGTGAGATGATTTGGAGTTCATTACATGATACAAGTTGTAGAGTCTACTTGTCAAAGATCCCATGTAATTAATACTAATATTTATCTAATGTCATAATTAAACATCAGATCAAAATGAAATTAAATATTAGATTTTTTCTTTTTTGGACTAATTATGCCATTTTACTAACCAGGGGTGCAGGAAGGTTCCAGGGTGTGAACAATAAGTTACAAAATCTATTATTATTGAACACATTTTATTTGTAATACAAATATAAATTGTATGTACAAGACTGTGAATAATAATTCACTTGGTTAGATACACTAAAAAGCTTGCAAAATATCACAATGACACAGTCATGATTACTTTATTTACTTTAATTATATATATATATATGCGCCAATAAATTTAAAACCATAAAATCAAGTCATAAGCTGATAACATTTCTTCAACAAATATTATATACATTTAATATGTTTAAACTAACTGAACAATAACAACAAAAAAAGGCAAAAATATATATTGAATAAAGGAAAAACTAATTTGTAGTTTCGAAATACTCTTTTTTTTAAACTATTTATTGATAATTTATTCATTTCAAAGTTTACAAATAATTTACAAAATAAAATCTTTTAATAACATTTGTAGAGCTTTAGAATATGGCATGTGATTTCTTACAAAAATTATCATACAGATTTTTTTGTAGAAACTAGAAATCTGATAAAAAATGTCTACCTCTGTACAGTCAATCTGCATATAGCGTAGTTTAACATAGTTTAAATTTATATTTTACAAAGTTATTAGCGTTAAGAGGCTTACATACAAAAAAGTTCATTTTTTATAATAAATAGCTTCACAAGAGTATAAATATAAATTATATACGTAGTCATGCATTGTCTTGTGTGACAAAGGAAGAAAAAAAAAAGATATCACAGAATTCTGAAACACATTTCATTAGAATGTGGAAGAAGTTACTTATGGCTGGTGGTGAATGCCATTTCAAAATATAGTTGAAAGATTCCTAAATTATTCTCAGAGAAAAATACGTATTTAAATTACGTTCTCGTGTTTGCGACTTAGTATCTTGTAAACAAAGATATTTACAGATTATAAATTTAACTTTTAATAAATATTAATCATTAAGAGTACAAGTTTATCAATTATTCTTTGGTCCAGTAACTTGTATGTAAATACCGTTTACTCTAAAAGGCAGCGGTTTCTCTTTGACGTATTACACTATGGCTCTATCTTATAGCCAAGCCATAGTGGAACCAAGCAAAGGGAAGCTTTCAGGGTGAACAGAAAGTACATGCAAACACACACACACATATATATAAGAAGTATGTATATTCAATTATGTTGTATTATTTCAATGGCACATTATTGATTCATCTGATAGAAAGTTTCAGAATTATTCATGGAAGAATGTAGGGCTTTTAAAATATTACATGGCCACAATTGGCATCATTTCTTTACCTCTCAAAATATCTATTAAATTTACAAACTTCAAAGTCACTTGTTTATGGTGAAAATAGTCTAAAAAAAGACCTTTGCAGAGAATAAAAATATTTTCATGAAATAGTCCATTGGGACAAGTTTACACTGTCTAGATATTGAATGTATTACAAAAAGGTATGATATATATTGAGATGTGCGATAGTTCATTTTCTAGCATTTATGTATCTTATTATAAAAAATATATCGATAAATAATGCATTTTCAAAATTTGTTCATGATGATGATAAAATTTCTTAGTTAATATTTTAATAATATTACCGTGGAACTGGTTGGAATCATATCTGCTTTATCTGCCGGCGAGGTCTTCACTTTTGAACCATTCCACTTTTAGATGACTAACCTGTAAGGCCGCAAGATAATGTCATGATTAGATTCGAAGAGTTACATTAGAAAATCTAAAGACCACATTTTTTGACTCCGCTTTGTAGATTATATCTTGAAGGTTAAATAACAACTTACTAATGTAAAGTTGGTGTCGAACGTACTGTACTTTGGATAGCTGTTTTTGACACTGTGTGGTATTCTCTTCAAAGCTTGGACGGCGTCCTGTGTTGCCATGTGCGGGCCTTCATAGCACATCTGCCTCAAGCCAGGGGTGACCTCAACCTAGAATAACATCAAAGTTGTTAAAATAATTCAGCGTGAGTTGATCAAAGCTTTGCACAATTCATGTTACTTTGCGGGTGCGGCAAGCCTTGAATAGTTTCTCTTGACACCATCGAGATGTTACCTAACAGTAAGATAAAGGTAGGAAGGAGAGTTTAATAAATACAAACTTTTTCTTTCCGTATTAATGGCATTTTACTTGGTAATTATTGACATTATTTTATAGTTCTTAGTGACAGCTGCAGATCACATTATTTTAACGTTGCTACACGGAACCAGTCGTGACTTTCTTTGACCATCTCCACGCCTATGAATTGGTTACCCTTTCACGTAGCGGGCCCCACCGTACACAGATAGTATGCGAACCTCTCCTCCGAGGCGCAGCACTCGAAAGTATCACAAGAATTATCTAAACAGCAATAAACTTGTGAAAAATCTGTGTAAATATATGTTATAAATTACTATTCTTCTTTACTTTGTCAAGCACTCTAAGTGCTAAGTGCTCTAAGTGTTAGCTTATTAGACCCCTTAGCATAAGTGCATCAACACTAGACTTAGATTTAACAACCAACAACAGGGATTGTATGTATCAAGATGGTAGGAATATTAAGTTAGAGCAATAGTACACAAAGAACAAGCTCATTTTATCTCAATACTATGATAGTGCTTCGGATTTTAATGTTCATTCTCACTAATTAGCGCTTTAATGATTCTTGAACTTCTCACTCTAACTCCCCCAAGTTAATGCTTGGTCCACTGCTTGTACTTCAACACCAAGACACCACAAGCAATATGGAGAAATTAGGGGAGGAAAGCAACCCAAGTTCAACCCCCTGGTCTTCCAACTATTTCGCTCCTAACGGAGACCCTCTGCCAGTCAACTACACATCCCAGGAAAACTCTCTCCCCCCCCCCCCCCTTCCTAGCATTAGTTTCCACTGCCCCAAAACAGGACTAGTCACGGGACCGAGTCGGTGAACACTGCGAGCTTTACGATCTTCAACCTCAACTATCGGACCAGAGGCGTACACCCTAGACATTTCCTGCCAGCCTCCCTACAATCAATGGGATTTTTGCAGATATACTTGGATAATAACAAGACTCATCGTTAGCCAACTCGAACGGATAACAACGTAGGAATAAATGAAACTAGTTTTAAAATTCTTTAACAAATAACTACTGCTTTTCCAACCGTGTTCTTCCTACTCGATTCTATTCCAAGAACGGTTATAATATGGCGTCATGGTTACATCAGCCAAGGTAAGAGAGTGTGCACAGCTTCAATCTATTAATTGATATAATAATGACTACTTATCGCCGAACTTACACAAAACTCCGTCAGGTGAGAGTAACCATCACTGCGCTGAGCGGGTGCTATTGGTGAGAGTTGACCAGGGTGTCGAAGCAGGTGACAATAAGGACCCGAGACTTGCACGCCTCAACTCTCTTCCTCAGTATCTGTGTCTCTCTCTCCAGTGCCTCCAAGAAGCCTGGGTTCCTGGGATCCATGGAGGCCTCCACATGTACTGCAACCACAAATAACCATTCAATGGCTGGCAGTCAAGTATCATTAGAGAAGAAAGACATGGACAAAAATACACCATATGATTAGGTCGGCGTGTTTAAAAGGTTCTTTGGGATATTTTAAAGTTGGATTTATGATTTTGTTTCCATCCGTTGCCCCTCAGACTTTTGGGTTTATCTGATAATACACTGATAAAAAATATCAATACAATAAATAAAGAGTTTTAATGAAGTGAATTGAAAGCATTAATAAAAAGCATTCAAAATATGTTTCAAATAAGAGAAGTAAATTAAGTCAATTTAAAGGTTACATATTATAAATGTATGCTGATATAGTATTAAGCTATTCTACCATTTTCTGTATAATAGATGCAGATAGTAATACATGCATGGTTGGTAATTTACAAATAAATTAATTTATTAAAACACACATAATAGAAAGATTAATAAACAAGAATAGACAAAGATTGAAAGAGAAGATAAAATTTAAGAACATGCATCATACCTTAAAACCCAATCTCAACAAAGAACGGGAGAAAAGAAGGAAGGAGGAAACGGAAATCGAACTCACGTACGTTCGAAGCTCCATCTCGAGGAAGGAATGAGCAGTCTTCTTTTGGTCGCAGCCAGTTCCTTCTTCAGTTGCTGCTGAGTGTCCTTCAGTTCCTTAATGCGACCTCCCCTCGCCTCGGACCAACGACGCTCCAACCTTTCAACATCCTCCCGGCAGTATTGAAGAACTGGCACTATCAACACCAACCAGTCATATACATGAACTAGTAAAGTAGTAAAGACAAGATATTTATTTGGACACAAGTCACCAAGTGAGGTGTACCTCTGCTGGAGTCTGTCCTATTATCACCACGTAGTTTCCCAGCCGACCTTGTGGAACCAGTGTCCGAATCTTGACTGGAAGCCAAACTAGAGCACTCACTGTCCCTCAAGAAGCTCTCATAGCCAGAACTCTGACACTGTGCCGACCTCTGGAGACCCAGCTTGCCCGGGAAAGACTGCCGGGACTTGGTTGGACGAGGGCTGCTAGAATCCTATCAACACAATTGTGACAATGACTGTTGGTCACAGAAGTCACACTGAGGTGAATGCTAGTCTAACATTATGTTACACAACTCACCGTACTATCATATCCCTCCAGACATGACGGCTTCAGATGAGCGCTGGACCGACTAAACAATCTCGCGTGAAGTCTAGATGCGACCTGGGCAGCCAGAGGGGGTGGAAGAGTTGGAGGAGGCTCATCGTCTTCCTCGTCGTCGTTCTCTTTCCCTGTCACGGTCCTCACTTCTTCACACGACTCCCTTCTCCTCCTATCTTTTAGATCACCTTCATGGTCCGACGTGGATGCGCCATTCCCCGGAACTCTTTTAGTTTCCTCCTTCAAGTCAGGGTTGGACGCTCCGTCAGGATGTCTTAGCGATGATATGTTGTTACTGAGTCTGGTACAGAACCTATGACCGTTTCTCCCACAGTACGATGTATGGATTCCTTTCGTCTGACCGAATATATGATCCCTACTCCCTGTGAGGAACGGTTGATGCCACATATTGGTGGTGGTTCCGTTCGGTTTGAGATTGTTCTTGCAGTTGTCACATATCTTAGTTTCCGACTGTACCTGTTGCTTGAAGACGTACGCTGGTTCGCTGTAAATACTACTACCCCCGTTACAACCAGAATAATTGAGATCAGTCTTGTCGTGAGTATCACAGTCGTCACCGTACAACATATCGTTGAGGGAGAGTGATTGGCATCTTGAAGGTCGGTGATACTTGAGTTGTTGGATCGGATCAAGGAACCTGGTCGAGTTGACCCTGGCTAGTTTAGTCTTATACAACTCGTGTAACCTGAGAGTTGGTCAAATTTAGACCGAGAGGAGTTCAAGTCTTGGTAGTCCACCATCCCATTATGTCGTCTCTTGGTTTCACAGTCTGTTGAGTTTCCGTCCAGAAGCCAAAGGTTATTGTAGTGTTCCTGTAACTCGTGGAGGCTGTATGGTCTGGGAGTATGTAACGGGTGATCTGGTAAGGAGGAATGACTGAATTGACGTCGTGGAAGTGTCCGGTCCATGTCTGTTGCCACGGACATTGAATCTGTAACAACGAGTGGACATGAGCTTAGTACTTCTTACGTTCGTCCACATGTGTTATTAATAGGAGAATGTATCTCTAAGTTACCTGTGAATGTGGATACGACAGTGAGGTTCTCTTGACTTAATATTCTCAGGGGATGGTTCTCTGCACTCTCGTGACCAACTTCAGATAAAGGGTTCTCCATCTGGGCCATGCATAAGGCTATGTCTTCTTCTGTCACCTGCAACAAAATATCATCTAGACTCGTCATTACCAACAACATTAATGACGTAATTATGGTATCATATTGATTTAAATATATTATTTTTAAGGATAGGTCTGCAAATAACAAATACTTAGTTCACGTTTTACCTGTAAACAGCAATCTTGCATCGGTACAGGCTCTGAAGGTTCCTCCACTTCAATAATCTCCATGTCATCTAAATAATCAATTTCTTCTTCATCATCAACATAGTTTTCATCCGCTTCTTCCTCATCTTGCTCATTGTCATTTTCTTCATTGCTTACATCTAAGTCTTTCATATTTGAATTATTGTCAATTTTCTGAGAAATTGGCTGTCGACTGTCTTCGCTTATTCGAAGGCGGACATCAAAGCTATCCATGGATACATCTGAATAAGAATAATACCTACTCATTAATATGTTTGGTTAACAATTATGTTTAGTTTTACATTATTTTGACAAGAGTTTTTTTAAATTCTGTTTGAAAAAATATATTTTACTTCAAATATCGTAGTTAAAATACCTTTTAGGTTTAAAACACCTATTATCATAACATATATGATTAAAAACCAGTAGTACCAAGATGTTATATATTTAATATAGCTTTAAATAAATTTGTACTCACCAATGCTTATTTCTTTATTGAATGGTTGTGTTTGTTTCAAAGGGACTTGGCCATCATCTTTATTTTCATTTTCTAGCAATTTCCCATGACTTCCTTCGCATTCTCCTCTAACTTGATCGTTTACTCTTTGTTTATCTATATTAGACTCTAAATCTAAAACATCTTCTTTAGTTAGGTCACGTATTGGATTAGTTTCTTCTTTCACTTCCGTACAAGTCGTTTCGATATCTCTTGCTTCCATTTTTATTTCACTAACACTATTCGAAACCACTTCACTTGTAGTCCTAAGTAGATCACTATTGGGTTCTTTATCAGTTTGTGGATTCAAAGTCTCCTCGTCACTAGTTTTAAAAGAAGTAAGTTCCTTGTATGTAGCTTGAGGAGCTCCTGTCACAGGAGGTCTTGGATCCTGTCTTGTCCCAGAATGCCTCTGGATCTGGGAGGTCTGGTTCTCTACCCACTTCTTAATCATGGTCTTCTTATGACTGTCCATGTAACCGTAGCCCACATTGTGACCTGCTGAAATCTTAGAGCCCTGCATGGGGCCGTCGACCCAAGTTTCCTTCTTTTTATGTCCTCCGTCCTTTAACACACTTCTTGCCTCCGCCACTTTAGACTTGGATATCCTGGGCCCATCTATCCACTGTTCATCACTGCTGGAAGCCACTGGACCATTCGATGACCCGTGAGGAACTGGTATCTTACTACAATGTGCATTCGAAGAAGTGGTTTGCTCACTGGTAGATGTTTTATGGGGAACATTTTTACAAGTCCGTACAGGAGATGATTTAGAAATAGAATGTGCGGGCAAGGTGGTTTATTTGAACTGGGACAAGTCTGATGTGTTGAGCTTTTCATATTAGAATTTCGATGGGAAGGACTTCCTTTGTCAGAAACTATGTTACCGTTTGGAATCCTGTGAACTTGTTTCGCCGGGGATGAAAGTAATGAGGACTTATGTTCAACCCCAGATCCTCGCAAAGCCTTCCCCATGGCACATCGGTTGTCTCCAGAGTTTAGACTCGGTATGTAAACTGGGGGATGTTCTCCATCCGTGGCCTCGTCCGAGCGACCGACGTAGATGACGGTGTCAGCCGACTGCTCGCTGCTGGAAGGATCCACGTCACTGCTACCCGTCGAGTGACCGTTTTCCTTTGTTGAAGTCGGGACTCTTCCCCTGAGCTACCTCCTGATCCCGTGGAGGTCCCTGCGAACTAATAAGAAAACAGGAATAAACAAATTAATTAGGACTCTCTTAGTTCGATGTTGAATAGTAAATCAATCCAGAAGATATTGTTAAACCAATAAAGTTACCTTAATCTTCCTTCTCCTCATGCGATGTATCCTCGATGCTAACTGTATTGTGGCCAATGTGTCCGTATAGTTCTGAGCTTGTGGGGACACGTGGGCGATCATGGCAGCGTGGCAAGTCAGGGAACTAAGACATTCCTTCAGGACCTGGGTTATCTTGTGTTCTCTGGAGACATAACACAAGACATATCAGAGCCATTATGAGCCATGTTTTAGAGACATAGCACTGGACATATCAGAGCCATTAAGAATCAATATAACTCACGGTGTATATGTGTCTCACCTGTAAGGTAGGTGTTTCTGTCCATTGAAGATGGCTAACAGGACATTCCCCAGTCCAGATAAAGGAATCCCTCCTCCCGCCTTGCCCTTCTCACAACTCCCCAGATCCATGAGGTGTAGTCTACTGCGACCTCCAGCCACTGGAAACAAAGGTCAAGTTTCATAATCTATCCGATGGTTGGTTCTGTCGACGAGATAGAGGAAGGTTTGTCGTCTCCTCACCTCCGCCCTTGCCGGCCATGCTGTACTGGTACACGTGTAAAGTGTAGAGGAAGTGTCCGTCCTTGACCTCTTCCCTCCCGGTATTTCCTCCTCTTGCCGCCACCGCCGCGTCCAGGTAGAAGGCCGCCTTCTCTGCTGGAGGGAGCCCTGAGCTCGCTGTGGTTCTGCAGCTGAGTTCCGAACAGAGGGTCGTCCCTGAGATATACTCCGGGTGATTCATCGGTGTCTGGTAAGTAATAGACAGAAAGAGAAGTTTATTAGCGCGACAGCGGGTTTTCTTAAATATAAAAGTTATTTAACTTTGTCCGTTAAACAATTTAGTCATCCAAAATGTTCTCACATTGTTATGTAATTGATGACCCCAAAATACATATTTTTCACACCATATTGAGCATAACTATTCTGTCAATTAATATGTATCGGAACGTATCAAGGAAATGGTCGAAGTGTAAGCATCGTAATGTCCTACTCAGGGGTGTAACCGGACTATATTTGGAACTTGTCAGCAACAATTTGTTACCTTGCGATTCTCAAACTGAAATACCTCACGTTTTCTCCTTTTTTTCTCTCTCAATCACCTTCTAGTCAAGGTCATCTGTTCGAGCTTATTTTACAATATTATGTTTCCTACTAATCCGTTTTTTCCCCCACCTCGTCTCACTACCTGTCCAGGTTGTACGCCTATATACCAATCTACTTAAATGTGTTAATGATGAGGAAGGTCGAATTTAAAGGAAGTGTACACGTATTTGCGTGGAGGGAGAATGGAAAAACCATCCTCTGTACACTCGACGCAGGTTCAAACCTCAATCTCCCCGTCAACGGCAGTTTAGTCAACACAAGAGTGACTGACGCCTTGGACAAGTTTTTTAAAAGTTGTTAAAGTAATTAAAACATCAAGAGACGCCATTAAATTGACACAAGCATTACAATAACAATAATAATGTTTCACACTTAATATAAAAACAGAGTTTAAGATGGTAGGCGATGAGCTGGAAGCTGCGGTCAACATCGGGTGATCCCTTTTTATGTTTACTTTGATTCTCTACCGGAACGAGATAAGATATAATCCGACTACTTGGACAGAGGCTGAAATAAATTACGTATTTTACGTTGGAGATTCTTTTTTGTTATTTCAATATCTTTTACCACTGGATCTCATCATCCTGTGTGCTTGATTATATAAGAGTTTCAGAAATATCGAACGAACGGTAAACAAAATTAGCAAAATTAACAACTAATGTCTTTTTTTTTTCAAACATTTACGTTAGGTAGTTATTTACCTCAGTCGTGACTAAAATTGAAATCATAGTCCTGTGAATTATTTTATTTTTAAACGTAGGGCAGAGTAAATTTGATACGAATCCGAGCACTTGAACCAGTTTTCAAAACAGACTTCATGTGATATCCTTGTAGGGTGAATGTTTTGACAACAGAGAGTTGGAAACAATATTTCAGAGAGAAAGAGAGAGGGAAGAAGGAAACGTGGATGTCGAGTAAGAGAGAGATGTAATGAAACTCGCCAAGTCCCGAGACCTATTTGCGCATCAAGTAGTTGTTTTTTACAGATACATCAACATCACCACACGGCTTAAAACCAACTCGAATCTAGAACAGATAACACCCAGCACCTTACATTTAGGGTATTATTATTACTACTATTATTATTAGCACCGCGTCTTACTACCCGTTGGGTTATACGCACTTACGCTAATGTGCAATGGTAGGGTGATTGTGAGATGAAATGGAGGACCTACAGTTTAACGTGGGATCCGAACCACGGTGGAGGCCTGGCATTCCACACATTCACAAGTCGTGATTAATACAGGTCTTGTCAGAGATGAAGGAAGGGTTTGGTCTGTGCCGGACGAGGATTAAACCCCGGACCCCCAGCACATGTCCTGTTGTTACTGGCTCCAAAGTACCAGGTCAAGGTGCGGCTGTAGGGGACGCGAGAAAAGGGCAGTCAGTGTTCTTGGAGTTTTTATAGCAAAATATTTTTTTTTGATCAAAATAAATCAAATATTGCTCCAAGTGGTTATGTTTAGTTCAATTTTCTTCCCATGGTGATAACAGTTGTTGAATATCTGTCGTGAGCATTAGATGAGAGAATTTTTAAATCAAAAGAAAAAGTTGTTACTAAATTCCAGGACATTTTCGACGGATATTCAACAACTGTTGAGGTCAACATGTGAGGAAAATTAAACTAAACCTAACTACTGGGGTATTTGAAATATTTCCGCCAAAGTTTTTTGTTATGAAAGTTATAAAAACACCACTGAACTTAGTGTGCGGTCCCCTCCCCCTGGAACTAGCTCTTCTTGCCGAGAGTCCTGAATCAGACCCTGCCTAGGTTATATTAACTTATTCAAAACACAGGGCTCAATTTATTTTAATTATTCGTCCAGGAAGTCTGCAATCCCCTCTAATTAAATCAAAATGTCCCCCCCCCACCCTATCCCATTTGCGTACGGACGGTAATGAATAAGTCCACATTCACGTCATTAGGACATTTTGTTTGTTCCGCCATTCATTCGGGGTTTTGTGCGCACAAAACAAGTTATAGCCTCGTTTGGGGGGGTATTGTGTCGTCACCAAAACAGAGATATATTTTTAAAATGTCGAACTACACAAGTTAGTGACCACGGGAGTAAAGAGAGTTCATTCAGGTCCCTGGATACTGTAAGTCTAAAATAACTGAAGCAGTATTTCATGAATACTGATTTCTCTCTCGGCTTAGGTTGGAATAGAGGGTGTGATGTGTCCTAGGGGCTCTAAGAGGGGTAGTCCTCCCCTAACAGTGTTATTGAGCCCACTGATCCCTACCCCCTCAAGTTCTAGCTCGGGACTACGTCTACTGTTGCTGATGGTCGGGGAATCCCAAATTCTAGTGGAAGGTGAATGGAGAAGGGACTGGAGGGGTTGGGGGGACAGATTTAAAATTCTAACGGCGGAATTATCCGGGTCATAAAGTGTGAGACAAAAGGGATAAGAAAGAATCCTACGTCTTTCTTTCTTTCTTTCTTTCCAAGAGGTCGTGTTTAAATCTTTCCTAACACTTCAATTCTTTTATAGGTATTTTGTTGTAACTGTACGATTCGTACTTTTATCCCCCCCTCTCCTTCCCCTCATATGTATTGATAGGAAGTGTACCAGCATTTGTGTGGAAAGGGAGTATGGAAAAACACACCTGACTGACACGGCCATGAGTCGAACCCTGAACTTCCCGACAAAGGCACGGGTAGACCTATGTGACGTGCACTTTCTGAACAAATGATTACATCAACAGACGACTTACTAGCCTACTTAATTCTAGAACAGACACAAACCAGACCTCTGGTCGTCAATTAATCACTGTAGAAGGGTAAGCCATTATTTCCGCAGTTGTAGATATCTCGGCCTTGTTGAGAGTCAAACGCAGGACCCTTAATTCTACAGGTAGGCGTACTACCACGTCGGGCTCTAAGAAGAATCAAGTATTATGAGGGTGAAATGAGTCTGTACAAATTATATCGGTCGGAGAGTAATTAGTGGATAGTTAAAAACACGAGTAATTAGGTCTTAGATCAACAGCTCAATAGATCAGTTAGTGTCAAGTTTCCCAGAGTAATACGACTTTTTTTCTGTTGGAAATCACCTCTTTTTGAATTTGAGCGTAGCCGCAGTAGGTTAAGGCAAGGAACACGCCGCTCCCATGATCTAATAGTGGCCGTGTTTATATCCACGTAACACGAATTTTACAAGTTTCCTTTTTACTAAACTTTAAATGAGTTAGCACCACCTTCACACTT
This sequence comes from Timema podura, assembly GCA_033556935.1. Lineage (NCBI taxonomy): Eukaryota > Metazoa > Arthropoda > Insecta > Phasmatodea > Timematidae > Timema > Timema podura. Next base: position 60,996,642 of record JAVRXN010000012.1, on the reverse strand, counting down.
ATGAAACGCTCATTTCTACTCCCAAAAAAAAAGGAAGAAACGACCAATTCCGACCCTAATAACTCTCACCCCCCACCCCCCCAGTATCCGAACCCCAATTCCGTTCTTTCTTCAAGAAATCCACTAAAAGTTTACGGCGGTAAAAAGGATCCTAGAGAAGACACTGAAAATTTCCCAATTCTGGAATGGAGGACTCGTCATAAAAACAGATGGTCCGCCCTTCTGTCAACCCACCCCCTTTGAGGGGGGCGGGGAGGTACCAGATGTTTAGAACATCCACCACGATAACGAAATGAACGCTTTCTTCATCCTCGTAAACTGCGATTTCCTCCCTCCTCATATGTATATATATATAACGTGGACGATAAAAGAAAATACAAAAATGGCAGCTATTGTACTTTTCATGCATGAGATCTTCTTCTTTTGGATTTGAATATTAATGTTCTCAGATATGAATGTTTATAAATAAGAAAAATACATTTGGGGACCTCATATTTAATATATATTTATGAAAACATAACTTTAAAAAAAAAATTACGAATAAATATTGTAAACCAAACAACGAGGTATGAACAGGATGGATGAGCCACTTAAGAGTCATTGATTACTTTCTCCGAATTAAGACAATTCATTTCAATAAATAGGTACTTGTAAAACGTTACCTTATATTATTTACATATAGTAGTATATCTTGTTTACCACTATCTAGTCTTATCAGACAATAATATATCTTGTTTACCACTGTCTAGTCCTGTCAGACAATAATATATCTTGTTTACCACTGTCTAGTACTGTCAGAGAATAATATATCTTGTTTACCACTGTCTAGTCCTGTCAGACAATAATATATCTTGTTTACCACTGTCTAGTACTGTCAGAGAATAATATATCTTGTTTACCACTGTCTAGTCCTGTCAGACAATAATATATCTTGTTTACCACTGTCTAGTCCTGTCAGACAATAATATATCTTGTTTACCTCTGTCTAGTCCTGTCAGACAATAATATATCTTGTTTACCACTGTCTAGTCCTGTCAGACAATAATATATCTTGTTTACCACTGTCTAGTCTTATCAGACAATAATATATCTTGTTTACCACTGTCTAGTCCTGTCAGAGAATAATATATCTTGTTTACCACTGTCTAGTCCTGTCAGACAATAATATATCTTGTTTACCACTGTCTAGTCCTGTCAGAGAATAATATATCTTGTTTACCACTGTCTAGTACTGTCAGACAATAATATATCTTGTTTACCACTGTCTAGTTCTGTCAGAGAATAATATATCTTGTTTACCACTGTCTAGTCCTGTCAGACAATAATATATCTTGTTTACCGTTGTCTAGTCCTGTCAGCAAATCTCTCAGCTGATGAGAAGTTGCACTACTGCTGGATATCTCCAGTGCCGACACCCTGACCGAGAATCGAGCGCCGGTCTTCTGTTTCTGCTCACTGATCCCCCTGAACAGCCACGAGATGGCGCAGGGTATTACCCCCAAGCTCTCAGGGCTGCCAACCATCGTCGCAGTCTTGCCTGAAAAACACACGTAATTCTATGTATAGTAAAGCCCACAAAAGGTTTCCTCAACATAGTTAGGGGACATAGTACTGGTCAGGGCAGTTTTGAGTCAAATTTTAAATCAAATCACATCACAATATGATTTATATTAGATACGTCCAATACAGCAAATGATATTTTTAAAAATATATACTAAACTAAGTACATTAAATATTTATAGATTACTGGGGATGTGCGAAGGCCCCTTTATAAATGCGAAGCGTGGTTTGAAACATGCGAAGCAAAGTCTGAACAAACGTCGAAGATAACGGCTTTTGTTGTTTTACCATAACACTTTTTAAATTGTAAATTATCTATTAACGGCATTTGGGTGAAGAGAAAAGTTTAGAAAAATAAACAGAGCTTACGATATTATTATTTTTTACTGACATCTGAATTTATCTCTGTTTGCGTTATATATATATATATATATATATATTATATATATTATATGTATATATATATCATTTAATCACTTGTCTGTGTTAAAATACTGTTTAGTAGCTGTTATAAGCATATATTCTCTTCTATTTTATTATATATAATTATTAGTACAAGGTGTATATCTACCATTATATTTATATACCTAATATAATATTTTCATGCGTCTAACAACTTAGATTTCGTTTGTAGTCTTTAAGAATTTAAGAGTTAAGAAGAAATTCGCTTAGTAATTTATGATTTGTTTAGTTATTAAGTTTTGTCAAGCTTGATAAGGGTATAATTCTAAGGGTAACTTATAGATGATGAGGGCTGTTAACAAGAAATGCACCGGCATGAGCTTGGAGAGAGGCTAAATCATATGTAGAAAACCATTTCCAATTCCCTCGGCCAAGATTCGACCTTATACCTTTTGGTCCCAGGTAAGTGAGAATGACGTCTCAGACCGTATAACCATTGGTTGGCATACAGATCAGAATGAGAGGATTGAAACAGACGCTAACCATCAGATTCTGTTTCCCCCCATTTGACTGCAACTATTGATCTCTTTCCAATTTTCCTCTCATTCACATTCAGCGCTCATAAAAACACCATTAAACACCCAAGATAGTCAAACACCCCCTCCCCTCCCCGGACACCTGAATCCCAAGGATGTGGGGCGACAAGGGCCTAAGTCACGGTTAGACACGGCTTCGTATCCTGGTTAGATGTCTTCAGGAGGGATATACTGTTGGCAATTCACATATCATCAGAAGCATATGTTGACCCATAATGCTCTGCAGCACTGGCTGGACACGGCTTCGTATCCTGGTTAGATGTCTTCAGGAGGGATATACTTGTTGGCAATCACATATCATCAGAAGCATATGTTGACCCATAATGCTCTGCAGCAATGGCTGGACACGGATAATTATTAACATAATTATTTTATTTTCTAGGTGATAAACAACTCTTTATGATTAATGTAAATATTGTTGTTTTCAAATTATTAGCCTATTATTTCCAAGCGTATTCCAGCAGGGTTTGTCTTCTACTATTATTGTTATCACGGCGTCTTACTACCCGTTCGGGTTATACGCACTTACCCTAATGTGCAATGGTAGGAGGATTGTGAGATGAAATGGAGGACCTACAGTTTAACGTGGGATCCGAACCACGGTGGAGGCCTGGCATTCCACACATTCACAAGTTGTGATTAATACACGCCTTGTCAGAGGTGAAGGAAGGGTTTGGCAATAAGATATATCTGTGCCGGGACCGAGGATTGAACCCCGGACCACCAGCACAGAAGTCTGACACCTTACCCCTAGACCACCAGGTCACCCAAGTCTTCTACTGATGATTATGTTATGCCAATTGAAGTCTCAAACCTAACTTGAGCCTAATAACCAGCTCATGGCAACCATGGAAACAATTCACCTCCGGGGTAAATACACATGTGCTACCACTGGGAATCAAGTCTGGGACCTCCCTATTAGTTACCAGGAGTGCTGAACACTAGCCCAAATTATTGTCTTGTGACATGAAACAAACTAAAACACTCACGCGCTTTCCATTCGACGAGTTATTTCAAATAATCTCACAACAGTATACGCAGTTGTCTGCTAGTATCTCGTTTTGTTGGCGCATGCGCACTGGCTGAGCAGATGTTGCACAGAACCGTGAGGACGAGACTTAGGATTGGTTGATAGCTCATCACGTGACCAAGTTTTAGTTCTGCTTTTGTTTTTCGACGAACGTGCGACTTCACAGTCCTTTTTTTGTTATGTTGGTAAGCTTGTGAGCCCCGTCTTACTACCCGTCCGGACTAACCGCATATTTACACTGATGGGGGGAGGTGATGCGAACGGTAGCGATTAGATGAAATGTACCAGTATCAGCGTGGAAGGAAAGTGGGAAACTATTTAGGGGAAAAAGCACTCTCAGTACATTCTCCACCGGGATTCGAACTCTGACCTCCCCATCCTCGGCAGGCCCAATAGCCAGCGCTGTTATGGCTCCTGGTTTCAGATGTCGGTCTCGTGTAATCTTGTGGATCCAGTCCACGTGCGAAGAGGTATTTTGACTCTCCTCATCCTGTCCGTAGTATTAACCCGTTAGTAACTGTAGTGAACGTTCCACTACAACCAATACAAGGCTATTGCATCATGTTAGACATAGACTAGGGTCGAACTAAGGACAATCTTCCCACGTGCTCGGGTATCGAATGAAGGGTACATGGGTATGTTTCGTACCCAGTCCATGCCCACAATTAGAACCATCACTGTCCCTAACCGTCGCTATAAGCTGGGACTATTTGCGTCACGGCCAATCACGGGAGGGGACTATTTGCGTCACAGCCAATGACAGCGCGGACCGCTGTGATGAAATAGTCACGACCCAACAACCGCCGCTGAGATCTGTCAGGCCCGGTCTGTTTTACATCCTCCAACACCGGCTCTCCTCGCTGCGTTTGATTACTATAGTGAGAGAGGGATGATGGACTACACCATTTTAGAGGAAATGTACCCACATTTGCGTGGAGGGAGTGTTAGAAATAATCGATGGAAAAACCACCCTCAGTACCCCCTCATTCGGAATTCAATTTTGTGTTATAGCGATAACTTATCGATATATATTATTTTAAATTGGAAAATTACACCTGGACACGGGAATCGAGCCCAGGACCTTTGGCTTACTACTCCAATACCCTAACCACTGAGCTAACCAGAGGTTGTCCCGTGCTAAGGGTCATTCTTCACTCATATTTTAAGACAGAATCTGTGATAGACGTGAGGGGAATCTTCAGCTACATAGGAGTCATCAATTAAGATCACGAGCTTTCAGATAACGCAGCTGCGTCCATCACAGACTCTGCCTTAAAATATGAGTGAAGAATGAACCTGGGCACGGGACAACTCCTGGTTAGGGAATTGGAGTAGTAAGCCAAAGGTCCCGGGTTCGATTCCCGTATACAGGTGTAATTTTCCAATTTAAAGAATATAATAACTTGGGTATTTAATCCATATTGATATATAGTTTCTATATTCCCTGATGGCACGGCGCGGCGCGGCACGACACGGCACGGCTACCAACTGAGTAACGTTGGCCTACCTATTCACTGCTCCTTCTCGAGCGAAATAAATACCTTGAAGGTCCTGATTGATACTCTCTTTAAGGAGACGAGAGTCTTCTGAAAGACTCCAGACTTCAAAGGAACTGCACCGAGCCAGTGGAGAGAGGGGAACCCATCACTTCCAAACGACTGGATTCTTTTCACTCAGCTCCTGTGTTTACTTTATGAAACTCTCGCTCCTCAACAGGATAAAGACGTCAAAAAGTCTCTTACACCCCCCCTCCGCGATCTTTATTTTAATTGGTGGGGAGGGAGGGAGGGGGCAATTAACGAAAGTCAACGAATCTTAACTTTCTAGTTCTCGTCGTCTTCCCTCGTGTCAACTGATAGCTTTCAACTCGTTTGACACGTGATCGTTGAAGTCGAGATGATCGATATAAATGATCGATTGTACTCGTAGGCTGTTATTATTGCTGTTTTATGTGTATTGATAATATCTATCAACCGTGACAGCTGCAGATCACATGACCTGATGTATGAATACATGAAAGTAGATCTAGTAACTTTTATAGCTGTCAGATAAGGTTCTTCCTATGAAAATTGGAATGTGGCAGTTTCTCTCCTCCTCCTCCCGTATCGGTGGGCATGCGGACTAAAGGTCAGGCTCGTTTGCCAGTGATGGGTGGATCAGGGTTCGAATCCTGGCCTGGTGTACTCAAGTTTATTCCCCTCCTTTTCACACAAGCGTGGGGACATTTCCTTTAGATTCTATTGTGTTCCTCCCTTCCCATCCAATGTATATATGTGGATATTCCGAGCGGGTAGTAAGACACACATGTATATATCTCCAGTACCAGCACTAGAGGGTAGTAAGACACACACATGTATATATCTCCACTACCAGCACTAGAGGGTAATAAGACACACATGTATATATCTCCACTACCAGCACTAGAGGGTAGTAAGACACACATGTATATATCTCCACTACCAGCACTAGAGGGTAGTAAGACACACATGTATATATCTCCACTACCAGCACTAGAGGGTAGTAAGACACACATGTATATATCTCCACTACCAGCACTAGAGGGTAGTAAGACACACATGTATATATCTCCACTACCAGCACTAGAGGGTAGTAAGACACACACATGTATATATCTCCACTACCAGCACTAGAGGGTAATAAGACACACATGTATATATCTCCACTACCAGCACTAGAGGGTAGTAAGACACACATGTATATATCTCCACTACCAGCACTAGAGGGTAGTAAGACACACATGTATATATCTCCACTACCAGCACTAGAGGGTAGTAAGACACACACATGTATATATCTCCACTACCAGCACTAGAGGGTAGTAAGACACACATGTATATATCTCCACTACCAGCACTAGAGGGTAGTAAGACACACATGTATATATCTCCACTACCAGCACTAGAGGGTAGTAAGACACACACATGTATATATCTCCACTACCAGCACTAGAGGGTAATAAGACACACATGTATATATCTCCACTACCAGCACTAGAGGGTAGTAAGACACACATGTATATATCTCCACTACCAGCACTAGAGGGTAGTAAGACACACACATGTATATATCTCCACTACCAGCACTAGAGGGTAGACACGTGAAATGTCCCTTCCCTCCCCCAGTAAACTCCCATTCACAAACATGCTGTGATAAGTGTTTAATATCCTCTACTTCTGCATCATTAATTTATTCATACGTTCCTCACCGTTCTTATCCCCGTTCTTATATAACGCATTACAAGAGCAAAACGAGTAGGATTCTTTCTTTCTTTCTTTCCCGGCACGGTTTCAATGGATGACAATTATTAATGAGTTAATAAAACCCTTTCCTTTTTTAACCTTTGAAGTTTAATCCACACTCTGTTTAACACTTAATTTGAAACGTTTATATTATATTTTAATTCTTATACCAAAGTTTTTTTTATCTTTTTAAAAAAAAACAGTGATATAACATTATTAAGCCCTCATGAACAACGGGCAAAAGTTGGCATCCATTTAATTTGCGTACATCAATTTTATAAATGATCGAGCTTTTATTTTAAAATTTATTAAATAAGAATATTTCATTACAAGTTTAACAAAACAGCAATGGCGAAAAGTAATCTTATATTTAGATACCAAGACAAATTCTTGATTTTACCTGACATGGCTTAACCTTGACTTATTATAATTACATCTTTTTAATATTACACCATCAAAATGAAACCTAGCATAATATAATCCGACTTGTCGGTAACTTGAGGTAGATATGTCATACAGCTGTGTGTGCGGGGAGTATAATCATCAAATACAGAAGGAATTTATAAATATCCAATAAACTATTGATGCCGTGAGATAGATATGTCATACAGTTGTGTGTTGCAAGGAGTATTATCATCAAATACAGGAGTACACTAAATATCTAATAAGCTACTGACGCCGTGAGATAGATTTAATACTATATGTCATACAGTTGTGTGTTGCGGAGAGTATTATCATCAAATACAGGAGTACACTAAATATTCAATAAACTACTGACGCCGTGAGATAGAATTAATACTATATGTCATACAGTTGTGTGTTGCGGAGAGTATTACAATTTAATACAGGTAACCCAACAGTAAAGTTATATTTTACGCTTTCATTATCATTGTCTTTTTTTTATATATGCTATAAGTAAATTGGCATTTTTTATTTTAAGCGTGGTGATAACTATTTTTGACAAGATTGTTTATTGAGAAAGTCAACCTATAACATCAAGTTAAAGGTATTGGGATTGAGTTGTCATTTAATTATTTTAGCAAAAGAAGCAATTATGGCTACTATATTTGAAATAAGACCTATTATTTTCCAAACGTGCAAGTAAAGAACATTTTCACTAAAATCTATCACTAAGGAAATATTTTAATGCAGCCTTATGGTAGGTATTACATAATATTAATTAATTCAAAAATTCTACAAGTTTTTTGAACTAGCTCATGCATTAATAACCAATTTGATTGCTTTATTGGCGGTGTATTAGGGACGTATTCTAACCTAATTAGAGCACACGCAGCACAATCATATCCCAAACTTGTAATGGAACAACCTCCCCCAATTTACAAGTCATACCTTCTTGATACTGTCAGGAATATGTCCTTGGTTCCTTCCTCAGCTAATACCAAATGAGCTACGAGCGTCGGATAATATTTAAACAAAGAACTCACCAAGCCTGGCATGTCCGAAACAGAAGAGGACCCCGTCAGTTCCGTTGATAACAGCGTGAATGACGTCAGTAAGGGCACTGGAGCACACTTCCGGCTGAAACAAAGCCAGCAACACCTTACAAACACCCACAACACCTAATAATAGCTCTTGTAAGTAAACAGGAAACACTCCTACCTCACAGAATACCTCCTGAGAAAATGAACATTTTAAAATTGTACTTATCAAAATGGCATATAATAAATATCCCGCCCACAATTCCTTTACACTTGTTTAAACAGTTGTTATACTTACTTTAAATGATTCATACACCAAGAATTGTGTTTTGCAAGTGTCACGTTTGATATATGGACTAAATTGTGGCAGCTATATTCTTATGTTGTTTTTTTTATTCCTTCTAAAGGCGTTAATAAAATAAAATATTATTTATGTTAAGTCTGTCGTACCTTTAACACTGGAGAAGTGATCAAGTATTCAATTTCCTACCGGTTTCTATTAACTGACCTCAGACATTAAATTCATACCTCCATAGTTACAATTTCAGATATTAGCTAAAGCAATAAACCCCTACATACTTACAATCTCAAATTACTAGCTAGAGCAATAAGTCCCTCCATATTTACAATTTCAGATTACTAGCTAGAGCAATAAGCCCCTCCATATTTACAATCTCAGATTACTAGCTAGAGCAATAAGCCCCTCCATATTTACAATTTCAGATTACTAGCTAGAGCAATAAGCCTCGCCATATTTACACAGATTACTAGCTAGAGCAATAAGCCCCTCCACATTTACAATCTCAGATTACTAGCTAGTGCAATAAGCCCCTCCATATTTACAATCTCAGATTACTAGCTAGAGCAATAAGCCCCTCCATATTTACAATCTCAGATTACTAGCTAGAGCAATAAGCCCCTCCATATTTACAATCTCAGATTACTAGCTAGAGCAATAAGCCCCTCCATATTTACAATCTCAGATTACTAGCTAGAGCAATAAACCCCTCCATATTTCCAATCTCCTAGTCTAGTGAAGGTTGACTCGGCAGAAAGAATGATTGAAGACACTCAAGTCTATAAGACGTTTCATGTTGTTAAGACCTCCTTGTCGTCCCAGTGAATTGAATATCAATTATTCAGGGACATTAGTCCTCCCAATAGCAGCCTCCCGTCATGCATCACGGCCTTTATGGCGAGGGCAGGGGTGCTACCAATCACACAAATGGAAAAGACGTGCTTAGAATGTTTCTTCCGTCAATAATTTGTTACTTTTGTCCATTTTACGCGATTTGTAAACTTCGTTTACCCTGGAAGGTGGAAGTTTACCTTGCATTATTGCACTATGGTCAAGCTTATAGTATAGGGGCATAGTGTACTCTGTCAAGGTAAGATTGCTACCTTTCAGGGTCAACAAAGTGTACACTCTGAACGAAAGTTAAATAGTAGGTTCCGTCTTTTCGTAGGATTAACAATCACATATTGCCACACATAATAGATATCATGTTTTTTTTACAGGTCCTTAAAGGAAATGGGACTACTACCGCCTGGAATAGCACTTATAGGGATATTCGTACCACTCATACCTTGTATATGTTTCACCAAGAGGGGATTAGATATTGATCCATAAGAGATTTGAAAGAAAACCCTTTATATATGGTTGATTTTATAACTCAGCGCTTTCTAACCCGGAGGAGGCCCACAAGAAATGTTTCACTGTAAAATAATTGTTTATAAATAAAATAACATTTTATACGTCGTGTGGTTGGTGCGATTGTTTTTTTATCGGCATGGCCGGGATAAATGGCCGATTAGAAAATATCTCATATTCAAACACGTTTCGGAGACTTTTGAGGGAAAGTAGTTTTGAACGTGACTGTCTCGATTATAAGCCTGGAGACAAATGTCTCAACGTTTGCAAAGATATAAAACGCAGCTGTCTTGACTATAAGCCTGGAGACAAATGTCTCAACGTTTGCAAAGGTAGAAAACTCAGCTTTCTCGACTCTTCAGGGAGTTGCGAAGTACAAGGGGGCAAGCCTTTAATTTATTACAAAACATATTTCAAGTTTAAACGCCCCCCCCCCCTCCGGGAAATTCCCCCATCCCTCCAGCATCTTTATCTTCCTTGACAAGATTCCATCTTAACTTTAAACGGATTTATCTTTTTCGCCATCTTCGCAAGACACCCCATCATCCTCCCTAACCTAAATCCGTGCCTTGCTAGTTGTAATCTTGAACATCCCTTACCTACCCTCCCTTCCCTGGTTCCACTTTCCCTTAATTAGCAGTAAAAGTTCCCTCCGGTAAATACACACCTCTAGTTAAACGGTTCAAATCCCTGTCAACATAAGGAGAGACGCTCCTGCTAGATGAGTTTTTGATGGCGGGTTCCAGTGACGATATCTTGAGGGGAGGGTGACTGAGCAGATGCGGGTTATTGGAGGGACCGTCGTAAAACCAGAGGAACAGGGGGAGGGGGGTGACGAACGTGACCACGGGAAGAAAGGAACGTTTGTAAGAGAAGCAGTGCTGGAAGTATTCACAGGAGAAGCCCCAAATATCTGGTGTGACATCCATCGCGTGTTCTCTTCCTTCTGTTATTAGAGACGTGCTGATGAGGGGATGGCTAGGGATGGACCGAATGTAACGATTAGTGGGAAGGTTGAACTAAGATAAAAGGGTTGCGCGAAGGAAATTGTTCGTAGGGGTGGTTTGATGCATCTAAGAGAATATTTAGCGAAAGTACACTCCGTTAAAAGAAATGATGAACTGACTATACCATGGCCCTATCTTATAAGCTACGTCATAGTTGGAAAATGGAATATAAGTTTACTACCTATCAGGGTAGATGAAGGGGACCTTTTAAATAAACCATAAAGGCAACTCGTGGGTTGTTACCAAGACAAGCAAGACTTGACAGGACTGTACTAGTAAACTGTTCCCTCCTCACCTAACTATTCATTTGACTAAACACAGATTTATACCGAATGGGAGGTAACAGTTTACTAGTACAGTCATTCCAAGCATCGCATGCCCTGGTAACAAACATGACTACAGGGTGTACGAAAAGTCACTGTGGACTGAACGTTCTAATTGTAGTAACATATTTTCTTCTCCCCACGTTATGCGTGCTATGGTAAGTGTAACAACGATAACATTAGAACAATTAGTAACCCGCCTCAGTGGCGTAGTTAGCTAACACGCTAGTTTCGTGTTGAGCTAGACTACCGAAGACGGGGAGATCGAGGTTCGAATCTCAGTCAGGTACACTAGGGGTGACTTTTCCACTATTCCTCCACGCAAATACGGTTTCACTTCAACTAAATTCAAACTTCCTAATTCCTAAGCCATTAGCATAATTAATAATTAAGCGTATAACCCGAACGGGCAGTAAGATGCAGTGATAAATCAAAAACAATTAGTACAGTCAGTGCATAGTGAGATTTCGGAGATCCTGTATAAAGTCTCAAGGTCGTATATATAGTCATTATTCAGACTTCAGTCAATCCCCCATTCGACCTGAACTGCTTGTTCTTCCTACATTGTAAGATTGGTCGACTAACGACACGTTTTTATCTTCATTTAAAAAACTGCATCATCATATTTCACCACACACGTGACGAATATTCAACAAATGTTGACATTACTAAATGTGGAAAGTTAACAAACGTATCTGCTGGGAAAACATTTTAGCCGAAATTTTTGTTTGTTATAAAAACTGCCAAAATATGGATCTTAGCTTGAATTCAGTCTCCCCCCCCCACGATGTCGGTTTCAAAGAGATTGATGGTAGAGAAATCCGTCAACTCAGACTGGGTTCGAACCCACGAGCGAGCACTTTACCTCAAGACCACCGACTTCAAAGTTATTATATAATACTCACGCGCATTTAAAGTTTTTAGAATTCGTTTCCAAATTATTTTGTAATCCAATAAACAGTGAAAATGAATCAAATACAACATGGCCCGGTGAGTGTTAAAGAAACGGGGGGAGGGGGGGGGGTCGTCCCCGTGACGGCCTCAACTCTGGTGACCTGGACCCTCTCAAAGGATCCTGCTAACATCCCCTCATCCCGTTAATGGCCGGCTGTTGGACAGGGGCATACAGCGCTTCCTTACAGACCTCGGTGGAACTAATCAACCTCAGAGCAGGGCTAGAGTCGATCTCGGAGGTGTTTGTCAGGTACACTGCGATTACTCTGACTTACCTTGGCTGATTACACCATGACCTTATCTTATAATATACACCATAGTGGAACCAAGTAAGGTAGCAGTCTTACCTTGACTGATTACACTATGACCTTATCTTGTAAGCTACACCATAGTGGAACCAAGCAAGGTAGCAGTCTTACCTTGACTGATTACACTATGATCCTATCTTATAGGCTACACCATAGTGGAACCAAGCAAGGTAGCAGTCTTACCTTGACTGATTACACCATGACCTTATCTTGTAAGCTACACCATAGTGGAACCAAGCAAGGTAGCAGTCTTACCTTGACTGATTACACTATGATCCTATCTTATAAGCTACACCATAGTGGAACCAAACAAGGTAGCAGTCTTACCTTGACTGATTACACTATGATCCTATCTTATAGGCTACACCATAGTGGAACCAAGCAAGATAGCAGTCTTACCTTGACTGATTACACCATGACCTTATCTTGTAAGCTACACCATAGTGGAACCAAGCAAGGTAGCAGTCTTACCTTGACTGATTACACCATGACCTTATCTTGTAAGCTACACCATAGTGGAACCAAGCAAGGTAGCAGTCTTACCTTGACTGATTACACTATGATCCTATCTTATAGGCTACACCATAGTGGAACCAAGCAAGGTAGCAGTCTTACCTTGACTGATTACACCATGACCTTATCTTGTAAGCTACACCATAGTGGAACCAAGCAAGGTAGCAGTCTTACCTTGACTGATTACACTATGATCCTATCTTATAGGCTACACCATAGTGGAACCAAGCAAGGCAAGTTTTCTAACTTACAGAACAAACGAAGTGTACATTCACATACATCAATAACTATGAACTCCAGCAATTAGCTGAATATCATTCGACCCTCAACTTATGATAGTAATGATATATTTTAACATTGTAGCATTCAACCCCGAGCTCTCCGGCAAATTTTACTATATTATTAGTGTTAATTTATATTTATATCGAAAATATTTATCAAATGTGATAGCTCAAGATCACATAACTTGGCGTATGAATAAGTAAAAATATCTAGGAGTTTTTTAGACTTCAGATAAGGCAAGCAAAGCAAACAAAAATATTAGTCCCCTGTCAGCTAAATTATATTTTCTATCTAAAATAATAAGAAGGAACGGAATTTAAAGTCTATTATTATCAATATTACTATACATATTTTTTAAGTCATAAATACTTCGGAGAGAGATATAGAAAGAGACATATCAAAGCACCAATAGACCAATGATAACATCCAACAGAAGGTACTGGGTTCGGTTCCTACCTGAGAGTCGTCCTGGTTGAAGATGGCATCAAACGCGAACATCTTGGGTGCTGCGACCCCCACCCTTCTGTCTTCAGGGGCGGAGAGGTCACCGACCCCATCAGCTGCCGGCTCCACCAAGGTCACCTGCTTCTTCCGGGGGTCCACACTGAAGAAAGTGTTAGAGTCGCCCCCAGCGGGGTCCCCATTCACCCTCAACATGACGCGGACCTGGAATGGAGCATAATAAATTGCAGTTACTTTATTTAGTAAAAAACAAAAAAGAAATAATATAAACTAAATCAGTAAAATTAAAAATATAAGTTTATTTTTGATAGCTATTAATATTTTTTATCTGTTAGCCCGTCTTACTACTCGTTCGGACAAACCAAGGCCGTAGTCAGGGGGTGGTTTTTGGGAGTCCAAACCCTCTCGAAATTTTATGAACAAAATATAGCTTTATTTATGGTTCAAACAATATCAAAATTTAATGACAAAGTACAAATTAGGGGTCTGCGTAGCCGTAAAAAGCACTTTAGAGAGCTTATAGGACTGTTTATCACTTAGAATTGTTTCTAGCCGCCAGCAATTGGGGAATGTGCCCATCAAACCCCTCCCTGAAATTAATTGCTGGCTACGGTCTTAGGACAACCCACCACTAGATGGGACAGGGATGAGTAGGGTAGAAATTAGAGTAAGTGTATCCGTATGTTGTAGAGTATATTCGAAACTGGACAGGGATGCGAACCCCAATCACCTGCAATCCAGTCCAACGCGGGAGAGACACAGCCATCGATGTAAAGCTGTCCATGGTTGAAATAACACAACTAACTTAAATAAAGAACCAGCCCTTGACACTCCAGCTCAGCATCACGTGACAGTATAGGGGATGTAAAGAGGTCACGTGACCAGAGGGGGTTTCACCGTGGTTTGTTAGTCGATCCTGGTAACTATCCAGTGATAGTATGTGCCACATTAGCTTTGTTTAGTGAGGGCCGGGGGGGGGGGGGGTTGAAGGGTGTAAAAGCTCGGACATCCTCATTGTCACGTGTCCTAGGGGGAGGGGAGAGACGATGTTTGGCGTTGGTCAGAGTTCAATGACCTGGACAATTATATCCTTTTGGCGGTGACGAGGGGTAAGGTCAGTATTTTCAGTTTCCATAAAAACAGAGGATGGTGAATGGAGAATCACAACAAGATCCATCAGTTATTGGGTTGGCTTGGACATAGGCTCAGAATTAATTTTTTTTAGCACCATGTTTTAATATACGTTTGGGTTATACGGTTGCTAGTGGGTTAAGGATCATTAAGGTTGAATTCATAGGAAGTGTACCCACATTTGTGTGGAGGGAGAAGGAGAAAGCGTCGAGGAAAAACTATCTTCAGTTCACCTGGTCAGGATTCGAGCTCCCGATCTCCCAATCTAGTAGGAGAGTGACGCGTCAGACCATTATACTGACGATGCGGGTCATGTGAGGTTCCGTTGGACACATTAGAACTATCATCATCAACTGTTCCTAGCCTGTGGCCGGGCCAGTCTTTCCTCTAGCCTTCCATCATTCTTTTCCTCTCACTCGCACACTTGCTGTTATCTGCTCTTCTCACGTCTCTCTTGCGGTCTTTTTCCTAAAAACTTCAACTCCATCACTCTCCTTGTTCACCCTCATTACATGTCCATGCCATCTCACACTTTCTTCTCCTATTATCTCATGTACCACGTGTAGCCAAACTATTGCACAAATATCTTGGTTAAAACTATCCTCGAAATTTTAAATTTGAAAAAAATAAAGAGATAGTAATGTCGATACGTAGCATGCCTCCTCCCCCCAAAGTATATTTCTGGATCCACCACTGCTGAATTGAGATGCCAGTCAAGGTTCAAATGAAGCCGTTCAACTTGCACTTCCATCTTGAATGGAAGTCCGTTATTATTAACGGCGAACTGTAGTCGGGGCGTCCTTCAAATTGAAAACATGCATCGTCACGTGTATTTAAGAGCCGTTACAAGGAGAACCATTCACAGTTTAAGGAGACGAAGGAATTTAATGTCGAATAATTCCCTTAAGACTTTTACAACCCCCCTCCACCCTACCCCCTTTAGAGTCTCCCAAGATGTCCTAGAGGTCGGGTAGTAAAACGTTCACGGACTGTCACCCATTATGACCTTGGGGGTCCTCCGACGCCATCTTGTTTCGCGCCATCTTGTTCGTCAAGTTGTCTTGTCTTAACTCACAAAGTGCGAGAGGTGGGGTTTTTTTTTTATGGAGGGTAGGGTTAGGTTAAGTTCATCACATCTGGGTCTTTTTGTCATAAACATTTTAATAGTCACTAAAACGTCGGATTCTATTACAGGGAGGTGTGCAAATTACAGCCTAAGAAATGAGGGGTCGTTTTGTATGCATGGAAAATTTTATGTTCAAGTTTGTCTTTTTTTTGCGTGCGTGTGTTTATGAAATAGGTTATTTAGAAATCTAATTTATTCATTGAGTCTACAGACTTAAAGGCATTTTTGTATCTAGTAAAATTTTCAAACGTAGAAACAAATAAGTGGTTTAAAATGCAAGTATTTGATACGTAGTAGCACGTTTTGATAAACAAAATATTTTGACTTTTGCGTCAAGTAAAGAAAAAAAATTATGCTGTTTTAACAACAGTCCTATTTAGAGAGAAAATATTTTTTTTGTTGCTATAAATGAAAGTTACTAAAATAATGTCCATATAATACGTTAAGTCATGTGATCTACAGCTGTCACTTTTGATAGATATTATTGATAACTATAAAATAACAATAATATTATAGTAAAATATTGTCAACGTTGAAAGCACTTTTTATTTTATTTATTAAAAAGTGTTTTCCTATCAAAATCATACTATATAGTATTGAGTGTATTTAAAACAAGTCACCTTATTGATGGTTATTTCTTTTGGACAATAAAAAGAAAGTAATAAATGCTTATCTGTTGGGAATCCCTCATGAAATCATATATTATAGGAAACCACTCCGGTTTATAGGATCAGAGTTCTCTAATATACAGGGTGTACGGAAATTCAGAACCTAAACTGCACATAAACTTTGTTTGAACCAAAAGTAATAAAAAATCCCTATACTTACATCCGGAAAACTATGTTGATACCATTAAATGTTGTTTAAAGTTTCGGCGTATAACACCGGGAGAGCAAATCTGTTCAAGCATGCATGTACAGCAAGTTGCATAGGAGTTAGGCGCGCGGCACTGCACATATAATAACCCTCAGAACGTATTCACATTTCTAGATGGAGTGGTGTGTTGTTTACTATTAATTGTGGTATGTTCTGCTGCCGTGCTCCAAGATGTCGAGGTGTGTAGTGCCACGCGCCTAACTCCTATGCAACTTGTTGTACACGCATGCTTGAACAGCTTTGCTCTCCCGGTACTGTACGCCAAAACTTTGAACACAATTTAATGGTGTTAGTATATTTTTCCTGATGTAAGTGTATAGGTATTTTGTATTAATTTTGGTTCAAACACGCTATTTGTGCAGTTTGTGCTATGAGTTTCAGAGTACCCTGTGTACGCACAGTTATCCTAGATGGCGTTCAAAGTCTGGTGTAAGAAGTGCTACTTGGTTAAATTCACCCATTTTAAGAAGCATTCTGAATACAAACGTAGCTTTCAAATGTCCCAGAAATAGGTTTATGGTTTTCATCAGGGTTTATCTTGCTACACAATAATTTATTGTATTTCAGGCACCATTGTGATGGTACCAGGTATAGTTTGTACTCCAGTATAACACAGTCATCAAGCACCATTGTGATGGTACCAGGTATAGTTTGTACTCCAGTATAACACAGTCACCAAGCACCATTGTGATGGTACCAGGTATAGTTTGTACTCCAGTATAACACAGTCACCAAGCACCATTGTGATGGTACCAGGTATAGTTTGTACTCCAGTATAACAAAATCACCAGGCACCATTGTGATGGTACCACAAAGACCAATTTATTTAAAAACAGCGACAATATTAATCTTCGCAAGGAACAATGGCCCGCCCATGTGACGTCCAAAAACCTTCTCCCGGCCAGGCCTTCATTTTGTTATCGACATAATTAGATCGCATAATGACTCTCCTAACTAAAATAACAAAATGTAAAACACGGACGGACGCCGGTCGGGGCCTTATCGCCGTCCCTGGTCAACATTTCCCCCGCACATATATTTCAACGTGTAATTTAATGTCCCATTAATCCTCCGGGCCGAACACACGGTTTTTAATCAGGGACTTGTTGGGAGCGAATCAACCGTGAAATAAACCCTTCCCGTCCTTACGATTGACATGAAATGACATCGGGGGGGAGGGAGTAGCGATAGCGAGAAATGTCACATAGGGCGGCTTTATTACAAATAATAATTAATTCTGATTAAAAATATGCAAACTGCTGAAAATAATAATCAGGGCATTGATAGATATGGTTCGAAACTGAACAAAACAAAAATAAACAGAGATAATTAGGGTTAATCTGATCGTTTTTCCAAAATGTTATTTCTTTTATTAAATTTTATATTCAAAGTTTTTTTTTCAGGAGCGCGTCTTACTACTCGTTCAGGTTATAAGCATATGTACTAATTATTATAATGTTTTAGGGAGTATGAAGGTTGAATTTAGAGGAAATGTTCCCGCATTTACGAAAAACCGTCCAGTACAGCCGAGCGGTATTCCAAACCTCGGAGCATTCAACTCCCGAAGTGGTTCAATCGATGGTTTATTGCATTTTCTAATAAAGATTACGGTTAGTACGAGTTCCCTTCTCTAATTGTTTCTTAATAAGTCTATATTAATTTTGGTTTATCTTGTAAAAAAAATATTTTTTTAAACTGTTCATTTATCACTTGAAATTACATTTCGTATGATGTAAAACATTCCCTTTGTTATTGTTTATAATCGTATCCTCCAATCAAATGCGGGTACACTTCCTCTAAGTACGTACATACTGGTAAAAAAACTACCAACATTTTTATTAGTAGCTACATATTTGTAAAATGTAACTAGTGATGTTTTGGTTTGAAAGCGGTGCTATGATATGATTCTTGCCTCTATGTTCCACCCTGTGAGATATAATTATCGCACGACACCCCTTGTAGAGGTGATCATAAACTAGTTCTCCCCCCCCTACACCCCTATCCACACCCCACATTCTCATTCACAAAGTTTGTGGACCAAACACCGGGATGCATACAAATAAGAAGGAAACGTATTTTATACATTTCATACTCGCGTTGTTCAGGAGTGAGAACAAGTTAACGCTATTAATTTACATTTTTATTAAAAAATAAAAATATTAACTTTATAAGAGCGGTAGGGTTGAGTGAGTGGATAGAGTAACCGACACCGGCTCGGTGGATCCAAGTTCAATCCTAGCCGGGTGCATTTAGGATTTCCCCCCTCCCCCCCTTTCCAATTTATAGTTTTCTGCTCGTTATTTCAGAGGACTTTGACTTTTAGAAAATACCACCATCATTTATAGGGGCCAACATTGACCCAATTTTACAATATTATTAGTACTAATGTGGTAAGAATGAGGAAGGTAGATTTAATTTGACCTTCTCCACCCCAACAAGACTAGATGAGACTGACATTCAGTCCGCATGCCCACCGGTGATGATTTTTTTTTAAATCTTGGTATTGATACAAAGAATAAATAATTTTCATAATTTTTTATTCTGGATATTCTTTAAGATCCGTAATCATATCAGTGAAACTTGTTTTGCTATTGATTAAAAGCTGAACTTTGGACCCCACAGAAAGACAAATAGAGGGGGGGAAGGTCACGTGACCAAGGACTGCCAACATCTGACAGCTAACAGACAAGGCAGCCAACCTGACAGGGAATTACCGGCACTGGACTAGCGTCTTGTAAGGGGAGAAATAAAGCCTTTACCCTGGTTCTGGAGGAAATAGCTCGTGGACTTTATTTCAGTCTGACCTTACAAACAAAAAGTGGTTTTGATAAAGTCAGTGGGAAATAATACTGTTTATTTTAAACAATAAGTATGATGCTATTTATTAAAGGAAATCTTCTTATCCATAGGATGTGTATACAAACCAATTTCACGGGAATTGGAAACTAAACCTTTTTGTTACTCACTCACTCACTCATTAATCGGTTGTCGTGTTGATATAGAGTGAATTATGTCTGTAACAAACAAACTCTCTGGGTGTAGATGGGTGGACTATACTTTTATACGAACAAGGGTTCATAAACTTTTGTGTATATCAAGTGACAAAACTCCAATGCAATCATAATCTCAGCCTGACTCTCACAAAGTAACTGAAACTCTTAGCACTATCATAATCTCAGCCTGACTCTCACAAAGTAACTGAAACTCTTAGCACTATCATAATCTCAGCCTGACTCTCACAAAGTAACTGAAACTCTTAGCACTATCATAATCTCAGCTTGACTCTCACAAAGTAACTGAAACTCTTAGCACTATCATAATCTCAGCCTGACTCTCACAAAGTAACTGAGACACCTAACACAATCATAATCTCAGCCTGACTCTCACAAAGTAACTGAAACTCTTAGCACTATCACAATCTCAGCCTGACTCTCACAAAGTAACTGAGACACCTAACACAATCATAATCTCAGCCTGACTCTCACAAAGTAACTGAGACACCTAACACAATCATAATCTCAGCCTGACTCTCACAAAGTAACTGAAACTCTTAGCACTATCATAATCTCAGCCTGAATCTCACAAAGTAACTGAAACTCTTAGCACTATCATAATCTCAGCCTGACTCTCACAAAGTAACTGCAACTTTTGGCACTATCACAATCTCAGCCTGACTCTCACAAAGTAACTGAGACACTTAACACAATCATAATCTCAGCCTGACTCTCACAAAGTAACTGCAACTCTTAACACAATCATAATCTCAGCCTGACTCTCACAAAGTAACTGAAACTCTTAGCACTATCATAATCTCAGCCTGACTCTCACAAAGTAACTGAAACTCTTAGCACTATCATAATCTCAGCCTGACTCTCTCAAAGTAACTGCAACTCTTAGCACTATCACAATCTCAGCCTGACTCTTACAAAGTAACTGAGACACCTAACACAATCATAATCTCAGCCTGACTCTCACAAAGTAACTGAAACTCTTAGCACTATCATAATCTCAGCCTGACTCTCACAAAGTAACTGCAACTCTTAGCACTATCATAATCTCAGCCTGACTCTCACAAAGTAACTGCAACTCTAACACGCTTTTTAGAAGTTGGAAACATTAAATCTTTTACAGCATTTTTCTTCTTCTTCAAAGAATTAAGAAGTTAAGTCGACAAAACGTCGAGGGCTGGGAGAGGACTAGACTAGTATTTGAGGGCGGCAGATAAACCAGGATGAGGACGAAGAAAGTAAAACATTAGCAGAGGATTAGGAAACGGGAGGAGGTTTGAGACAGTTGGAAGAAAACTGGACAATTTATCACGGACCCACCCCCTCTCTTCTCCCTCACATTTCCACAGGTCCACCCCCTTACAGGGTGGGGGGGGGGCTTACAGAGAGAATACGATAACTCGAGTTTACAACCAATTTTGAGTTGCACACAACACGAGGGGTTGTCAGAAAGAGTTTGCAACACAGTCTTCTCACCGAACCAGAACAACCAAAATCTACTCACAGCTTACTGGCAAGTAGCGATAGTAAATTAAGTAGAAATATTAGCAAATTAACACTAAAGTTTCTTAATTAAAATATCATCATGTCGTAAAGGGGGGGAGGAGTGAAAAGGTGAGTGTATGAGCAGTTTTCAAGGAAAACAGATTTTTAGCAAAAATATTATTATTATTATTATTATTATTATTATTATTATTATTATTATTATTAACACCGCGTCTTACTACCCGTTCGGGTTATACGCACTTACGCTAGAATGTGTAGTGGTAGGGTGATAGTGAGATGAATTGGAGGACCTACATGTTTAACGTGGGATCCGAACCACGGTGGAGGCCTGGCATTCCACACGTTCACAACTTTTTAGCCAAAATAAAAAAAATATTTCTTCAGTAGATAAATAGAGTTTAATTTTCTCTAAATGGTAATATCAACTTAGTTGAGTATCTTTCATGAGAATATTTTAGTCTTAATAATGAGAAACTTTTTTAATTATTTTGCCGAAACAATAATTTTTTCCTATAAAATCTGTAAAAATATTGCCCTTGACTTGCAATCCTTACGATCCCACAGCTAAATCCCACTTGGCGCATGTGAACAGTCAATGAAACCTTGGCAAGCAGTTCTAATGTTTGAAGGAATAAACTAATAATAATAATAATATTTAGCACCGCGTCTTACTACCCGTTCGGGTTATACGCTTAAGTACTAATTACTCTAATGGATTAGGAATTGGGAGGGTTGAATTTAGAGGAAGTGAACCCGCATTTGCGTGGAGGTAGAGTGGAAAACTATTTAGTAAAAAAACGCCCCTAGTTCACCCGAGATATATTCTAACCTCGATCTCCCCGTCCTCAGCGGTCGAGCATAACACGACTGGCGCGTTAGCCAACTGCGCCACCGAGGCGGGTGGAATAAACTAGATCCGAGGTTTGTAAGAGAGAGAAGCCTCTTCAGGCACTAAAACATCTGTTGTCAGTTATATATGTGTTTGTTTATATGATTTACCGAACAAACAAAAGGAAAAGTGTTACAGCTTTCAATAATATGTAATTACCTAAAACACGGTCTTTTCTTAAATCTAAATAAATGTATATGGTGGTATTTATAATTAGTCAAAACTTACACCTATGTAAATATATATGTGGAAAATATAACATTAACAGAGGTGTGCGAAGCTTCGAAATGACAAAGTCGATCTTGAAGGTTTAATCTCTTTCACTTCTACCCCCCTCCCCTCCCAATAAACTTCACATTTCCCACTAAACGACATATTTCAACTCTACAACTTTAACCTCAACTTTTGTTTCAAGATACGCTTCAACTTTGACTTCGCATTTATTAAGTGAATTTCGCAGCCCCCTGAAGAATGAAATTCAGTCAAACTTTTTTAAATTCGAAGTCCAAGGAATATCTAAATAATATATCGAAGTATCCAAAATTCGAGCTGAACATTTTTATGAGTATCTAGCCGTATGGCACACTATAGTAAAACAATATCCTCAAAATATGCTACATATAAACACACGCGTTATATATTATGTTACACATTACACACATGTATATATATACTGTTTGTGTGTGTGTGTGTGTGAAAAAACAAGAAAAATCTAAACACAAACTATAAAATTTTTGAAAAATCAACATACTAAATTGTGAAGAGTTCAATCATGCCGTCAGGGCGTTACGTAATTACATTGTCATACAGAAGCGATGAAAGTCGAGACAAGATATCCCCTGTTGTAGGCAACCCGCTCCACCACCGGTTCATAACTCTCCGCTTCCCCTTGTGTTATACGTCAGTAACTAACCATATGTGACATCCTTGTCATGTGGGGAGGTTTTACTAAAGATCGTTGAATTAGGTTTGAGATGAGTACTAACGCGACCAAATTAACAATGGATAGGCTTAGAATTATACAAATATTTCCGTCTAAAATTAGAATTAAATGTTTTTTTTTTACCATTGATTTAAATAATAATTTCATGGAGAATCAAGGTGGGTTCCAATTATCCGTATTCCACTGTATATTTACTGTTCACTGGCCCCGGTAAATCGAGATTAAGATGTACAAAGAGGTGACTTATCTAGCTCTTCCATTAAGGTCAACCAAGTTTCCCCTCGGCATCGCCCACGAACCAATTCCGAAATTCTTGGTTATCCCCCCCCCTTGTGTTTCTTGGCAAGTTTGAAGATGTGCCTGATTCTAAAAGATTGGTAAAGGGAGGGGTACAAGAATAAAATCCAACAAGGCGTGTCCTAAACTATTTGTCTTTGGAATCCCGATAGGGTAGGTATTACATCGAGTTTACCCCCCCTTTCATTTCCACCCCCTTTTTTTTTTTTTAAACTTGTGAACAAAGGAGGTCTCACTTCGTATTTACATAACATTTCAAAAGTTTTGTTCAAAATCTAAGAGAAGAATGTGATGCGGTAGAACTTGTCAGATGGGAACAAGGAGGGGTGAAAAGAAATGTCGAGAGTTTTTATAAAACATGTTTAGAAATTCCGCAGAAGTGAAGAACAAATTATAACGAGCCTAATTAAGACAAAGATGTATTCCGATTAGTAATGGTTATGGATTCACGTCCGCTCACAAACATTAATTCAAGTATATGTTGTAAAAAAATGACTCCTGCTAGCCGTGAGATCAGAACCCGAGACCACTGGCTGATGATCTCACACGTCCTTCATCCTGTGTGATGAATCTACACCGCGTCTTACTAGCCAGTCTGCTCATACGTACGAGGAGATGTAAACATACTGGCGCGAGAAAACCCGGCCGGGATACAAACCCCGGACTGAACGAGTGTCGCCGTAGCACGTGACCACTCCCTTGTAACAGTCATGCACACTAACCGTGTCACAATCCTAGTTTTAAACCTTAGTTCTCCTGTCATCTAAACTGCAGCCCTGGAAGGGGTTAGGAGAGCGGTTATCACACATGACTCTGGACTCAGGAGAACCGGGTTCAATCTCAGCCAGTTGTTTGGGGACTAAAAGGTTTCATTGTGTTGTTTCTTTATGAAGATGCTGTTGCAGTTAATTTTTAAAAAATCGCCCTTTTCAATCATTATCCCTGACCCACTCAGGTGGTAAAACGGTCTTAGGCATTACTGGACTGCCGATGACGGGGAGATCCAAGTTCGAATCCCGGTCGTGTGTAATGAGGGTGGTTTTTATTATATGGTTTTCTACTTTCCCTCCACGTAAATATGGGTACACTTCCTCTAAATTCAACCTTCCTTATCCCTAAATCATTAACGTGATCAGTTAATATATGTGTATCCCGCGCGGGCAGTAAGACGAGGTGAGGCTATTCTAGTGCCGGCACTATTCACCCTCCTCACCCTGTTCACGTGTCTATGATGGCGACCAAATGGACTGAACATGACCGGTCCAAAGCTCGCGGTCAACCGCCTGATTACACCTCATGTCTCTGTTAATGATCGCGTAAATGAGATAGCTTGCGTTCCGAGGTAATTTAGCGGGCGACAGTTGGCACGAATGTCCCCCCCTCCCCCCTCAGGTGCATCGCAAGGTCGTGCCATAGAACACCCCATGGTGTTGCGGTGTTGATAGTTACTCCCCACAACACATCAAGGGTTGGCCACAAGGATAATGTGCCCGGGTTTGATTATAACAGGATTAGTTAAATAATACCTTCTTCAGTGGCCGCGTGGTCTAAGGCGTTAGACTAGACTGCCGATGACAGGGAGATACGGGTTCGAATTCCGGTCAGGTGTAACAAGGGTGGTTTTCCATAATGGGTTTTCAATTTCCATTCACGAAAATGCGGGTGTATTTCATCTAAATTAAACCTCCCTAATTCCTAACCCATTAGTGTAATTAGTACATAGGCGTATAACTCGAACGGGTAGTAAGAGGCGGTGCTAGGAAAATGTTGGATATTAAAACCTCCCTTCTAGTGTTCAGCGGTTAAATGTTCCGATCCCTCTGGAATCACTGGGGCACATAAAACACAGCAACTGCGCAAATAAAAACCACAATGAAACTAATTGAAACGCTCGAAATGTAGACCTACCGATACTACGGAACAGGTTTCCACTCATTTCAATTAATTTTTTGTTTCAATGGTTTGTAGGATTGTATTGAAATATTCATGGTAGTGGTAATACTTGTCCCAGAACAATCGTAGCGTCAAATGAAACTCAACGAGTGGGTGAGTTGCAGCTTTTACTGACCCATCTAACTGAAACCAGAGACGAGTTGTCCCGGCATTTTGGTAACTATGATCGCCAATACCCTCAGCTGCCATCTTCCTAGACAATATTACTTATATAGTCTTATTCCTTCTAGAAGGGGTAACTATGATCGCCAATACCCTTAGCTGCCATCTTCCTAGACAATATTACTTATATAGTCTTATTCCTTCTAGAAGGAGTAGCTATGATCGCCAATACCCTCAGCTGCCATCTTCCTAGACAATATTACTTATATAGTCTTATTCCTTCTAGAAGGGGTAGCTATGATCGCCAATACCCTCAGCTGCCATCTTCCTGGACAATATTGCTTATATAGTCTTATTACTTCTAGAAGGGGTAGCTATGATCGCCAATACCCTCAGCTGCCATCTTCCTGGACAATATTGCTTATATAGTCTTATTACTTCTAGAAGGGGTAGCTATGATCGCCAATACCCTCAGCTGCCATCTTCCTGGACAATATTACTTATATAGTCTTATTACTTCTAGAAGGGGTAGCTATGATCGCCAATACCCTCAGCTGCCATCTTCCTAGACAATATTGCTTATATAGTCTTATTACTTCTAGAAGGGGTAACTATGATCGCCAATACCCTCAGCTGCCATCTTTCTAAACAATATTGCTTATATAGTCTTATTACTTCTAGAGAGGGGCTGTCTAGGTATCTGAGATATTGCCAATCGGATGTTGTACTCAGGTTAAATATATATATATTTTTAGCACCATGTCTTACTACCTGTTCAGGTTATACGCATATGTACTAACTACGCTGATGAGTTAGGGAAGAGGACGGTTTGAATTTAGAGGAAGTGTACTCACATTTGCGTGGAGAAAGAGGGGAAAACCATTTTGAAAAAAAAAACCACCCTCTGTACAACCTACCGTGATTAGAACCCTGATCTCACCATAATCGGCAGTATACTCTTTTGCGAGATTTACGCCCTTAGCCAGTGTTAATCAACCTGAAGTACGGGACGACATATAAGAAGGTATG
Organism: Timema podura; assembly: GCA_033556935.1. Taxonomy (NCBI): domain Eukaryota; kingdom Metazoa; phylum Arthropoda; class Insecta; order Phasmatodea; family Timematidae; genus Timema; species Timema podura. Next base: position 60,969,995 of record JAVRXN010000012.1, on the reverse strand, counting down.
TTTTTATATATATATATATATATATATATCATGATAAATATTAAATATTGAAAAATCAGGGCTAGATTAAGGATTAGCTACAAAAGAGCCGGACGTAAGGACATGCGATCTGGGAACGCCATTTTTTTTAAATATCTCTCTTTTCTCCTTTATGTGATCCTTACCTGGGGCGGCTCGTTTCATTTTTAGGGGGAACAAAGTTGAAAATAAATTATATCTGGGTGTGCACGAACAGAGAATCCGTCTGGGGGGCCGCATTAGTTATTGGGGGACTGACCGTACATCAGATTTATAATATTTGATGCCCGAATATTGTAAAAACATGGACAAATCGTTATTTATTTTTAACAAACAAAAGTAACGATATAATTGCAACTCTGTAAATTTGATGTAAACGTTAGTTTGTTGTTTATTTGAGCGATTTGAGCTTGCACCCAACCAAGTCACGTGACTGCTCTAGACCAGTCGACCACCGGAGTGGGAGGGTCCTCTCGACATTTACACCTTGCAGTATCCATTTGTTTTCTCTGTTCAGTAGGGACCGCGAGTACCTCGTGGTTGTTTTGACAGCGGCGCGGCGGTGTAACGGAATTATCCCTCCCCCCCTTTCCCTTCTTGGACGCGGTAGCGACACACGTTCAACAATTCCCTGACTAATGACTTCCCCCGTTCAACTCACTGGAGGCTGACAGGAACAGGCAACTGCATTCAACGAGGACAAGTGAGAGACACGTTCAACTACATTCAACGAGGACAAGTGAGAGACACGTTCAACTACATTCAACGAGGACAAGTGAGAGAGACGTTCAACTACATTCAACGAGGACAAGTGAGAGAGAGCCACGTTCAACTACATTCAACGAGGACCGGTGAGAGACACGTTCAACTACATTCAACGAGGACAAGTGAGAGAAACGTTCAACTACATTCAACGAGGACAAGTGAGAGACACGTTCAACTACATTCAACGAGGACCGGTGAGAGAAACGTTCAACTACATTCAACGAGGACAAGTGAGAGAGACGTTCAACTACATTCAACGAGGACAAGTGAGAGAGAGCCACGTTCAACTACATTCAACGAGGACCGGTGAGAGCCACGTTCAACTACATTCAACGAGGACAAGTGAGAGACACGTTCAACTACATTCAACGAGGACAAGTGAGAGAGACGTTCAACTACATTCAACGAGGACCAGTGAGAGACACGTTCAACTACATTCAACGAGGACAAGTAAAAGACACGTTCAACTACACACATGTTTGTATGTGCCCTGATAACACGGTCAGACCCGGTTCGGTGGCCGTGTGGTCTAAGGCGTCAATCTCGCAATAGACTGGAATGCCGATGACGGGGAGAGACCGGGGTTCGAATATCAGTCAGGTTTACTGAGGACGGTTTACCCCTTTCCCTCCACGAAAATGTGGGTACAATTCCTAACACACTATAGTAATAATTAGTAGATATGTGTACAGCCCGACTGGGTAGTACGCGGTGATAAAACAGTCACATTTCCCGACTTGACGACCTCTTGAGATCTTTGTCTTAAGCGGCGATATAAGCTTTCTTAACCTAAATATTGATAATTATCTGAACACGTGTGTTTAAAACACGCCTCACCAATGCATTCATCGGGCCGGTTTAGGTTAAAAAACATCCGAGTTAATAAATAATTAGTGGTGGGCCGATACCTACTTTTCTCGATACTATCGATTCATCTACTCGATACTCGATACCGTTCGACATGAAATTAAATAAATCCTCATTTTGTAAGAATAGAAAACTAGTCAATTAGGCTATTTAAACAAATTATAACAAGAATCAACCAGACTAAAATAACATTTACAATTATTAGTAGGCCTACAGTAAGAAATATTATTAGTCATTTTCTTAAGTGAAAACATATTTAGAATAATAGCTATATTGGCGACACTGGTTATGAAGACTATCGAAATGACTATCGAATGTGACGATTCTTACAATAGTTAAAGTCGATAAATAAAAAAATGAATATTTTATTGTGGATTGTTTTAAAACAATTCGAATAATAATAATAGTCTAGCGACGAAAATACGACGCAGCTGCGAGCTGGCCAATTCACTTGCTCACCACTCCCTTGCCAAAAAAAAAAGCGCTGAGGAAAATCGACCTTACGAAGTGAACATTTACTAGACTATTTCAATACAAATTAAGTGTTCTCCTTAGGGTCATTTTCGAAATAGATGAAAATCGAGCTTGTGTCGACCGTGACCGTGTCGATAAGCTGCAAAGAAATGGCTTGTTTATATTGAGCTTAGAGCTGAGCGAACAGAATAATAGGACAATAGTGTCTAACCACCGACGTTCAAAATCAACCGTTTGAGGAGTCAACCGTGTTGAATACTGAAGAGTGGTATCGAGATATTTAGAGTATAGTATCGATTATTGCGATACTAGTCGATATCATGGCTACCGAGGAATCGAGTATCGGAATCGCCACAGCCCCAATGATAATATACACACATACTTACGAAGAGCCCCATCTGACAGAAAAAGTTACTGGATCTACTTTCACGTATTCATACGTCTAAGTCATGTGATCTGCAGCTTTCCACTTTCGATAGATATTATCAATAACAATAATAATTTAGTAAAATGTTACAAATGTTGACCGTAACAACAATAACATGTTTTTGTATACCTGAAAAGTTCTCTACTTGACACGAGGCTTAGCTCAACTCAACAGCTGTATATGTATACCAGCCGGAAACTGAGGCTTTGCTCTTTACAGCATGAACGTTCAGAAACACACCTCAGTGCTAGCGAGACTGAGTGAGTGAGCGACTAAAATATAAAATAGAACACATTGGTTGTAATGAGAGGTGGCCAGTCTGGAGCGAGCGACTAAAATATAAAATAGAACACATTGGTTGTAATGAGAGGTGGCCAGACTGGAGCGAGCTCGAGCCGGTACAGTCTAGTTTACAGGCGCTAGACAATATTATTGTATGTTGGTTCATTGAGTGCTAGGAAAACTTCTCATTTTGACATTTTTACTACCATTTACTACTAACGGCCTCATTTAATTGGTAAGATCAATAACCATACCTATATGTATATATATACATATGAAATGAAAAAGTATATATATATATATGTAAAACTGATGTGTTAAAATACTTATATATATATACACACACACATAGGTATGGTTTATGATGTTACCAATTAAATGAGGCCGTTAGTAGCAAGTGGTAATAAAAATGTCAAAATGAGAAGTTTTCCCAGCACTCAATGAACCAACATACAATAATATTGTCTAACGCCTGTAAACTAGACTGTACCGGCTCGAGCTTGCGCGCTTGAAAAATAGAACCAGTTCTATCTTTCAAGCGTGCGCGCTCAGTCGCTCGCTCGCTCAGTCTGGCCGAACCCTAAGAGTGGGATATCACTATGCAAAGAACTACCCTGAATACCCCAGCCGGGATTCTAATCCCAACCTCCCATACACAGAAAAATCAGACAATACGCCGTTGTGTGTGTGTATGTGTTTAGTCCAATCACAGTTCGCAGCACAACAACCGTCAACACTTACAAAGTTTGGATCGTAGCATTATACCTCTTCATTTAAATTTGTCGGTGCCCGAGGAGCGTGTTTTTTTGTTTCCTCCGGTCCAGAGGAAGAGTAAAAACAACACATTTCAGTTTTTTTACCCGCAACATTTTTACAACTAAGCGTGTTTTCGTAACGCTGGTAAATATTTAAAGCATTTCTCACAGTTTTCGTGTTATTTTTTTTTTCCTTCACCCCTCTTGACATGGCCGCTCATCACGGAACAGACAGACAGACAGACAGACGGGAGGTATTTCCGACAGAGAGCAAGGTGAGAGGTGTGATGCGGTGGGAGAGCAGTGGCGTGGACTGAAATGTTTTAACGGGAGGCTTCAGGGGGAAAGAATTTGTAAAAAAAAGAAGAAAAAAAGAAGTGCTACCAGCAGTAAAGACCGTGAGTGGGATATTAAACGAACTGAAAGTGTTTCGAGAAATTTAAATCACGACACATTGTAATTCCCTTGTTGACGTTACACTTCAATTTGAATGCGGAAAGCGGCCATTCACGAGCTCGCACGACATTCTCATGTACCGGGTCTTACTTGCTAGAGGAAATGCACCTGAATTTGCGCGGAGGAAACGTGGGAAACATAGCCTGGACTCTAGCCCTGACAAGACGAGCCTGACGCCTTCCAGCCCATGATCGACCCTCTCCGTTGCCAGTTGATTATTAAGTTCCCGTCTGAGAGCGAGCGAGGGCCGCAAGTACTCCAGTTTCCCGCTAGGAGCGCTCCATCCATCATCGGGCGCACTTATTGCCCCGTCTACAAGTCTCCCAGGAGGAGAGGGTGTTTCTACCCCGCGCACACTTGTCAGGTCAAACTACACCCCCAGATATTGACCGGGGAGCTACGGACAGAAGATTAGAGTAATTATTCATCGAGGTAGAGATGTCAAACCCGGGTAACCAGGTGCTGCTCGCGGGTTGTTTCCAGGGCTGAACTGTTCCGGATTCCCTTACAACATACATATCCATATGACCAACCACTCACACAATAATGTAACGAACCAACCTATGTTTATTGGCTTTAAAGTTCAAGTTTTGGTAGCGAATAGGAGGGAACAGTTTACTACGAACACTACAATAGTATCAAGCTCACCTTGCTTGGTTCTGCTATGGTGTAGCTTATAAGATAGGGTCATAGTGTAATCAGTCAAGGTAAGACTGCTACCTTGCTTGGTTCCACTATGGTTTAGTTTATAAGATAGGACCATAGAGTAATCAGTTAAGGTAAGACTGCTACCTTGCTTGGTTCCACTATGTTGTAGTTTATAAGATAGGGTCATAGTGTAATCAGTCAAGGTATATTGCTACCTTGCTTGGTTCCACTATGGTGTAGCTTATAAGATAGGGTCATAGTGTAATCAGTCAAGGAAGACTGCTACCTTGCTTGGTTCCACTATGGTGTAGCTTATAAGATAGGCCATAGTGTAATCAGTCAGTAAGACTGCTACTTGCTTGGTTCTACTATGGTTAGTTTATAAGATAGGACCATAGAGTAATCAGTTAAGGTAAGACTGCTACCTTGCTTGGTTCCACTATGGTGTAGCTTATAAGATAGGGCCATAGTGTAATCAGTCAAGGTAAGACTGCTACCTTGTTTGGTTCTACTATGGTGTAGCTTATAAGATAGGGTCATAGTGTAATCAGTCAAGGTGAGGTTGCTACCTTGCTTGGTTCCACTATGGTGTATCTTACAAGATAAGGTCATAGTGTAATCAGTCAAGGTAAGACTGCTACCTTGCTTGGTTCCACTATGGTGTATCTTACAAGATAAGGTCATAGTGTAATCAGTCAAGGTATGACATATCTTTGAGGGTAAACGGAATGCACTATTGAATGTAGTATTTACTTGTTATTTTCTCTGACTTTATTGAATTCGACGTACAGCTATAAAACCCTTCTAAATATAATTCCAGTAAATTAATCCACCTAAGCTGGTAATTTTTTTCCCCTGTCAGTTTTTAAAAGAATTTGGCCATATTTATCTTTCCGTTGTGAGCAATACTGTCCCAACGACAAAAGCTTACTGTATGTACTCTGGTATAAAATTAGCCCCCCCCCCCCCATACCCTCGTCTTTATTTTATGTAATAAAAACCTTTGTAGTAATAGCTTCAATTTGGTAGTCCCTGCCTTTTTCCAACACACTCTCAGAGCAGCCAATCCACCCACGCTAAATCAAAATAAATGACGATACAATAGACCGTACGAGTTATAAAAGACTCTATACATATTTCTTCTGATAAAAAAAAAGGGTTTTTATTTGAAAAATGGAAAACCAGCTATTATATTCCACCCCAGCTCATTTTTTTTTTTCTTTTACTCAGAGCATGCCTGTATAACTCTCCCCTTCAAAGGCTAAAAAAAAAAAGATATCTGTCCGGTCCAATAAATTCATTGTAGTGGAAACATCAGAAGAGCTAAACGTATATTTGGAGAGGGCAGCCAGCGCGTGGCATTGTCCGTTCCGTTTGCTTTGGCTTTGTACAAAAAAGAGAGACAAAAAGTTGGAATAAAAATCTCTCAGTACTACTTTATGAAATACTGTTAAACAGTCTCGTTCCCATTAATTTTTATAAAATCTAATGCCGCATCTTACTAGAGAAAATAATATTATACCACTGCATCTATAAACTAGTAAAATGTTATCAACACTGAGCCCTCCCCCCTCCCCCCACTCTCAAATGCTAGTATTTTCTAAAAGGTTCTTCTGACCAAAACTCTGCTGTAGTTAAATGTCGGTTATTGCAGGTTTAACTGAGAAATTAACAGCACCGTTGGACTCGCGGATTAAATGTCAGATTCGTTTAATCTAATTTTCTGATGATGGGGATGTCGAGGTTCGAATCTTGTCTGGCTGTACTGAAGATGTTTTTTCCCCCCCACTTGGACTGCACCCCCCCCTCTGAGGAACATCCTTATTGCGACAGGTTCGGAGTCAAACCCCAGACACCCCCCTGGGCCGGGTGTGGAGTCCTAAGTGAAGTTTGTATTACCTTAGTTCGATCCCAGACTTCATATAAAAAAACCTTTCTTTCCCCCACTGAGTCTACTACCTGTTAGGGTTGTACGCATATGTAGTAGGGATGAGAAAAGCCTAATTTAGAGGAAATGTACTCGCATTTGAGTGGAGGGAAAGTGTAAAAACCACCCACAGTATCCCTAACCGGGCGGGGAGGTGAATAACTTATTGGTTGTTGCTCTTACCCAGTTAGTGCAAAGTGTAGCATCAGATGTGGTGTCCTAGACTGTTAGTCTGTAAGACGTGTGTAGTGCTCCAGTTGTCTGTTGGCCCGAGCGTACGCCGAGTAGGGGCTGTCACATCACCCTGTGACTTCTCACCTCATCTATAATGTAGCGACAACGCTAGACAACTCCCCAACTCACCTCTCACTGATGGACGGGGGTTCCTCGCACCTGGGACGTACTAGACACTTGTTATCATTCAACAACACTAGACAACTCCCCAACTCACCTCTCACTGATGGACGGGGGGTTCCTCGCACCTGGGACGTACTAGACACTTGTTATCATTCAACAACACTAGACAACTCCCCAACTCACCTCTCACTGATGGACGGGGGGTTCCTCGCACCTGGGACGTACTAGACACTTGTTATCATTCAACAACGCTAGCAAGGAAGTTCAAGTACTGTCTACTCCCTAAAGTAACTTCCTTTATTTATCACCGCGTCTTACTACCCGTTCAGGTCATACACGCATTTGATAATTACGATAATGGGGTAGTGATGAGAAAGGAAGTATTTTACAAGTAATGTAACCACATTTACGAGGAAGGAAAGTGGGGAAATCTTTTAGGATAACCCCCCCCCCTCAGAAGACTTGACCAGGATTCAAACCACGATCTTCCAGTTATCAGCAGGCCAGCCTGACAACTAGAGTAACGCCTTACACCGTTCAGCCACCGAAAATGGTCCTACTCACATTAAACTACTCATCTATAGTCTATTGAAAAGGTTCACAGCTCGTGTCGTACTCGTACAAGTTGTCCTTCCATTTTCACACAAGTTTCACATCTTCGCATCACACTGTATCATTATCTTTTAAAAAATCCCTGGCTTCGTTCGAATTTTCTGACGACAGTTTTCAACTCGCTGTTGTAAGTCTGATACATCGTTTGTTGGATACGAATTTACCAACACTCTTTAAGGATCCTCGTACAAAAAAGTCAGGGTCAGAGGATCAGGGTCAGAGGAATGGGGGGGTCAATGTGATTGGATGCGATGGATAGCTCAAGGAGGTCCAGGCGCATTGCCCCCCTGTCTGATTGATTTGAGATGTGGTAATGTAGGAGAATAGTGAAGGTAAAGTGGACTGATAGGGTGACTAGTGGAAAATTTCTAAGAAGAATCGATTGAAACAAAACCATTCTTCAGGTGATTCTATGAAGGAACGACAAATGAGTGATTCACGTTATGAGAAGAAATGTCTTGTTAAGTGACGTCATAGAAGGCAAGGGAGAAGGAAGACCGCGAATACATCTGATGCATGACCTCAGACAAGGAAACAAGATCAAGTTTCAGGAGATAAACAAAGAAGATGTTGATAGGACATCGTGGAGGACTCAATTTGGACAAGGACAACGGACCTGTCGAAAGACAGAACACATAATAAATAAATAATATATATTTAACATCACCAATAAATATTGAAAATGGTTCTTTGGTGCCGAAACGGCCTACTAAGACGTTTCGTGATTTATGAACAAGAATATTGTACTAGAAAAATAACAGATACAAATATTTTGTTCAGACTTTGTTCCACCTTCCATAGAGGCAGTTAAAAAAGTGTCGTCCATCCATCATTCCTCTCCCTGCAGACAGAGCGTGCTGCTGCCAAGCCGAACCTGACGCATGCGCAATTATTCATAGCAAAGTGAAGAGTACCAGAGCGTCGCACTGTTTCCCTAAAACATCCTCCAGGAGCGCTCGCGACCTGCTCAAAGATAGATGTTCTTGCCACATGTGTAAAGGAGCGGGGGTGGAAGGGGGATAGCATCCCTTTTCCTTTTGTAACGACTATACTTCCTGTTACACTCACCCCAGAAGGTTTCATCAAGAGATTGACTAATCAAGTTATTACTTTAGCGAAGTGATATTTTTTAAATTTTAACTCTTACGACTCCTAATAGTTGTTTTTTTACTAACATATGAATGCACAACTTCTTGATCCAACTTTTGTTATCAAGACACGACTTGCAAGCATTCACGTCCAACACTACAGCCCCAGATCTGGATAGCTGGACAGACTTGTATGGAGAGTCGCAGCATCACGTGGGGTCGAACCAGGGACCCCTAGACTTGAGGTCAACGCCTTTGACCAATATGTCACTGAGAAGGGTCAGGTGTCAGAGTGAATGACAGAAGTTGGAATATGCCACTCATCTCAAAGTACTTCAAATTAATTAGCTTTTAATATAAACAATATTATTATTAATAATAATAATAGCACCACGTCTTACTACCCATTCGGGTTATACGCACTTACGCTAATATGTACTGGTAGGGTGATTGTGAGATGAAATGGAGGACCTACAGTTTAACTTGGAATCCGAACCACGGTGGAGGCCTGGCATTCCACACATTCACAAGTTGTGATTAATACACGTCTTGTCAGAGGTGAAGGAAGGGTTTGGTAATCAGATAAATCTGTGCCGGCACCAAGGATTGAACCCCGGACCCCCAGAACAGAAGTCCGACACCTTACCCCCTAGACCACCAGGTCACCTTTAAACAATACTAATTATATAATTGTGACAATTCATTGTCCCTTGGTGTTACCATAAGGATCTCAGTCAAGGGAAAAAGAGTTGGAGGGTGAATTTTAAGGAAATGTACTAAGACTCCCCTTTATTTGTTGGATTTTCATTAGAAGGGCCATTTTAAAAGGACACATTTTGTTGCTGTCAGCATTGATAATAAGTCGCCATTTGATTATTGTTATTTTGTTGAGATTGATAAAAGCTATCAAAAGTGTCAGCTGAAGAACACATGACTTGACGTATGAATACTTGAAAGTAGATCAAATTACCTCTCGCAATATACTAGACTGCCGATGACGGGGAGATCAGGTTTCGATCCCGGTCGGGTGTATTGAGGGTGGTTTTCCCTAAACGATTCCCCCCTCTTCCTCCATGCAAATACGGGTACATTTCCTCTATATTAATCCTTCCTCGATAAATCCCGCTATCGCGCAGCCAACGCTTCCTGTCCCCGCAAGTGTAGAGGCGAGGTTCGGATCCTGGAGGATCAGACCTAAATATATTCTCACCCTCCTTCTTGCTGAACACGTGTTAACAGCGACCTGCTTGTCTTGTGTGTTCCTGAACACGTGTTAACAGCGACCTACTTGTCTTGTATGTTCCTGAACACGTGTTAACAGCGACATGCTTGTCTTGTGTGTTCCTGAACACGTGTTAACAGCGACATGCTTGTCTTGTGTGTTCCTGAACACGTGTTAACAGCGACATGCTTGTCTTGTGTGTTCCTGAACACGTGTTAACAGCGACTTGCTTGTCTTTTATGTTCCTGAACACGTGTTAACAGCGACCTGCTTGTCTTGTGTGTTCCTGAACACGTGTTACAGCGACCTCTTGTCTGTGTGTTCCTGACACACGTGTGATTAAACAGCGACTGCTTGTCTTGTATGTCGGAGAACACGTTGTTAACAGCGACAACTATGTCTTGTGTGTTCCTGAACACAGGTTAACCGACCCAGACAAGTCTTGACATTGTTCCCTGAACAGTGTTTAAACGACTAACTTGTCTATTTCTGAACACGTTAACAGCGACCTGCTTTTCCATAGTGATCTACACGTGTTAAACAGCGGACTGCTGAATTTGTGAATCCTGAACACTGTATCCAGCGACTCTTGTTTGTGTGTTCCTAGAACACATTTTAACAGCGACACTTGTCTTGTTGTTCCTGAACTACTGTTAAAAGTCGACCACTTGTCTTGTATGTTCTGAACAGTGTTAAAGATGCTGTCTTGTGTCTGACAGTGAAAACACATGACTTGACTTGTATGTTCCTTGAAAGTAGTTAAAACCGCATGCTTGTCTTGTATGTATCCGAACAGTGTTAACATGCGACATGTTGTATGTTGTGTTCCTAAACACGTTGTCATAAAGCGACATCTTGTCTTGTATAGTTCCAACCTTCTCGATAACAGCCGCTTCTGTGCAGATGTTCCTGTACCCAGTGTAAGGCGAGCGACATGCTTGTTTGATGGTTCATGACACGTTTAACACGACCTCTGTCTTGTTGTCCTGAACACGTGTTAACAGCGACCTGCTTGTCTTGTGTGTTCCTGAACACGTGTTAACAGCGACATGCTTGTCTTGTATGTTCCTGAACACGTGTTAACAGCGACATGCTTGTCTTGTGTGTTCCTGAACACGTGTTAACAGCGACATGCTTGTCTTGTTGTTTCCTGAACACGTGTTAACAGCGACATGCTTGTCTTGTGTGTTCCTGAACACGTGTTAACAGCGACTGCTTGTCTTGTATGTTCCTGAACACGTGTTAACAGCGACCTGCTTGTCTTGTGTGTTCCTGAACACGTGTTAACAGCGACCTGCTTGTCTTGTGTGTTCCTGAACACGTTTAACAGCGACATGCTTGTCTTGTATGTTCCTGAACACGTGTTAACAGCGACATGCTTGTCTTGTGTGTTCCTGAACACGTGTTAACAGCGACACTGCTTGTCTTGTGTGTTCCTGAACACGTGTTAACAGCGACCTACTTGTCTTGTATGTTCCTGAACACGTGTTAACAGCGACCTGCTTGTCTTGTGTGTTCCTGAACACGTGTTAACAGCGACCTACTTGTCTTGTATGTTCCTGAACACGTGTTAACAGCGACCTCTTGTCTTGTTGTTCCTGAACACGGACAGACGTTGTTGCTGAACACGTGTTAACCTAGCGACTCTTGTCTTGTATTGTTCCTGAACACGTGTTAACAGCGACCATACTTGTCTTGTATGTTCCTGAACACGTGTTAACAGCGACATGCTTGTCTTTGTTGTTCCTGAACACGTGTTAACAGCGACTTGCTTGTCTTTTATGTTCCTGAACACGTGTTAACAGCGACCTGCTTGTCTTGTATGTTCCTGAACACGTGTTAACAGCGACTGCTTGTCTTGTGTGTTCCTGAACACGTGTTAACAGCGACACTCTTGTCTTGTATGTTCCTGAACACGTGTTAACAGCGACATGCTTGTCTTGTGTGTTCCTGAACACGTGTTAACAGCGACATGCTTGTCTTGTGTGTTCCTGAACACGTGTTAACAGCGACCTACTTGTCTTGTATGTTCCTGAACACGTGTTAACAGCGACATGCTTGTCTTGTGTGTTCCTGAACACGTGTTAACAGCGACATCTTGTCTTGTGTGTTCCTGAACACGTGTTAACAGCGACATGCTTGTCTTGTGTGTTCCTGAACACGTGTTAACAGCGACATGCTTGTCTTGTATGTTCCTGAACACGTGTTAACAGCGACCTGCTTGTCTTGTGTGTTCCTGAACACGTGTTAACAGCGACCTACTTGTCTTGTATGTTCCTGAACACGTGTTAACAGCGACCTGCTTGTCTTGTTGTTCCTGAACACGTGTTAACAGCGACTGCTTGTCTTGTGTGTTCCTGAACACGTGTTAACAGCGACCTACTTGTCTTGTATGTTCCTGAACACGTGTTAACAGCGACATGCTTGTCTTGTGTGTTCCTGAACACGTGTTAACAGCGACCTACTTGTCTTGTATGTTCCTGAACACGTGTTAACAGCGACTACTTGTCTTGTATGTTCCTGAACACGTGTTAACAGCGACCTGCTTGTCTTGTGTGTTCCTGAACACGTGTTAACAGCGACCTACTTGTCTTGTATGTTCCTGAACACGTGTTAACAGCGACCTACTTGTCTTGTATGTTCCTGAACACGTGTTAACAGCGACCTGCTTGTCTTGTGTGTTCCTGAACACGTGTTAACAGCGACATGCTTGTCTTGTGTGTTCCTGAACACGTGTTAACAGCGACATGCTTGTCTTGTGTGTTCCTGAACACTGTTAACAGCGACATGCTTGTCTTGTATGTCTGAACACGTGTTAACAGCGACATGCTTGTCTTGTATGTTCCTGAACACGTGTTAACAGCGACCTACTTGTCTTGTATGTTCCTGAACACGTGTTAACAGCGACCTGCTTGTCTTGTGTGTTCCTGAACACGTGTTAACAGCGACATGCTTGTCTTTATGTTCCTGAACACGTGTTAACAGCGACCTACTGTCTTGTATTTCCTGAACACGTGTTAACAGCGACATGCTTGTCTTGTGTGTTCCTGAACACGTGTTAACAGCGACATGCTTGTCTTGTGTGTTCCTGAACACGTGTTTAACAGCGACATGCTTGTCTTGTGTGTTCCTGAACACGTGTTAACAGCGACCTACTTGTCTTGTATGTTCCTGAACACGTGTTAACAGCGACCTGCTTGTCTTGTGTGTTCCTGAACACGTGTTAACAGCGACATGCTTGTCTTGTGTGTTCCTGAACACGTGTTAACAGCGACATGCTTGTCTTGTGTGTTCCTGAACACGTGTTAACAGCGACATGCTTGTCTTGTGTGTTCCTGAACACGTGTTAACAGCGACATGCTTGTCTTGTATGTTCCTGAACACGTGTTAACAGCGACCTGCTTGTCTTGTGTGTTCCTGAACACGTGTTAACAGCGACATGCTTGTCTTGTGTGTTCCTGAACACGTGTTAACAGCGACATGCTTGTCTTGTATGTTCCTGAACACGTGTTAACAGTGACCTACTTGTCTTGTATGTTCCTGAACACGTGTTAACAGCGACATGCTTGTCTTGTATGTTCCTGAACACGTGTTAACAGCGACCTGCTTGTCTTGTGTGTTCCTGAACACGTGTTAACAGCGACATGCTTGTCTTGTATGTTCCTGAACACGTGTTAACAGTGACCTGCTTGTCTTGTGTGTTCCTGAACACGTGTTAACAGCGACATGCTTGTCTTGTGTGTTCCTGAACACGTGTTAACAGCGACCTGCTTGTCTTGTATGTTCCTGAACACGTGTTAACAGCGACCTGCTTGTCTTGTGTGTTCCTGAACACGTGTTAACAGCGACATGCTTGTCTTGTGTGTTCCTGAACACGTGTTAACAGCGACCTGCTTGTCTTGTATGTTCCTGAACACGTGTTAACAGCGACCTGCTTGTCTTGTATGTTCCTGAACACGTGTTAACAGCGACTTGCTTGTCTTTTATGTTCCTGAACACGTGTTAACAGCGACCTGCTTGTCTTGTATGTTCCTGAACACGTGTTAACAGCGACCTGCTTGTCTTGTATGTTCCTGAACACGTGTTAACAGCGACCTGCTTGTCTTGCTTGTGTAATTAAATACCCCCCTCCCCAAGAGAGTTGGTTTTGTCTGGTTGACACCCTGCTGTCAGTGCTGACAACACAACGCTGATAAATTACCCTCCAGACTCAGCAAGCTTAGGGCCGCGTCATGCTTCAGACGTACTTGGCTCGGTGACCTCGTCTGTGGTCGAGACTGTTCAACTCTTGTTGCGATCATCTTTAGCCAGGTGATGTGGAACTAATTTGAGCGTGGTCTCAGGTGCAAATAAACCCTAGCTTGTGGTAATTGTCTGTAAACAATGACACGATGATGGCACTTGATTAAACCAACTGTAGGGCCCAGTTCGAGACTAGTCGAATACAATGTGGTAATGTTTGAAAACAAGGAGTCTGTCAACTTAGGGACGGGTTACTTCCTGAGAAAAGGGCTTATTACCACTTTGTATGTTTATTATTAGTGAGATCTTGTACCAAGACTAGCTAACAGTCATCTTGCTCATCCATCCCAAAGAAACAGGAAGAAAAAGGCAAATTTAAGGGAAAATGCACTAGCAGTCCCATGAGGGGAGAAGCGATTTGTGTAATTCTTTAGTTATTTAGAATAGAGTGAAAACATTCAAAGTGGACAACTTTAACTATATGTAGTCTTGTAATAGACTTCCAGGCAGGGGCTAGCTATTTATTCTCAACTCCGCCAAGTATTGCCTGTTGCGGCCCCTGGTTCTTCAGGCGTTTCCATTCCTACAGTTACTGATCCTCCTTTTCTTCCTTTTCGCAGGATGAAGAAGGATAAGAAGTAAAGAGGAAAAATCGGATTACAAGCCGCCAGCTTCATTGAAAAATTTAAAACTCAGCCCTCACTTGTTTTAATCACTACTAAGTTATTTATAAGGTACTTGGCTGGACGCTACAAACCATCCTGAAAACATCATCTCTTGTTAGTCCCTTTCTACACACCGTCCTGATAACATCATCTCTTATTAGTCCCCTCCTACACACCATCCTGATAACATCGTCTCTTGTTAGTCCCCTCAGACACACCGTCCTGATAACATCGTCTCTTGTTAGTCCCCTCAGACACACCGTCCTGAAAACATCATCTCTTGTTAGTCCCTTTCTACACACCGTCCTGATAACATCATCTCTTGTTAGTCCCCTCAGACACACCGTCCTGAAAACATCGTCTCTTGTTAATCCCCTCAGACACACCATCCTGATAACATCATCTCTTGTTAGTCCCCTCCTACACACCGTCCTGAAAACATCGTCTCTTGTTAGTCCCTTTCTACACACCGTCCTGATAACATCATCTCTTGTTAGTCCCCTCAGACACACCGTCCTGATAACATCGTCTCTTATTAGTCCCCTCAGACACACCGTCCTGAAAACATCGTCTCTTGTTAGTCCCCTCAGACACACCGTCCTGATAACATCGTCTCTTGTTAGTCCCCTCAGACACACCGTCCTGATAACATCGTCTCTTATTAGTCCCCTCAGACACACCGTCCTGAAAACATCGTCTCTTGTTAGTCCCCTCAGACACACCGTCCTGATAACATCGTCTCTTGTTAATCCCCTCAGACACACCGTCCTGATAACATCGTCTCTTGTTAGTCCCTTCCTACACACCGTCCTGATAACATCGTCTCTTGTTAATCCCCTCAGACACACCGTCCTGATAACATCGTCTCTTGTTAGTCCCTTCCTACACACCGTCCTGATAACATCGTCTCTTGTTAGTCCATTCTAACGACGAGAGCTGGTCGGAAGATACTTTACAAAATTCAAACATGATGTTGTCGTCGACAGTGATAACATTTTATTATTGCTATTTGTATAGGTATTGATAATATCTATCAAAAGTGACAGCTGCAAATCACAAGGCTTGACGTATGAATACGTGAACGTAGATATAGCTTTTCTAGCTCTCAGTTAAATTGTATTGTGGTTTGCGTTCAGTCATAAGAACTCTGATTATTTTATGAAATTACTTTTTTTCCTTTTAAAATAATTTGTTTTAGTCTATTTTCTTGTTATTTATTTTCTTCTTTGTTTATCATAATTTTTTTTATTTGAACAAGCTCTGCTTAACCTGGCAATACTCCCCTACACTACACTGCTATGTGTGACTGGTCAAATGGGGACAGAGTGGGAGAGAACATATCACAGGTACAGTTGTAACAAGCTCTGCTTACCCTGGCAACACTCCACGTTAAGACATTTACTGGAATTAAAAATGCACCCATAAAATAACCTAATCAAACAACATAGGACTATTACACTGTACAAATAATGTGTGTAACATGATATTAGATTAGTACTAACCCACTGGCCTAGGAGTTCGAATCCTCGTGTCCTCCACAACGAAGGATTGACATTCAACCCAATCCTGAGACACCTCCATCCACAAACTCCTTCAATTATATTTTCACACAATCCTCAATATTAAATTATTTAACTAGTGATAATTTAAATCTAAACAAAATAATTCCAAGTATAATGAAATATTTGTAAACGCGATGTGGATCATATTTATTTTCTAATTTGGTATTATTCAGGAGTGAAGGATCCCCATTTTTTTTACCAAAATAATATTAGCTCTATCCCCGAAGGTGACGTCCACATGACTCACCAGAATAACCACCAGGAGGAAGATAGAGGAGCCTCTGAGAGCCCACCAGAATAACCACCAGGAGGAAGATAGAGGAGCCTCTGAGAGCCCACCAGAATAACCACCAGGAGGAAGATAGAGGAGCCTCTGAGAACCCACCAGAATAACCACCAGGAGGAAGATAGAGAAGCCTCTAAGAGCCCACCAGATTAACCATCAGGAGGAAGATAGAGGAGCCTCTGAGAGCCCACCAGAATAACCATCAGGAGGAAGATAGAGGAGCCTCTGAGAGCCCACCAGATTAACCATCAGGAGGAAGATAGAGGAGCCTCTGAGAGCCCACCAGATTAATCATCAGGAGGAAGATAGAGGAGCCTCTGAGAGCCCACCAGATTAACCATCAGGAGGAAGATAGAGGAGCCTCTGAGAGCCCACCAGAATAACCATCAGGAGGAAGATAGAGGAGCCTCTGAGAGCCCACCAGATTAACCATCAGGAGGAAGATAGAGGAGCCTCTAAGAGCCCACCAGATTAACCATCAGGAGGAAGATAGAGGAGCCTCTGAGAGCCCACCAGAATAACCATCAGGAGGAAGATAGAGGAGCCTCTGAGAGCCCACCAGATTAACCATCAGGAGGAAGATAGAGAAGCCTCTAAGAGCCCACCAGATTAACCATCAGGAGGAAGATAGAGGAGCCTCTGAGAGCCCACCAGGAGGAAGATAGAGGAGCCTCTGAGAGCCCACCAGGAGGAAGATAGAGGAGCCTCTGAGAGCCCACCAGAATAACCACCAGGAGGAAGAGAGAGGAGCTGGTATGTAAACGACACAACATATATTTCCCCCTGGATAGTTTCCCAGTGAAAGTATAAGACAAGCCTGAACATCAAGGTCAGTATAATATCGCACGTTGTACAACTGAAAAGATAAGTATTAATGTATCTTCATAATTGAACCTTGAAACGATCAGTCCTAATTTATAGATTCGTAAACACTTCAAATGAGCCGAATTCAATTAAGATAACGCTTCACGAATACTACATCGGAGGATAAAATCAACTAAAGTACATTTTAAGGAAAAGTATAATTTACCAAATTCCATTAAATTGGTACTTATTTTTAAGTTATCGAGATATTTAAGAACATTTTGAGAAATCTCACTCCTATTTACAAATATTAATGAAAAATATTACCACGCAAACTTATAGTCTGAGAATAAATAGGACTTACAAAACATCGTAAGAAAAACGCAACTGAAAAATGTTTTCATGATTTTTTTAAGACCTCCTGACTGACACCAAGTCACGTATCGGGGGTCATGTAGACAAAGGTGCTATACTCGTACTGTGATTTTTCCAGTGACAGGGAGGTCGGGGTTCAAATTCCGGCCAGGTGCTCTGAGTTTTTTTTCTAACCTAATTGTTTCCAACTTTATGTCCAGGCCAATTCGGACTAAAAGTTATTTTGAACCTGTATCTCCCTCGTCTCTTATTCTGTATGCTGCTTGGCCAGACGAGGGTGGAGGGGAGGGTGGTAGAACTCGTCTCCTGTTGGTGGATAGACCCCGGCTACCGGCCACCAGTTGTGGTGGATATTAGGATATTAACAGTGGAGCGAGTAGGACTTTCCTTTGAACACGGGTTGTGCGATAATAGCCGGAGGAGGAAGGAGAAGCGAAGAAGAAAGGAAGACTGGACCAAGCAACGAGAGAATCAATAGAGTCTTGGACAAGTGGTCCGGGCAGCCAACAGGGGTGGACAATCCGCGCGCAAACCTCTGTTTTTTTTATCTAGTGCTGGGCATTACCGGCCACCCCCACCGTCTAGAGAAAGTCTGTAACCGCATTTGCGTGGAGGAAGAGTAATAAAACTATTTGATGTAAAATCCCTCTCAGTTCATCCGACCGGGATTAGAGCCCCAGCCTCCACGTCACCGGTAAGAGCAGACAGGCTCAAGTCTTAATAGAGACGTGAGATGAAAAATTTGTCAACAAAAAAAAAAAAATTCCCTTGATTTTTATTCCCGAACATTTTTTCGTTTTGAAAAAAAAAATCCTTTTATTTAAATAGGACGCAATTTTCTTAGATATGACAAGTTTAATCTCTCCCAAAGACGTTAACAAAAGAATTATTAAAGGAGTTACAATAACAGAAGCGTGTCGATTACAGCGCTTGATGGTTGAACGTGTCACTAACGTCTGCTCTGATATGTTAATATTTCAATATCATAATCAAAGCCTTAAAGAATGATCTTATAATTTTACCAATAAATGTTCATCTCTAATTGCCATTATTTGTTTGGATTTAATATTTGATGGTCAATTATTGCCCCCAGCTCCAATTTCAAACTCTTCCCCTTGTCCCCCGTCCACTACTTAGTAGATCGCAAGCCACCACTGCAGGAAGTGTTCACATATAAACAAACCGCTCAACCTGCACCTTGAAGGACCTTCCTTCCAACATTCGCTATCGCAAAACACAGCGCGATTAATTCATCATCGTGCGATGTTTATCAGAAACACAGGTCACTTGGACGGGAATTGACACGAGTGGTTCGGGTTCCTCTGTGGTAAGGAACATACGAGTGGTTCAGGTTCCTCTGTGATAAGGAACATATAAGTGTAGATATAATAATATATAAGAAGTAATACCGATTGACAATCCATATAAACACCAGAAAAGAGCCGTGCCACTTATTGTGCTTGTTTCCGTCAGTAAATCTGTTTACATTTCACTATTGACAGTCGAAAGTAAGTCTCCCCTCTCTCCTCTCCTCGTGATGACCCGAGGTCCCATTGTTACAGGGGAGGGACACCATTGTCCAGGTTCTTACGGCGGCCGATAAGTTCCCCGCCTCGGGACGGTAAATACGGGTCAGACATAATGTTGACGATATCAAGAAGAAGGAGGAGGGTTCGGTCGGAGATGAACAAAGAAAGCTACTCTCGGAGTGAACTTAAAACATATCTTGGTCTCGAGACAAGTTTTATCACTCTTATAAAAAACAGCCTTCACAAGGCGATATAAAATGTTAATGTCGTTACTGCCACGGCAGGAGTTGAGTTAGGATTCTTGTTTCGTGACTAGAGGATTTTATGAAAATAATCATAAAAAGACACCCACCGGTGAGTGAAATCAGGACGACTTCCCTGACTGATATCAACACCTGGAAGGCCACGGTATTGTGAGTGAGTTCCTTCCATGATGGAAAGCGAGATATATCTGGAAGGCAGTGGATTGTAATATAAACCTTTGCATACGATAAAAAAAAAAGGAGTTTTAGAAGGATTCTGATGATTATCTTTGTATTATTGCCGAGTATTGTGATTGTAAATATAAAGTAAATCTACTCCCGCCATTTCACGTTTCCTCATCCTGAACAACCGAGAACCTCCAACATTTCCTCCTCGCAGACTGAACGAAGGCGGATAATAACGGAGCGCCGTGGACCAGGTGACTGGATGCTGGGACCTAAGAGGATCACGTGTTTCCTTGCGAGGTGATCCTGTGACAGGTACAGTCGGGTACTGCAGAAAACAGAGACCTCTGACTGAGCAAAAACACAGAACAATGGAGTCTGTAAGAATGAAGATCATCTTTGAATGTAATTAAAAGTGTGCAGTAGACAACCGAAATAGCAGCGGCTAGAATGACGGAGGAGAACTGTTTCGAGCTGAACTCGCACAGTAGTTTTCTTAATTTAACTGGATAATCTTAAGACACGCACATTCGGAGTCGACCTCTGTCAGTTTAGTTTCGTACTTTATTCACTTTGCACCGTATCTTACTACCCATCCGGGCTGTACGCGCAATAATTACGCTAATAAGGAGGGTTTAATTTAGAAAAAAAACCTCGGTATGCCCATTAGGGATTCGAACTCCTGACCTCCTCGTTAATTGGCAGACTATATTTTATGAAGCGTATAACCCGAATGGGTAGTAAGACGCGGTGCTAAGAACATATATGTTATGAGCCTGATGTAGATACAGAATAGTCAACAAGCATTGACATGGTGTATTTTTTGTAGCGAGGCTTTGTGGTTTACAGCCAGGATTATATTACTAAAGATATAAGGCGCGAATAAATATGATTTAGATTAGTAGAATCCTGAGTCAGGAGCCAAAATGGAATGTATCAGTTATCGACTAAATATTGCTATCGGGAGGTTAAAGTTAGCTAACAGTTAAAGGTTATCAGCCACTTTAATATTTTACGCGTATTATGAAATGAATTTATCTGCTGGATAGCTATCTGTAGGAAATGCAAGGTTGGTACTGTTTTTACTGTAGCGCGCATGCGTATCAGCTCTGACGCTACCGCTACAACCTAGCGAGTGGCGAGAACGTTCAACATTTGTTAAATAATGGCGGCTAAACGAGTGCGAGGAAACAGATGGCGTCACGTGGGCGCAGAAGCTAAGATGTCTTGCACGTGCTAATTTTGGTGTCTGCCAAAATGTGGGCAATAATTTGGTACAACGTTTACAAAATTTCGTTTACTTTACTCACATTTAAATAATTTGTTCTTATACAACTCTACAAATAGCTTGTCAGTTTTTATAAAAGTGTGAATTAAATGTTCTAACTTTATAATAGTTAGAGCCTGCGCCTGCGCTTACTAAACACGTGAACCAAGATTTTAACCTAAAAACAGATTCTGATAGCGTCACAATGGCAACAACCATTTTAACTTTAAGATAAAAGTTATCAGGTATTTAAACCTCCCGATAAAAATGTGATGAATAAATACATTTTATCTGGCAGATAAATGCTATCTTGCAGTCACAAGACGCACTTTTAACTTATCCACCAGATATAAATATTTATCTACCAGATTAATATTTATTCAGGACTCGTAAGACCGGCCTTAAGTCTGCAAGTCATCCTCTACGCCATTTCATGGATGTTTAACCATCGCTATGTTCCGAACTAACGACTCAATTGTTTGGCTAGACTGTACCTTAATCCAATTTAAATTTGATCATCATATCATCAGATATAATTCTATATTTAGTGTTTGATGTATAATCTTTCATCTTCCTCTTAGGCGCAGCTTGGTTCAAAGCTAGTCCTCATAAAGGATGACATTAAAACGCAATTAATACCAATGAAGCGTCACGTTTGGAAAAGAAAAAGTGAGTGTGGAAACAATGCATTTAAACGAATTCAAGGAACAAATTTTCCTCCCATTAAATAAAATGATCACTTTATTGTTTGTATCCAAGTCACAGAGTAGAATGAAGGATATACTTGAGGCTGAAAGTTTGAGAGAATCTAGTAAAATGATATAACTTCAATCGTTTATTCTTAATGTAACATCCACATTTGACAATAGAAAAAAACATATAAAACCCCCATATCCCAGGTGAAACGTGGATAAAGCTATCCTACATTGCCTGCCATAACAAACTCAATCGCGATGAAAAGCAGAGCTTTCATATACTTGAAAGATTAAAGAATATCAGAATAGTGGAAGAGAAAAATATAAATTGAAAAGTGGAGTGTTTTCGAACGAGCGGGGGAAAAAAAACCCGGTTTGAGGATTGTATTTTTTCTAATCAAGTACAGAAGAAGAAATGGGGAAAAGTGGATAGATATAGATATAGATATAGAGAGCCATCATGTCAAAGAAACTCACAAAAAGATAAAAAAATAAAATAGGACCACATATAAGCAAAAAGGAACGTATATATGTGTGTGTGTGTTTGTGAAAAAAGGATGTAATACATTCAAGAGATGATTTTTTCCCTTCTCATCTTTGTATTTGAGAACGACATATCATATAAATGAATGATAGCTCATTTAGATTAATGTGGACGTATCAAAAGGAATTATTGATACGAGCACCATATGTTTAGTGAGTAAATACGTAAACGGAATTTAAAGAACAGATAAACTAAAAAAAAAAATACAATAAATATCTTTTCTCCAAATAGGTAGAACAAACACAATTGAATTAAATTTTATGGTGATAATATATATATATATTATCACCAGTAATTTAATTATATACATAATTATATAATCACCAGAAAATGTAATTCAATATATATATATGTATTTATATATATATAAGTATATATTATTTCTATAGCTGTTTATACATACTGTGGCTACATACAGAAACAATATAATATCAATTATAACCTAATGATTAAAATAAAAAGTCACTCCCTTTGAATACATTCTGTGATTAGTTCTAGCTAGAATTAACTTTTATTTATGAATAATGGTTTTGTTCATAAAGAGAAAATAACGTTCCTTTTATTGTTTACGGCAACTTTTTCTCTCTATTTTTTTTTTTTTCGTTCACACTAAACTACAAGGTTTACTCCAGACTATAATAGAGATGATGTTTAACCGCGAGCCACGAGTCGCGGGCCCGGGGTTGAGTAGTACCAGGCAGCCCTCGTCATACCTCAGTAATTGTGACGTGCAAGTGTCCGCCATATTGTTATCAGCAACCCTTTACCCCCCTACAATCCCTCAAACTCTGACTGACGGACTAGCGACTAATTAGTTTTCAAAGCTCCTGCAGGACGAATACGGATTTTGGTTTCGACGAGTACAGTCCCGTCAGAAAAAAGTGAGGGTTGCCGGAAAGTTATATGGGAGACTTCAAAATAACCTATTCTCATTGTTTTGTTTTTTATTTAGCACCGCGTCTTACTACCCGTTCGGGTTATACGCTTTATTCTCGTTGTTGTTTAGCAATTAAAACGTTAACAATTGTAGCAGAACCAGTACTTTCGTTATATTCACCCCCCCAAAATATACTTCCTTAGTTGTGAGCCCTGAGCTAGACAAAAACTCTACTGAGACTTTACTAGATATTTTGCGCGTCTTAACACCCGTCCGGGATATCCTAATATTTACACCGATAAGTGAGGGACAAGGAAAGTAGAATTTAAAGAAAATGTACCCGCATCTGTGGGGAGGAAGAATGGGAAACTATTTAGGAAAAAAACTCCAAACACCTCAGTTCACCCAGCCTGGATTTCAGCCAGGACCACCCCAATATCGGTAAACCAGACGAGACGAGCCTGGTGCCTTAGTCCACATGCCCACCGGTGCGACTTTAAATAGGCCTATTTAATGATCATCGATAGCTGAATATGATATGTTATTTAAAATAAAACAATAAAAAAGTAACAACGGATGACATAAAACAAGAACTAAACGGTTCAATTTAATGAAAATTATGAAAACGGAGTTTTGGTCTCGGCGATATCTTCTTATTTTAAATGCATGGAATATGTCACTAAATACACCTGTTAACGTCCTTACCACTAAATACACCTGTTAACATCCTTACCACTAAATACACCTGTTAACATCCTTACCACTAAATACACCTGTTAACGTTCTTACCACTAAATACACCTGTTAACATCCTTACCACTAAATACACCTGTTAACATCCTTACCACTAAATACACCTGTTAATGTCCTTACCACTAAATACACCTGTTAACGTTCTTACCACTAAATACACCTGTTAACATCCTTACCACTAAATACACATGTTAACGTTCTTACCACTAAATACACCTGTTAACATCCTTACCACTAAATACACCTGTTAACGTTCTTACCACTAAATACACCTGTTAACATCCTTACCACTAAATACACATGTTAACGTTCTTACCACTAAATACACCTGTTAACGTCCTTACCACTAAATACACCTGTTAACATCCTTACCACTAAATACACATGTTAACGTTCTTACCACTAAATACACCTGTTAACATCCTTACCACTAAATACACCTGTTAACGTCCTTACCACTAAATACACCTGTTAACATCCTTACCACTAAATACACATGTTAACGTTCTTACCATTAAATACACCTGTTAACGTTCTTACCACTAAATACACCTGTTAACGTTCTTACCACTAAATACACCTGTTAACGTTCTTACCACTAAATACACCTGTTAACATCCTTACCACTAAATACACATGTTAACGTTCTTACCACTAAATACACCTGTTAACGTTCTTACCACTAAATACACCTGTTAACGTCCTTACCACTAAATACACCTGTTAACGTTCTTACCACTAAATACACCTGTTAACATCTTTACCACTAAATACACATGTTAACGTTCTTACCACTAAATACACCTGTTAACGTCCTTACCACTAAATACACCTGTTAACATCCTTACCACTAAATACACATGTTAACGTTCTTACCACTAAATACACATGTTAACGTTCTTACCACTAAATACACCTGTTAACGTCCTTACCACTAAATACACCTGTTAACGTCCTTACCACTAAATACACCTGTTAACGTTCTTACCACTAAATACACCTGTTAACGTCTTTACCACTAAATACACCTGTTAACGTCCTTACCACTAAATACACCTGTTAACGTCCTTACCACTAAATACACCTGTTAACGTCTTTACCACTAAATACACCTGTTAACGTCTTTACCACTAAATACACCTGTTAACGTCCTTACCACTAAATACACCTGTTAACGTCCTTACCACTAAATACACCTGTTAACGTCTTTACCACTAAATACACCTGTTAACGTCCTTACCACTAAATACGCCTGTTAACGTCCTTACCACTAAATACACCTGTTAACGTCCTTACCACTAAATACACCTGTTAACGTCCTTACCACTAAATACACCTGTTAACGTCTTTACCACTAAATACACCTGTTAACGTCCTTACCACTAAATACGCCTGTTAACGTCCTTACCACTAAATACACCTGTTCACGTCCTTACCACTAAATACACCTGTTAACGTCCTTACCACTAAATACACCTGTTAACGTCTTTACCACTAAATACACCTGTTAACGTCCTTACCACTAAATACGCCTGTTAACGTCCTTACCACTAAATACACCTGTTAACGTCCTTACCACTAAATATGCCTGTTAACATCCTTACCACTAAATACACCTGTTAACGTCCTTACCACTAAACACACCTGTTAACGTTCTTACCACTAAATACACCTGTTAACGTCCTTACCACTAAATGAAGGCTCTGTTCTAGACACACCAATGCTCATCACATTCTGAATCCGACTGTCCAAAGTTTCCCCCCACAGCTTTTCAATCCACCTCATCTGTCGTCGCCCATTACGAGCAGGGCCAGATTTCAAGAGCATTAGAATAGAAATCCCTTGTAATATCATTTCGTTCAACTGTTCTACCTGGGACGTCGCGACCCGACATTAGAACTACACCTCAACAACTGATTGTAGCCAGGGCCGAGGCAGGTCTTGTCACGTGACGGTGATAATCACGACATACGTCACTCGGGACGGCATCCAGCCCGGACACGGCACTTTTTATGTGTGGCTCGACCTTACACGTCAAGCCTGCGACACACTGGATTGCTGGTGACCGGGGAGGTTGAGGTTCGAATCTCGGATGGGTGGATTGTGGGTATTCATTATTTTATAAATATTTTCCCAAATGCGGGTGCATTTCCTCTGAGCTACCTTAATCTTCAAATGCGTACGCCCCGTTTTCTTTTTAGCACCATGTCCTACCTGTCCAGGTTTTCGCATAAATATGAAGTATTTACGGGACGAGAAAGGTTGAATTTAGAGGAAGTGTAGAGCCTAACCCATTCGAATGGAAGGAGAATGAAAAACCACTCTCCGTACACCCGACCTGGATTTTCACCCCTATCTCCCCGTCATCATAAGTCCAGTCTATTAAGAGAGTGACGCCTTATACCATGCGGCCAGCGAGGCCGATGCGATTGATTGTTATAAACGTGTTATTGTGTTATTGTCTACAACGAACCACGACAGAATCCTCTCCTCTGTGCACTTGAAGGTGAAGGAATTTACATCTGTTCCTATAAAACAAGACTTTTCCAGACGAACCGAAGCTTGTCTCACACTTTTTTATCAAGGAAAACATCATTTTTTGTTATTTATAAAATCAAACAAAAGGAGAAAACAAAAGCCAAAGAGAGAGAGAGAAGTAGCGGCCTTACTTGTGTATCAACATTTGAAAGACAGCAACATCACATTCTGAAACAAGACGTATTTTTTATCCCGGGTTTCGATGGTTTTTAAAATGTAAAAAATTCACACATTCTGTTAAGTTAAAAAAAAGAGTAGGCCTATATTTTCTTATTGTGTTGTGGTTGAAATTCTAGAGCATAAAATATATTTATACCAGAATTAAATATTTGAAGAGCGCTAGAAAAAATACAACTAAAGAGTAATATCTATAACGCTTATCTAAAATATAAATATTAATAATATATATATAACTTGTATCACTTGGCGTTTTGATTATTTTACATTCATTTGATTAGCTATACCCTGATTTCCACTTTTGTGGTTTTACATGACAGCTAGCAGAAGCGAGCAGATGGTATCAGTAATGCCAACATTGTCTGAAAGTAACTTAAGTCAACATATTTGTAAATAATAATTATTTGGTAAGTGTCACTATTATTATCACTAAAAATATTATCAATCACTTTTAACAATGCTTCCCCAAGGATTAGAGTATAATTTTCTTGTAGATAATCTAATTTAAGAAAAAAAAGTCTAGTTAATTCTTTCTAGTTTTTCTTTTAATTCTTGTGGCCATTACAGTTTAAATAGAGCGTGAAATTTTACATTTAATAGTATTATATTCAGTTATTCATATTTTTATAACGGGCCTCGCATATCTTTAACATAAATAAATGGTTTGTGATAATAAAGAGTAAAAAAGATACAAAATGTTTTTGAAATAATATTAAGTTTAAATTTTGTAAACACCGTGTATGGATACGATTCGCCGTTAAAACTGAAATAAGTTCCCTACGTCATCACCGGCAGGATAGCTTTTCTATCCAGTGGCCATATTTGTTTTCAGCATTTAAGGCCACTTTTAACGTTCTCTTGCTTTTAATAATTAATTTGAATTAAACAGCAAAAGAAAACTTCAAAACTTAACAACCAACCAAACGGTTATTTTCATAACCAAAATCTAACAATTTTAAATAGACATTACAACAGTGAATTCTCGTATAAAATACAGTTAATAAAACCACGTGCGCGAGTAAAAATTTTGAAGCGAAAAAAATATTTAATACTTGTAAAATTGTAGTTGAGTATTTACAGGCGTATCTTTGCTACCTTTAATAATTTTATTACAACTTTGAATAATACAGTGACTTTTTTGAATATTAATTCGGCTACTTAGTCTGTGTGTTCTTTTGAGAATATTATTTCGGTGTGAACATATTATCCTTGGAAAATAAACGTTTTTTTAGTGATCTTAGAATAATTATTTATTAAATATAAAATAAAAGCGTGTGATAAAAAGAAAAGCGAGTGTTTCTGAGTGATCGATATACATTATTCGAAAATTTAAGTGTATCAAGACTATTAAATAAATATGTTAACCCCAAGATTGTGTTGTGTTGCCTTCTAGGCTAAACCTCGAGTTTTATGATGTTTATATTATTCCAAATACATCTGTGAAGTGTAATAAAAAATACTTGCGAGTGTTTCTCCAGTGTTGATAAATAAAATACCAGGCTAAGATTTCAAGTTATAAGTTATTGTATTTTTATTAGAGACTTTGTTATAACTGTTTAAAAGTAGTGAATTTAAAATAGATTTTTGTTGGTTAGGATAGCTTTTGATTTGTCATTGTCATTTATTTTATAGGCCTAAACATATTTTCTTGGATATTGATGTTTGTTTGTTAAATTATTTAAAGTTATCATAAATAGGCCTACATATTAAAACAAAATAATATAACAGATTGTAAAGGCGAGCATAATGAATATGTTTTCTTCGAGAATTTCTCTACAGGTAAGAATATTATTTTTCATTTTATAAACAAAAGTTTGAATTGTTATATAGTACTCATACAATAGCACAAAATGTTTAATTTTTAATTATTACACTACTAATCGGCGTTGACATTTAGTTGCAAGAAGGTCCTACATAGCCACAAAGGTTTTAGTTTTTAAACAGTAGGCTACCACTAGGTTAAGGGACTTAATACAAATATGCTTAGACCTTTATGAAGTGCTCAAAAAAGGAATTAAATCTGTGAGTAAAAGTTGTTTTTCCACATAACTATACAATATTTAAATAATTAAAGCATTGTAAAGGCCCACTTTTCAATTGATATGACTGGCTTCCAAAATATCGGTTAGGCCTACTTATAATTCTTCAGCCAAACTATTCAATCATCAAAGAATCTTGCATTAATATTTGGTTTAGTACTAACGATCACCATAAGTCTATATATTTTTCTATAGGAATACTAGTACATTTAGATTTTTCACATTTATAATGTTATTAATAATACTATCTGTAAAAAAACTATTAAAAATTATGTATTTATAATTATAAAAACTAATATGGGATTAAATGCAAAATTTAAATTTTTTTCAAATAAAATATAATATTTTAAAATTTTATAAACAGTAATATATTATCACATTTATAATGTTATTAATAAAACTATCAACAAATAATTATTAGTAAAATAAATAAAATTTTAAAAATTATTTATTTATAATAATAAAAACCAATATGGGATTAAATACTAAATTTAAAAAAAATAATATAATGGAAAAAATAAATAATTAATACTAGCCCTAACATCAACATATCAAGGTCAACAATAAATAAAAAATTAATATATATAAATACAAATTAAATAAAACAGTCAGATATGTTTCTTGTATAGACCTCAATTTTGGCTGTCAGAAGTGACAGCTGATAAACACATGTTTTTGCAGATCATATGGTTCGGCGGAAGGATACATAGTAACTTTTCAAAGCTATCAGAAGTCAGCTGTGAGCTGTCAGTCAGCACCACAAAAGATAAAATTGAGGTATAAATGTGCACTGCATTAACCCTGAATGGTAGCAGCTTACCTTGACGTATTACACTATGGTCCTATCTTATAAGCTACACCATAGTGGAACCAAGCAAGGTAGCAGTTTTACCTTGATTGATTACACCATGACCCTATCTTATAAGCTGCACCATAGTGGAACCAAGCAAGATAGCAGTTTTACCTTGACTGATTACACTATGGTCCTATCTTATAAGATACACCATAGTGGAACCAAGCAAGATAGCAGTTTTACCTTGACTGATTACACTATGGTCCTATCTTATAAGATACACCATAGTGGAACCAAGCAAGATAGCAGTTTTACCTTGACTGATTACACTATGGTCCTATCTTATAAGCTACACCATAGTGGAAACAAGCAAGGTAGCAGTCTTACCTTGACTGATTACACTATGGCTCTATCTTATAAGCTGCACCATAGTGGAACCAAGCAAGATAGCAGCTTACCTTGACGTATTACACCATGGCTCTATCTTATAAGCTGCCCCATAGTGTTACATACGTCACAGAGACACATAAATGTTGAGTTGTAGCTCAGCTTTGCTCTAAGCCAATACTCAAGCAAAAGCCTCAGTTCAACATTTAAATAATTCAGGATTAAATGTGACCTTTCCATGAAAGAACCAAACAAAATGTTTCAGGGCATAAAATAAATAAATAAACAAAACCAAACAAAAGCAAGAGAGTAAAGACATAATCCCCCGACATATTTCAACCAACACAAGACAAGGAGCCTCGCTGGAGCTTAGCCGCCAAGTTGTAGAACACAGAGCACAAGTTTTAGGACAAGTTCTAAACAAGGCTCTTAGCCCTAATTAAGGGCGCACGTCCTAATGTTCTCCGCTATTGTGCGGGTCCCTCGCGTGTGTGAAGACATTCGTTTCAATTTGCACATCACCGCAACAGGCAGACATTTTGGTGCCTTATAAACCATTTCACGAGGTACAGTCGCGACAAATAGTCACGATAGAAGCTTCAATAGATTATTATTATTTAGCACCGTGTCTTACTACCCGTTTGGGTTATACGCTTAAGTACTAATTACGCTAATTGATTAGAAATTGGGAAGGTTGAATAGAGGAAGTGAACCCGCATTTGCGTGGAGGGAGAGTGGAAAACAATTTAGGGAAAACCACCCCCAGTTCACCCGACCAATATTCGAACCTCGATCTCCCCATCCTCAGCAGTCTAGCTAAACACGAAACTAGCGCGTTAGCTGACCACGTCAGCGAGGCGGGTAGCTTCGATAGAGAACGGCAGTTACGAAACATGACGAATTCCGATAGCACGTAGCAAGCTAACGCTTGTGCCAGCGCGTCTTACTACCCGTCCGTGTTACACGCATACTTACTAATTATGATAACATGTTTACAATGAACAACGTTGAATTACGAGGGAGTGTACCCATATTTGGGGGGGGGGGGACCACCCTCAGCACACCCGACCGGGGTTCTAACTCCAGTCCATTCTAGTGCGAGAGTGACGCCTTAGACCATGCGACCACCGGAGAGGATATTATTTTCATTCTAGGTAGAATACGATCACACAACGTTTCATGATAAAGTTACAAAGAACCCCTCTGTGTAACGATCCTTAGTCCTTTAAGTTTCGGCTCTACTAATATTTAGTCTGCGAACCGCGCGCGGTAGGAGAACGTGAGGATGTTGCTCGGCTGTACCTGGATGTTGCAATGCATGGGAGCCGACCCCCAACTTCCGCAACACACGGGAGTAATACCAAGTAATGAGTGTAATTAGAATGAAACTGGAAGCAGACCAATAGGAGGAGATATACACAGCGCCCACCAAATAAGGCAAATTATTTAGGTAATATTCATTAAAGGGTAAAACAAGTATGAGATGCAGCTAGAGGAGAAATTTTAAACATGTTATATTTTCTAAAAAATGTTGTTATGTAAATAAGAACTAGGAGTTTGAAGGGGATTTTCCAAGATTGATCATTCAGTGGACCTTATTTAACACCCTCCAATACAATATCATAAATATGCTTGTCATGTAAGATCTTAGTTGGTTTTTTTTTGAGCCAACACATTTTAGTAGATTTATATGTTGATCTTAAATACAGGCTCAATTAAATAAAGTTCGATACCTTAACCTTACCTCAGTCGGTAGCGTGTCTGCCTACGGAGTTAAGGGTCTCGGGTTAGATTCCCGGCATTAACGAAACACTTATCATTAGTGAAATGTGGATTTACCCTTTCACACTGATGAATTAACGGCCGAGGGTTTGGTTGTTGTGTCTGTTCTAGATTTAAGTTAGTTAATAAGTCGTGTGATGATATAATCAGTTGGTTCAGAAAAAAGCAAGTTAAATAACTCAAATAAATAATAATAATAATAATAATAATTTTAAATAAAGTGAGTAAATATTAACGGCAGGCTGAGTGGCGAGAACCCAAATCTAGTTTTAGGGAAGACCAGAGTAAGTGAAGTTATATATATATATGACAGTAAGTAACTGAAAGTTTCAGTTACTTAAACTACTTTCATGTATTCATACGTTAAATAATATTCTGTAGCTGTTGTTTTTAACTGATAGTAGAAAAGAGAGAGCCTATAACTAT
Source organism: Timema podura (assembly GCA_033556935.1). Lineage (NCBI taxonomy): Eukaryota > Metazoa > Arthropoda > Insecta > Phasmatodea > Timematidae > Timema > Timema podura. Next base: position 60,937,928 of record JAVRXN010000012.1, on the reverse strand, counting down.
ATATTATATATATAATATGTAGTTATAGCTATTAGTTAAAAACCACAGCTATAGAATATTATTTAACGTATGAAAGTAGTTTCAGTAACTGAAACTGTCAATTACCTTCTCTCGTAAGTCAATAACACTTATAATAATGTGACACACTAATGTAAAAATACCGAATCAGAGATTGAAGAGAGAAAATGAATGATTGCTCCAATGAATGGAATGTTTCGTGTCTGTTGAAAGTGATGTCGCGACACACATGGGTTTATACGCCCCCCCTTCCCCCCCCCCCAAAAAAAACACACTGTTTCAACTGGTGATACTTAACCGAAATGAAGATATCATTCATTCCAACCAGCACTTTGAACCTATTTTAATATTTATTTCCGTGCCAAAAGAGATTTTTACGGATGTTTAACACCGCACATTACCATAATGGCGGCATTAATAAAATACAACAGGCCGTAAATAATTGTTGGTTGAAATATGAACGCCCAGAGGACAAATTATTATTACCAGAACGTCTCCTGGCATCGTGCTCTCTTTTAGTCCTCTCTTCCTTGCCGACCGAGCCCCCCCCCCACCCCCCCCCCTCGGCACCCCTCACCCTCTTTACAACCCTTCTTTTGGAACATCGAACCTCATTCGTTAAAATATACATCATTTTTTATAATACATGCATCTTTCAAATCGGCCCTATTTGGTGGAAGATGAGGTTAAGTTGTAATCCTGCTTAGAAAAAATGTGCGACTGCTTAACTTGGTACCAAGATGTCTTCAATTTTATTGAAAAGAAAAAAAGTTTGTCGCGATAGTAAAAATAAGATTAAGAAGTACATTGAGTTAAATAGTAAGTAATCTGGAACATATAGCTATAATAGCCCACGACTTACAAACTAGCTTGATCCAATACGCCGGGTACCCAACTATTCAATCAGGAATGTTAGTTCCTTTAAGTCAACAAAGGCCCGATAGTGTTAGGGATACCAAGGAGGATTTTATATGAAGATGACTGAAAAGAATCAAGTTGGGCCGAGAAAGATGTATAGAGCAGGTTGTATAGAGCAAGCCGGACAGAGCAAGATGTATAGAGGTGTAAGAAGCCACCTTCGCCCTCCCACACCCCTCACGGGGGCCCACTAAGCACCAGTAACAGCCTGGGAGACTATCCAAGTGGCGAAAGTAATCCACTGTTGGCCATGTTATTAAAGCACAATTAAAAATGAGTTAGTGAAGGAGAGTAATTATGTTGTTGCAGCGGACCTCAAATTGGGAAGGTCCTAAGGACCCTGCAGGCCACAGAGAGTTTTAAAACTAGGTACATTATAACTCGCTCGATGGAAATCATACCTTCCAAAGGTTCTGTAAAAACTACGTCACGCAACCTCCAGATTGAACCAATCGCAATCGCTTCTTAAATACTAGATAACCGAGTTCCATTAATACGACATGTGTAACGTGTATAAACAAGTGTTCTTATAATCCTATTCACATGTAGGCACGTGATTTACTTTTATAGAATCAAACTATGGTATAATCATGGTACGACGCCGAGTTATGAACATATACAAATCATCTGTAGCTGTCAACTTTGTCAAAAGCTATTTCTATTATTATTTTTACACGAGAATTGAGTGAAAAATACGTTACTGGAGAGAAAAAGCAAAATTATCTAATAATAATAATGATAGTAATAATGGGTTGAATCTTAATATCCTGTGATACCATTCACACAAGGTTATGTAACGTGGACATAGGCCCTTATTCCAGCAAACCCAGACCGATAATTCAGACCCATCCCAAATAAAAAGATTTATGGAAGTAAAATAAGAGAGAAAGAGAGAAGAGACAGAAATAAAGTCATGGTAAGAGAGAGAAAGAAAGCGAGCGAAGGAAGACTCTTGAAAAGCTTCACTTCCGAGAAGCACTCGTCGGTACCTTACCTTCATTTTTTATGCGTCACATGAAAATAGTCAACATTTGAAATTCGAAACTTCGTCACCTTCTTCTTCTCCTCGCTTTGCGCCCGGTATATGATGAATGGATGTTTGGAAGGAGGTTAGGTGGGGGGGGGGGGGGGGGGGGGAGAATCGGGCGGAGCTGGAACGTTTTAGACTAAATATTCTTCAGGCAGGATGGAATCAACGAACGCTTCTCAGGGTTACCACCATTTTTCTAAACACAAAATTCCCTATGTCTTTCATGTTTCCCAGAAGGAGTTCCAATTTTCTCCAGAAACTTTAGAGCAGCGTTTTTCAGCAGGTGTGCGGTCAAAAGCAGGTGTGCAGTGGGAGTTTAAGGGAAGATAAAAAAAAGAAGCGAAAAAAAATTTGCGGGGTAAAAATATTTTTAAAAAAAATCCATGATCAACATTATTTTTAAAAATAACACGTATATTAAAATTTTAGATATTGAATTTCTACATCCAATCTTTACTAATAATCATTATTTAAATTATAAAATCTCTCGCTTGTTCGGTTTGCTGGGGGTTGAAAAAAGTTGAAAATCGCTGTTTCGGAGTCTAGAGAGTGGAAGACCTTTATAGGAATGAGATGTAATTTTTACTAAATCTACTCGTGGGAAGTCATACCATGGGTGTTTAAAAGACAGGACGATTTTACCTTGGGGGAGAGGGGGATCCAATTTTTCGAGGGTTAGCAACTAGGGAGGGGGGATATAAGAGATTTATTCGAATAATGACAAGGAAGAGGATATGGCCTAGTAAAGCTATAAAGTTGGATGGAGTAGAGCTGAGTAAAGTACAGACTGTAAAATATCTTGGAAGCGTGATTGAGGAGAAAGATGAGGTAGAGAGGATCTAATGAGAAGAGGACAGTAGAGATGTTTTAAAGGTACGTAAGAGACCTGCTATGGAGAAGAGAAGTCCCCTTGATTGTAAGGAAATATTGTACAGGGAGTACATGAGATTGTAGAGGAAGCTAGGGTGAGATGGTATGGACATGTAATGAGGATGTTGGAGTACATGAGATAGTAGAGGAAGAAGACTGATGGTATGGACTGTAATGAGATGTGGAGTAATGAGATAGTAGAGGAAGTAAGACTGAGATGGTATGGACATGTAATGAGGATGTTGGAGTACATGAGATAGTAGAGGAAGTAAGGGTGAGATGGTATGGACATGTAATGAGGATGTTGGAGTACATAGATAGTAGAGGAAGCAAGGCTGAGATGGTATTGGCATGTAATGAGGATGTTGGAGTACATGAGATAGTAGAGGAAGCAAGGGTGAGATGGTATGGACATGTAATGAGGATGTTAGAGTACATGAGATAGTAGAGGAAGCAAGACTGAGATGGTATGGGCATGTAATGAGGATGTTGGAGACATGAGATAGTAGAGGAAGCAGGACTGAGATGGTATAGACATGTAATGAGGATGTTGGAGTACATGAGATAGTAGAGGAAGCAAGACTGAGATGGTATGGACATGTAATGACGATTGAGAAGGAAAAGATTCCAAAGAAAATTATGAAAATGAAGTATTTAGGAAAAAGACCACAAGGGAGGCCAAGAAAGAGATAAGAGGAGCAGATAACAGAAAATGTGTGATAGGAGAAGAATAAAGCCGATTAAAGGAGGAAGAATGGTGGAAGAATATAGGAACATGGAGGCATTTTACTAAACTGACCCGGCCACAGTTGATGATTATGTGATGATGATTCGTATAACCGTGGTTAGGCCTACTTCTTTAGTTCGATTTTTTCCTATTTTCAAAAGCCTTGCTTGCAGTTTATTTTCTCAAATTCACAAATATACCAGAAGTTTTTTTTTTGGGGAAATTTGCTGTGTTTTCCCGATGAGTGGCAGCACTGCAACCGTTCAGCCACTTTTTACAAGATTCACTTTGGGGATCAAGAAATTGCCAGCATGTAGTAAAATTATGTTTGTAAGGGTCAGAATCACCAAATCGATTTATTGTAAATATTCAAATAAATTAAATGAGGTTCATCCTTCTGAAGGTTAATTTTAATTTGTAATAATTACAAATTATTGTTCACTTTGGTTGTATTTTAAATTTATAAAAATTAAAAATCAAATATTTTACATCCATTACAAGTTCCCTACTCTAAAGAACTTTGGTTACACTCTGTATTAGAATATTTATTTATATTCGTACATTTTAAAAAAAAAGTGAGGATTTAAGGACCGTAACAAATATTCAAATGTTGTTTAATTCAAACCGTGAAACACAACGAACCTATTAAATGGCCGTAGAACGTTGATACAATATTAATCTTCGTGTGTGTAAACAATTATTTCAGTTGTAACCTAATGGGCCTGTTCTTCCACATATCTAGTGTATCTATGTTTTATTAGAAACATTTCATTATTACCTAAAACGTTTCCATATGTGATGGACGAGTATCGGAACGAATGGGAAGAATTTGGAAAAATAGGCTGAGTAAAAAAACTGTCTAAGATATCGAAGTGAAACGATTTATTGAATAATGGATTGTGGTGTAAAAAAAAAGCCTCAGTTTATTTAGAGAAAAATGGCAGCGTCCATTTTTTTAAACTAGACTTATGTTATGTAGACACCTATAGCAACGGCTACTAATTACACTAGAGTTGTGTACACCAACGGCTGTCACGAGAACAATTTCTGTAAATAACTCCAGTGTAATTAGTAACTCATGGATGCCACCATCTTGTTAAAACAGAGTACTTGAACACAGCTTTGAGGAGTTGTAACATAGTGATAAAGCCTCTTTTTGAGTTATAAAAGTAATTTATAATATTTTCTTAGTAACAAAATGTACCAAGGAAAGGTATCCTGTAATTTATCATGTCGGACGTGTAAATGAAATCCGACCATCTGACAGCCAAACCAACCGGAAAATGGAGCGTCCCTTGCTACATCATATGCATAGGCTTCATCCAAAACAATCCCTCTTTCCCTCCCCCCTGACGTGAAACAATGAAGGGTTCGAGGAGGGGGATGACTAGGAGGGGATGGGAGGGGGCCACAGGAAATCCATTTGATGAACCACTCCCCCCCCTCCCCAATTCCTCCGTTTTACAGTTTGATTCTCTCTGCGCAGATATTAAAACCCTAACTAATCCTGAAGGAATTATTCCATATGCTCTCGTTCCTGTTTGCGGACGGGCTTGACCAATCTGTCGACAAAGCGCCCTGACCAATCTGTCGACAAAGCGCCCTGACCAATCTGTAGATAAAGCGCCCTGACCAATCTGTAGATAAAGCGCCCTGACCAATCTGTAGATAAAGCGCCCTGACCAATCTGTAGATAAAGCGCCCTGACCAATCTGTAGATAAAGCGCCCTGACCAATCTGTAGATAAAGCGCCTGACCAATCTGTCGACAAAGCGCCCTGACCAATCTGTAGATAAAGCGCCCTGACCAATCTGTCTACAAAGCACCCTGACCAATCTGTCGACAAAGCGCCCTGACCAATCTGTCGACAAAGCGCCCTGACCAATCTGTATATTAAGCGCCCTGACCAATCTGTAGATAAAGCGCCCTGACTAATCTGTCTACAAAGCGCCCTGACCAATCTGTCGACAAAGCACCCTGACCAATCTGTCTACAAAGCACCCTGACCAATCTGTCTACAAAGCACCCTGACCAATCTGTCGACAAAGCGCCCTGACCAATCTGTAGATAAAGCGCCCTGACCAATCTGTAGATAAAGCGCCCTGACCAATCTGTAGATAAAGCGCCCTGACCAATCTGTCTACAAAGCACCCTGACCAATCTGTCGACAAAGCGCCCTGACCAATCTGTAGATAAAGCGCCCTGACCAATCTGTAGATAAAGCGCCCTGACCAATCTGTCTACAAAGCACCCTGACCAATCTGTCGACAAAGCACCTGACCAATCTGTCGACAAAGCACCTAACCTATCGTCTGCTCTTTATATTTCTGTTTGCCGCCCGTCCACTGGACGCTCTCCCCACTCCCCCCAAATAAAAACGACACCATGAACGCGTCCTTTAGGGCCGTCCTTAAATTACGTAAGGGTTTTGTGAGTGTGTGCGCGGAGGGGGGATCCCAGTATTTTCTTACAATAAAGGAAGTGGGGACAAGAATCCATCTTATGTAAGAATTTTTATCAATGTTTATGGTAAGACAAAAAAAAATTGTCATGAAATTCTAAAATGTTTCCTTATTAACTAAGGTAAAAAATAGTGATCAAATGCGTTTATAAAAACGTATAGATTAATATATTCAGTTCACATGTGTCTTTGGATCACCGGTCCACACATATATATGTACGTGTGACGTCTATCAGTCTGCAAGGGGTCATTTCACAAGTATTCAAAGTTTTAGTCCACATATGTGTTAGTGGAAACCCCCTTAATCCCCCCACGATCAATTCAGGTTAAGTCGACAGAGCGTGTAAATCAGTTTCCGCCAGAGAAACAACTTCAAGACTACAATTAAAAATCAATCCTGGTCCACTTCTACAAATTTTAAAAGTCAACCGTTAATTTTATACAATTTTTTTTTTACGAATTTATGTCAAAATTATAAGTCAAGTGTCAGATGTGTGTGTGATTATAAATATTGCACACTCCTAATCCCCGGTTCCAGGAGCCTGACAAACTCATGCGTGAAATCACACACTGCGCATGCTCGGAGAACATCAGATAAGCGATGAATATTATAATGAGGGAAGAACATAGCTTGTCTCTGTCGCAAGCAAGCGGAGAACGTGAAATCAAGTCCCTGAACTTAATACCCGGTTCTTCCCCCCCCCCCCTCCTTCCTCTATATAATCATCCCCAAGGTTCAATGCACGGGACGTGACCAACAAGTCGCCAATTCATTGGTTCCTCTTTGTTTGTCCGGTGGATCTTACGGCCTTGACGAATTTACTGATACAGGACACAGGATCAAACTCTAGATGTACTATTTGTTTATCCTGAGAGGTAGCAGTCTTACCTTCACTGATTACACTATGGCTCTATCTTATAAGCCACACCATAGTGGAACTAAGCAAGGTAGCAAGCTTACCTTGACTGATTACACCATGATCCTATCTTATAAGCTACCCCATAGTGGAACTAAGCAAGGTAGCAGTCTTACCTTGACTGATTACTCTATGACCCTATCTTGTAAGCTACACCATAGTGGAACCAAGCAAGGTAGCAGTCTTACCTTGACTGATTACACTATGACTATCTTATAAGATACACCATAGTGGAAACAAGCAAGGTAGCAGTCTTACCTTGACTGATTACACTATGACTCTATCTTATAAGTTACACCATAGTGGAACCAAGCAAGGTAGCAGTCTTACCTTGACTGGTTACACTATGGCTCTATCTTATAAGCTACACCATATTAGAACCAAGCAAAATAGCAGTCTTACCTTGACTGATTACACCATGACCCTATCTTATAAGCAACACCATATTAGAACCAAGCAAAATAGCAGTCTTACCTTGACTGATTACACCATGACCCTATCTTATAAGCTACACCATATTAGAACCAAGCAAGGTAGCAGTCTTACCTTGACTGATTACTCTATGGCCCTATCTTGTAAACTACACCATAGTGGAACCAAGCAAGGTAGCAGTCTTACCTTGACTGATTACTCTATGGCCCTATCTTGTAAACTACACCATAGTGGAACCAAGCAGGGTAGCAGTCTTACCTTGACTGATTACACTATGGTCCTATCTTATAAACTACACCATAGTGGAACCAAGCAAGATAGCAGTCTTACCTTGACTGATTACACCATGACCCTATCTTATAAGCTACCCCATAGTGTAACCAAGCAAGGTAAGAATGCTGTCCTACAGGGTAAACTAGGTGTACACGCCCCCCGATGCCATGACGTCCTGACAGTGTTGCCAACTGTACTAAGCGATCCAGCTCGTGTTCACTGTTCACAATCATCTCACACATCCTCTCACGTCCAGTGGATCCACCACACAGATTCAGTTGTCTTCCGGTGAAAAGTGAACATCCTAAGAATATGAATTAATTTTTTTAGCACCGCGTCTTACTACCCGTTCGGGTTATACGCTCAAGTACCAATTACACTAATGGATTAGGAATTGAGAAAGTTGAATTTAGAGGAAGTGAACCCGCATTTGCGTGGAGGGAGAGTGGAAAACTACCCTCAGTTCACCCAGCCGAGATTCGAACCTCGATCTCCCCGTCCTTGGCAGTCTAGCTCAACACGAAACTAGCGCGTTAGCTGACCACGCTACCGAGACGGGTGAATCTGAGATATTAAAGCGGTGGGAGGAAACTTTTAGAAAATACTAACATATTTTGTTGCTGTCAACATTGTTTAGATTGTGTGTCCATAATATATATCAAAAGTGACAGCTGCAGATCACACGACTTGACGTATGAACACATGAAGGTAAATCTAATAATTTTTCGGTCAGATAAGATTCTTTCTTATGAAAATCAGACTGTAGCTTGTGTTGCAAAGCATTATGGGTCAACTTACGTTCCTGCTAGTTGGTGGATTGTTAGGACACTCGAGCAGATTCTGTTCTCTGAGTTCGACGAACGTGTGAGTCAAGATGTATGTGAACGTGTGAGTCAAGCTGTATGTGAGTGTGTGAGTCAAGCTGTATGTGAACGTGTGAGTCAAGCTGTATGTGAACGTGTGAGTCAAGCTGTATATGAACGTGTGAGTCAAGCTGTATATGAACGTGTGAGTCAATCTGTATATGAACGTGTGAGTCAAGCTGTATGTGAACGTGTGAGTCAAGCTGTATGTGAACGTGTGAGTCAATCTGTATATGAACGTGTGAGTCAAGCTGTATGTGAACGTGTGAGTCAAGCTGTATGTGAACGTGTGAGTCAAGCTGTATGTGAACGTGTGAGTCAAGCTGTATATGAACGTGTGAGTCAAGCTGTATATGAACGTGTGAGTCAAGCTGTATGTGAACGTGTGAGTCAAGCTGTATATGAACGTGTGAGTCAAGCTGTATATGAACGTGTGAGTCAAGCTGTATGTGAACGTGTGAGTCAAGCTGTATATGAACGTGTGAGTCAAGCTGTATGTGAACGTGTGAGTCAAGCTGTATATGAACGTGTGAGTCAAGCTGTATATGAACGTGTGAGTCAAGCTGTATATGAACGTGTGAGTCAAGCTGTATATGAACGTGTGAGTCAAGCTGTATGTGAACGTGTGAGTCAAGCTGTATATGAACGTGTGAGTCAGGTCAACAGAAGATGAAGTGGCAGACAATGTAGGAGCCACTATGCCCTGCAATCATCCCCGATATAACCACGGTAATCAATACGTTGTGACGCAACCGGCCACTTTACAACCACACACACCTGTATTCACCAACAGCCTCAAACACAAAGGGAACATTATAAAGAAAGAAACATTAAAAAAATAAATATTTATTATTGAAACACTGAGCACCGCCCGAAGGATGGGTCTACATCGATGTTCGACTATCGAGTGATCTTACCCCCTTACCAGAGACCAGGTTCGGGGGGGAAATAATTGAAATACTATCGACCCCGTCTCCTTCCCCTTTGATATTTTTGGAGTTCCAGTTTAACAACCGCTCATTAGTCGAACAGGTTTATTACCTCCCTGTGGTTCAGTTCTTATCAGATACGAGCGAGTAGGAAAGAGGGGAGAGGAGAGAATGAAGAGGGGGAGCAAGATTCACAAGTAGATATCGAGAAGAGATAACTTTACAGGTAGAAAGTCGTAGTCATACTCCTCTTGCCATTACTGCGTGTCATGACGCACGTATTGCATACCTTTCCAGGAGTAGCTTGATATTTTCCTAAATCGGCTCTCATCTCTGAGGTAACTGCATGGTTACTATTGGGAAACAGGTTGTCATTCTCCTGTTATCACGTGATCAATCTTCACATATCATCTCTGAGGTAACTACATGGTTACTATTGGGAAACAGTTTGTCATTCTCCTGTTATCACGTGATCAATCTTCACATATCATCTCTGAGGTAACTACATGGTTACTATTGGGAAACAGTGTTGTCATCCTCCTGTTATCACGTGATCAATCTTCACATATCATCTCTGATGGTACTACATGGTTACTATTGGGAAACAGTGTGTCATCCCTGTTATCACGTGGTCAATCTTACATATCATCTCTGAGGTAACTGCATGGTTACTATTGGGAAACAGTGTTGTCATTCTCTGTTATCACGTGATCAATCTTCCCTTGAATAATTATAAGACAAATCTTGAAACGCTGGTTCGTCAATGTTGCCAGTAGCTCCTTCTTATCCCAGCACACCACCTTTAGACATGATTGAAAGCGAGGAGATTTGGCAACAGTTAACAGAGAGAGAGCGAAGATAAAGACCTGCAGTTCTCTCAGCAATGACATTGGGTGTAGTGTTTTGTTTGTTAGTAGTACCGCGTCTTACTAACCATTCGTGATATACGCCTATGTACTATTTACTCTTATGTGTTAGGGATGGGAAGGTTGAATTTAAAGGAACCGTACCAACTTGTTAGTTGTTGAACCAAAATAAAATAAATAGTTATTTTTAACAACGAAGAAGCTTTTAAAATAATATTTTTAAAAAAAGCTCCACAATTTGTATCCACCGAACAACTACAGTAAATTTTGATAGGAAGAGATAGTTAGAAAAATTACTACATTTACTTTCACGTGTTCATAAGTCAAGTCATGTTATCTGCAACTGTCACTTTTGATTGATATACATATTATATAATATATATGTGTATATATATACCTATAAAATAACAACAATAATAATATATTAAAATTTTATCAATGTTGACTAAAAAATGCGTATTTTCTAAAAGGCTCATCATATGAAAATTTAATTTAATTATTAATATTACTAATATAAATATTCTAAGTGTGATGTTTCCTCCCAAAGCCCAATGTCTACAAATAACGGCATTGCTCGACGGAGAAATGGTAAAAGTTTGATCACTAGTATTTAAAGTGTGGTGTAGCATGCAACAAGAATACGACTCCGCCAAAAGTGAAGTACATAACCGTGTTTCATCCAGAGGTACTTCACTTTTATTGGGGCACATTAATGTCGCCGCAAAACGACACGCACGCTACCAGCGGGGAGTCTGTGAAATGTTGCTGTGACATCCGCGAGAGCTCCACTAACTCAACACTGGAGGAGCTCAACGGCGAGCCGCCTACTGGGCTCCTCCTAGCACACACAACAACACAGCACAGGTGAGCTCCACTAACTCAACACTGGAGGAGCTCAACGGCGAGCGCCTACTGGGTTCCTCCTAGCACACACAACAACACAGCACAGGTGAGCTCCACTAACTCAACACTGGAGGAGCTCACGGCGAGCCCCCTACTGGGCTCCTCCTAGCACACACAACAACACAGCACAGGTGAGCTCCACTAACTCTACACTGGAGGAGCTCAACGGCGAGCCGCCTACTGGGCTTCCTCCTAGCACACACAACAACACAGCACAGGTGAGCTCCACTAACTCAACACTGGAGGAGCTCAACGGCGAGCCGCCTACTGGGCTCCTCCTAGCACACACAACAACACAGCACAGGTGAGCTCCACTAACTCAACACTGGAGGAGCTCAACGGCGAGCCGCCTACTGGGTTCCTCCTAGCACACAACACAGCACAGGTGAGCTCCACTAACTCAACACTGGAGGAGCTCAACGGCGAGCCGCCTACTGGGTTCCTCCTAGCACACACAACAACACAGCACAGGTGAGCTCCACTAACTCAACACTGGAGGAGCTCAACGGCGAGCCGCCTACTGGGCTCCTCCTAGCACACACAACAACACAGCACAGGTGAGCTCCACTAACTCAACACTGGAGGAGCTCAACGGCGAGCCGCTACTGGGCTCCTCCTAGCACACACAACAACACAGCACAGGTGAGCTCCACTAACTCAACACTGGAGGAGCTCGACGGCGAGCCGCCTACTGGGCTCCTCCTAGCACAAACAACACAGGTACACAGTACTATTACCGGTCCAATAGACAAGAGATTAATTTTAGAGAAGCGCTGCTTCCCTTGAATAAACACCGCTGCTGTTTAACATTAATAACAGGAAATTGACTTTGGGGGTACTTTACACCGGCGGAAATCTCCAATTTGACTCATATCTCCGCAACTATTTGAGATACGAGATAACTTATCGTTAAAAAGTTGTATGACTAATATATTTTTATAAAACCAATACTCTCCGAAATATAAGAAGATATCGATTAATTTGGATGTGTTTTGTAACAAAGTGGCCTAATATTCCACCAGTCTCGTCCGGCCAGAGTTCTGACCCAGGTTGTGGGAGAGGAAGGCCAGAGTTCTGACCCAGGTTGTGGGAGAGGAAGGCCAGAGTTCTGACCCAGGTTGTGGAAGAGGACGGCCAGAGTTCTGACCCAGGTTGTGGGAGAGTAATGCCAGAGTTCTGACCCAGGTTGTGGGAGAGGACGGCCAGAGTTCTGACCCTGGTTGTGAGAGAGGAAGGGCCAGAGTTCTGACCCAGGTTGTGGGAGAGGAAGGCCAGAGTTCTGACCCAGGTTGTGGGAGAGGAAGGCCAGAGTTCTGACCCAGGTTGTGAGAGAGGAAGGGCCAGAGTTCTGACCCAGGTTGTGGGAGAGTAATGCCAGAGTTCTGACCCAGGTTGTGGGAGATGAAGGCCAGAGTTCTGACCCAGGTTGTGGGAGATGAAGGCCAGAGTTCTGACCCAGATTGTGAGAGAGGAAGGGCCAGAGTTCTGACCCAGGTTGTGGGAGATGAAGGCCAGAGTTCTGACCCAGGTTGTGGAAGAGGAAGGCCAGAGTTCTGACCCAGGTTGTGGGAGAGGACGGCCAGAGTTCTGACCCAGGTTGTGGGAGAGGACGGCCAGAGTTCTGACCCTGGTTGTGAGAGAGGACGGCCAGAGTTCTGACCCAGGTTGTGTGAACGGACGGCCAGAGTTCTGACCCAGGTTGTGAGAGAGGAAGGGCCAGAGTTCTGACCCAGGTTGTGGGAAAGGACGGCCAGAGTTCTGACCCAGGTTGTGTGAGAGGACGGCCAGAGTTCTGACCCAGGTTGTGAGAGAGGAAGGGCCAGAGTTTTGACCCAGGTTGTGAGAGAGGAAGGGCCAGAGTTCTGACCCAGGTTGTGGGAAAGGACGGCCAGAGTTCTGACCCAGGTTGTGTGAGAGGACGGCCAGAGTTCTGACCCAGGTTGTGTGAGAGGACGGCCAGAGTTCTGACCCAGGTTGTGAGAGAGGAAGGGCCAGAGTTTTGACCCAGGTTGTGAGAGAGGAAGGGCCAGAGTTCTGACCCAGGTTGTGGGAAAGGACGGCCAGAGTTCTGACCCAGGTTGTGTGAGAGGACGGCCAGAGTTCTGACCCAGGTTGTGGGAGAGGAAGGCCAGAATTCTGACCCAGGTTGTGGGAGAGGAAGGCCAGAGTTCTGACCCAGGTTGTGGGATAAGAAGGCCAGAGTTCTGACCCAGGTTGTGTGGGAGTACGAGGTATTGTGATCATTGTACCGCCACGTACATGAACCAGTCCGGCGTCTTCTGGCGTCCCATGACCACGATAACATCTCCTCGAGTTTACGATCCAACTCCCGGCGCGCGTCACTCCGCCCCCAGGTGCGTTACGACCCCCCCTTGGGGCAGGAAGAGTTGCCATCAGCAGCGATACATTCTGAACACCCACAAAGAGGGTTGCGTTGGTTATTCTAGTTTAAGAATGTTTTTAAATGGTTCACTAGAAAGTCACCCGCTTCGGTGGTCGCATGGTCTGAGGCGTCACTCTCGCAATGGACTGGACTACCAATGACAGGGATATTGGGGTTCGAATCTCGGTCGGGTGTAACGAGGATGGTTTTTCTATAAATCATATTCCAGTCTCATTTCATGCAAATGTGGATACACTTTCTATAGATTCATTCTTAACCATCCCTAACACGTTAGTGCAACTAGTGCATAAGAATATAACTCGAACGGGTAGTAAGAAATTGTGCTAAAAAGTGTTTTTTTTTAAATAATAATTGACTAGGACAATGATAACCCTAGGATAAGTTTCTGTTGTAGCCTCATTACATACAGACAGACATGGGAACAGACAGACAGACAGGGGTACAGGCAGACAGGGGGACAGACAGAAAGACGGACAGCTAGAGAGAGAGACAAACCCACCAAATTGTAAGATCCACTTCTTTGGGATAGAATGACACATCATACTTAAAGATCCAACATGATCTCGGGTTTGCAATAGTTTCCTCTATAAGACAATAATAGATCCTGAAACTATAGCCGAGTGGCTCGGTAGGCCCAATACAGGTCTATGGGACGTTAGTGAGATCCATGGCGGATCCTAAACTAATCGATCATTTGTCCATAGGTTATTCCAACTATACAAATACTAGCATGTAATTCTAGGCGCCGAGGCTGCGTTTGCTGTTTTGGGTTAAGCTTAGTTTTCAGGCCGTATCAAACACTTTCTAAAAATAGCTATAAAATAAACGGCTATTTACTGTCCACCTCGGCAGCGTTAGCTAAACGGGCGAGAAAAGCTTCGTCTGGTGGAAAATAAAACTTAGTATTCCCGTCGCGCGTGAGAAGAGACCGGAGCGGGGTATTGAAAGACTTCCAACGAGCAACTAGCACCCTGTCTGCAAGGCCAGGGAGGGAGTCAACGACATTTAGGGGTGAGAATAGGCCTAATCTGATGACCTCTAGGGGTTAAATTGCGGTAAGAAGGGGTGAGGGCGTTGTTACTAACCCCCGATAGAGGGAGGGTTGGAGGTAGTTAGCAGTGAGGCCTCGAGGCAACGTGGCTGTGTCAGCTACTCCACAAATACACGTAGCACTTACTCCTCCATGCCACTCAGAGACATCAGCTCTAAAAGTGTATCTTTGTCCACATCCCTAGTTCCCGCCAGTCCCTAGTAAGTGTTAAGTCAATGTTATCAGAGCAGAGTGTAGTTTGGTCCACACCCTAGCAAGTGTTACAGTCAATGTTATCAGAGCAGAGTGTAGTTTGGTCCACACCCCTAGCAAGTGTTACAGTCAATGTTATCAGAGCAGAGTGTAGTTTGGTCCACACCCCTAGCAAGTGTTACAGTCAATGTTATCAGAGCAGAGTGTAGTTTGGTCCACACCTCTAGCAAGTGTTACAGTCAATGTTATCAGAGCAGAGTGTAGTTGGTCCACACCCCTAGCAAGTGTTACAGTCAATGTTATCAGAGCAGAGTGTAGTTTGGTCCACACCCCTAGCAAGTGTTACAGTTCAATGTTATCAGAGCAGAGTGTAGTTTGGTCCACACCCCTAGCAAGTGTTACAGTCAATGTTATCAGAGCAGAGTGTAGTTGGTCCACACCCCTAGCAAGTGTTACAGTCAATGTTATCAGAGCAGAGTGTAGTTGGTCCACACCCTAGCAAGTGTACAGTCAATGTTATCAGAGCAGAGTGTAGTTTGGTCCACACCCCTAGCAAGTGTTACAGTCAATGTTATCAGAGCAGAGTGTAGTTTGGTCCACACCCCTAGCAAGTGTTACAGTCAATGTTATCAGAGCAGAGTGTAGTTTGGTCCACACCCCTAGCAAGTGTTACAGTCAATGTTATCAGAGCAGAGTGTAGTTGGTCCACACCCCTAGCAAGTGTAACATCAATGTTATCAGAGCAGAGTGTAGTTTGGTCCACACCCTAGCAAGTGTTACAGTCAATGTTATCAGAGCAGAGTGTAGTTGGTCCACACCACTAGCAAGTGTTAACAGTCAATGTTATCAGAGCAGAGTGTAGTTTGGTCCACACCCCTAGCAAGTGTTACAGTCAATGTTATCAGAGCAGAGTGTAGTTTGGTCCACACCCCTAGCAAGTGTTACAGTCAATGTTATCAGAGCAGAGTGTAGTTGGTCCACACCCCTAGCAAGTGTAACAGTCAATGTTATCAGAGCAGAGTGTAGTTTGGTCCACACCCCTAGCAAGTGTTACAGTCAATGTTATCAGAGCAGAGTGTAGTTGGTCCACACCTCTAGCCAGTCAGTAACAAGTCCATAGTTCATCATGAGCGATATTGTGGATACTCGCACCCCAGGCCAACTGTGCAGTCATGTATTCAGGAATGTATTTACCCCTCAGCATAGTGGATTACATGTGGACAATGTTATCAGAGCAGAGTGTAGTTTGGTCCACACCTCTAGCAAGTGTTACAGTCAATGTTATCAGAGCAGAGTGTAGTTTGGTCCACACCCCTAGCAAGTGTTACAGTCAATGTTATCAGAGCAGAGTGTAGTTGGTCCACACCTCTAGCAAGTGTTACAGTCAATGTTATCAGAGCAGAGTGTAGTTGGTCCACACCTCTAGGTCCCGTCAGTACACGGAAGTCCCATCAGTCCGATCTTGTACTGTCGATACTCTGTGATACATGCCGCCCCAGTGGCCCAACTGTGCGAGTATGTAGTTCAGGAATGATTTACCCCTCAGGCAGTATGTGGATTACATGTGTGGACTAGACATAGGTGATATGACATGTGTGATGTCGCTAACATAGAATACCTTTATTCCCGACATAGCCCCGCCTGCTACAAGGCATGTTAGACATTTTGAAAAGAGGACACCCCCACTTAGGGCTGCCAACTATTCCTGACATAATGCCGGGTCACCCAGTAGTAGTTGGACTATGATACACTTAAGAACAGGAGGGAACAAAAGAACAAAAAATTGAGAAATATTCTATCAGGTTATTTTATGCATGACGTGTATGTGTAAGTTTTTAAAGCCCCGGTGTTTTTTAATAAAGGACCATGTCTATTTTTTTTATTTGAGTGTCTCATAATCTGCAATTACACTCAAAATGTACTAATAGGTACCCGCTTCAATGGCCGCATGGTCTAAGGCGTCACTTTCATGTTAGACTAGACTGCCGATGACGGGGAGATAAAGGTTCAAATCCCAGTCAGGTGGTATTATAACTCTCTCTCCACGCAAATGCGGGTATATTTCCTTTAAATTTAACCTTCCCCATCCCTAACCCCGGAGCGTAATTAGTACGTAAGTATATAACCCTAACAGGTGGTAAGAAGCGGTGCTAAAAAAGATAATAAATTTGAATGGGTAAAACACACTAAGATCCGGGTGTTTTGAATAAAATTGAATAAAAGACACTAACGTTTGGAAATACCTTACCAATAGTTATGTCCTGTTTATTTTAACTATCTGCATACAATTATGGCTAGAATAGCAGTGGGTTTTAGAGTAGATCGGGAAGCAAGCATTTCTTGGTTTCCGGGACATTTTGCTATCATGGAGTTAAATTACGGGACTGTCCCCGCCAATACAAACGGCCGGTCGTCGACTTTAATATCTATTTGTTAACCGAACGTTTGGTCATGTCTATAATCACAATCAATCACACGTTTAGTGGTTTTTGTTTGAAGGAGTAGCATATGCCAGCTCATATTTATGAATTAGTAATATTTTTCTATTGTATATTTTATAAACTATCCGTTGCTATTTCAATTTGCATAAATTGATTAAAACCAAATACACTATTTAATTGGTTCCAACGAAGATTAATAAATAGCATATACAATATTTTTGTAATCTGTGCCTTAAAACATAATTTTGTGCCCAGGCGAACTTTAATTTTGGCACCCTTTTCTTTATCATATTTTTCTGGTGATACACTGTCTTATGACCTTGAAAGTAGATCGTTACAAGGAAAAAAAAACTCAACTCATGGATGTCAGTTATTTTCCTTAATTATTGCTGACCCTATTTTAACGCAAGAAAGTAGATCTAGTAGCTTTGTTTAGCAGATATAAGACCCTTCCTGTGGAGATTGTACTATAGTTCAAGCAATAAGGGTTGTACTAGTACCGGAAATACACATAAGACCTTTTATCTTAACCAAGCTGTAGACGAGTGTGTTTTGGAAGGACTGGGGCATCTCTCTACGGCCTCATAATTATCAACCCCCCTTCCCGCACCCCTCTACAACAATAGTTCTAGGCCCCCTTGCTCGGCCAGTAGTAACGCAGGTTGTGATGTGATATGGAGCATCACCTCCCTCCAAACACCAACACCAACACCTCCAAACACCAACATTTGGTCACTTCAGAGACCGGGTGGCCGGTCGAGATGTCCAAGTTTAAATTAACAGACTTACAATTCCACTTATCATAGGTTAGCGCTCCTAACAGAGATGGGAAATTTAAAATTTTACTCGAATTTTCCGACGTAGAAAATCCTCTTCCTCCCAATTTAAATATAACGAACGCAATTAAGATGTAGCAATCTTTCAACTCAAGGCCGTTAACACCAGATTTTTGATTTCGTCACCTCTTCTTTGTACCAGTTTTATATATATATATATATATATATATATATATATGTTAAGCTGATCGCGTAGGAATTATGAAGGCAGACTAGGAAATGTACCCACATTCAAGTAAAGAAAGAGTGGAGAAAAAAAGCCTCAGTACACCCGAAAGAGATTCGCACCCCAATCTCCCCGTCACGGACAACCCAATCCAACACGAGAGTGACTCCTTATACCACGCGACCACCAATGTTGCTTATAATTGTATTGCGTAGCTGACGAAAGGGGAAATCCACAGTCCGTCAATGATACCATTTTTTTTCGGCCGTGCCGGGAATCAAACATGTGCCCCTAAGCTGAGTAGGTAGACACGCTACCGGCTGAGCTGAGATATCGGACAAATAATTGTAGAATATGGGTAGTACCCGAATGGGTTGTAGGACGCGGTAAAATAATTGATGGAATAATATTAGTCAATAAGTTGTAAGAAATAAATTAAAACAAGCCACAAGATGTTTGTTATAAACATTTAGTAGTTAATGTTAGCATGTTAGTATGTTAGCATGTTAGTATCTTAATATGTTAGTATGTTAGTATGTTAGGATGTTAGCTGTCACAAAAATAAACAAGATTATGATTGAAGTTATCTGGGAAAGAGTGGGGGTACAAGGAGTACATGATATAGTAGATGAAACAAAACTGAGATGGTATGGGCGTGTAATGAGGATGTTGGAGTACATGAGATAGTAGAGGAAGCAAGACTGAGATGTTATGGGCATGTAATGAGGATGTTGGAGTACATGAGATAGTAGAGGAACCAAGGCTGAGATGGTATGGGCGTGTAATGAGTGAGAGGTGAAGAATGGAAGCAATTAAAGGAGGAAAAATAGAGGATATAGAGAAAGATGGAGGCATTTTACTAAAGTGACCAGACCAGGCCACAGGCTGGAAACAGTTGATGATTATGATGATGATGTGTTTCTCCGAGTCTGACACGTGTGATCAGGAACAAGATTTCGGTGGGTGATTTCGT
Organism: Timema podura; assembly: GCA_033556935.1. Lineage (NCBI taxonomy): Eukaryota > Metazoa > Arthropoda > Insecta > Phasmatodea > Timematidae > Timema > Timema podura. The sequence goes on along the minus strand of JAVRXN010000012.1, from coordinate 60,918,658 downwards.
TCTTTATTCGGCTGATGATTTAACCTTTTGAAGATAAGAAGACTTTTAATTTTTTATCAAATAAATCGGTTTAATACATATATCGTTCAATGGGTTCACATTTAATCTATAGGTGAATACTAGAAAACATATTATATCTAGGAATATTTACTTCTGTACAAATTGTAATGAATCTGAAGCCAATTAATTTCTTCCTCTCTCTCTTTACGGAAGTATAAAAAAGAATCCTCTTCTTTATTACCTTGCATGGTTCTTATTCTGAAGAGGTCTTCTATTATGAAGAAGGCTCCATTTCCCTCCCCCTCCCTATCATCCAACCCTTATTACTTTTCAGCCACCATTCAGCGCCCCTGAGCCTATTTTAAGAACTCTTGAAAAGAGTTTTCCAAAGCCTCCTCCAAATGGAAGGGTTAATGGTTGTAAGCCAAGAGGTCGACCGCAACAATTCTGAAGGCTTTGACAGGCCATTTAATGGACTATTTTTTTTACCCCCCCTTTATTATTAATGATGGCGTTCCTGAATTGGATACTTACGATTTCTTTCCCCCACATCCTCCTACTACCGAACGGAATCCACTTTTGTGTAAATTTGAAATGCCAGGAGGAATAAATTTAATACTGTAAAGTTCGAATAAAAATATCAATCATATGTTATTTGTTTCAATATTTTATTAAGGTGTTAAAATCGTAGCAAGGGTAATTTTCAATATAAAAAGCAGTATTTTTCATCACATTTTTATTTTCATAAAGGTTGGTTTCATGCACAAAGGAGTGTTTTGAATAACTTTTTTATATTAAAAGACATCAAAATGTATAAAAATAACTTTTTTATAAGGAAAAACACCAAAACATATAAAAACTAGTTAATAAATGGTGTCTGTCATTTTTTTCACGCAAAGCCCACTCTACACATTGATTGTGTTGAAATTTCGCATCGATATAGCTCGGACGTCTGGTTTAACTTGTAAGATAATTAAAATGTACGTCAGCCATTTTGTTTCAAGATGGCGGCTAAGAAATATGACTTTTCTCTGACTTTTCCTTTTCTCTGTTCCTTGCTTACCGTATAGCCCTTTCATAGCTTGAACAAAGTTGACTGTGTAGTAACTTTAAAGAAATTCTAGATTACCTTGTCTAGTTGATCACATACTTGTAGCCGACGATTTCCGCACGTCCATCATAGACTCTGCCTTAAAATATGAGTGAAGAATGACCCTGGGCACGGGAAGACTCTTGGATAGCTCAGTGGTTAGAGCATTGACATGCTAAGCCAAAGGTCCCGGGTTCGATTCCCGTGTCCAGATGTCATTTTTCAATTTTCATGATATCTATATGATATCTAGATGGAATAATTCCCACTAAAAGCATAAATAATAGCTTTGGCTATTTAATTCCTAGTTGAATATTATTTACTTACATATGGATGGGCCGTGCTTAAGATCGGGTGAAGGTACACTCACATCAAAATATGCTTACCTGAAAATAGAATTTAAAAAACCAGTCAAATAAAAACATCATATTGAAAGGAACGTTACAAACTTTAACACGTGCTCTTTGGGCCAGCTAAAAATAGGGGGGGGGGGGGGAAACTTGAAAGCTATGTTTTTGAATGGTTGCGGGAGGAGGGGTGGCCCAAAAAATGTAATATCTAAAACTAGGACCTTTAATCTTTAGGAAATATTTTGTAAATTTGTTTGTTTGAATATTTTGATTTTTGTAAAGCTTTGAGATTTGTTGCTGGAGGAGAATATAAAGGATAAAGTGGACAGGTTGGGTGAATAATGAACTTCTATTAAGAGTCAATGAAAAGAGAACCATTCTTCAGGTGATTATACGAAGGAAGGACAAATGAGTGATTCACATTATGAGAGGAAATTTCTTCTTCTTCTTCTTATTATTATTATTATTAGCACCACGTCTTACTACCCGTTCGGGTTGTACACACGCTAATGTGTAATGGTGGGGTGATTGTGAGATGAAATGGAGGACCTACAGTTTAACGTGGGATCCGAACCACGGTGGAGGCCTGGCATTCCACATATTCACAAGTTGTGATTAATACACGTCTTGTCAGAGGTGAAGGAAGGGTTTGGCAATCAGATAAATCTGTGTGCCGGGACCGAGGATTGAACCCCAGACCCCTCAGCTCAGAGGTCCGACACCTTAGCCCATAGACCACCAGGTCACCTGAAATTTCTTATTGAATGACGTCATAGAAGGTGTAAGGGATAAGGAAGACCATGAGTTAAACTGATGGATGGCCTCAAAAAAAGGTTCAGGAGATAAACAAGGAAGATGTTGATAGGACATGCTGAAGGATTCAATTTGGACACAAGCCTGTCGAAAGACAGAACACCTAATAATAGTAAAATATTTTGAAGACATAAAAATGTGGTATAAGATTTTAAAACACACATTTATGGCATGTTTTTCTTTGAAGGGTTTTAATGTGCGTGACCTGCGGTCATTAATTGTGTGATAACAGAACTTGAATCACTCAAGGTCTGATCGTGATTTGCAGCCAATCTAATGAGAGTCTCCCTGGTCGGTGCAAATGTCCACAGCCCACGCACAGGGAGGGAGGGAGGGGTATCGGGTGTTGATTACTGAGACAAAGTTTCACTGGTTGTTTTTTATACCTCACTCGAAGGAAAATAAAGAGAGCTCCAAGATATAAACTTTCACTTTCCTCTCCTTCCATAGCAATGCCTACATTTTAAACAACGGCGACTTTAACGTAGACTACCCGGTTCGTTGATCGAATGGTCTAAGGCGTCACACTCGCAACAGTCGCAACAGACTGGATTCCCGATGACGGGAAGCTAGGGGTTCAAATCATCAGGTGTATTGAGTGTGGCTTTTTACTAAATGATTTTCCACTCTCCTTCTATGCAAATGCGGGTACACTTCATATAAATATAACGTTCCTCCCTAAAACCATTAGTGTAACTGGCACATACGCGTATAGCCCGAATGGGTAGTAAGACGAGGTGCTAAAAATAACCCTGCGATTAGTATAATTTCAATGCAAAAATGACATATATAGACACTTATTTTAGCACCACGTCTTACTACCCATTCGGGTTATAAGTTTTGTACTAATTACTATAGTGGTTTAAGGGATGAGAGTGGCTATATTTATAGAAAGTATATCAGCATTTGCATGGAGAGAGAGTGGGAAACAATTTATGGGGAAAAAACCTCTGCACACCCGACCGAGATTCGAACCTCGATCTCCCCTTCATCGGCAGTCTAGTCCACCGCGAACACTGACCCAGGCCACAGATTGGAAACAGTAACGGATGTAAAGTCTAATGCGAGAGTAGCGCCTTAAACCATGCGGCCACCGAAGCGGGTTAAAATGTATACGTTCGCTATGAAGAACCAAATATTGAAATTGAATCAATTTCCTCTGTCAATTATATGTATATTTGTATACTTTATATGCATTTTATTTTGTTCGAAGTATTTAACTTGCATTATCTAAACTGATTGATTATATTCGTACACTACTTACAAACTAACTTAAAACTAGAACAGTCAGAACAACCAGCCGTTAGTTCATCATCGTGAAAGATGAGGCCCCAATCACACTAAATGATACATGTTTCGGCCGTGCCAGGAATCGATCCCAGGACAGTGGACAGACAGGCTAGTGACCGGGCTAAGGTGTCGGACCAATGATATTAAAAGCCAATAAAAATATTCTTAAATTTGAATACCAAACAAATCACTAGAACTAATTGACATCATCTATGAATGGCGGGCGCGCCAATAAAATAAAATCTTGTTATTTTGCATTATTTATTTCTATCATCAAATATGGCTTCCTGTAAAGAAAAGGCAGAGTTAAAAAATAAAAGAGCTCGGTTAGCACACCAAATAAAAAGGTCATATATTTTTATCGCAGTACCTTGGAAGCGAACATTTACCTCCTCTCTCCGGAGAGGAAAGAAAAGGACAGAGAAACATTCTAAAACAGTAAATCCTACTCGGGGGGGGGGGGGGATTCAAGGGGGATCCAAGGGGGATTGGGAGGATAGAAAGAAGGAAGAGGTTCTCTCTCCACTAGGAGTTTATTTGAAGACAGGCTCTTGGAGCTGTGCCTCACTAGAAGTGTTACTAGCATCTCTCGCAGTAACATACATTACATTACTCTCCAAGTAACGCGAGGGTCGCCTCTATTCTTACTACCCCACCCTTTTCCCTACGGCCGCCTTAATCGATGCGAGTGAACGCTTTACGGCCCAGTGTGGCGAGGGGAAGGGGGTGCGTGTCGTAACAGAGAACTAACAATTCACGTCCATAAACCCCCTCCTTCCCCACCCCCACCCAAGGGATGAGTTAGCCCCTTCTTACACTAGAATGTTGCCATTGGCTATAATCACAACTTGAGTGAACAGGATGAAAGGATGGTTAGAAGCTTCACCGTCATCCGCCTGGAAAGAGGACGAGAAATTCGTCGTAAAAAAAACTGCATAGGTCGACCTTTTTTTTCACTAAAAATAACTCTGCGAGGCTCACAGGATCAAATGAGATTTTTGAGACAGTCTCTAGCGGCCCTCTTAGTGGGCCTGTATATTTTTTTTAAAAGTTTTCTTTTATCTATTGTAAAAAAATAAATATTATATATCTGTAAACTTAAACTCGATTTAAATTAAGTGTTTTTTTTAGAGATGCTTCCCATCTGAATTATTATTCTATTTTACAAAAGTAGGCCTACTTTTCAGAAAAGTTTTATCTAGTGATGTTATTCGTTGAACACAACATGGCTGTTTGATAACAATTATATTAGGGGGGTTTGGATGGTCTTCGGTGCACAGTGCTCGAGTCGACGTGTGTTGTAACAGACTGTACTTTCCTGAGTGTGTGAGTGTGTGTTGGTGTACATGAAGGAGTCAGACCACGGCGCGCGCTTTGATGTCGGCGATGACTATGAAGGAAAGCGTGGTTGAACGTCTCTGTGGGACAGCGCACAAGAAGACTATGAAGGAAAGCGTGGTTGAACGTCTCTGTGGGACAGCGCACAAGAAGAGGACTATGAAGGAAAGCGTCTTTGAACGTCTCTGTGGGACAGCGCACAAGAAGAGGACTATGAAGGAAAGCGTCTTTGAACGTCTCTGTGGGACAGCGCACAAGAAGAGGACTATGAAGAAAAGCATGGTTGAACGTCTCGGTGGGACAGCGCACAAGAAGAGGACTATGAAGGAAAGCGTCTTTGAACGTCTCTGTGGGACAACGCACAAGAAGAGGACTATGAAGAAAAGCATGGTTGAACGTCTCGGTGGGACAGCGCACAAGAAGAGGACTATGAAGGAAAGCGTGGTTGAACGTCTCGGTGGGACAGCGCACAAGAAGAGGACTATGAAGGAAAGCGTCTTTGAACGTCTCTGTGGGACAGCGCACAAGAAGAGGACTATGAAGAAAAGCATGGTTGAACGTCTCGGTGGGACAGCGCACAAGAAGAGGACTATGAAGGAAAGCGTCTTTGAACGTCTCTGTGGGGCAGCGCACAAGAAGAGGACTATGAAGGAAAGCGTCTTTGAACGTCTCTGTGGGACAGCGCACAAGAAGAGGACTATGAAGGAAAGCGTGGTTGAACGTCTCTGTGGGACAGCGCACAAGAGGACTATGAAGGAAAGCGTGGTTGAACAGAGACGACTGAATTGTATCCATTCTGATTTGTATCCATTTAATTGCGGTGCCACATGTCTGACAGATGGCAGCAGCAGAGTTCTTAACTCATTCCGTGCTTACTAGAGAGCAGCACTATCTCTATGTTAATATAAAAAAAGATAATTTTTGTACTTATTGTCAAATGGGGCAAGTGTCTGAAGCCATTCTACCTAAGTACTCAGAGAGCGAGAAAGGCGGGGAAAAGGCATGGATCCTGTCTTGTCTGGTGTTAACGGTGACGGGTAGGTTGGGTTCCAAACACGTGTTGGGCTATTGAGGGTGGTATTCCAGGTGGCCACTGGCCAGCACCTTAGTTCAGTGGTCCCGGGTTTGACTCCCAGAATACTCAAATAATTGATCATGGGTGAAATGTGAGTTCCCCCCTTTTTACAGTGATAAGTTAACGGCCAGGATGCTGGGTGTTGTGTCCGTTCTAGATGTATATCTTTTTTAGCATCACGTCTTACTACTCATTCTGATTATCCGCTTACGTAATAATTACGCTAATGGATTAGGAATAAATAATTTGCATTTGCGTGGAGAGAGAATGGGAAACCATTTAGGGAAAACCACCCTCATTATAACCGACCGGGATCGAACAACGATCTTCCCGTCATCGGTAGTCCAGCCTACTTCGAGAGTGGCGCCTTAGACCACGCGGCCACCTATGCGGGACTGTTTTAGAATTAAGTAAGTTAATAATTTATTTATGATACAATCATTCGGTTCATATCTCCCACTCTCTATCCACGCAAACGCGGGTTCTCTCCTCCTAGACGGGTAGTAAGACACAGCTAGCCTGTGTATATCTGCGAGCGAGTCTCTACTGTGTTCGGATCAGAGAGTACACAATCCACGACAAGATGTTTCATCAGCGCGTGCTGTTAATTAGCTGTTTGAATGTAGAGGCTCGCTTACAAAGCTTCTTACATCACAGGCAGTGTACCCTCCATTACTCCAGAGAGAGAGAGAGAGAGAGATGGAGAGCTCTTTATGTTCAGACATTGATACGCAAGTCACGGAACAGTCAATGAGCCGGGTAACTCTAAAGTAACTAGCTCTGTCCTTGAGGAACTGGGGATTCATGACGACCAGAACCAGAAGATACAGCTAACTAGCTCTCTGTCCTTGAGGAACTGGGAGTCATGACGACAGAGATATATAGTAACTAGCTCTGCCTTGAGAATGGGGAGTTCATGACGACCAGAACCCAGAAGATACAGCTAACTAGCTCTCTGTCCTTGAGGAACTGGGGAGTTCATGACGACCAGAACCAGAAGATACAGCTAACTAGCTCTCTGTCCTTGAGGAACTGGGGAAGTTCATGACGACCAGAACCCAGAAGATATAGCTAACTAGCTCTCTGTCCTTGAGGAACTGGGGAGTTCATGACGACCAGAACCCAGAAGATACAGCTAACTAGCTCTCTGTCCTTGAGGAACTGGGGAGTTCATGACGACCAGAACCCAGAAGATACAGCTAACTAGCTCTCTGTCCTTGAGGAACTGGGGAGTTCATGACGACCAGAACCCAGAAGATACAGCTAACTAGCTCTCTGTCCTTGAGGAACTGGGAGTTCATGACGACCAGAACCCAGAAGATACAGCTAACTAGCTCTCTGTCCTTGAGGAACTGGGGAGTTCATGACGACCAAACCAGAAGATATACAGCTAACTAGCTCTCTGTCCTTGAGGAACTGGGAAGTTCATGACACCAGAAGATATATAGCTAACTAGCTCTGTCCTTGAGGAACTGGGGAGTTCATGACGACCAGAACCAGAAATACACTACTAGCTCTGTCTTGAGAACTGGGGAGTTCATGACGACCAGACCAGAGATACAGCTAACTAGCTCTGTCCTTGAGGAACTGGGAGTTCATGACACCAGAACCAGAAGATATAGCTAACTAGCTCTCTGTCCTTGAGGAACTGGGAAGTTCATGACAACCAGAAGATATATAGCTAACTAGCTCTGTCCTTGAGGAACTGGGGAGTTCATGACGACCAGAACCCAGAAGATACAGCTAACTAGCTCTCTGTCCTTGAGGAACTGGGGAGTTCATGACGACCAGAACCAGAAGATACAGCTAACTAGCTTTTGTCCTTGAGGAACTGGGGAGTTCATGACGACCAGAACCCAGAAGATACAGCTAACTAGCTCTCTGTCCTTGAGGAACTGGGGAGTTCATGACGACCAGAACCCAGAAGATACAGCTAACTAGCTCCTGTCCTTGAGGAACTGGGGAGTTCATGACGACCAGAACCCAGAAGATACAGCTAACTAGCTCTCTGTCCTTGAGGAACTGGGGAGTTCATGACGACCAGAACCCAGAAGAACAGCTAACTAGCTCTCTGTCCTTGAGAACTGGAAGTTCATGACAACCAGAAGATATATAGCTAACTAGCTCTGTCCTTGAGGAACTGGGAAGTTCATGACGACCAGAACCCAGAAGATATAGCTAACTAGCTCTCTGTCCGTTCCTTCTGCTGTTTGTTCTTCTCTCTTAGGTCCAAATATCTCTCTCTGTACTTTGTTCTTTCGGTAGAAAGCGAAAATAATCATCAACCAGTTTACGTGTGCCTAGTAAAATATATTACGACTCTAGTCCAAAGATGGAGAACTGTTGCAGAATAAATACCGCAATCGATTCAAGTAACAGCACAAAATGAGCTTGAAAAAAGAAAAAAAGGGGTATACGAAAGAGAATAGGTTTTTTTTTGTCTGGCCAATTCAAAAAACTGAACATTAATAAGAAAAGAGGGGTGGTTTTATTTCTTTAGCAAATACCAACAAACGATGAAGGATTTATTCAAGAGATGTGATATTTCAAAAGTTGGATATGTTTGCAATTATTTGTAACGCGATTCATGTGTAAAATACCATTCTTGGAGCATTTTACATGCATAAGCCAACAATTGATGGTAATTTTTATACTTTCTCATAAATAGAAAGTAGGCCTATTGTAGTCACGATCATGTTCAGTCTCGAGATTATATAACTAAGGCTTGATTCACACGTTCGTCGAAAATAGAGAGCAGGATCTGCCTCAGAGGCGCAGCAATTCACACGTTGTAAGTTGACCCATGATGCATTGCAACGCTTTAAAACAGCTGATTACCAACATATTTTATTTTCTAGTGGATAAACATATATTTTAAATCATTGTCCCGATGGATGTTCTCAAACTATAACGCTGTGTCGTGGCACAATACAATACATAGAGATACACACGCTTTACATTAACAGGTTACTGTATTTCAGATCTCCTCACAAAGGACAACGAAGCTGTCTGCTTGCTTCTGTATCTACAGCACATGCGCTGTCATATGCGCATGCGCACTGATTTGAAGTGTTTGTTTCTGAGATTTGATTGGTTTTCCTGTGCCGAACCTCTCAGGCAGAGCGGACGGAGTAGAGATGAGTTGAATTTTAGCGGAACAGCTCGCGCCGATGAGGCGGAAATCTTGTGATAGGCCTAGAGTTCGTCACGTGACCACGATTTGTTCCGCGCTAGTTTTTCGGCGAACGTGTGAATCCACAGTAGCCCAGAATCCAAAGAAGTGTGTCTTACGATTCTCTCTGTACCTGGACATCATCTGAAACGGTTTGACGAATTTTGTTCAAACTTGGTATTTAGGTGTTACAAGGTCAAATATCAGACACACACACACACATATATATATTCCATCCTTCAAATTCAGGGTTGTTTGCTGACGACTGATATTTGAAATTTTGAAATATTTTTGAAAGTGGGAAACTGTTTTACATGATAAATAATGGCGTATGTTTGTTTTTATTTATTAAAAAATTAAACAAAAATAAATAAAAATAAAATAACCTTGAGCTCCACAGCCGACTGCGTAAAAAGTCAGAATATGTTTGAAATTCAAATCTTTATTAATAATACCACTTGAGTGAGTTAGTTCGCGTTTCCCCCCGCCAGTCCTGGACCACCCCTAGTTTAAACATTACCTCCCCTCCACCCTCCACATCCAGTTCTCCTGTTGTTTCGGCGCAATAAAGTAGGGCGGACCGCAAACCAGCTTACCTCGCATTGTGCTTTATATATGGAGATTTTCGTCTGTTTTTTACAGCCGTTATCTTGGTACGTACAAGGGAGAGAAACACGCCAAAATTGTATATAAAAAAAATTAGATCCCCCCTCTCCCCCCAAGTCATATCTTTATGTTCAATCTAAAATGATCTTGCACTGAGTGCTTCTAAAATAAACATATATTTTGAATATGTCTAAGAGCCTCGCGGCGCTTTTCTTTTACTGTTAAGTTTCCTACTTTGTGCCTTAAGTTTTTTTTTATTTACATTTTTCATTTACTTAACCTTTTTTTTTTATAGCGGCAATAACACGAAGCTTTGTTTTAATTCTTTTTTTGTAGGTGTGGTGTATTTTATCTAAGCTCATCAGAAACTAAAACTATTGCGATGAAGAGGCTGGAAAACACTAGACCTTTTTTTTATGTTTCCAAATTTATGTTGTTATTATTATTTTTATATTATTATTATATTATTATTATTAGCACCGCGTCTTACTACCCGTTCGGGTTATACGCACTTACGCTAATGTGTAATGGTAGGGTGACTGTGAGATGAAATGGAGGACCTACAGTTTAACGTGGGATCCGAACCACGGTGGAGGCCTGGCATTCCTCACATTCACAAGTTGTGATTAATACACGCCTTGTCAGAGGTGAAGGAAGGTTTGGGCATCATATAGATCTGTGCCGGGACCGAGGATTGAGCCCTGGACCCTCAGCACAGAAGTCCAACACCTTACCCTAGACCGCCAGGTCACCATAAATTAATGTTAATGAGATTTAAATTAGTAATATTCGCGGTGTAGTACAATTTGACAACTTGTGGTATCAGCACACATACATGTGTGTGTGTGTGTGTGTGGTGTGTGTGTGTGTGTTGACGTAACAAATACATATTTAGTATGTAATGAAACATATTAGTAAGAGCGGTCAACCACAAGTCTACAGGACCACGGTTCGACTCCGGGTGGTGATGTCGAAAATATTTACTATTTGTATACCAGTGTGGATATTCAAGGCACGCAGGATGACAGGCGCGTGTGTACACAACGTTTTAGTTGGGAAACCTGTAGATTCAAGATCCCCTTGCTCAAGACGTTGATAGGAGAGTAGTGTTAAAATGGATGTGTCTCAGGATAAGGATGAAGGGCGAACTTACGTCCTGGTGTCCTTGAACCAGTTCCTTAAGGCCAAAGAGCAAGATGGCTAGTTATATGCACACATATATCCTTTTTAAACCCTGATTTCTATACATCTATCAACCCCCAAAATTGAGTGAAAGTCCCTAAAGTGTGCCCTTTTAAAAATATGTCTTATTTGATTTAAAAGTTAATCTAAAATGTTATCAACAGCTTCCAATAATACTTGCCTAAGGATAATTTCTCTTTATATCACGAACCAAACAGACTAAGAATGTTAATAAGATATTAATATTTCCTCCCCGCTACTGTGGCAACATGAAATAACAGTTTGCAAATAACGGGCTTTCTAAGAAAATTAGACTGTATCTAAGCGTTAGGCGTGATCGTGTACATTTAATAGTATTGTCTTAGGTTAAGTCTAATTGTGTGTCATGTGTTGATCTGATCTGTATATTTAGAAGTGAATGTTGAATAGATTAATAAACAAATATATCAACCAGACCTTATCACCATGTGAGAAAACTAAAAATACATCCATAGACAGAAACCGGACATTGTCCCACCATAACCAACCACTTTCATTGCGTGCCGGCAAGATTGGCCGGTTAATGCTGACAATGCCCGGTTATCCGTGGGAAATGTTTTATGTCACAATGAGTATTTGGCACCATCTTGTATTGGTTTGAGGAGAACCTAACCTTAATATCCTTACCTATAGTCCAACTTTCATATAAAGGGCCTTTTAGAAAATACTAACTTTTCCCTCGGTCAACATTTGTAACACTTCACTGTATTATTACTAATTATATTTAATTTATATTAATAATATATATCAAAAGTGACGGCTGCAGATCACACGACTTGACGTATGAACACGTGAAAGTAGATCTAGTGACGTTTCAGATAAGGTTCTTTGTGTGAAAGTTGGACTGTACAAACATCTAGATGAAAGAATTAGTTTCGATCTCCAACAAAACCCGCCGGGGGTTTCGGGGGGCAGTGGAAAGGGGGGGGGAGAAACGACCTAATTTGAATGCCTCAAAATAATAAA